>CM036758.1:31031646-32231646 GCA_020796225.1 Arion vulgaris | reverse complement strand
CTACGTGGTGGTAAAGGTGCAGCTCTAACTGCCTTCTTTTTTGATGACTTTCTGGCCAAGACTTCGTTGACTTTGAGGAGGGCAGCTTCAGTGTCTTCAAGAGCAGAAAGGCCCCGTCTTTCAGTAGGGGGTGTTGGCCCTGGGATGAGATACAAAGAGTTAATTTTGCAGTAAAATTGACTATATATGAAATGTTTATAGATTTATTTTAATATTTTAAAAGAGAGCAGAAGTAGTGTAGTTGTTAGCAAACTCGCTTCTTAAGCTAGTGGTATTGGGTACCAGGAAGTAAAGGCGGTCGATGTGATGTTAACTGGCGACGAGTAGGGACCGGCTGCCCTAGTTACAAAAAAGTAACAAAAATCCAATGTGCTGGCCTACTTGTAGGTGCATAATAGGCACAACATATAATCGCTATTAGACTCGGATCACATATAAATCACAAAGAGTGGTTTAACAAGTGGTCGATATGGAGTGTTCGAAGAAGTATTATCCCCTAGATGGGTCACACTGTGCACTAGTCTATCAAATTCAGGTTAGAATACACAAATTCCATCTAAAGAAACCTGATGTCAGTTAGAGGGCTGGCTGAAATTCACACCCAGCGTGTTGCACCATCTTGACCATATCATGATGATATTATATAGTCACAAATATGAAGCTTATGGAGAGAGCGAGATAGATTCTACTGAAACAAGACGTGAAGAAAAGTTGCTGGTGTTGGATAACACATGAGAAAATTCAAGGGGAATATAACAAGAAGGGTCCTTTCCTTTCTACTGGAAAACAAATAACGGAGAAGATATTTGGAGGCAGATATATTAATGATATATGGAAGAACTGGAAAGAGCTGCAAAAGATATCCACCCATCTATATATCGTCTGTTCATGTTGTGCCTTTCCACTCAATGTAACTAGTCATTATATTGAGGAACTAGTCATGTTGAGGAACTAGTCATGTTGAGGAACTAGTCATTATGTTGAGGAACTAGTCATGTTGAGGAACTAGTCATTATGTTGAGGAACTAGTCATGTTGAGGAACTAGTCGTCTATGTATGTGAGGAACTAGTCATTATGTTGGGGAACTATTCACTATGTTGGGGAACTGGTAGTTATGTTGAGGAAATAGTAGTTATGTTGAAGAACTAGTCGTTATGTTGAGGAACTAGTCATTATGTTAAGGAACTAGTCATTATGTTGAGGAACTAGTCATTATGTTGGGGAACTATTCACTATGTTGGGGAACTGGTAGTTATGTTGAGGAACTAGTTGTTAGGTCTAGAAGGTGAACTAGTGATGATCATGATATTGAGGAACTAGTCATGTTGAGGAACTAGTCGTTATGTTGAGGAATATTTATGTTGAGACTATTGTTAGGAACTAGTTATGTTGAGGAACTAGTCGTTATGTTGAGGAACTAGTCATTATGTTGAGGAATAGTCATTATGTTGAGAACTAGTCGTTATGTTGAGGAATAGTGTTATGTTGAGGAAATAGTCATTATCTGAGGAACTAGTCATTATGTTGAGGAACTAGTCATGTTGAGGAACTAGTCATGTTGAGGAACTAGTCGTATGTTGAGAACTAGTCATGTTGAGGAACTAGTCGTTATGTTGAGGAACTAGTCGTTATATTGAGGAAATAGTCATTATGTTGAGGAACTAGTCATGTTGAGGAACTAGTCGTTATGTTGAGGAACTAGTCATGTTGAGGAACTAGTTGTTATGTTGAGGAACTAGTCGTTATGTTGAGTAACTAGTCGTTATGTTGAGGAACTAGTCATTATGTTGAGGAACTAGTCATTATGTTGGGAACTAGTCACTATGTTGGGAACTATTCACTATGTTGGGGAACTGGTAGTTATGTGGAAATAGAGTGTAGAACTAGTCATTAGGTCTAGAAGGTGAACTAGTGATGATCATGATATTGAGGAACTAATAATTATCTATAAAAACTAATGAACTATAAGAATATACACCTGCACTACTCCGGGCATCATTTAAGAAATCCGACGTCTCCTGACTGCGATTTTTCTTGGAAGGTAACGCTGGTGGTTTCCTGTCAGTCTTCTCCAGCTCCTTCTCTACTTCTGTGAACAAAACAGAGGTACAATACGAAATCAAGAACAAAGACAAAACAGAGGTACAATACGAAATCAAGAACAAAGACAAAAAAGAGGCATACTGAAATCAAGAACAAAGACAAAACAGAGGTACAAAATGAAATCAAGAACAAAGACAAAACAGAGGTACAAAATGAAATCAAGAACAAAGACAAAACAGAGGTACAAAATGAAATCAAGAACAAAGACAAAACAGAGGTACAAAATGAAATCAAGAACAAAGACAAAACAGAGGTACAAAAATTAAATCAAGAACAAAGACAAAACAGAGGTACAATACGAAATCAAGAACAAAGACAAAACAGAGGTACAATATGAAATCAAGAATAAAGACAAAACAGAGGTACAATACGAAATCAAGAACAAAGACAAAACAGAGGTACAAAATGAAATCAAGAACAAAGACAAAACAGAGGCACACTATTAAATAAAAAAACCATCATCTTCCGCCTCAGGACAAGGCATAACAGACTGAATAAACACTTGCACAGGCTACGGTTGTCTCCATCCCCTCTATGTCCCTGTGTCTCGATCCCCTCTATGTCCCTGTGTCTCCATCCCCTCTATGTCCCCATCCCCTCTATGTCCCTATGTCTCCATCCCCTCTATGTCCCTGTTTCTCCATCCCCTCTATGTCGCTATGGCATCTCTGATCAAACCACAGAACATGTCCTGCAAGACTGTTCCCCTGTATGTCCTCTCTAGGATGGAGTACTGGCGTTGCAACATAACACTACATGCAAAACCACATGACATCAGAGATAAGCTTCTTTCCTCGTCAATTTCATCATAAGAATGCGTCTGGCAGTATCATCATCAAATTAGCATTATCAAGAAGAAATCAAGAAAAAAGATTATGGTCATCTCCAAGAAGATGAAAAATGAAAATAGTGGCATATCCTTTACAGGACGTAGCTATCAACCACAGTAAACGAGTCGTTGATTTTCTAGGTACCACTTATACATTCAGTAGTTTGTCATTGCTTTCTGAACGGTGAAGTCTATTTTTATCATTCGTAAAAATCTACAAGAACAAATTTGCTTCCAAGCTGCCTGCCGTAGAGTTTGAACCAGGTACACTTGGGTCATGATCGAGCTCACTACCGCTTAAGCTACAGACGCCAAGAAGATAGAAATATCATAATGCAACATATCAGTATTTGTGGAAATGAGAGAGCGGACAGGCTTGCATGAACAACATTGATTACCAGGGAGTTGGATAGGGGCATTGTCATGATGTCTGAAACGGTTGCATGTTAGATCTTTCATTTCTCTAATCCTGTTTTATCTCATGGCATCAGGATAAGAAGAGATGTCTAGAACAGGCTTTGTGAGCTTCATAAGAGGTGACTGAGGTAGGGGTGTTAGATCTTCATTTCTCTAATCCTGTTTTATCTCAATCGTCAGATAAGAAGGATGTCTAGAACAGGTTTTGGTGAGCCGAGAGGTGACTGAGGTAGGTGTTAGATCTTCATTTCTAATCCTGTTTTATCTCATGGCATCAGGATAAGAAGAGATGTCTAGAACAGGTTTTTGTGTGAGCTTCATAAGAGGTGACTGAGGTAGGGGTGTGTTAGATCTTTCATTTCTCTAATCATGTTTTATCTCAATGCGTCAGATAAGAAGAGATGTCTAGAACAGGTTTTTGTGTGAGCTTCATAAGAGGTGACTGAGGTAGGGGTGTGTTAGATCTTTCATTTCTCTAATCATGTTTTATCTCATGCTCAGATAAGAAGAGATGTCTAGAACAGGTTTTTGTGTGAGCTTCATAAGAGGTGACTGAGGTAGGGGTGTTTAGATCTTCATTTCTCTAATCATGTTTTATCTCAATGTCAGATAAGAGAGATGTCTAGAACAGGCTTTGTGTGAGTTCGAAGAGGTGACTGAGGTATGGCTAGGAAGCTACCTAGTAAATAAAAAGTAGCAGAAATCAGATGTGCTGGTCTACTTGAGGCGCATTACTGGCTCAACGTTCAATCGCCTATATACAGATCCATAAAAATCACAAAAGTGTTGGTTAACAAGTGGTTGATATGGAGCATTGAAAGTAATCTTATAATTTGCTTTATTGCATCTATGTTGAATTTTGTTTATTATTCTTCCATTTTTATTGTGGTTGGTGACATGTTTGGATTTCATCAACACTAAAAGAGCATTGTTCTTGAAGAAGATGCAGTTACCTTCATTAATACTGGACTTCTCAAACATGTTCTCCAACAGAAAATGTATCTCTTTAAAGGATGGTCTATCTTTCGGATCCCATAGCCAGCCTGTGAAGAAAGATAAAGTATATATGATAAGGGTAGAGATGGCTAGCATTTTCATGTACTTAGGTTTCTCATGAGAAGAAACATGTAAAAATGAAGTTTTTACAATGTCCAAAAACAATACACAATGAAAGGTGTTTATCAAGCAAAAGATATAAAACAAATGACTAGTTTGAGTTACAGTCCAACAACTCAACCAAGAAGAAAAGGTAACCGACCACCACAGCGAGGTAGAAAGGCTACTTCCCCAAAAAACTAGACAGAGGAGGTAAACAACCCCACAACTAGGTAGAGAAGGCAAACAACCCCAACTGAGCAGAAGGGGCAACCAACCTCCAATGAATCAGGAGACAACCAATCCCCAACTAGGCAGAAGGAGCAGCCAATCCATAACCAGGTAGAATGCATGACTGACCGAAACAAAGCAAAAGGGGCAACCAATCCCCGATCAAGATGAATGGATGCCTGACACAACATAAGACATGTTGGTAGAAAACTAGTCATGACAGAGATGAAGTATTTATGCAGAATGCTGGTAGTATCAAGAAGAGACCGCTTTAGAAATTAAGACATCAGGAAAAAGTGGGTACAACATCAATACTGAACTTCACCAAGAAACAACAAATTAAATGGTTCAGCTACATAAGCAGATTACCACCAGACAGTGCACCTGAAAGAGCAGTACTACTCCGATATAGTGGATACTAAACAAAAAGCAGTCTTAGCAAAAGGTGAGCCTCAGAGATAACAAAAACACTATTTATGAAGCGCACACAAAGTCAGTTCTTCTTATCTCACCTGTGAGGCAAACATGATTAGAGAAAAGAAAGAAGATATTGATATAACACAAGACAGTTCAACATAACAATAGACACAATGCCAGGTTGACACAACTCACATTTCAGCATCAGCATATGGATCTCAGGTGGTGTGCCAGGCGGCCGCTCCATCCTGTAGCCATTCTCCAGGAGGTGGTAGACTTCTGTCAGATCAACACCGGGATACGGTGACAGGCCAAACGTGGCCAGTTCCCACAGCAACACTCCAAAAGCTAGGTCAAATTAAAATAAAAACATTGTCAATATGTCTTGTGCAAACAATAGACTAGTAACATTCATACAGAAATCAAGAATAGGAATAATCAGAACTACATTCAATTTCTTCTTCTCCTCCTTCATTGTGTAGTAGCCCCCAGCTTCAAGGTAGTAGCTAACAGACTAGACAGGTAGTTAGATAGAGATAGGCTTGTAAAAGGGAGATAAGTAGAGACTTAGTGTTTGCACACCAAAACTGCCCACTATAAGCAGTAGCAACACTAGAACGAGACATTGACGTAGAATTGTTAGTACTGCTTAGCGACGTAGTGACAACATAGGAGACGAACATAAACACTGAAACCAGACAGACGTGTTTTGTCTGTGTCCAAGTAACATCAATAAAAAATATACGAATGTCACAACATGATGGTTGTTTTACTATATTGTTACCGTCCTGAAGATGTATTGTCCTGAACTAAACTACATATTACATCAAACCACCACCACCAAGAACATCATCCCTACAACAATTGTACCTCAGTGAGGTGTTGTAGAGGGAGATGTAAGGATCTTCTTACCTTTCGCTAATGTACCTCAGTGAGGTGTTGTAGAGGGAGATGTAAGGATCTTATCTTTCGCTAATGTACCTCAGTGAGGTGTTGGAGGGAGATATAAGGATCTTCTTCTTCTCTTATTTTATTGTACCTCATTGTAAATCTGTACAGTTACACTCTCAGGTAGATCCTGACAAGTGATGTATGCTGGGGTACTCTTTGAATAATTCTAGTCAGTGCAGACCTACCCTTTGATGGACAGGCCTTCGAGTGTTGTGAAAGACAGCGCTATCTTGGAATAACCATTCTCCTCTTTTTTTCAGGATTGACTTCATTGCACCGGGTTTTACTCCATATGGCTTGGTCCCTCTCTGCAGAAATGGCACACCACCTGCCAAGAGTATTGCACAAAGCATAATCTTTGTAGCCCCGGTAACAATCCTAGGGGCCAATGGAAAAAAATGCACTCATAAACAGAACACAGCGGTCCGAATTTGAACCAATGACCTTCGGCTCACATGGCAAGTGTGTAACCACAGGATTTTTCCCGACACAGGTGCTCAGGGTTCAAAGGGTTTAACCTCATGGCAGCTGGAGTCCCAAAATTACACTCGTGTGCATTCTGAGTGATTCATTGAGTATTTTCTGAAAGGTGGAGGCTGGTTCATGGTGGCAGACATTTGACTGAATCACAAGCATCAACAACTTGCAGAATTACACTTATCTTAGTTTCAGGTCACATCATTGTCGATGGCAATGAGAGCAGACGGGCTTGCTAGCTCTGCCAACATATCAGGAACCCAGCCAATGGATAAGGCTGAAATTCTGAATGCCTTCATAGAGTATGGCCGCAAAGAGGATTTTCATTTAAACCAATCCACGTCAACTGCTAGATTGAAAGAGCTTGGATTGAAGTGGTCATAAAAGAACAGCATGACAGGTATATGAGGAGGCTCATCACTCAACATCGAACTGGAACGGTCAGTCGCTGGACGCTTTTGGAAATATTGCGAAGGAGATCAGAGCACCTATGGACATTCCGGAGTGCAATGAAGATATTCCAAACTGAAACCTATGGCAGTGCGAAAAATAGTAACACAAAACTGGTACCACTTACCCCATACATCTGATTTGTGGAAAACCTGTTGAAAGCCAGACCTCGGTGCAGTCCACTTGATGGGGAATTTAGCTCCAGCATGTGCAGTGTATGTGTCATCTTTCATAAGCCTAGCTAGGCCAAAGTCGGCTACTTTTACAATGCTGGACTCTCCTACTAGACAGTTCCTGGCAGCTAAATCTCTATCAGGAGAAACATATATAATAAAATGAGTGATAACTGATGGTCTGTATTGATTGATAGGACCATCATCACTGCACTTTGGTGAGCAACCATATGTGCTCCGATCTCTTTCTGACACATGAAGATCTCAGCTGCAGTGCATAAACCCCGAAGCACTGGCGAGGTCCCGATGTAATTTAGAAGGTGATGAAAATATTTTGTACAAATTTTATTTTTAATCTTTTCTAATGAATTTAGTCAGGCCAGCGGATTTCCTGTCTGCTCTTCTCAATTTTGAACTGCCAAGGGTTCTTTTACGCGCTCAAATTGAACATAGGACCTACTTTTTATCTTCCATCTCTGATAGGACTAGGAACTTGATCTCACTTATATTGAGATCAGGAACTCTGGAAAATATCTCGATGGCTCTACGAGGGAGCAAACCGAGTACCTTTCGCATGAGAGGTGAGCATCTAACCTCTACAACACAGAGATTCCCTAAAATTGCAGTTCAGAACAAAGCAATGCAGGAATTTCTTTTTCTGTCTTCTTCTATTTCTACATTTGCCCGTCATGAAATCAGGCATAGCCTGGTGTGTTACTTCTGACTGATTTTTGCAGGAAGGTATGCTTTCCTTATTATTTCCTTACTTGCAGTTTGAAGATCGTGGATTCAAATCTAGACCATGAAATTCTGTTCCTGGATGAATTATTGCTGGAGCTACAGAGTTCATGCTTTGTGTAATACTATCGGAGGTGGCGTGACATTTATATGGAGAGAGATCAAGGCATATGGAGGAAAACCCAGTGAAATGCAGTCAATCCTTCATCTTCTGACATTTTTTTGAAAATTCTGATCGTGAATGTTATTAATTCTGGAAAAACATATATGTGTGCTTTTGAATATAAGTTTTACAGAAGAGTTCTGCGTATATCATAGACAAAGAAGAGAACGAATAGATATATCCAGAAAGAAATAAAAAAAAAACTGGCTGATGCTACAAATAAGAAAATTGAAGTATTTTGGACATATAAAGAGACTTGAAGGATTGGAGACCATTATGGAAGGAGGTATCCCAGCAAAGAGAAGAGGAAGACCACGGAGAAGATGGATTCAGGATATAACTTATGATTTGAGTATGAAGGCTGCAGAGGAATTGTCTATGAGAGAGAGAAATTCAGAAGAACTGTTAGAGTGGTAAATTCTGCTCAGGACAAGCTATTTGATGATGATTTTCTGCCAGAGTGGTTACCGGGCCCAAATTTAGGGTGCAAAGAATAGAACCACTGTTACCTGCCACGCATGTCGTAAGAACAGACTAAAGAGGTTTGGCTGAAATCGGATGCATGTGTCCTAAACATGTAGAAGTCTATGCGTTTAGGGGCCTACCAAACCAATGTGCAACGTATATGCGCGAGCTTGCTAGATTAGGTTAGGGTTATATAGGGTTATAAGAACGTATATGGACGTTCTTGGCAAAGATCAAACATATCACATAGAGTGATTAAAATTGGTCGTAAAGAACGAACGCAAAGAAGAAGAGATGATGATTTGAGCATGACGGCTGTAGAGGCAGGACACCTGGTCTATGAGAGAGAGAAATTCCGAAGAACTGTTAGGGTGCTGATCAGGACAAACTATTTGATGATAATCTGTAAGTAAAAGTTAAAGTCTGTTATCAATCTGGACATCTTCTGGCGAAGGTCAACAGCATGCCAGTTGACTCTTCAAATAATGTGCATACTCTTCCCTTCTTCTCATTCGGTTTTGTATGCTCGTCTAAACCATGAGATGGGTTGTCTCTATAAAGCTGCATGTCAGTTGGCGTTCCTCGAGAGTTCCCATAGCTTGCTCTGTAAGCTTCGTTCATGAGGCCATGTTTCGTTTGTGTATGAATGATGGACACAACTGCAGGATGTGCTCTGGAGTCTGTGTTTCTGTCTGACATGCTGTGCAGTCTGAGCAGGCTTTATTATATGCATATGATGGTTAATGCACATACAAATAATTATCAATTTAAAAAACACAAACCTGTGTATAAAACTTCTGACTTCCAGATAAGCCATGGCTGAAGCTATCTGCGTGGCCAAGTGCATAAGAACAGTGGGTCCAATGTCATCTCTGTTCGAGACCCGAAGATAATCCAGCAGATTACCACCTGGCATAAACTCCGTCACAATATAGAATGGAGGCTCCCTGGTACATACACCTGTACAAATTGAACATAGATATCAATCAATCAATCATCGAATATACTGTGAAAAAATGATAGTTAAAGAGCAATGAATACATGGAGGAAGGGAAAATGTGTAGGACTGACTGTCAGCGAGACAGACTCAAAACATTTCCTGTAGGCCAAAATTTCAGATGCCCTGCACTATACGTGTATGGCATCATACACATGTAGGGGCCTATGAACCAAGGTGCAACACATTAGTCGTTCTTGGCAAAGATCAATTATACATCACAATAAGAATGATCAAATTGGCGGTAAAGAATGAACACAAACAAACAATCATCAATGTCATTAGATAAGATGTTCTAATATCAAAGTGTTTTTGATGGTCCCAGTCTCACTTTGGACTACTGGTATTTCCATAAACCATAAAAATATGTCAATTCAATAAAATGAAAGTCTGACTCCAATTCTTCTTCTTCAGCGATCTCTGGTCATGCGCTTAGTTTACTGTGGACTACAAACTGGGCAGTCAGCTTCAGGTTTCCCTAAAGCTTAGTTTTTAGGTCGACTGGATGTGGTCACATGTTGCTTCTAAGCTCACACAGGAGAGGACAGTCTTGCAGGACATGCTCGGTGTCTGTTTCGCCTGCCGACACTGGCAGAGAGTTGTTTGACTTATTCCTAGTCTATGTAAGTGTTTGTTGAGTCTGCAGTGTCAGGTATGTAGGCGAAATATAATGACCTCGTCTGTTCTGCTCAGGTCTTTTCCATAATCATATTCAGTGTTTAGACTTCCAGTCAACTGCAGATTTTCTCTGTATGAGGGTTGTGGCCTCATGAAAAGGCAGGGGTTGGTAAATTTGCTCCTTGGCACTACCCTCCTTAGCCAAGACATCGACCCTCTTATTACCTGCAATGCCACAGTGAGGTGGAATCCACTGCAAGTGAATTTCTGCCTTTTCTGAAAGATGAGCAAGTTCTCTTTTTAGGTTCTGTACTGTGCTGTCAGCGGATTTAGCCTCCAGGCTTGTATAGCTGACAGTGATTCTGTAAGAAAACTATCTTTCCTGCAGCTTATTCATGTCTGTGCTGCCATCAGAAGGATAAGAGTTCTGCTTGATTAGACGTATCTCCAGTAGTGTCTGCTAAAGACACAGTAGTGGCATCTGAGTGCCTAATGTAAACAGACTACAATTCAATAAAATATAAGTCTGACTCCAAATCAATATAATAAACAAGACTGACCCCAATTTAATAAAATATAAAAGCCTGACTCCAATTCAATATAATAAACAAGACTGACTCCAATTCAATAAAATATAAAAACCTGACTCCAATTCAATAAAATATGTCTGACTCCAATTCAATAAAATATACAAGACTAACTCCAATTCAATAAAATTAAAGTCACAACTCCAATTCAATAAAATCCAGACAACTACCAACTTCTAACCTTGACAACACTATCATCATGTTCCCTACCTAACAACTGTACTAAGTTGGGATGTTTCATCTCCTTCATGATTGCAGCCTCTTCCAGAAAATCATTGAGAGCCATCGTGTCCTCTTTCAAAGTCTTTACAGCTACTGTCTTGCTATATCTTTTCCAGACTGCCTCATAAACATCTCCATACTGGCCACCACCTGGGAAGAGGGATAAGAAGTTTAAATTTATGTTTGAAATAGCTGAACAGAAAGCAGATAAATTAGAAGAAAATTGCTACCATATTACATGAAATAAGACATAAATAAAGCAAGCTAAGACAGACTATCTGAGATATAGACAGAGAGAACATAAATGAAGCAGTTTAAGATAACACTAAGACAGTGACAGGAATAACACAACTGAAACAGACTGACACAACTAAAACAGGCTAAGACAGATTGAGACACAACTGAAACAGACGAAGACAACCTGACACTGTAAGAGGTGACTGAGGAGAGTTGTGTTGCATCATCATCAAACTTTGCTACCCCAACAGTCCTCCGGAATTTCTCTCTCTCATAGTGCAGATGTCCTGCCTCTGCAGCCGTCATGTTCAAACCATCAGTTACATCCTGAATCCATCTTCTCCGTGGTCTTCCTCTTCTTCTCTTTGCCGGTATGCCTCCTTCATGTCTTTTTATATGTCCAAAATATCAAGATAATGAGTTGTGTTTACCATGTCAAAAAAAAAAAAAGATGTAAATGTAAGGCTGAAGGTTAATTTTCATTGACATTCCTAGGGAACACTGAGGATGGATAAGTGATTTCAGTCTGTGTTTTTGGATCATTCTCAATCTCCTTGCCCGGTTCAGGGCGAACACTGTAAAATCAGAGGCTCTGTTGTTTTCTGCAGTAAGCAACGTTGAACCGCACCTCACTGAGGAGTGGTTGACCCATAGTCCAACGCGCTACGAACACGCTGGGCAAGGCTGAAGGTTAACTATATCAGTTGACATGTGCACCTACTGGAACAAATGAGGATGGATAAAGATGATGTTAGAACAAACCTAGTCTGTGCTTCATTGCGATTTCAGTTCTCTCAATCTCCCACTTGTCCGGTTCAGGGCTGACCCCAAAGACAGTAGGCTTCTGTTGTTTCGGTGCAGGGTAAAGCAACGTTGTGACGAGACCGTCAGCGTGGATGGAGTGGTGGTGTACAAGCTCTCCAAGAGTGTTGAAACGATGGTCTTGTGTAACAAAAACCTGTGGAGAGTAGAAGATATATCTATACGAGACATAAAACCTGCGGAGATAATAACATTAGGCTGAGATCACATACAATCACAAAGAGTAGCTCAACAAGTGGTCGATATGAAGCGTTCGAAGAAGTAGAAACAGTTCATTTTACAAGTTGTAATCTTTCTCTCTTGGGATTTAGTTAGAGGGAACCATGTTTGACATTAATAACAGAGAGTTGGGTTATACGCATTTAACTTAGTTAATGTATGTTTATACGCTGTGACTTTTGGATATATGATCTCAATGTAGGTGAGATCAAGTTCCTAGTTATATGATTAGAGACAGATGATAAAACGTAGGTCCCGTGTTCATGTTGACCACCTAAAAGAACCCTTGACAGTTGAAAATGAATAAAAGTAGTCTGGAGAGCCGCTGCCTGGGCAAAACTCATTAATAAGATTAGGTAAAATTCACAATTTTCAAAGTTACATCGGGGACCCTCGTGGGTGTTATGAGTTTGTGCTCTGCAGCTGAAATCTCCATAAGAATAAAATAGATCGGAGCACATATGGTTATTCTCAGACAAGTAATGATGATGGTCCTATCAATCAATCAATCAATCAACCTTGCAACATGTTCCAGTATTCAACCCTGGAACAGGGAAGCCGTTAGTGAAGTCGACAACATGTTTCGGTAGTAGCCATGTGTTGTGCCTATTCCAGTGTTTCGAAGCCAAATTGGGGTAAACATTTTTCCGATGTGCACAAAGTGCACGGTTGGACTACAGATTTCCTGATCTTTTCCCACCCGCATGGTGCCGGGGCCCACAAGGGAAGCAAAGAATAGCACCACTGCGACTTGAAAGGCATATCGTAAAGGCGACGATGAAGGAACTAGGAAGCTACCTAGTATATAAAGAGTGTCGCAGCAATCGGATGTGCTGTTCTACTTGAAGGCTCATAACTGGCACAACGTACAATCGCTCTTAGGCTCAGATCATATACAAATCGCAAAGAGTGGTTAAACAAGAGCGGTCGAAGAAGAAGATCCTTTACTTAGGGATTTAAATTACAAGTACCTCAGCAAGGCTCGACTAAATGGCGACAGACAATGATAATAAGGAAAGTTAGCCTTCATTGAAAAATCAGTCAGAGGTGATATATTAGATGCCCTGACTCGCCAGTGGTTACCGGGCCCAAATTTGGGGTGTAAAGAATAGAACCACTGTTAACTGCCCCGCATGTCGTAAGAGCGACTAAGGAGGTTTGGCTGAAATCGGATGCACATGTCCTAAACGTGTAGAAGTCTATGCGTTTAGGGGTCTACCAAACCAATGTGCAACGTATACACGTTCTTGGCAAAGATCAAACATATCACAAAGAGTGATTAAAATTGGTCGTAAAGAACGAACGCAAAGAAGAAGAAGGAGATGCCCTGACTACACTGGAATTCATAACGGCGAACAAAAAATTAAACAACCCTGAAATGAAAAAAGGGTAAAGACACGAATAAAACTGTACCAATAGCCAACATGGATAACAGTTGACATAAAATGCTTATATATATGCCCCATACCTTTCCATCAGAGTCCTCGCTAATTCTGTAATGATACACTCTTCCCTCGTAGCGAACCGATATTGACCTCTGGCCTGGGCTGCTCTCGCTTTCCCGGACAAGAAAGCTTCCATTGATCCCGGAACTCAGGAGATATTCGGAAGCATTTCTAGAAATAGGGCCGTGATACCAGGAAAACTTGTCCATGCTGTTAGCTGGGCCGATGTAGTTACTGGGTACCCAGCCACCTTGATTAGCTCGGTTTCGAACTTCACACCACTGCGCTGTTATTGTAAGCTAACATGGTCACCATTTCTCCTGAAATAAAAATAGATTGCCAGTTTAATTTAAAAAAACAAAAAAAAAAACTGTTGTTACAGCATGTAATACCGTTTTTTTAGGCAGTGAAGGACAGATAGGACATGTACCTGTGGAATTTAATCATCGCAAGGCTAGAGATTTCAGGTTAGGAATCTGCTTTACGCCCGACAGGAAAAACTCATTGGTCGTACTGTCTCCCAAATGGGTAGAGAGCCGCAGCAGCGTAGAAGTGGTAGAAAGCTGCAGTAGTGTAGTTGTTAGTGAACTTGCTACCTAGGCTAGTGGTCCAGGTTCAATTGCACAGTGGGTGTGGAATATTTTTCCTATCACAACGGCTCTCAGGTCGACACAGCCTTAATTGGGTACCAGGAAAAGCACTGAGAAGTAAAGGCGGTTGGTGTGATGTTCCACCCGAGTGGTTGCCGGGGCCCAAATTTGGGGCGTAAAGAATACAACCACTGTTACCTGCCATGCATGTCGTAAGAGGCGACTAAGGATGTTTGGCTGAAATCGGATGCACATATCCTAAACGTGTAGAAGTCTAAGCATTTAGGGGCCTACCAAACCAATGTGCAACGATACATGTTCTTGGCAAAGATCAAACATATCACAAAGAGTGATTAAAATTGGTAGTAAAGAACGAGCGCAAAGAAGAAGAAGAGGTGTGATGTTGACATCATCCATCGTGTGATGACGGCCAATGAAAAATAAGGGCCTAACACTATATTACCCAATATACCTCAAAGTATGAAAAAGGGTTCTTTTACTTTTAATAAAAGTGGTAGGGGCTGTGTGCCGTGACAGAGTAGTAGTTAATGCACTTATTTTGTAAGTGGGTGTGGTCAGGGCGACACCCACTGTGACTACAAGCTTCCACTTACTTGAGCTTATGAGGTGGTTATGGGTTTCTGTGGCCAAGTGGTTAAGCAGTTGTCTTGCGCTCTGAAGAACATGTGTTTGAAACCAGACCGCGTTGTTCTGTTTAAGCATGCATTTTTTTCAGAGATCCCTAGGATTGTTGCAGGAGCTACGAAGTTTGTGCTTTGCGCAATACTCTCGGCAGGCAGCGTGTCATTTCTGCAGAGTGACCAAGCCAAATGGGGTAAAATCCAGTGCAGTGAAGTCAATCCTTTGGCTTTTGACTTACTCTGTTTTAGAGTTTACGCACAGTACTCACTCTTGGAAATACTCAGCTCGTTGTCTCCCCCAGCCTGGAAGTTGTAGAGCACCACAAACAGAGTGGGATCATTCTACACAGTACTCACCTTTGGATATGCTCAGCTGATTGTCTCCCCCAGCCTGGAAGTCATAGAGTGCCACAAACAGGGTTGGATCATTCTCAGTGTTTGCTGACAGCAGATTTTCTTTGGACATCCATCTGGTCCCACCCAGCGGAGCATCAGGAAGTGGTCGGTGCTGGAGCAAAGCTTCTGTGAAATTAGATCATTAAAAAAAAAATTAAATGAATGATACTGTATTAAAATAAGAGAAAGGGGAGAGAGGAGAAAGGAGAGATGAGGAGGAGAGGGATGAGACAGAAGAGAAGAGAGACAGTGGAGGGAGAGAAAGATAAGAGAAAAGAGGGAGAGAAGAGTAACAGAAATAAAGGAAAGGTTGGCATCTCACAACTACTCTCGTGTTTTCATACCCAGTAACTCCATGAGCATGATTCGTAAAGTCGAATCAGGAATGGTGAAACGAACTGGATGGAGGTACTAGTACAGACAATGATCAGAGAAATCACCTTCATTTTTGCTACTGGGCACGCAGGAGTTAGGGGTAATGAACAAGCTGATAGATTGGCTGACTTGGCTACAATATCAGAGGGAGCTGCCATGGATCGAAATGACATTCTTCACACATTGAGAGAGTCTTTCCGAACAGAGGAGTTTCAGAGCTGTGAATCCCACTCGCTGACCAGATTGAGAGAGATGGGTGTCAATATTGGTGCAGCCCGAAAAGAACGAAATACTAAATATGCAAAGAAATTGATTAACCAACATCGAATTGGCATGTTGGGCCGCTGCTAGATTTGCTAAGGCAGAGATCGGAGCACCTATGGACATGTCCAGAGTGCTATGATGATAGTCCTCATATAACTGAAGGAGCAGTGAGGAAAAAAAAAAGATAAAATGGAGAAGAGAGAAAATAGAGTGAGAGAAGAGAGGGAAATAGTGAGAAGAGAAGGAAGACAGAAATGAGAAAATAGAGAGCAAAGGAAGAGAGAATAGGGAGATTGATTGATTGATTGGACCATCATCATTGCACTTTGGTGAGTAACCATGTGTGTTTCGATCTCTTTCTTACACAGAAAGATCTCAGCAGCGGTGGACAAACTCGGTAGCACAGACTAAGGTCCCCTATGTAATGTAGAAGATGATTTTTGTTGGTAGAAATTATATTTTTTAATCTTACGATTCTTACAAATTGTTACCATGCAGTGGTTTTCCAGTCTACTCTTCTTGATTTTTTGAACTGTTATGGGTTCTTTTACGTGCTCAACTTGAACACGGGAGCTACATTTTATCTCCTGTCTCTGGTAGGGCTAGGACCTCGATCTCACCTACACTGAGATCAGGGATCTCTGGAAAAATATCATGATGGCTCCACGAGGAGCGACCAAGTATCTTTGGGACGAGAGGCAAGTATCTTTGGGACGGGGGCGAGTATCTTGGGACAGAGCGAGTACCTAGCCTCTACGTCACAGAGACACAAATTTGTGTTTACACTGTCGTAATACATTGCCAAGTCCATTTGTCCAAAGTAATAAAAATTGACATAGGTAACACAAACTAAATTACACCGTAGCTCAAATGAAAGTGTACGCAAGGAGGAATTGTAATTTGATCCTTAGCAATCGCTAACGAGGAGGAATCACAAAACAAACAAATCACTTGATCAATAAAACTGAAACTTGTTATCGTGTCTGGTCTATCGTTGAGTAACCTAACAGACACAATAAATAAAAATTAACATCAATGATGGGGTTTTGATCACGGGGCGTAAAATTAGACTGTACATCAGATTTGATGTAAAGTAAGGGACAAATGAAATGAGGGATTGGAAAGTAGTTTGGATGTCAAATATTGTGGAAAGTGTTAGGGGGAAAGAAGTGCAATATTTTGTAGATTAAACTTTCAATCAATCAAGTGCCATGCCTGCCAGCGTAGACTATCATATCTCTCCACAACTCTCTCTGCATGGTGCATGTAATCAGTTCTGACGTTGATCTTTTGTCAAACAATGATGTCAGTCCATCCAACATCTTCTCCCTCCGTCTGATGCAATCTCTCCTTCCCTGAATTTGACCTGTTGTCACCAAATGTTCTAAACCTCCTCTTCACATTATATGCCGAAGAACCTTGATTGTCTGATTCTTATTGATAAGGTTTCTTTGAGTGCAGACCTGTTTTAAAACCTCATTTGTTTTCCTCACTGTCCATGGAATTTTTAGCATTCTTCTTGACTTATTCCTCTCCGCTCCTCATGGAGCATAGGGCCTCAACAGTTGTTCGCCACTCTTCCCGGTCTCTGGTTGTTACATCAAAGTCACAGCTGTCCTCATCGACAATTTTACATCTTGAACAAGCAGGAAATTGTCATGCCTACTCCTCCCCCAAACCCAATGAGCCATCAGTGTACACCACAGCATCATCATCATGTGTGTATTCATCAACCATCACCTTGATCTTCATATTAACTATAGTAGGAGCTTAATCTGTGTAGCTTCTGTTGAGTGTTATGTCATAAGGGCATGCATAAGGATGGTTCCCGTGCCATATTGATTAAACAAACTCTTAATAAGCAGATTACCAGCAGACAGTGTGCCTCAAAGAGCAATGCTACTCCACTTCAGTGGATACAAAGCAAAAGACTGTTCGAGTAAAAGGTGGTCTTCAGAAATAACAGAGACAGTGAAAAACTCAATTTATGAAGCACACACAAAAGTCTTTTCTTTAAATCTCTTCTTTTCCTGACTGTGAGGCAAAACAGGATTAGAGAAAAAAACGAGAAAGAAGATTCTTCACTACCTCACAGGTTTACCAATCCTACTCTCATCTAGGACAATAGATCCATGTCTGGAGTTACAGACTTTTATCCAAGCATGTTTTCTCAGTGACTCGATGAGTATTAATTAATAATTCCTCTTGTTCTGTTCTACGTTACATAGGGCCTGCAAGTAATTTCTCCATACCGCTGTCATGGGCAGCTCATTCTCTTCCTTGGAATTGAGTTCAATATTTATTGCCTCTCTCAGCAAAGTTCCTTTCAGGGTTTCCATAGGGCATACTCTCTTTCTTGAACCCTTTGCCTCCCACTTCAATGCCTGCATTGGCAGTATGAGTATGCTCAAGAAGATTGAAACAGGCTGAGCACAGAGACAATGGTTGGGGTCGCTGAAAAGGTCTGGGCTGACAAAAATCAGTTTTACTTTTGTGCCAGGGCATGCAGGTGTAAGGGGAAATGAGCGTGCTGATAGGCTTGCGGTAAGGCTCTGTAAAGTGCATGACAAGGTTGATATTCTTAATTCATAGGCGGGTAAGGCTAATAGGTGAGCAATGGACAAGGTTGATATTCTTAATTCCCTAAGGTAAAGAAGATGTTTAAATGATTCAAGTAATAACGTCAAATGTGGTGTAGCCAGACAAGAGCACTATACTGGTAGACAAAGGAGAACAGTAAAAGAACAAAGAACCGGTGCCATTAGTTACCACATGCTGACAAACATACTGAGTAGGAGAGCCATGCGACAATTCTCAGTTATGCGAGTTCCTCATGTGTTGTTACGAGCCACATTTGGTGATCTTGCACTAGGGATTCTCAGCAGTAGGTGTCTATATTGAAGCATTTTAGAGAACCTCAAGAGTGTTGTTAAAGCGTCTTTTCCCCATATTTTCCCTTATCCTCCTTATTGTCAAAACGGAATGTATACTTCTATAGCCATCATCATCATGAGCAATGAGATTAACCTCAATATTCATGACTTTATGTCAACACAGATTTGTATGTAGTAACACTGACTGATTTGCAACATTTTCATGTCAACTTTGTGTTACCAGAGCCAAACATGGACAATGAGCAAAGCACAGTCGCAGAAAATAACTACATCTGAAATGCGATGTCTACGAAAAGTTAACAATATCAGAAAAGACAGTTGCCAACATCAACATAAGAAAGTTATAAGGTTCTGACCTTCCTTCTATTACTGTATTACATTGAGAAACAAAGAATGAAGTGGTTCGGCCATTTAATAAAAATGCAATCAGACTCCATTGTATATATAGTCTTCTACAACAGAACATCAGAAAAGAAGGCGAGAGGAATACCACGAAATATATGGTTAAATGGCATAACAGAATTCTGTCAACAAGCAAAAATAACTATCACCCAACTTGACCCAAAGTGGCCAAAGGCCCACTAGAGCAGCGCAAGACAAAAAAAAAGAAAAACAGAAAATCGCCGTAATAATCACGACACTGGACAACAATCTGGTAGGGAACAGTGCGAAGTCTAAATAAGAAGAACAAAATTCGAAAATATGAATACACACAGTAATACTATGCAATCGTAACAATGACTTTTCTGAGTGATATTATGAAAGTGAGTCGGTGGTGATGGATTCAATTCAAATAGATGAAATAGTCAGAATTGTGTATAGATTAATATTATTGTTTAATTGGTGAACAGTTCAGAACTGTGTACTGACTTCCCGACAGTCGTGCGTGACTCATACGTGTTCAGGACTATATAGCAATACATACATTGATTAAAATGTTACCTGAGTGTTCAGCAAAAATATTTCCTTGCGACACTCTTGGCTCTTTGACTGGTTTAATTTTTATTTTGATGACACTCGTCTTTGGTTCCTTCGTGCTCTGAGCGCCCATTTCTGCTGGAGATCTCTCACTTCGGCTTTGTATTTATCCCCAATGAACTACATATCCAACAGAAATTAGACCTACACTACAATTCAATGATACAATAATCCATTTGGGAAGTATACCGGCGTGATATCGTTTTTGTTTGATTATATCATTACAAATAGTGACGACTCGAGAACTTCCTCTATGAATCGGCAGCCGCCATGTTTGATCAGATATATATGATTGAAAATGAGGCAATGCTAGTGGTCATAACCTATGACCTATAACCTTGATCACGGGTGGCACATTAACGAAAGATTTCTAAGTAACTATTATTGCAAAAATTACGGAGAAGTTAAGCATCGCCATCATTTAAAAAAAATCACATTGAAGGGTGACTGCAATCGATTTCCAGCAAATTATTACATTTTTCTCGACGGTACACTCTGAAAGATTGCTGAACGCCCACCATTTGACGTTCCTCTCTCAATTATCTCGCTGCCTTCTCCTTGTTCTCTTGTCCTCAGATGCCCATCCTTCGTGACTATATCAAAACATTGCGACTCAAAATACCAAAACCTGTTTTTCAGTACACAACTTGTCATATTGATCCATTATGTATATTTTTTGCGGCAGAAAGAAGACTGATAGATCTCCCTTCCTGCAACCACCGTGGTGGAATGAAATGCTTGAAAATGCATTGTTTCCACAAAAAAAGAGACTGCTACAATTAAGGTCATGACAGAACCCAGAAAGAAACTACCAAAAAATATGTGTGGTGTGGCTGAAAAGTCTACTGTCGGACACAAAGCCACTAATGATTTCAAAGAATTGATCAGGGAAGCAAAGATGGATTTATGGGATGCTTTTATAACACAGGTATGTGGTGATAAGTTACTGCATTAATTCTGGCAGATTAATCACAGAATAAACAGGAGGACTACCAGCCAGTCTTTTCCTAATTTATGTGATTCGCTAGGAGCGCTATTGAAAACAGATGCAGAAAAAGTGCAGGAGTTCTTTCAGCGTTTTGTGAATCAGACAGAAAAGGATGATATAGATGAAAATGACAGTCATGATATTGTGAATGCTCTTCGTGATACTACTAATATTGGAAAACCTTACACTGATTTCATAACAAAGGAGGATGTAGTAAATGCACTATTTCTTCTTCTTCAGCGATCTCTGGTCATGCGCTTAATTTACTGTGGAACACAAACTGAACATTCAGCTTGAGGTCTGTCAGATTTCCTCAAAGCTTAGTTTTTTCGTCGACTGGGTGTGGCCACATGTTGCTTCTCAGCTCACACAGGAGAGAACAGTCTTGCAGGACATGCTCCGGTGTATGTTTCGCCTGCTGACACTGACAGAGACAGTAAATGCATTCAAAGTCAACCGCAACATTGCTCCTGTGCCTAATGGTGTTTAACATCACCACATCAAACATCTCGATGAGTGGAATATTAATGCAGCTGTGATGTATTTCAACAACAGTATACGTAATGTTGTGATACCCGAGGATTGGCTACGTCTAGCTACTTTTGACCGCCCCATAACCAAGGGAATGATCATAAACTGCTCAGCAGCTGCCACACACTCACCTTGCAAAACGTATATGACAAATTACTGATGAATGTAGTGGCCAGAAGAGTTATGTGTCACTTGGAGACAGATTACATCTTTCCTATTACTTTGGGTATCTACCGGCCAATGAAAGGGACTTGGAACAATTCTCTCACGTTTGCTTATGATGAGGATTTCCCAAGCAAGAGATTGTTGCTGTGGTCAATGACGTGGAGGATGCGTATAACAAAGTGAGCTTTTCAATCATGATACTCTCTTTACTAAATTGGGGGGTGGGGGTGTTTAATCCTTAGCTGGTGAACTGGATAGCTGCTTCATTGATGCTGAGGACTGTTGCAATACGTTTAGGAACATGGACGTCAGACCCTACACTTATATGCCAGGATTACCGGAGGATGCCCATCTATACCCCGTGTTATTCAAAATCTACACAGCAAATTTAGCCAAAATACAATGAAACGGATTGGGCCGAACATTGTCTTTTGCAGATGGCGTCTTAATATATAGGTCTGTATCAGATAGACAAGAAATGGTTGAAGACATTCAGCGAACCGTCTTGCTTTAGTGCAGGGAGTCTCGCTCTCAGGTAAATCCTGGAAAGGTATTATGTTGTGATGCTCTTTGAATCGTCTCCTTCTTCTTTGAACGCTCCAAACTTGTTAGCCCCTCTTTGTGATTTGTATGTGATCCAAGTAAAGAACGATTGTGCGTTGTGCCAGTTATGCACCTACAAGTAGGCCTGCACATCCGATTTCTGCGATACTTTTTATTTACTAGGGTAGCTTCACTATACCCCTACATCAGTCGCCTCTTACGACATGCCTTGTAGGTTGTAGTGTTACTATTCTTTATACAGAACCTTTGTCTGGGGAACCTGAACAACAGAACCTTTGTCTGGGGAACCTGAACACAGAACTTGTCTGGAACCTGAACAACAGAACCTTTGTCTGGGGAACCTGAACAACAGAACCTTTGTTTGGGGAACCTGAACAACAGAACTTTGTCTGGGGAACTGAACAACAGAGCCTTTGTCTGGGAACCTGAACAACAGAACCTTTGTCTGGGAATCTGAACAACAGAACCTTTGTCTGGGAACTCTGAACAACAGAACCTTTGTTTGGGGAACCTGAACAACAGAACCTTTGTCTGGGGAACCTGAACAACAGAACCTTTGTCTGGGGAACCTGAACAACAGAACCTTTGTCTGGGGAACCTGAACAACAGAACCTTTGTCTGGGGAACCTGAACAACAGAACCTTTGTCTGGGGAACTTGAACAACAGAACCTTTGTCTGGGGAACCTGAACAACAGAACCTTTGTCTGGGGAACCTGAACAACAGAACCTTTGTCTGGGGAACCTGAACAACAGAACCTTTGTCTGGGGAACCTGAACAACAGAACCTTTGTCTGGGGAACCTGAACAACAGAACCTTTGTCTGGGGAACCTGAACAACAGAACTTTGTCTGGGAACCTGAACAACAGAACCTTTGTCTGGGGAACTTGAACAACAGAACCTTTGTCTGGGGAACCTGAACAACAGAACCTTTGTCTGGGGAACCTGAACAACAGAACCTTTGTCTGGGGAACCTGAACAACAGAACCTTTGTTTGGGGAACCTGAACAACAGAACCTTTGTCTGGGGAACCTGAACAACAGAACCTTTGTCTGGGGAACCTGAACAACAGAACCTTTGTCTGGGGAACCTGAACAACAGAACCTTTGTCTGGGGAACCTGAACAACAGAACCTTTGTCTGGGGAACCTGAACAACAGAATCTTTGTCTGGGGAACCTGAACAACAGAACCTTTGTCTGGGGAACTTGAACAACAGAGCCTTTGTCTGGGGAACCTGAACAACAGAACCTTTGTCTGGGGAACCTGAACAACAGAATATTTGTCTGGGGAACCTGAACAACAGAACCTTTGTCTGGGGAACTTGAACAACAGAGCCTTTGTCTGGGGAACCTGAACAACAGAACCTTTGTCTGGGGACCTGAACCAATTTTGTCGAACAACAGAACCTTTGTCTGGGGAACCTGAACAGAGTACACTGAACAAACTTTGTCTGGGAACCTGAACAACAGAACTTGTCGAACTCAACAGAACCTTTGTCTGGGGAACCTGAACAACAGAACCTTTGTCTGGGGAACTTGAACAACAGAGCCTTTGTCTGGGGAACTTAAACAACAGAGCCTTTGTCTGGGGAACTTGAACAACAGAATCTTTGTCTGGGGAACTTGAACAACAGAACCTTTGTCTGGGGAACCTGAACAACAGAACCTTTGTTTGGGGAACCTGAACAACAGAATCTTTGTCTGAGGAACCTGAACAACAGAATCTTTGTCTGAGGAACCTGAACAACAGAACCTGACTTTAAGCACTTTGAGAAGTGGACAATGGCAACAAAAGGCAGACTAGCTTGGATGGAAAACCAAAACACCTCTTAAATGGGGCTGGTTTTTATAAGTGTTTGATAGAACACTGTAAAGTTTTCTGCAATTTGACACAATTCTACGAGTCTATGTTTATTTATTTGATGATTGGTTATTGGTTATTGGTTACTAAACTGACGTCATTGCACTCCGGGCAGAGACCCATAGGTGCTCAGTCTCTCCCAACAGATATCGAAGAGTATGCATACTGATGGTTCCTGTGGCTCGCTGATTAAACACACCTCTCACTCTGCCTCTCAGGTATCCAGTTCGACTTGAACAACGGGTAACCCAAACTGCTTAAATCGCTTGATCGATTCAACATCGATTTTAGTGTCCTCATCCAACAGAGAGTTGCGAAGAGACCGAAGAAAAATCCCCTTATCCATCTTCAACTCCCCAACAATCGATGTTGTTGATGCAAGCCTGTCCGCTCTCTCATTACCGTAAACACCCGCATGCCCAGGACAGTATATCCACGTAAGCCGCTGGAGGTTAGAAACTTCTATAGACGACATCCACTCATGTATTTGATGAAACATGTATAAAATACTGATATTCCTTAGTGTTAAACTTGATTTGTAACATAATATAACCTTGATGAAACATGTATAAAATACTGATATTCCTTAGTGTTAAACTTGATTTGTAACATAATATAACCTTGATGAAACATGTATAAAATACTGATATTCCTTAGTGTTAAACTTGATTTGTAACATAATATAACCTTGATGAAACATGTATAAAATACTGATATTCCTTAGTGTTAAACTTGATTTGTAACATAATATAACCTTGATGAAACATGTATAAAATACTGATATTCCTTAGTGTTAAACTTGATTTGTAACATAATATAACCTTGATGAAACATGTATAAAATACTGATATTCCTTAGTGTTAAACTTGATTTGTAACATAATATAACCTTGATGAAACATGTATAAAATACTGATATTCCTTAGTGTTAAACTTGATTTGTAACATAATATAACCTTGATGAAACATGTATAAAATACTGATATTCCTTAGTGTTAAACTTGATTTGTAACATAATATAACCTTGATGAAACATGTATAAAATACTGATATTCCTTAGTGTTAAACTTGATTTGTAACATAATATAACCTTGATGAAACATGTATAAAATACTGATATTCCTTAGTGTTAAACTTGATTTGTAACATAATATAACCTTGATGAAACATGTATAAAATACTGATATTCCTTAGTGTTAAACTTGATTTGTAACATAATATAACCTTGATGAAACATGTATAAAATACTGATATTCCTTAGTGTTAAACTTGATTTGTAACATAATATAACCTTGATGAAACATGTATAAAATACTGATATTCCTTAGTGTTAAACTTGATTTGTAACATAATATAACCTTGATGAAACATGTATAAAATACTGATATTCCTTAGTGTTAAACTTGATTTGTAACATAATATAACCTTGATGAAACATGTATAAAATACTGATATTCCTTAGTGTTAAACTTGATTTGTAACATAATATAACCTTGATGAAACATGTATAAAATACTGATATTCCTTAGTGTTAAACTTGATTTGTAACATAATATAACCTTGATGAAACATGTATAAAATACTGATATTCCTTAGTGTTAAACTTGATTTGTAACATAATATAACCTTGATGAAACATGTATAAAATACTGATATTCCTTAGTGTTAAACTTGATTTGTAACATAATATAACCTTGATGAAACATGTATAAAATACTGATATTCCTTAGTGTTAAACTTGATTTGTAACATAATATAACCTTGATGAAACATGTATAAAATACTGATATTCCTTAGTGTTAAACTTGATTTGTAACATAATATAACCTTGATGAAACATGTATAAAATACTGATATTCCTTAGTGTTAAACTTGATTTGTAACATAATATAACCTTGATGAAACATGTATAAAATACTGATATTCCTTAGTGTTAAACTTGATTTGTAACATAATATAACCTTGATGAAACATGTATAAAATACTGATATTCCTTAGTGTTAAACTTGATTTGTAACATAATATAACCTTAACCTAGTATGTTGTGTTGTTTTTAAAATGGATTTATCTTTATCTAACAATACTGGAATGCGAGGATCACGCGACGATTTTCTAGAGTTTTACCGGAGACCGCCGGCATTATATTATCGGAAGCCATCAGAGATCTCTTATTTGCTGACGACTGCGCCCTCACTGCCAACACTGAGGCAGATCTCCAGACGCATGAACAGATTCTCACAAGCCTGTTTCAACTTTGGTCTTACCATCAATACCGAGAAATCTGAAGTCGTGTACCAATCAGCTCCTGGAAAAGTATATGCCGAACCAAATATTACAACAAACAGCAGGAAACTGAAAGTAGTGGACAGATTTACTTATCTTGGAAGCACACTGTCCCAAAATGTTACCATAGATGATGAAATAAATACAGGAATCTCTAAAGCTAGCAGCACCTTTGGCAGACTACATAGAAATGTCTGGCACAGATGTGGTATTGGCCAAGTCACAAAACTGAAGGTATGTCGAGCTGTCGTGCTCCCAGTCCTTCTTCACGCATGCGAAGCTTGGACTGTATATCAGAGACACACAAAGAAGCTAAACCACTTTCCCACAGTCTGCCTTAGAAAAATAATGAACATCAAATGGCAGGATATGATCCCAGATACAGAGGTCCTAAAAGAGCTGCTCTCCCCAGCATCTATACAATCTTGATGCAGTCCCAGATACGATGGGCAGGACATGTGGCTCGAATGCCAGATTGCAGAATACCCAAACGACTCTTTTATGGTGAGCTGCATAGCGGTAAACGCTCACAGGGTGGTCAGAAAATCGATTCATAGATACACTCAAGAACTCGATGAAACCTTTGGCATAGATGTCAACAACTGGGAGAATGTTGCTCAAGACAGATCAGCCTGGAGCACACTTCTTCGACACGGTTCCTCGGCCTGCGAGGCAGGTAAAACAGCATGGATTGAACAAAAACGACAAAGTAGAAAGACAGTAAAACTTTCCACAAGTGCAAGTATACCTTGCCCACACTGTACAAGAACATTTCAAGCCCGTATCGGGCTCACTAGTCATCTACGCACACACAGACAAACATAACGCAACTACATTCCCTTGGATGAAAATTTGTGTGGTCATCATCACCCGTGATTGGCATCATTATCGGAGACCACGTTTGGGCCTACGAATGAAACGAAGCCTTACATAACTACTTCTTCTTCTTCCCCTTTCAACTCCCAACGGAGCACAGGTCTTCAACAACCTTTTCCCAACCCTTCCTCTCTCCTGTCATCCCTTCCAATTTTTTCCATGTCTTACCTATCCTTTTAATATCAGTCCACAGCTCTCTTCTCCAGACATTTCTAGACTCACCTACTCCTCTTTCCCAGCGGGTTACAAAATAGTGCATGCCTGGCAATGTTTCCGGCCGCTCTTATCAATGTGTGTCCTATCCGTCACCAGATCTCTTCCGTAGCTATTTCTCCACTGGTATCTGCTTAGTTCTTTATCTGATTTATCGTTCATAATATTATCATACCATCTCAGTTCCTCTAGTCTACGTAAACATCCATGTACGAGTGTCTGTAGTTTTCTGGTGGTTTCTTCTGTTGCCCTTCATGTTTCTAAGCCATAATAGCATGCATAACCACTACTCACCCGAAACTCGAACAGCTGAGGTCACACCATTACCCGTAACGTCGTACGGTAGTTCTGTTGTTGCATGGTAGGGTTGTTGCAGAGCGAAGTTGGGCATACAGGACAACTACTTCTAGTATGAGGATGGAGGTTGAGGCTGTTACTGCTGCCCTCCATTGGATTTCTGGGACTTAATTTACTGGGGCCGTTGTTGTATCTGACTCTCAGTCGATGCTTCACAAGATCAAGAAGGGCAGGTTTCGGTATAAGTGGATGTCGTCTATAGAAGTTTCTAACCTCCAGCGGCTTACGTGGATTTACTGTCCTGGGCATGCAGGTGTTTACGGTAATGAGAGAGCGGACAGGCTTGCATCAACAGCATCGATTGTCGGGGAGTTGAAGATGGATAAGGGGGGTATTCTTCGGTCTCTTAGCGACTGTCTATTTGATGAGGACACTAAAATCGATGTTGAATCGATCAAGCGATTTGAGCAGTTTGGAGTTACCCGTTGTTCAAGTCGAACTGGATACCTGAGAGGCAGAGTGAGAGGTGTGTTTAATCAGCGAGCCACAGGAACCATCAGTATGCATACTCTTCGATATCTGTTGGGGAGACTGAGCACCTATGGGTCTGCCCGGAGTGCAATGACGTCAGTTTAGTAATCAATAACCAATAACGTACTGTAGTCGTTTCGCACTGCTCTAGGGTAGTCACAAACGCTCAGAAAATCGGGGAAATCACGTTTAAACTAAAGAGCACTAAAGTGCACTATTTTGAAGCATTGACGTGAAATGGGGAGGATAGCAACAGGAAACGAAGCTAGCAACAGAGAAAAAAGATAGAGGGAATAACGATATGAACGTTGTGTTTTTTGATCAACCAGACAAGGGTCATATGTTCGCTCACTTTGTGTGTATTTTTCACATCAATGGTAAACTTATACACCGACAACGGAGACGCTATCGATAGAAGTCACTGATGATTTTGAACAGGAATGTCGTCTCTTGTGACCTGAAATATCCAAGTATAATAGTTCAACGGATTTCTTGCTTCAGTAGATCCACTCCTGTAGTCCTGTGCTGTCTCGCGGAAGAATCTCATTGATCTGTACTGACAATCTGACTGTGTGCAACACTTGGGTTCCTGCATCTTTAGAGACTTTCTCCGTGCTCAAGAAGTTACTATGGTATGTTTCATGATACCTGGTCCTAGATTGTTTCAAGCATGTTCAAGGTCACACGCTTACAGGAGTGCAGACCGAAGTAGAAGGCAAGACATAAGAATTAAGTAATTAATTCAAATTATAGTTATTAAGATATAGATTGTAATACTAATCTTGTTCTTCAGCGATCTCTGGTCATGCGCTTAGTTTATTGTGGACCACAAACTTGGCAGTCAGCTTCAAGTCTGTCAGGTTTCCCAAAAGCTTAGTTTTTAGGTCGACTGAGCGTGGCCGCATGTTTCTTCTCAACTCACACATGCTCCAGTGTTTGTTCCGCCTGCTGACACTGACAGAGAGCTGTTTGACTTATTCCTAGTCTGATTGTTGAGTCTGCAGTCTCGGATACACATGCGAAATATAATGATCTGATCTGTTCTGCTTAGTATTTTGAGGTCTTTTCCATAATCATATTCAGTGTTTGTGTCTTCCAGTCTACTGCAGATTTGATTTGTATGAGGGTATTGACCTCCTGAAAAGACTTGATAAATTTGCACTTTGACACTGCCCTCTTTAGCCAAGATATCGACACTCTCATTGGTTGCAATGACACAGTGAGATGGAACCCACTGCAAGTAGATATCTGCCTTTTCTGAAAGCTGAGCAAGACTAATCATTTATAAAAATTGAAATTACTTTTATTTGAACTGAATTGTGTCTTTTGATTGTGTAACGAAGGAAAAACAGAAGAACGAGAGGGCACATATACATACGGAGTGCGCCATAGAAATGTATACAAAGTAATCGCCCACCAGCTAAATGTAATCACATTTGAATTGAGTATAATATGTTAATACCGTCATCGTTATTGGTTACTAAACTGACATTACACTCCGGACAGACCCATAGGTTCTCAGCAGGGGCGGCTCGTCATTAAGGGCCAGTGGGGCCAGGCCCCACCAAAAATATTGAGTAACGTGTACTTATTATTTCAGACATTATTTGTTTATAATTATTACTTTCAACAGGATACTGATTAGCTTTGAAAGTTGATATATAGCGCTAAAATATCACATACATTCTGAAATCTAAACTTCAACATATTTTTCCTCCAATTAGTATACACCCATGGTCATTTGGGGCCAGTAAGAACAGGCCTACCAAACCAAAAATAATTAACGTGTACTTATTATTTAAACAAATTTTGTTCGTAATTATTATTGTTAACTTGATACTGATTAGCTTTGAAAGTTGAATATTTAACACTAAAATATAAATATTACAGTATCTTGTTTGCGCGTAGTTCATGTCTATTGTCTTTCCCCAGGTGGGTGATGGAATTGGTTGCCCACTTTTACCGTTAAGCGTAGGGGTGGGAGCTTTAATTTACATTCCAGGACCAGATGAGTAGACCTTGTTTTATATCCTTGTTTATTTAGTGTAGTCTTGATATTGTCTATCATCTTTTTCTTGACCTTCCCTTGGCTCTAGTACCTGATCTCTTTTTATTGTATGCTGTTATTGGTAGTTGGTTGTATTTCATTTTCCTTAAGTGTCCAAAACTACTGCATTTGTTGTCTTTCGATGTATTCGGTGCATGAAATTATACCCACTTTGCTTCTGATGTCCTCGTTTGGTACTCTATCTTTCCTGGTAGCCCCCAGCGCCTTCTTCAAGCATTTCATTTCACACTTGGTGAGTTTTCTGTGATGTGTTGCTGTCAGTGACCAAGTTTGGCACTGGTAACAAAGTGTTGGTAGAAAAGTATCTTTTATCATCTGTCTTTTCACTTCCATCTTGATCTTTGGGTGTTGTTAGTAATGGTGCCAGCTGGTAGGTGACTGCATTTGCTTTTTTACATCTTGTCTCTATTTCTCTATCGAGTTTTCCGTCCTCTGTAAAAATGCCGCCTAAATATTTGAATTCAGAAACCTGCTTTACTCTGGGGTTGTCTATTTGTATGTTTGCTTTGCTTGGTGTTCTGCTGATTCTCGTGGTCTTTTGTGTGTTGATATTCACGTTGTACTTCCTGCATGCTGTTAACAATGAATTCATATGATGTTGTAGCTGATCTTCATCTTCATAGATTAAACTTTGGTCGTTTTGTAGTCATTCTTGCCATATATCTACACAAATCGACAACAAATAAAAGAATGAACTTTTTTTTTTCTTTCGTCCGCTTTCAACTCAGACGAAGTTCCATCTCTGAAACTGATTTTTGCGTGAAAATATGTTTTTCCAATTTCTTACAATGGCAGCAGCGTGCACATTGTAAATTACTTTACACTGGCAGCCGTGTGCTCAATGTACTCGTAATTAGTATTCCCTCGCCATACAGGCAGATTTTCTCCGACTTCAGAGGTACTCACGTTATCGTCCTGAGTAAGACCAGGGGGCTCGAACAAATGCCGGACAGTAGGTTCGAAGCCGAGCTATGAGGCGTCTCACAGCTAGCAGGCCGAGCTACTATCAACTACTCTAGGCAGTCCCCCAAAGAATGAACTTACCTCCTGACTAAATAGAACAACCACCCATTATACCAGATATTCAAGACCTCTTACAAATTGACTTGGCTTATTTCTCTCCGCTCCTCGTGGAGCATAGGGCCCCTACAAATTACATAAGAACTCCGGCTACTGCATATTTATATGTCTGTCTATATGTCTGTGGGTCCTTCCGTCCATCCTTCCATTCATCCATCCATCCGTCCGTCCGTATTATCTGTCTGTCTTGTCTGTCTGTAGGTCGGTCGGTCTGTCTTGTCCATTCGTCCGTTTGTCCGCCCGCCCATCAATCCATCCATCCATCCATCTATCCGTCAGTCCTTCCATCCATCCATTCATCCATCCATCCGTTCACCCACACACCCATCCATCAACCTATCTACCTGTCTGTCTATCAACCTATATTTATTAACCACAACAAACATATTCTATGATCGATCTTTTTCTCTCTTCTGTTTCTAGCGATCGCTAGGCGATGGATGCATGACGATCTGAGAATGACTACTGCTGACGCCGGACAACTTGCACAGAACATAGTTTTTCAGGACTGCTGTTATGGAAGTCAAGTTCCGGAAGGAACAAGTTACTTGATGATGATGATGATGAAGAAACAGGGTATCATAGTCACTGGACATCAATACGATGATCCCGAAATCATGACTTTCATCAAAGACGTCAAGATGATCATCGAAAGCGGAAAGAATGGCGCAGTAACAGTAACGATCAGTTCCGTGGCGCCCTTTAAATACGGGGAGCTTCGAAGAAACCCCGATGAACTGAATCAACTGCATCGACGAGTTGTTGTCCAAATAGAATCATTCGGCAAACCAAAAACTGACACTCACGTAGTGAAAATGAAAATCGTGGCATATCATTTATAGGACGTCACTGCCATCAACCGCGGAGTTTGAACCAGGTACACTAGGGTTGTGATCGAGCTCACTACCGTTTCAGCTACAGACGCCCACTTAAACAGCGAACGAAAAACCTATACGTCACGTAGCACAGGATTAAAAATTACTTACCGGCTTCAGCACGGAGGGGAGGAATCGATCAGTGGCATTGAACCTCCTCTTTTCTTTATAAAACGAGGAAGGTGGAAGTGAGCCACTGAAAGACATGCGATGAAATGCGAGAAGGGCGATAAATTTCTCAGTGGCTTTGAACCGTTATTTTCCCTCTGATAACAGCATACAATAAGATCAGGTACTAAAGTCAAGGGAAGATCAAGAAAAATATGGATAGACAATATCAGGATCACACCAAACAAACACAGATATAAGACAGCAAGTGCGACTCGTCTGGCCCAAGAAAGCAAATTAAAGCTCCCACACCTACGCTTAACGGCAAGAGTGGACAACCAATTACATCATCCACCTGGGGATCTGATTCTTAGTCGATGTTTCACAAGATCCAGAAGGGCAGGTTTCGGTATGAATGGATGTCGTCTATAGAAGTTTCTAACCTCCAGCAGCTTATGTGGAACTACTGTCCTGGGTATGCGGGTGTTTACGGTAATGAGAGAGCAGCCAGGCTTGCATCAACAGCATCGATTGTTGGGGAGTTGAAGATGGATAAGAGGGATGTCTTCAATCTCTTCGCGACTGCCTGTTGGATGAGAACACTAAAATCGATGTTGAATCGATCAATCGATTTAGGCAGGTTGGAGTTGCCCGTTGCTCAAGTCGAACTGGATGCCTGAGAGGCAGAGTGAGAGGTGTGTTTAATCAGCGAGCCACGGTAACCATCAGTATGCATACTCTTTGATATCTGTTGGGGGAGATTGAGCACCTATGGGTTTACCCAGAGTGCAATGATGACAGTTCAATAACCAACAACCACCTGGGGAAAGACAATAGACTACTACTTAAACGAAGCTGATGTGGGTGAGCTGCTGTTAAGTGACGTCGAGCTGTCTCTCACGTTAAAATGGGAGAAGGATGATAAATCTATCAGGGTCACGCCTCCTCTTCTTCATCACAGTGATGAGTCCTTGTCCTTGAGCGTAAAGCCGTCTTTGCTGTTTTTATACGAGGAAGACGACGAGTCCATGATCGAAGTCAGTTTCTCCTCTTTCTTTCAAACAGATGAAAAGGGATAATTTTAAAAACCTGAACAAAGAAACGCACAAAACAACAAATTTGTCATGTCAGTCCTGCAGACCCCACAAAAGGAATCACAAGATTATATGGAGAGAGAGAGCTGACCCTACAGCTAAACAAGTTCTCAAAACACAACTAAATTATTCTCCATATATACCAGCTCACTGTGGCATATCAAGAAATGAGAGAGCAGACAGGCTGGCTAAGGAGGGAACAAAATTGATACAAGACAAACACCCAGTGTCACTACCAGAAATCAAGATACATATCAAGTGAAAATACAGAGCTGTGGAGGCAACCAACCCACAGCAAACACCCACAAGATCCCATTAGCATACTAAACAGAAAACAGCACACAACAATCTTTCGCATAAGAACAGGACACTGGAGGCTCAACCATCACATGCACAGAATAAAGCCTGCTCAGTGTGCATGTCAGACTGAAACACAGACTTCAGAGCACATCCTACAGTCATGTCCATCATACATACACCAACGAAACGAAACATGGCCTTATGAACGAAGCTTACAGAGCAAGCTATGGTCAACTCTCGAGAAACTCCAACTGACATGCAGCTTCATAGAGGCAAACCATCTCATGGTTTAGACGAGCGTACGAAACCGAACGTAAAGAAGAATTATTAAACCTGAAATAGTTTAGGAACTGAGAATTAATCCTAGCTGAGCTCAGGCTGAGTTCATGTCCCGGAAGATGAAATATTTTGGCCACGTTAAACGTCACAGTATTTTGGGAGAGAAGGCAGGGTTCTTGGAGTACGAGATAGGGGACGACCAAGATGAAGGTGGCAGCAGGACATCAAAGAAAGCTTGAACATGATGCTGGAAGAGACGGGAGAACTTGTAAGAGACAGTTTTTTTTTCAGGCGGGCTGTGATGAAAGTGACTTTCTCAAGAGACATGCTACTACTTCATACTTGGGCTCAGACTGACGAAGAAAATATGAAATACTGTACCGTCATCGGCCACACTTTTTGTTTGTGTCTTATCCTTGAAGGTATTTCTCCATTTTATATGTAAACTGGAGTACCCTAGTTTGAATCCTGCTGTCCAGCTTTCATCTTATTTGTACTTTTTCTTCTTCTGATTTATGTTTCCCTTCTCTCAATGGACACGGCTTCGAACCTAGGTAGTCTCTGTCATGTGATGGAGGAATATGCTTGAATGTGTCTAAATGTGTGTTGATAATCATTAAAATTTCAACTTTCTACATGGTTGGTTTTATTTTAAATCTAACACTGTTTCAATTGATATTACTCATATAGCATGTCCCTTGCAGAATATCGCTTTCATAACAACCCGCTCATAAACTTTCTTTATCTAGCCAGTTCTCCCGCCTTCCCAAACGTCATGTTCAATGCTTCTTTGATATCACACTGCTACCTTCGTCTTTGTCGTCCCCTGCCTCGTACTCCAGGAAACATGATTTCCATTACCGTCCTCTCCAAACCACTAACGTTTAACATGGTCACAATATTTCATCGATCGGAACATGATGTTATTTATGAGCCAATGCTCCTCGATATGCAGGTCTTGTAGGATTGTCTTGTTTTTCTTTACTCTGTCCAGGATGTTCTAAGAACTTTCTGTAACACTTTATTTTAAAAGCTTCAATTTTGTTCTTGAATGTTTGTGTTATGGTCTACGATTCACATCCATATGTTGCCACAGGGAATACGCATGTTCTCAAAAATCATACTTTTGTTTCTTTGCTTGTGCCATAGTTTCTTCATACTGACCACCCTCTGGAGTGCCATGACTAGTCTTCTAACTTCTTTCGTACAATCTACATTGTTGTCTATTATAGATCAAAGATATTCAAAATATGTGACATTCTCAATGTTTTCATTATTGGTGGTCATTTTGTGTGGAGATTTTACTTTGTCGATGGACCACTTGTGAAATGTGATATCTCTGAAAGGATGCCATCAACAGAAGAAGAGACAAGAGTCCAATATTACTAAGATGGAGATATGTTGGGCACACCTTGAGGAGAAATGATCAACGAAATATCAAAGCAGGCATTGAAGGATGAAAAGGGTTCAAGAAAGAGAGGTCGACCTAAGGAGACCCTGAAACGAACTTTGCTGAGAGAGGCAGGAAATGTCGGTCTCGGTTCCATTGAGGAGATTGAGCGAGTTGCCCAGGATAGAGCGGTATGGAGAAATTACTTGCAGGCCCTATGTAACGTATAACGGTACGAGAGGAATTATTATTAATATTACTATTATGTTATTATAAATATTAAAGCAGTGGAAAACATATATGTGCTTTTGAATATAAGTGTTACAGAAGAGTCCGCCGTATATCTTGGACAGAGAAGAGAACAAATAGATCTATCCAGAAAGAATTCAAAATCAAAGAAAACTGGCTGATGCTATAAATAAGAAAGAGAAAATTGAAGTATTTTTGACATATAAAAAGACATGAAGGGCTGGAGAAGACCATCATGGAATGAGGCATACCAGCAAAGAGAAGAAGAGGAAGACCACGGAGAAGATGGATTCAGATGTAACTGATGGTTTGAACAGGACGGCTGCAGAGAAAGGACATCTGGCCTATGAGAGAAATTCAGGAGGAATGTTGGGGTGGCAAAGTTCTGCTCAGAACAAGCTATTTGATGATGATTAATATTACTATATTGTTATTGTTATTAAAAATTTCACATGGCGCCCGCATTTTCAAGTCATTAGTCATAGGCGCCCCAATATATGAAAACGTTGGATAACACTGGTCTAAAGGATTGACTTCATTGCACCGGGTTTCTCCTTATTGCACAGTCCCTTTCGGCAGAAATGGCAAGCCATCTACTGTGAGTGTTGAACAAAGCACGAACTCCGTAGCGCCAGCAACAATCCTAGAAATCTCAAAAAACAATTTCTTTCTAATGAATTTTTCCAGCCGGCTTTCTCAATTTTGAACTGCTATGGGTTCTGTTAGGTAAGGGTTCTGTTAGGTAAGGGTTCTGTTAGGTAAGGGTTCTGTTAGGTGCGCAACTTGAAAACGCAATGAAATGAGTACTAAAACAATAGATACTTGTGGGCGTGGCAGAATTAGACAACATAGTCACAGGCAACCATCAACAAACTACGATAACCTAGTTTTAGGTTTCAGGACTTACGGACACGGCGATAGAAAATCTGAAATCAAGATGGCTATATCTATACCAGAACAGCGATTCTCACAATGTGGCATGGAGACGTCGTGAGAGTTATCAAGACTTGATGGTGCTATCTGAGACTGAGAGTTATGTAATTCAAGAAGATAACCGATCCACTAATATGTATTTTTAATGGATAACATTCACGTAACGTATTCTTCCAGCATGAAAATTATGGATGGGTTTTTCTTAAGTTACAAAAAAGGTGTGCTATAGAATCTTTCTCTTGTTCTCTCTTTCTCCCTCTCTTGTCTGTGTCGCATTTGAGCTTATGGCATATCGATATAGAAGAGCAGAGAACTGCGTATAAACATGTAACAATGTCGATATAAGAGAAGACTGTAGTAAAACTATTTAGCAATGTCGATATAAGAGAAGACTGTAGTAAAACTATTTAGCAATGTCGATTAAAAAAGCAGAAGAACTGTAGTAAAACTATTTAGCAATATAAGAGAAGACTGCAGTAAGACTATGTAGCAATATAAGGACATGTGCATCCGATTTCAGCCAAACCTCTTAGTCGCCTCTTACGACATGTGTGGCAGGTAACAGTGGTTCTATTCTTGACACCCCAAATTTGGGCCCCGGTAACCCCTCGGGCGATTACTTATTGTAATTCTACATCTCGCCCATGTGTTGCTGGGACTCGCAAGGGGAGCAAAGAATAGTAACACTGAGAACTACAAGGCATGTCGTAAGAGACGACTGAGATAGGGTCCTAGGGAAACTGGTAAATAAAAAGCGTTGCAGAAATCGGATGTGCTGGCCTACTTGTAGGCGCATACTTGGCACAACGTACAATCGCTCTTAGGCTCAGATCGTATACTGATCACAAAGAGCGGTTTAACAAGCGGTTGATATGAGCGTTCGAAAAGAAGAACCCCATCAAAAGGACTAAGATCTTCTACAGCTCAAACGCGTTCCATGTGCATACCGGTAATATTTTACCAAACTGATTTCGAACCCAAGACTTTCCACGGCTTGTGGTTACTAGAGCAAAGTGTTATCTTCTTCTGCATTCGTACGCTATAAATTCAGGGTAGTCATGGCACATAGAATGGCGCTTCTGAATGATTTTGTCTGGAGGCATGCTTTCCTTATTATCAGTGTCTCCCGTCAAACAGAAATGCCTTCTCCTACTTCAGAGGTGAGAGTGTTATCAAATTAGCTATAGTCGATCCTCGATCCCTATCACGGAACCAGATCTACCACCTTCACGCGTCTATAACAATCGACAACATGACCTTAGAGCAATAGGAAGATTGAGAATCCAATACATAGATAATATCACAGAGTAATGAGTTATCAGTTATATGAGGACCCTAATAGCCCTCCGGACATGTCCATAGATGCTCCGATCTGTGTCTTAACAAATCCAGCGGCCGACAACGCCAGTTCAATGTTGATTAATCGATAGTTTTGCATATTAGGTATGTCGTTCTTTTCGAGGTGAACCAATATTGACAGTCCTCTCAAGCTGGTCAGCGATTGGAATTTACAACCATGAAACTCCTCTGTTCGGAAAGACTCTGAATGCGTTAAGAATATCATTTCGGTCCATTGCAGCATCCTCTGATAACATAGCCACAATCTATCAAGCTCGTTCATTACCTCTGACTCCTGCGTGTCCAGGGACGAAAATGTAGGTGATTTCTCTGATCCCCATCTGTACCGTGTACCATAAGTTTTGAATATGGTGGTTCACTGTTAACAACATATAGAAATGAGATGAATGAAATTAAAAGAAGAATAAACATGATCTTACAACAAAATTAAACAACTAAAAACAGTATAGAATGGAACTGATGGGAAAACAAAGATCAGAATACTAAGAGCATGCATATTCCCAGCGGCAGCGTATAGGTTTGAAGCATGGACATTTAACAAGGCGGTGGAGAAACATATATAATAATAAAGCCCATAACCCGTTAGGGTCGTGGGGTGTCACTGTGGAGACATCAGCACACAAAGCACGCCATGAATCTCAGTCGTCAACTCCTCAAGCGAGTGTGGAGAAACTCTGCCCGACCAGCTCTTGATGTTGTCAAACCAGGATTTTCTCTGCCCTCCTTTCCTTCTTCCACCCCCAACTGTTCCCTGTAGGATAGTCTTAGAGAGTGAGCTGTGTCTTATCACATGCCCGAACCACGCAAGTTTACGCCGTTTCACGATTGTCTAGAGTGGTACTTGTCGACCTGCAAGGTTGTTTATTTTGTCTCTTACATAAATATTCGTCTTATGTTCTATGTAACTAATACGTAGAGAAATATATACGTGCTTTTGAATATAAGTGTTACAGAAGAGTCCTCGTATATCATGGACAGAGAAGAGAACAAATAGATATATCCAGAAATAACTCAAAATCAAAGAAAACTGGATGATGCTACAAATAAGAGGGAGAAGATTGAAGTATTTTTGACACATAAAAGGTACGAAAGGTTTGAGAAAAGAATTATGGAAGGTGGCATCCAAGCAGGAAGAAGAAGAGTAAGACTACAGAGAAGATGGATTCAGGATGTATTTTGATGATTTGAGCATGGCGGCTGCAGATGCGGGACATCTAGCTTATGAGAGAGAGAAATTCCAAAGGACTATTAGGATGTCAAACTTCTACTCAGGACAAGCAACTTGATGATGATGTTTCAAGAATTCCATGAACGGTCAGGACTGAAAATAGGTTTGAAAATCCCTGATGTGTACTAAAGAATGTCAGTAACACACACATACACACACGCGTGCACACTCACACAAAATCCTATTATAGAAATATGACACTTCTTTCAAGCCTAGATAGATTTGTCTCCCTTGGTTTCAAGGGCGGGCAATAATTAAGATACGAACCAAATACGATACATTTTTCATTTTCGCTCGCGTCACTGTCTGTCTTGACTCGGAGTCAATGTGAGGAGGATGTGTTTTTGTTTTTAACTAATGTGCTTTTATTTTCATCAACTCTGTAGAAATTTTAATTAATTGTGCTTAATCTTATAATTTCGAGTTATGTGTATTGAACATCTTATGTTTTAGTTTCTGTAACTGTGCTATTTAAAAACAATAATCACTAGGAATCTCCGCAAGGAATGAATTCTTATTTTTCATGTTTGTTAGCCTACACGTTACGATTAAAATTCGTCTAAAGCCGAAGGAGTGAGTTCTCGGCTTTTTGGCAAAGTTCATAGTGTAGTGACCACTCGTTTGCGGTCAAAGGGTGGGAGCCTTCATAGAGCCAATAGGCAACTAAATACATTTAAACAATTTCCGGACAGCTCTCAATCGAAAGAACGGCAACGCTCAGGGATTTCAAACGTTCATCAGTAACTAGGTCCACCCGCTACGGCACTACCGAATAGGGGACAACATTAGAAAAATAATTTTAAAATAAAAAATAAAATAAATAATAAAATACACAATCTGGAGGACAAGAAGCCATATTTGTCAGAAGCGTCTTCTTCTTCTTCTTGTTCTTCCTGCGATCACTATTTTGATGAACTTACCATCAGATGTGTTCTTATGATGAAGTCAAATGTTGTATGACACTCATTTCTGATGTCGTGTAGTTTCGAATGTAGTGACTTAACAATGTCGATAGTTGACGTTGTTTATAAAGGACACGACTTAGTGAAGCTATTTTTTGGAAGAGCTAGCTGGTTGTGTTATTAAAACGCTCGTCTGTATGGCTAGGCAATGAAGCTTTAAGAGATAAAGGTTTGTGGTTCGAATCTTGTATTTGGTAATTTGTGTTTCCTGGTAAGCCCTTAATACTTGTTCACTGTCGTCTTCGTCTTCTGCGTTCGCCCGCTATGAATTCGGGCGTAGTTAGGGCGAATGGTATGGTGTTTCTGACCGATTTTTGCGTGAAGTCCTGCTTTCTTTATTATTAGTGTCCTTCGCTTTCGTTATCTATTTATTGATGATATTAATTGGCTCCGGTGCTTCGCGTGGGGTTCTTAAAACTCCTTACCGTCATGTGACTAACTATGCAGGGCTCAGTCGGTCGATCAACAGCATAAAATTAAACGGGCGGTAAAATCATCATATAAAAGCGTGAGATGCGTGTTACTATGGTTTCGGGTGCGCCTTTTCTGACATAGTATCCCTGACTTCAGCATAAGTCTGAAGCTGGTTATTGGTTCTGAACTGACTTCATAGCACTCCGGGCAGACCACTAAGTGCTCAGTCTCCTCCAACAGATGTCGATTTGTATACATACTGATGGTTCCTGTGACTCGCTGGTTAAACACACTTCTATCTATGCCCATCAAGCATCTAGCTCTACTTGTACAACGAGTAATTCTAAACTTTCTAAATCGCTGGATTGATTCAACGTCAATTTTTAGTGTCGTCATCTTTCCGCCAGTGTGTTGCCGGGGACCACGAGGGGAGCAAAGAATAGTAATACTGCGACTTACAAGACATGAGGTAAGAGGCGAATAGGTAGGGGCCTAGGAAAATGACCCTAGTAAATAAAAAAAGCGTTGCAGAAATCGGATGTGCTGGCCTACTTGTAGGAGCATAACTAGCACAACGTACAATTGCTCTTAGGCTCAGATCACAAAGAATGGTTTAACAAGTGATCGATGTGAGCGTCTGAAGAAGAAGTGTCATCATCTAACATTAGGTCGCCAAGAGACCGAAGAAAATTGCCCCTTATTCATAGTAAACTCCCCAACAATCGATGCTGTCGATGCAAGCATGTCCGTTCTCTTCTTGCCACGAACACTCGCATGCCCGTGACAGTAGATCCACGTGAGTCTTTGGAGTTTGGAAACAAATAGATTACATCCACACATACCGCCCCCCGCCATTCAGAATCTTCCGAAGCATCAACTAAGACTCAGAAACAACAAAGGTCCCAGTAGTTTCTGAAGCCGAAAAGCTGATAACTTTTTTCGACCGCAGGCAATTTCAATTAGACCAAGCACTTGAGCGGAACCCGTAAGGTAAACATAAAAGGGGACGTCTCAAACAGATCTGGAAACGGAGTCTTCTTAAGGAACTCAAGGATGTCAGATTATCCAGAGAAGCAATAAAGAAAAACGGACAGAGAACGGGGAAAATGGAGGAAAACTGTTGAGACCCTATGCTCCAGTGTAGCTTTGTAACAAAATATCAGTTCTACAATTGATCGTCTCCTGATTCTTCTCTTTTCTTATCGTTCTAGGCTGTTTTAATCTTTATATGTGATATATAACAGCCACACATCAGAACGTGATGTATGTGCACCAGCCTTCAGCACCTATTGAGTTTCCAGTTGCTTATCCTTGCTGGTGTCTCTTTTCAGCCAGCTTGTTGATTCAGGGTAGTTAGGGCAAATCAGGTTTGCCGATTTTTGCGTGAATCCGCTTTTATTGTGCCGTTTCGTTACTGTTTATGTGATTTGCTCGAGAAATATTCTCGGGGTTGTAATACTCCTTACCGTCTTCCCTGATAAGACACCTAAGTGTCGTCAACAGCATAAAGATTAAACGCGAAATCTCGATCCGTAATTGTCGTTTGTTACTATTTTCGAGTCTTTCCGGAAGGACATTCTTCAGCCTAGTCTGAGCGTATTGGTACTGGTTTTGAATTAACTTCACAGCACTGCGGGCAGTACAAAATGTAGGTCAGTCTCCTCCAACAATGTCAGCTAACTGAGATGTCTGCGACTCGCTGTTAACACACTCATTATCCGATAGATTAGCTCTACTGACAACGAATCAACTTTCATCCTGGATTGATTCAACGCTCAATTTTAGGTCTATCTTCCCAGTGTCTTCCGGGCATGTTAATTAATACTGCACTAAAAGACATGAGGTTAGAGGCGAGGTAGTTCGCTAGAATAAAACGCAACTTGTTCTTTGTGCGGCAAATTGCACAGTACATGCTCTTAGGCAATCACAGGCTACAAGTGATCGATGTGAGCTTCGAAATCCACATTGGGCGCCAAGACGAAGAAAACTTTTATATCTTACTGGTCCTGTCCATTTATTCTTGCCAGCTGAAATGCATGCCCGTCTAGATCCACGTGGTCTAGTTTGGAACATGACTCTCCACCATGTCTGAGACCGCCTCTGCCATTCAGACTTGCGAAGCATCTGCTGACAACAAGGTCAGAGTTTACGGTGATTTTTTTGAAGGGTATCTTATTGTCCAAGACTTGCAACTGGTAAACTACAGGAGTTTTCTCAACGATCTGCGCAGCTTGCTGGAACCAGGAGTCGTTTCCAGGGCAAAGAACGGACAGGAGGGAAGTTTGGTAAACTGTTGAACCCTGCTCATGTATTTTAACATGACTATCAGCTCTTGATCGTCTCCTGATTCGTCTTCCAGGAACCATGCTCTCCATTACTGTTCTCCCCAAACCCCTGTGATGTTTGATGTGACCACAATATTTCAGTTTCCGAGACATGATGCTGTTTATAAGCCAATGTTCCTCAATCAGTTATATGAGGACTATCATTGGTTGCTTTTGAATATACGTGTTACACAAGAGTCCTCCGTATATCATGGACAGAGAAGAGAACAAATAAATCTATTCAGAAAGAACTCGAAATCAACGAAAACTGGCTGATGCTACAAATAAGGATGAGACAATTGAAGTATTTTGGACATATAAAGAGACATGAAGGGTTGGAGAAGACAATCATGAAAGAAGGCATCCCGACAAAGAAAAGAAGAGGAAAACTACGGAGAAGATGGATTCAGGATGTAACTCATGACTTGAGTATTATGAGCTTGACGGCTACAGAGGCGAGACATCTGGCCTATGAGAGAGAGAGACATTTCTAAGGACTGTCTTGGGGACAAAGTTGTGCCCAGGACAATATATTTGATGATGATTATTAAAGGTATTTGTTTTAAAGTCAGTGAATAATGACATATCCTATTTTTTATCAATTGCAGATATGAAAAACAACGTCTCTGATTCCTACATGTTCCTGTCTTTCAAGTAAAAATTTTTTCTAGGGAAACGTCTCTACAAGCAACCATAACTGTATCCCAGCCAATTGACTTTTAGAGCGTTGTCGAAGTGAAACAATAGACTATTTAGTTATGTTTAATCTGTGAATCAAAATGGCAGCATCGAAGTACTCCATCATACCAAAACTGCTCCAAATTGTGTGGTTTTATGTGTTTATCTACAATAGTTTATCAGACGACTGTCCTCATCTTTGTTATTGTCACGGTAACCGTAATTTAACTGTGAACTGTTCCGGCCTCGTTTTGGTAAATCCACCGCTGACCTCAACGTCAACTTTGACCCTTGATTTGTCCAATAATGCTTTAGGGCCGATTTTAAATGCAAGTTTTATTCAGATGAGATCTTTAACACTTATAGATTTATCACAGAACGGGCTGATACGTTTGTTGGGATGTACATTCAGTGGGATGTTGGATTTAAGAACAGTTCGACTTCGAAAGAACCTGTTGACCTCGCTCCCAGACAGTCTGTTCACTGACAACAACATGATAGAACATTTGGACATCAGTTTCAACTTCTTCACGGAAATTCCCGATGATGTTTTCCGGAACATTCCACGATTGAAAACCTTGGATGTCTCCCATAATCAGATTGCTCAACTCAAGCTTGGGATAAAATTTCAGGTGAACTTAACAATCGTATACACCGGAAAAGAGAGAGAGAGAGAGAGAGAGAGAGAGAGAGGGGAAGAGGGGGGAGAGAGAAGGGGGTAAATATAACAAATACCATATGACCAATCACATCTGGCACCATGACTTATTCCTCTCCCTCCTCGTGGATCACTAGTTGTTCTCCACATTTCCGAAGTCTGGCTGTTTTCGCTATGGCCTCCCAGGATAGTCCCAGCATATATGCATTAGAAGATTAAAAATGGAACACACATAACCATCAACTGTCTTAGTGCCCTTCCCAACAGGAAGAACCCTTCAGAACAAAGTATGGGGGACCGGCGAAGATCTCATAAGCACCACCCTGTTTATGACACATATCAGGGTAGTCACATAGCAGAAGTTGATCGCAGACGATATGGTTACTGTTTACACCACTAGTCTACTGCATAACCTTGCTGACCCACGAGGCAGTGTGAATTTTCTATCAGCTTTTACTTCCCTACTTTTAGCTCTCCCAGGCCATCCTCCACAAGGTAGTGGGTTTGAAATCGTGACAGTAAAACACTTGCCTATTGACCGTCTGTAAAGAAGAAAAGGCCATACACATATAAACTTGAAAAAATGAAAATAGTAATATATCCTTTACATGATGTTCAGTAGTTTGTCATTGCTATCTGAGCGGTGAGGTCTATTTGTACCGTTTATAAAAATCCACGTGAACAAATTTGCTTCCAAACTGCCCGCTGCGGGGTTTGAACTAGGTACTCTTGGGTTGTGATCGAGTTCACTACCGCTAATCCCCGGACGCCCAAAATAAAAATCCAACAAAATATTTGTACCATCTTCTAAATTACATCGGGAACCATCTCCGGTGATATATGGAGTTTGTGCCCTGTCACTGAGATCTTCCTGTGTAAGAATGAGATCGGAGCACACATGGTTATTCACCCAAGTGCAGTGATGATGGTCCTATCAATCAATCATGTTATTTGTACAAGAATTTCCTTTTATAATAGCTAATTAATTTTTTAAAAGCTGTCAATGAAATGAATACTTGGTAGAGGGTAGAGAGGGAGAGTAGAGAGAGAAGGAGGCAGAGAGAGAGAGAGAGAGAGAGAGCTGGGGAGGAGAGATGAGAAGAAGAACGGAAGCGAGAACAAGAAAGAGTGCGAATAAGGAAATAGAAAGTGAGAGAGCACTATAAGAAGTGAGGAGAGGACAGACAGAGGGAGCATAGAAGGAGGAGAGAGAGAAAGGGAGAGACATGACAGAGGGAGAGATAGGAAGGAAGAGAGAGAGAAAGGAAGAGACGAAATCGAGAGAGAGAATGGGAGGAGAGAAGGAGAGAGAAAGAGAAAGTGGGAGAGAGAGAGTGGGCGAGAGAGAAAGATCGAGAGAAGAAAGGAAGAGATATATATATATATATTCAATCAATCAAGTGCCATGCCTGTCTGCGTAAGCGATCTTGTCTCCTCGCAGCTTCTCTCCTGTGCAGGTAATCAGTTCTGACGTCGATCTTTTGTCGAACCCTGGTCATACTATCCAACATCTTCTCCTCTGTCTTCCACGATCTCTCCTTCCCTAAATTTTTTCCTGGTGTCACCAAATCTTCTAAACCTTCTCTTAGCATTATATGCCCGAAGAACCTTGATTGTCTGATTCTAATTCTTTTGATATGGTTTCTTTGTGTGCAGGTCTGATTTAAATTTGAAAGTTGGTAACGTTTAACAATGAAGAAGAAATATATAGCTATTTTCCATACTATCTACAGGTTCCTGTACACATTCAAGTGATAGACTTGTCTCACAACCTGATATCTGCTATCCAGAGCGATGCATTCGCAGTAGCATCAGCATGGGCAACCGTCACATCCAGGACGATAAACATGGCCTTCTGCCGAATCACTTCTGTCGAGAATGAAGCATTTTCACCAATACCAAACTTGAACGAGATTGACCTCACAGGAAACAGTGCTGTCTCCATGGAGAGTCTAGCAGCATTAGTGAAAAATCTTGAAGCAAAAGGTTTAGAACGACTATCATTGGCTGCTATGAATCTAACCACGATTGTTCCGTTATTTTCTCAAGTGTCGGAACTTCCATTAAAGTTTTTAAACGTTTCTGATAACAGTATAGCAGACTTGCCAGATAATGTGTTCTCCAAGTTACGAAATCTTCGTGTTCTTGATCTAAGCCGAAACTCCCTCTCCGCTCTCACTGGTGGATTTTCTAATCTCACCAACCTCAATGTTCTTAACCTTTCACGTAATGTAATGGAATCATTCCAGGGAGAAGCAGTGACTAGCTTATCTAACTTGCATACCTTAGACCTGTCTTACAACAAGATAAGTGGGTCAAGTCATGTTAACTTTTCTCCATTGTTAAATTTAAACGATCTCAAAGTTAACAATAATTTATTAAATTTAGCCGTGCTTCCAAACAGAACATCTCATCTCCGCCATCTGGACTACCACTCTAACAAAATAACAGAATTTAACGGCATTGACGACGCAACGATGCTGGAGTTTGTTGACCTTAGCAACAATGAACTGACATCATTGCCTGGTTTATTGTTCAAAGGCGCACGATTTTTAAAACTTGTCAACTTTAGCAGGAACCACATTGGCGTTCTAGACCACGGCGCGTTTCTTCCCCAATCTTCCATTGTCATTGATCTTTCTTACAATTTCTTGAAAGAGTTGCGGTATTCAAACTGGGTAGCTACTCAGAAGTTGTATATTAACAACAATCAACTTGCTAATATAGACAATCAAGCCTTCTACGGAATGACAGGTCTTGAAGAACTGGACTTATCCAAAAACAAATTGACAACACTACACGACGATCTTTTCCAGTATCTAACAACTTTGAAATTACTAAACCTGTCTTATAACGGCTTGAATATTATACAATGGTTTACCTTATTCCGCAGTCTTGAACTTCTTGTCGATTTAGACATGGGGTATAATAATATATCGTCTTTAGAGGAAGCCATGTTTCTGCCACTTCCAAATATACAGACGGTGTCGTTGCGAAATAACCGCCTCCGAAATATTATCCCACGTACTTTTCAGAACTTAAATGAGATCAAGGTTATTGATTTCTCGAACAATCCTTTCGACTGTTCATGCGATACTTTATCGTTCAGGGACTGGTTAAAGAAATCTTCTCTTCCTATTCATGGACTTTACGCAGGCAATTCTACAGCGTATAATTGTTGGACACCTTATAGCAGAGCTGGACTACATGTTACACAGTGGAGCTCGGAACAATTTGAGTGCGACAAATCAATGCTGTATGTTATTGTTTTCTGCACAACTTTCGTTATCCTTACAGCGATTGGGTTACTTGCTGCAGCTTTATATCGGTTGTACGTTAAGTGGAGAAATCGTAAAGCGGAAATTAAGAGAGAATTGGAATTAGAGGAAGAAAGACGTAAACGTGCCAAGAAAGTAGACTTTGTGAGAATGTCTGAAAAGAAACTCGTAAAAGATAGTTACGAGGGACAAGAGAAGCAACAAATGTATGAGAACACCGATATACGGAATGGTTTTGTTCCTTGGCCTGGGAGCGTCATGACTAGCGGGAAAGCTGGAAATCAAGGGGATAAAAATATTGACAATAACCGATCCAGTGATCATGTTAAAATTGTAAATCGTGAACGAGAAAGAAGCAAAGGAAAACATTACGAAAGAATGAAAAGAGATGAATTTGTAGAAGGAGAGCTGGATAAGAAACGACTGCTCGGACAGGACGAGAGGCGTGGCAGGCGCACGACAGCAGCTTCTCAAAATGAGTTAGTGGACAAGAGAGACTTGAGAATCGAACGAGCCGCAAGAAGACGGGAAAGTGAAAACTCCAATGCAGGAGTCTTCCATTTGCAGGAAGCGTCATCACATAAAGGTCCATCACATTACGAAGCGTTTGCTCGAGATCCACGAAAGGAGGAACTCGATAGACCAGTTTATTTTGACAGACATCCACAAAGACAAAGTTCCGGCCCTTACATTATCTCGTCCGCCAACACTTTACCCAATCGATGGGTGGACAACTCACGTGATTGGAACCTGCCTCAACAATGGAATAACCAGGATTACAGGAAACCCCGAAATCAAGATCACCGTTTGAATAACTACAGTTACACGTCGTTACCGATTTGGGATAATGAGACTCCGAGATATGAAAGAGAAATCGCGTTAAGAAATGGGGTTAATGATGATCATCAAATGGAAGCTCATTTTGACGAAACACGTCAACCAAATCGGAACACACGACCAGACCGAGACATTCTTGACCGACGCAGCCCTTACCACAAAAGATCTCAAAGTCATAATATAATCCCACAAGATTACGCAGAATGGGATCAGGGAGCCTACGAGGCCATCAGACAAACTCGTCCTAGGACAGCAAATGGCCACCGAGCTGTTTCACAACCGTTTTTGAATAATGAAGAAGCTTCTGAGTGGTTGTAAATCAATTTTATAATATTCATATCGTATAGTTTATACGTTACACAGTGCCTGCAAGTAATGTCTCCATACCGTTCTATCCTGCAATAACAATCTAATATCTTCTATGCAATTGAGTCCAATATTTCTCGTCAATCTCATTTCTTCTTCTATGAACGCTCCATATCGACCACTCTGTGTGATTTGTATGTGATCTGAGCCTAAGAGCGATTGTACGCCGAGCCAGTTATGCGCCTACAAGCAGGTCAGCACATCCGATTTCTGCGCTGCCTTTATTTACTAGGTAGCATCCCTAGGGCCTACATCAGTCGCCTCTACGACATGCATTGTAGGTTGCAGTGGTACTATTCTTTGCTTCCTTGCGGGTCCGGCACCACACGGGATGTCCATCTCACTAAAATACGTTTCAGGGTTTCCTAGTGCGCCTTTCTTTCTGGAACACTTTACCACTCTCTTCAATGATTGCTTTCTTTCTGGAACACTTTACCACTCTCTTCAATGATTGCTTTCTTTCTGGAACACTTTACCACTCTCTTCAATGATTGCGTTCTTTCTGGAACACTTTACCACTCTCTTCAATGATTGATTGCTTTCTAGAACACTTTACTACTCTCTTCAATGATTGCTTTCTTTCTAGAACACTTTACCACTCTCTTCAATGATTGCTTTCTTTCTGGAACACTTTACCACTCTCTTCAATGATTGCTTTTTTTCTGGAACACTTTACTACTCTCTTCAATGATTGCTTTCTTTCTGGAACACTTTACTACTCTCTTCAATGATTGATTGCTTTCTGGAACACTTTACTACTCTCTTCAATGATTGCTTTCTTTCTGGAACATTTTACTACTCTCTTCAATGATTGCTTTTTTTCTGGAACACTTTACTACTCTCTTCAATGATTGCTTTCTTCTTGTTCCCATTACTGAATTCAGATATAATCATGACGCATAATATGATGCCTCTGACTAATTTTTGCGGGAATGTCTGCTTTCTTTACCAGCAGTGTTCCTCACGATTCAGACAAGCATTACTCTTTCAGAGGTACTTGACCATCAAGTACATCGAATAATGTATGTACCAAGTAATAGTTCATAGTTCTAACACGGTTCCAACTTCACTGCAACAGGTTACCCCATAATTGCTCCGTTCCTGTGCCAATGAAAATCACACGCAATGCTAACAACTGTAAATGTTTCCTGTGTAAACAATTCCAGAATGAAACAGCGAATACCACCACAAAAGCAACCTGCACCGCATAAATGATATGGTTGCTAATGTAGCAACATAAACTGTTCATCACTTGAATTGCAATTTTGTCAAGGACATCAATCATGACAAAATCCAGATTTCTGCACTGCAATATAACTGCATACGCAGATTGGCGTGTTCCATAACCCGTCCGCCATTTTCTGAATACACACAACAACGCACGTTGACACAGCAAAAGCATTCCATGTAACAGTCATAGCTCACAGTGTTGCTCAAGCACTAACTCAGTAGCTCGCAAACGAAACCGAAAATACCAGACCAAACATGGTGAAATGCGCTAGCAAAGTCGTGTTCAGAATCAAACAGTTATGACTCTGAATGGCTAAATAAAGTACCCAAGTAAAGATTCATGGAACCCGTAGTCCCACCAGAACAGCGCTACACCCAACCATTGTTGGCATCACGCTACGGAATTTCCATGGCATGTGGCTACTATCGAAGTGTGTTATCGATTTCGTTATTGTGACAACTGAGTTTGCGCTTGTCTTTACAGACGGTCAATTGGCAAGTATTTTACTGTGACAGCTTCTGAGTTTGTGCTCGTCTCCCTTGCCTTTCAGCTCACCCCCTATAAAAGATTCCGCAACTTTGCGTAATGTTGTTTTCAACAGACCACAGTCATCCGCTAGTTTTTCCCATTTTTTGGGACAGACAACAAAATTCTTCATTGAGACCTTGCAGACATCCTTACATGTGAGCAGTGGTCTGCCTTGATGCCTCTTCCCCTCCCAAAGTTCAGAGAACACTTGTGGTATGCGACTGATGTCCATTCTCGCACATGCCCTAGCCATCTTAGTCTTCTACTGCTGAGCATGCCCATGATGGAAGGCAAGTAAGCGCGTTGCAGTACTTCAGAGTTGGTTATCTTGTCGTACCACCTGATGTTCATAATCTTACGGAGGCATCGAAGATGAAAGATGCTCTTCTTCTTCACGTTCGTTCTTACGACCAATTTTAATCACTCTTTGTGATATGTTTGATCTTTATCAAGAACCTGTATACGTTGCACATTGGTTTGGTAGGCCCCTAAACGCATAGACTTCTACACGTTTAGGACATGTGCATCCGATTTCAGCCAAACATCCTTAGTCGCCTCTTACGACATGCGTGGCAGGTAACAGTGGTTCTATTCTTAACACCCTAAATTTGGGCCCTGTAACCAATCGGGCGATGAAGATGTTAAATGCCTGTTCAGTGCTGTCCGTGTTTCTGAGTCATATAGTAAGAGCGTTCCCAGTCTCGATATATTTGAATCTTTTGTCTGCAATGTTAAGTTTGTGTTGTATGCGGCTATTGTCCATTCTTCTCACATGCCCTAGCCATCTTAGTCTTCTATTGCTGAGCATCCCCATGTATTTTGTAAAATATAGCAGATGCATTTATGACATAGAGCTTTCTACTTTGCTCATTTTGATATATAAAATAATTTGCTGAATGCATTCACTAGAGCAATTTTGAAAAAAAAAACATGTGGCAAAATTAATTTTTGTTACTTTAATTAAGATGTAGTTTAAAAAATAAATTATGTTATAAAATTTGATGAATTGCATGTATTTTTGTATATAAATGAATGTATCTTTATCCTAATTTACCTAATGTGAAAGAATACTGTTCATTATCATTGCTGTTATCTACACTGATGGTTCCGTGATTTGGCAGTCGGAGTACATGAACCTTTACGGCTAGAACTAAAGAAAAGGTCATCAAAGAGGCAAGTGGAGCATATGCGACAACTACCAGCATGACTATGGAGGTCATAAAATTCCTGGCTGGATTGGCAACAGACGCAAATATTCACTCATGCAGGCATGCTCATCGACTCTATGAAAATGATACAGAAGATCAAGACCGGTTATGTACAAAGGCAGTGGATGCAATTAATACGAAATGTGACAATCCAGACATTTACCTCCATCTTTGTCCCAGGACATTCCGAGGTGAAGGGCATTGGTGAGCAATGCTGCGGTCGAGAATGGGCCTTCTATGACAAAAGTGACACCATCAATGCTCTAAGAGAAAACATATGTTCTGAAGATTTCAACGAAGATAAAGGGTATTCTCTATCTTGGTTGCACAAGCTATGCATACTGATGGATGCGGCAAGATGGGAAAACCATGAGAGAAACCACAGTAGATACATCAACCAACATAGAATGGGAGCTGTTAGTCTAAACACACTGAAATACATGATTAGGAGATCGGTGCAATTATGGACATGTCCAATGTTCCTCAAAGGAACAATGAAGACTAAACAAACAAAACAAACGCAAATAAGATGTGACCCTTGCTAACGCAAGCCATTCAGCTTTGATGGTAAATCGGAAATTCCTGTTGATGTTGGTTGGCCGATAATTTTGAGAACAAAAATTGTAAGCTTTATTGATATTTTACACAATTCTACGTGTCCATAGTTATTTATTTATGAAAATTGTTAACAATATTAATATTATATAATATTAAATTTATTTGAAACATAATTTAACCTTGTTTTCACATGTTGTGTTGAAAAAATGAATTTGTCTATATCTTTTTCTTTGTGGTCAGTATGTGATTTTCACATTAGAGCATCAGTTTGTTTTGCCAGTTAGCTCACAGTGACTTCAGAATCCCCTAGATGATTCAAATGGTACACTTATTTTTACACCTCTTAACATAGAGCATAAAGCCTCAACAGTTGTTCTCAACTTTTCCTGGTCTGTGGCTGTTTTCTTTATGGCCTCCCAGGATAGTCCAGCATCCTTTAGTTCTCCGAAAAGACTCTCCAGATCTGTTTGGGAGTCTTCTTTTCCGTTTTCCTTGCATGTTTCACTCAAGTGCTTGTCTCATGACATTCGATTGTGTCTTCCGAAGGGTATGCCTGATTCATCTACATTTTCTATTCTTAACTTGGGTCATCATGGGTCCCTGTTCTGTTTTTATCCACAGGTCTGTCTTTACAACTATGTCATACCATCTCAGAGGGATTACACATAACATGCTGTGCTAGTGACCAAGTGCTGTGGGAATTCTGAAGTCTAATGACATCTTGGACCAAACATTCTCTGTGTGCACACGGTATGCGGTTGGACTACAGGTTTCTGATTATCTACTTATGGGATCTAAATTACAAATACCTCAGAAGTCTGAGTAAGGTTCGCTTGAATGGTGAAGGACACTGATGATATAGAAAGCTAGCTTTCACACAAAAATATCAATCACAGGTGCCATATTAAGACTACCTGACTTCATATTAAACGAACAAACAAATAAAAAAAACCGACAAGTTTTACAAATATTAGTAAAAAACAAAATTGATTTTGAAACAATAAAGTCTTTATGAAGAATGGGACAGAATCAATTTAATACATTGAAACAGCAGTCACAAATATCACACAGTAAACAAAAAAGATACCAGATTCATTAAAATATGAAGATATACATATGGATAAGATAGCCATCACAAAGAGCACTCGTAAACCTGTGACACTACTGGATATGTAGCCGACTATGAGTAGTCATCATTGTCATCTGGTTGCAGCTGCTGCTGTTGTTGTAGTTGCTGATGCTGCAAGGCTAACTGCATCTGCATCCATTGCTGTTGCTCCAGAAGGGCTTGTTCTTGTTTGGCCTGGAAAGATCAAAGTTAGAAGGGGTCAGTTAACAAGTGTCAAAACAAAGCATTAGGTCAACTATGTGTGTTTTTCTTTTGTTCATTCGCTATAAATTCAGGCGTAGTCAAGGCGCCTAATATGGCATCTGTGACTGATTTTTGCATAAAGGTTTGCTTTCCTTATCATCAGTGTCCCTTGTCATTCAGATGAGTCTTACTCTGACTACTGAGGTACTTGTAATTTAGATCCCCAAGTAAAGGATCAGGAAACCTGTAGTCCAACTCCATACACACCAAAATATTTTGGGCCCAAGTTGGTCTTGAACCCGGGAATTAGCATGGCACATGGTTACTAGCAAAGTGTGTTATCGACTTTTTTGATATATCGACTATTGGCACCCCTGACTATGTGTATAAATACCGATGTTGCAGCCAATTAGTGATAGGAGGTCCCTGTGGTTGAGTGGATTAGTCACTGCCTTATGCTCAGAAGGTTGTTTGTTTGGAAGCAAACCACACCATTCTGTTCACGAGTGTTATTTTCTGGAGAGCCCTATTGTATGAAAACCATTAGTATGCATACCTTTGTGTTGGGGGAGACTAAGTCCCTATGAGTCCACCCAGAGTGCAATGGTGCAGGTTCAGTAACCAATAAGCAATCTATACATAAACCCAATGCAAAGTTAGGTAGTAAAGCTTGCCTTATATAAAATGGGGCTGCTTAAGCTCTGGGGTCAACAATAGGATATCAAAAGCCAGTGCTACAATTGGAAGGCTGCGTGTTACTGTGTGAGAGCAGAAGGCGATGTAGCTTTAAAAAAAAAGCAGAAAGTTTACAGGGCCATAGTACTAACCATGCTGATGTACGCCAGCGAGACATGGACAGTGTATTACAGACACGCAAGAAAACTAAACCACTTTCACACAAGTTGTCTACAGACTACTCAAAATAAACTTGCAGGAAACAAAAATTACAGACAGTCTTCATAAAAGCCAAGATCCCAAGCGTCAACACCCTGTTGCAGAAGGCCCATGTGAAATGGGCTGGCCACGTTACTTGGATGCCTGATAAACGCATCCCAAAACAGTTGATGTATGGCGAGCTTGAAGGGGGCAGACGATCAGATGGAGGACAGAAAAAAAAGTGTTAAAGTCACTCTTAGAGTGTCCTAAAATGCTTTGATATAGACATCATGAGCTGGAAATCCCTTGTGAAAGATCGCCAAATTTGGCACTCTAGCAACACAAGAGGAATACGCATAGCTGAAAATCGCCGTGCCATTAAGGCACAGAGAAAATGAGCTGTGCAAAAAGACAGAACACACAACACCCACATATCTAACCTTGATCATGTATGCCCACCTGTGGTAGGGGATTGTGTTCAAGGATTGAACTTTACAGACACATCCGCACACCCAGAGAGGGCAGCAGCACACATCCATCTGAGGCTGTTGTCATCATCTTTTGTGATGGGCGGCTATTATATAAAATGAAGCTGCCACAGTGAATCATCACCGGAATCGTGTAGGCAGTTCATCTCTTTGGACTTTCTCATAAGAAAATGAACACAGAAGAAACTATGACACTAAAATAGCAGCTACGCCGCACAAAATACAAAACATGTCTAACCTTCTCAAACAGCTCCTGTTGTTGCCGGAGTAGTTCCTCTTCTGGAATACCCAGATTTTCCAGTCTTGAACTGCCTCTTCTCTTTTTAGCAGCAACAGCTTTGGCTTCTTTTAGTACAGCTTTAGCCTCATTTTTGTATGCACCAAAGCCAAGATTTTCAAGAGCTATTGGAAGACATGCAAAGGTACCATATTAAATTAAATTTGAAGTATTTCTATCAAGTAGTACATATCCCTTGTGGAACGTCCCATTCATCACAGCCTGTCTGTAAAACTCGTCTCTAGCAAATTCTCCAGCCTCATGTTCAGGGTTGCTTTGATGTCCTGCTACCATACATGGGTGAGAGAGTAGACAGGCTTGCATCAACAGCATCATTTATTGGGGAGTTGAAGATAGATAAAGGGGATGTTCTTCGGTCTCTTCGCTACTTCCTGTTGAAGACACTATAATATATGTTGAATCTATCCAGTGATTTAAGCAGTTTGGAGAACTGGATGCCTGAGGGGCAGTGTGTAAAGTGTGTTTAACCAGCGAGCCACCAGTATGCATACTCTTCGATATCTGTTGGGGAAGACTGAGTACCTATGGATCTGCCCATAAATTTAGTAACCAATACCCTGCTGCCACCTTCGCCTAGGTCGTTCCCCTGCCTCATACTTCAGGAACCATGCCTTCCATTACCATTCTCTCCAAACCACAGTGACGTTTAACGTAGTTTAAAAAACAAGCATATTCATAGTCTAATTTGATAATCGTTGCTCAGCCACCCACGAGAGCCCTGGAGGCAGCAGTGATCTCCAGTCATGCTAGATGTTGTCTTGAAGGTGCCACAGCCCTTATTAAGTGCGTTTCCGTTTTACTGTGCTGAATAAGCTTACGCTGATCTGGTTCCATATCTCACAGAGCCATAAATAATGGTATCACCTGGATGGGAGTGCTGATATTGAAGGGAATGCATGCTGATGGTTCTCATGACTCACTGGTTAAACCACATTTTTTTTTTCTCTGATCCAGAAGCACTTGAGCTCTTCAGCTTGGTGCCATGGACATCGTAACCCTTCGGCTCGGTGCCACGAACAACGTAAATCTGGGGAATCTGTGGCTTTTTCTGCCATCCCGCGAATTGAACCCGCACACACAGAGGGATAGTCCCCCGTAGTCCAACGCCCTACGAACACGCTGGGCAGACGGGCGTTAAACCACATGTGTACTCAGTCTTACTGTATGGGTCAGAGATGTGGAAAAGAAGTAACAAGACAGACAGTCATACTTCGACTTCAAAGGAAACGTTATGCATTACTGCGAGGTCTGCAAACAATTTCTTCATACCGCTCTATCCTGGGTAAATTCCTGAATCTCATATGGAATTGAGTCTGATATTTGTAGCTTCTTTCAGTTAAATTTGTTTTCCTAGGGTGTCCTTTCTTTCTTGAGCCCTTTGTCTCCCACTTCAACGTCTGCATTGCGATTTTTTCTTTTCAGAGTATGCACACCATATCATCTTCTAAAAGTTGTTACCAATGGATGACTAGACACTTCTCCGATTTCATTGCTGCTCTTGAAAATGTCCAGTTTGATCAAAAGGTCATTTTATTTTCCAGTGATGTGGTTGCGGATGTGGGAAAGCACTTGCCCACCATTCTTTCCTTAACGCATGGACACCCCTGATTACAGCAAACGTCTGATGCGTAGACAGCAGCAATATAACCTTGGATTCTCCGAAAGAAGTTAATTCTTATTTTTCATGTTTGTTATCATACATGCTCCGATACAACCAATAAAAGGCTTGTGCTTAAGTTGAAAGAGCATGCCTCGGCTTAAATCCCCTACATAGTGGATCCATGTGGCTAATTGGTTACGCTCTGCAGTGCGCTCTGAAGGTTGTGAGTTTGAACTGGACCGCACCGTTCTGTTTGCGGGTGCCTTTTTTCCAGAGATCACTAGGATTATTGCAGGAGTTATGGAATCTATGCTTTGTGCAATACTCTCAGCAGATGGTGTGCCATTTCTGCGGAGAAGGACCAAGCCACATGGGGTAAAACCTGATGCAATGAATCCAATCCTTCGGCTTTAGAACCTTTTATCCCCTACATAACAAACAAAGAAATAAACAGCGACAGCACATGATTGATTGAAATAAAAACATACATGCCACAATATGATCTGGAGATATGGTCTTTTTATGTTGCTTCACACAAATATCATTTGCTTCTGAAGAAACCAGATGTATAAATTCTGTACAGCAGTTAAGTATTAGCTCCCGTGCATCGTTGGCAACCCTGATGTTTGGTAACAGTTCTTTGATCATTTTGTTGAGAGCAGCACGAGGGATACTGAGATCATCATCAGGTTGCTGCTGCGGGTCTCTGCCATCTCGACTGTCAGCCATCTAATCTGGGAAAATAAGATAAATGGAATGAACAAGGTGTAGTATAGCTTATTTCCTGGTTAGGGAGTAGTTAGAGGGAAAACTGTTGTAGAACTTCTGTCCCTTGTTAGGGGTAGTTAGTGGTAAAAGCTATTGCACAGATTATTCCTTCGGTTAGGGAAAGTACTAGATGGAAAACTGTAGTATAGCTTATTTTCCTGGTTAGGGGATAGAGGTAAAACTGTCATATGGCTGTTTTTCTCATTTAGGAGGGCAGCAAAAAATAAAAACTGCTGAGCAATTTGTTTCCTAGTTAGGGGAAACCTGTTGTATAAATTATTTCCTGGTCAGGGAGTAATTATATCGTTTTCATATATATATATATATATATATATGAGTGGGACGGATTAGAGCAGCGTTTCCCAAAGTGGGCGGTACCCCCTCCAGTGGCGCTGAAACGTTCTAGGGGGGCGCTAATGGGTTCAGAAGAATGTGGGTTATGTTCAGGCGATTAGGGGTATGTGGTTCCTTAAAGAAGAAATTAATAATAAATATTTCAAAAGAAATGATTTTGCGATTGAATAATCATTTAAGATTTGAATTCTGCATTTTAATTCATCTTATGCCCGTCTTACAAATCCATTTTTCCCCAATTCTTTATTTCATGCCTATAATCCTTGGAAAATTGACCATGTATTACGTATACAGTAATATATATCAATTTTCTATGTCAAAGAGAAAATATAATATGTATATGTGTGGGAGGGGGCGTTGGCAAACTGTTATAATGTGAAGGGGGGCGTTACAAAGTTCATGTTGTGCAAAGTGGGCGGTGGACCGAAAAAGTTTGGGACTCTATGGATTAGAGTAATGCGTAAGTCTATTGATTCGGACAAAAGACTAACAAGAGGGTTGTGGGTTGAATCCCACACTCAACATTCTACACATGTGGAAAAATATTGGCCCTCCTGCTCACTAGGGACTAGAAATGTGAAGTGACAGAGTCACAGACACTTGATACTCTAAGGTCTGAAAAGGCTATGGGAATAAGAAGATAACACCATCACATATGGAGACAAAAGAGAGTGCAGAGAGATCATCCTATGTATCAGCTCCAGTTTTACCCGCAGCAAGGATTGCCACTCCAGAATAGGCCATTACAGCAACAGCAGACGTGATTCAGCACAGCGCAAACTATGTCAGTGTCACACACTATGTGAAACAAAACCTATTGTTTGTCTCCTGAGACAATGTAGATGTCCAAAGAGGCCAATGATATGTAAGTTCAAAAATAACAAGAAGAATATTTCTCCATCATTGTTCTCTGTCGGTCATCAGATTAAAACACCAATAGCTACAACAATAAAATAATGAACTGTATATGTGTGTGATTCCCTCCAGGTCTTCATTTCTGAGTTCAGTAAATCAGAGACCATCAGGTTTGAAAGAAGTGCCTGAAAAATCTCACTCCAGCTAAGAAATTTGATCATGGGGAGACCATGCATTTACGAATCAAGTGCACTAACATAAACATCATCGCTGCTCGCCTACTGTATGTCTTTTTCTTCTTTCCCCCTTTTTGAAACAGTAGATAGTGACAGTCATAAAGCATAAACAAATTTGCAACGATTTATTTACACTTGATTGTAAATTTATACAAAATAAATATGCCAAATAAAATGATGAACTAATTGAATCTAGGTATCACCGATACATACAAGTAACGTATTAAATTGACGTAAAAAAAAGAGTTATATCTATATATTTATGAGTAAATAGACATTAAAATCCAGCCGCCTTTCTCTCAACAAATACATTCTGAATCTGTTATATAGTTCGCCATCTGCTTGCTTTCTCCGTCTGGTCCGTGTATTGCCTAATTGTCCGCTAGTGTTTTTATGAGACACCATATCTTTTTACTAATATTTATAATCTTTTGGACAAGTACGCACATGCCGGTCTTTAAATAATTGCATTAATAATATTTTGTAATAATAATGAAAATATGGATGGCTACATCTGTTGAAAAAAAACAATTAGGTATATATATCATTTTCACATAAAAATTGCATTGACAATAGCCATATCCGGGTTTATGATTTCAGAAACAGTAACTAGAGTAAAAAAAACAATCGCTGTCGTTCAAATATTTCAATTTTTGTTTTAATTTTATCGGTAACAGAAATACTTTTTATCCTTATCAACAGAGAAGCAACATTTACAGGTAAACATTTACAGCTGCATTTAGTTGATTCGTAAAGTTGACAATGACAGTTGCAAGCACTCAAATCAGCTGAGAAAGTTTAGATAAGATTTAGATTACTTTAGACTTTAGTCTTTTAGATGTAAAATATAATTAATAATCTGGTCGTATCACTTATTATAATAATCAAGTTAATAGTATTGAATTGTCGACGAGACAGTGTCGTAAGATATATTTTGTTGTGCGATCGACGTTATGGCACATTGGACATTCATCAAATGTGTGCTCCGTCCTGCGCTGCAGCAGCCAGCACAAAAGTCCACATACCGGCACTGACCATGTCACCATACTGAAAAAGGAGGAAGACTGCAGTAAAACTTGGTGAAATAGCGAAATACATACAAACACAGTACTATAGTTTTACAAAATACAGAAACAGTGACGATAAACAGCATCGTTGCTACTCCATACTCATACTGAGCGTACTCATGAGTATAAAATCGTGACGTGTCGAATATCCTTTAATTTTACAGGACTTCAGCATCAACCTCAGTGTTGTGACTGAGAGGAAACAAGTTATTGATTTTCTAGGCCCCACTTATATGTTCAGTAGTTTGCCATTGCTTTCTGAACGGTGAGGATTTTTACCATTCGTGAAACGTAAATGGAACAAATTTGCTTCCAAACAACCTCCCGTGTAGTTTGAACCAGGTACTCTTGGGTTGTGATCAAGCTCACTACCGCTAAGCCACATATGGCTCATATGCTATGACTACTATGAGTATGAGAAGTTGATTATTAGGATAACCTGCTGCCTTGCAGGTCGGCTGGGGACAGCCAAAGGCTGACGGATAGCGAACCCAGTAACCGCTGGCTAAAACCGAACACATCGCCGAAGTATAAGCACCAGAGCTCCCAATAGCGCTGAAGGTACCCATGCAAAGGCTGCATGAATAAGATTTCCACATGAATAAACCCCAAAAATAAATTCTGCAGAATTTATGGGAAATCTGTATATCAATTGGATGATCGAGAGAGATTATTGGTGTATGTTCTCTCAACCATGAATGTGACATTGTCATGTCAGACTTAACTATGGGGGTCTCTATGCGAAGTGGTTAAGACATTTACCTGTCATTCTGAAGGTTTTAGATTTGAATCCAGACAGTCACATATGCAATTTTTTCATGAGGTTCCCTAGAATGGTTGCTGGAGCTACGGAGTTAGTACTTTGTCGAACACTCTCTGAGATGGTGTGCCATGACAAGGACGGAGCCATACGTTGAAAGTCCAGTTCAATGAAGTAAATCCTTCGCCTTTAGATCCCTTTTGGACTTTACTCATAATTCTCACAATCGTTCTGACAAAAGTGTCTGAAAGTCGCCCATATCACATAAATATTGCATTACTGACATCAACTTTGACCATAATTCTGCCAGCTTGAGTTGGGGATTTGTTTGCAAGAAACTTAGCATGTTCTTTACCCTGCATTCCAGCATATCTAGATATTTACAGTTAAATCAGTGTCTTGAGGTGTAACCCCCTATTGCTGTTCATCCATTCCTGACATCAGCTTTGACCATACTTCTGCCAGCTTGAGTTAGGGCATTGTTTGCAATAAACTTAGCATGTTCGTTACTCTGCATTCCAGCATATCTAGATATGTACAGTTAAATCAGTGTCTTGAGATGTAACCCCCTATTGCTGTTCACCCATTCCGTGTGCACAGACTCAATCCTTTAAAGCATGTTCAATGAATTTGATAATAACATGTGCGGCCTGTTCAGCCACTCACGAAAGAGCCCTGGAGGAAGTTATTACCTCCATAGACATGCTCGATGTTGTTGTTTCACAGTCAGAGTTCTCATTAATTACGTTCCCATTTCTTTGTGCTGAATATGCCTAATGTTCTTCCGCCACTGACAAAGTCATCAGTGTTGCGAGTTTTACCGTTGACATGAGGACTATGATCAGTGAGAAACATTTTTTATTTTGTTAATTGGACTGACCACTAATAAGTCAGAGGAAGCTTATACTATACAGCCTGGCCACCACTAATATTTAATTTCCTTAGTAAGTTAATGCCATTTCAGTCTAAAATATACTGAATCTTTATCATCCATGGCGATGTCAACATCCTTTGACGGCCCACTCAGGCCCCTGCTTGCTAGTACTAAACATTGAAGTCACCTACATTGGATTTATTAACAACAGTCTTAGTATCAAGAGTCCACTACTGTAGACTGACTATTATTTTCCTTCAAATTGAGACAGCAGAGAGAGAATATGTAGAAGAACGACAGACAGCAAGTCTGGAAACATTATTTAATATACTTAAAACACCTTCTATTGTTAGTCTCTATCTCTAAATATTTAATTACACCTATTTTCATTGGTAATGTCCGCCGTGTGTTACGGGCTCACAAGGAGCAAAGAATGGTAACACTGCAACCTACATGACTTGTCATAAGAAATGATTGAGTAGGGGCCTAGGGAAGCTACCTAATAAGTAAAAACTTCACAGAAATCAGATGTGCTTATAGGTGCATAACCGGCACAACACACAATCACTCTTAGGCTCAGATCACATACAAATCACAAGTAGTAGATATGGAGCATTTGAAGAAGAAAATTGGTAATGTCGCATATTAGAAATCACCTTTGATGATATTTTTTAAACCAAACTTGCAGTGTTCGAAAGTCGACACCAGTTCTTGAGATCTATTTCTTTATTTCAGGTCAAAGAACTGTTGCGATACAGACAACATCTCAGTCAACTTGACGCAAAGAAGGAACAGAGGAAACGTTCTGGGCCAAGAGATCAACAGTGCAGCCATGTCACAAAGTCAGAGTTCACTGCCACAGAACAAGGAAGCACAACTTAGGTCATACCAAGTGCATTTGAAAGACAACACCCGATCCATGTTTGATAATTTTAATGAAATCATTAAGCTGGCACGAGTAAGTGACAAGGTACAAAACAACCATTTTCTTTTTTGTCCTCAAGTTATCTTCAAAGTTCATGGGAGCCTGTGGTTGCGGTGAAGGATTAACATACGTTTTCTAAACAGTTAAACACTTGTTGTTTAGTGTTTTGCATATTCAGGTAATTGTAATAGTCAGATTTTGTTGAATCGACAACCCTAATCAAACTGAAAGAATACCAAATCAATTTTGGTGTAGCTAGACAAGAGAACTGCAGTAGGAGACAAAGAAGAATAGTAATCCAACATAGAACTGGTGTATGCACGATAAGTCTAGAAAAAACAAAATAAAAGAAAACTGGTTGATGCTACAAATAAGAATGAGAAGTTTGAAGTATTTTGGACATATAAAAAAATACAACGGGTTGGAAAAGACCATTATGAAAGGAAGTATCACTGCAAAGAGAAGAAAAAGACTATGAAGAAGATGGATTCAGGATATAACTGATGATTTGAGTTGCAGAAGCGAGGCATCTGGCGTATGAGAGAAAAATGTTGAAGGGCTGTTAGGGTGGCAAAGCTCTGCTCAGGAAAAGCTATTTGATGATGATTTGAGCATGACTTCTGCAAAAGCAGGACATCTGGCCTATTAGAGGGAGAAATTCCGAAGGACTGTTCGTGTGGCAAAGTTCTGCTCAGGACAAGCTATGGGATGATGATGACGCTGGAAAACCGCTGCTCAGGCAAATTTAGTTAAAAATTTAAAAGTTCTACAAAATGTCATAATTACATTGAGGCCCTAACCGGTGCTACAGATTAATGAATTATGGCTGAAATCTTTCAGTATAAGAAAGAATTCAGAACATGCATGGTTATTAAACAAAGTGCAATTATTTGGGTCTAACAAAGCAAAAGTCTGAGATGATGAATGAGAAACATATAACCAGCGAGGAGGCACTGGAACCAATCAGCACAGATTATCTTTGTTAGCCGTGTAACACATGGGTCTCTACAGTATAATCTGTGATCTAAAAAAAAGGGTGTAAAGGCGAAGGATTGACTTCTTTGCTCCGGTTTCCCATATGACCAAGTCCTTGTTGGCATGCCATCTACAGAGCATGTTGCCCAAAGCACAAACTCTGTAGCCCGGATTTGAAACCCATAACCTTCAGAACGATAGGCAAAGGTATCGACCACTTCGCTATAGACTCCCTAATAATCTATGATGAAATAACAGAACAGAGATTTACAGTTACAGTTTTTAGAAAATTGCATGGCTTGGGGACTGGAAGTAAGATTTTTGCTTACATTTTAAATATGCCCGTTAATATGGTGTGTATAATTGCTTCATCAAATCTCAAACATTTTCAGAATTATTTGATTCACTTTCTGGGATATCTTTTCCCCTTTATTCCTATCTCAGCTCCTCGGTTAATGCAAGGGATAATGATATTGTTGTATATACTGATTGGTCGGTTCATCGTGGTGAGAAGTCAGGCTGGGGCTTCTTGACTTATGCACGTGGTAGGGTTGTTGCAGAGTGAAGTGGAGCATACAGAACAACTACTTCCAGTATGAGGATGGAGGTTGTGGACGTTCCTACTGCCCTCCATTGACTCTCAAGGACTCTGTTTACTGGGACGTTATTGTATCTGACTCTCAGTCGATGCTTCACAAGATCCAAAAGGACAGGTTTTGGTATGAGTGGATGTCATCTATAGTTTCTAACCTCCAGAGGCATACATGGATCTACTGTTCTGGGCATGCGGGTGTTTGCGGCAGGCTTGCACCAGCAGCATCGATTGTTGGAGAGTTGAAGATGGATAAAGGGGATGTTATCTGCATGATGACTGCATGTTGGATGAAGACACTAAAATAGGTATTGAATCGATCCAGCGATTCAAGCAGTTTGGAGTAACCCTTGTACAAGTAGAACTGGATGCCTGAAGGGCAGAGCGAGTGAGTTTAACCAGCGAGCCACAGGAACCATCCAGTATGCATACTCTTCGAGTCATCTGTTTAGGAAGACTGCAGCACCTATGGGTCTGCCTGAAGTGCATGACGCTCAGTCTGAGTTACAATACCATTCCTTGCGAGCTGAGCTAGTTTCTAGGGTCTGTACCTGATTCAATTGTCGCATACGTAATTTTTATCGTCTTAGAAGGGAAGTCATATATGTTCTGTTTCCAAGCTTCTAGTACGACAATGTTGCCTACAGTTTTAGGTGACTGTCTTGTTATGCCTGCAATGGTCTACAACTTCAGATCTGCAAGTTGGTCAGGCTTATCTTCTGCAGTCTGTTTAGATGTAGTCAGCTTTTGTCAATGAGTTACTCAAGTATGTGGTCGCTAGTATCTGGAGGGATTTTACTTGCTGCAGATTTGCTAGAGCTGGTTAGCTTCTAGTTACTGTCAAGGTGTCGGCAGTTGCTTCTTTCTTGGTTATGTGTTCAGATCCAATGCTACCATCTCCTTGTATATGTTTAAGACTGCAGACGTTGTTCACATGGATATAGACCTCAAATGCATGACTTCACGTTAGGAATGTTCATCGTTTCAGCAAATCTAGGTCTTACAGCGTGGCAGTAACAGTGTTCATCTTTACCCCAATTTGGCCTAGTAATCCTCAGGCATCAGTCTATCTTAGGAAGGGAATATTAGTAGCCTGCTGGTCTGCAAGAGTGTTCTGGCATAGGTTGGGCGCTAGTCTTTCTTAGAAGGGAATATTAGTACTGTGGTCTGCAAGATGGTTCTGCCACTACTTGCTAGTTTCTAGTAAGGCAGAAAGTTAAATTGATTCTGCTGATGACCGTAGATTACAAATCCAATCACTCCTAGTAGTTAGGTAGGAAACAGGTCTATACTAACAGGGCTCTGCCTGCTAGGCAATAGACTTGACTGGTCATTTTGTGTGTGTCTTAACATACGCAACAGAACTTCCATACTTGGATTGCGCAAAGTGACAGTTATTAGCAGCTGAAGACAAACTATGTTTCTACATCTGAAGTTCTGATACAAGTGTATTCAGAGGTACATATATTCTTAGAAGGGATATTAGTAGCCTGTTGCTGCAAGATTGTTCTGGCAGTAGAGCTGGTCGGCTAGTCTTTTTAGGAAGGAATAGTAGCCTGCAGATGTGTTCTGCCATGAGTTGGTCGCTAGTCTTCTTCTTGTTCTTTACCATTTTAATCTCTTTGTGATGTTTGATCTTTGAACGTTATCGTTCATTGGTTTGTGCCCAAAATGCATGACTTCACGTTTAGGACATGCATCGATTTCAGTCAAACCTCATCTCTTGCTCGTGCGGACAGTGGTTCTATTCTTTAATTTGGGCCGGTAACCACTCGGTGGCTAGTCTATCTTAGGAAGGGGGAATATTAGTAGCCTGCTGGTCTACAAGATGTGTTCTGGCAGTAGAGTTGGGGTCGGCTAGTCTTTCTTAGGAAGGGGGAATATTAGTAGCCTGCTGGTCTGCAAGATGTGTTCTGCCACTACGAGTTGGGGTCGGCTAGTCTTTCTTAGTAAGGGCAGAAAGTTAAAATTAGTATTCTGCTGATGACCCGTAGATTACACAATCCAATCCCACCTCCTAGTAGTGTAGGTAGGAAAACAGGTCCATACTAACAGGGCTCTGCCTGCTTAGGGCAATAGACTTGACTAGGTCCATTTTGTGTGTGTCTCTTACACATGGAACTGAACCCAAATAAAAATTCCTGCAGAAACTGGATGCGCTTGTGTACAGGTTTTTAGGCAGCTAACTGACAACAAACTTACGATCTTAGGCACAAATCACATACAGACCACAGAGTGGTTTAACAAGTTGTTGATTCAGAGCGAACATAGAAGAACCAAACATTTTTGTTTCTTTGTTGAAGTTGTATAAAAAGAACCAACATTTTTTTCTTTGTTGTTTAGTTTTGCTACTAACTTGTTATAATTGTTATTAACAATTTTGTTTAGTTTCTTTGATTGATTATCATGAGCTGCTTTTTTCAAAGACATCTATACATGCATGTTTTGATTTTTGTTTTCTTTGCTGCTGTACATATTTTGTTTTGGATGTTGAACTAAAAGTGAAAATCGTGACATATCCTTTACAGGTTGTTGTCATCAGCCACAGTACATGAGTTGTTGATTTTCTAGTCACCACTTATATGTTCAGTAGTTTGTCATAGCTTTCTGAAAAGTGAGGTCTATTTTTACAGCTTGTAAAAATTTCACAGGCGCTAATTGTGGTTCCAAACTTCCTGCAGCAGAATTTGAATCAGGTGCTCTTGGGCTATGGTCAAGTGCATTACTGCTAAACCACACACGCCCATTGATTTTAAATATCCTGGTTCACTTCTAACAAGACTTGGAAATGGGGATGAAGAAAATCAAAAGAAATACAAACATAGTCTTACTTCTTCTGCGATCAACTTCTGCTATGTGACTACTCCAGTATGTTCCATAAACAGAACGATACGCTTGAGGTCTTCACAGATCCCCCACCCATAGTTTGTTCTGAAGGGTTGTTCCTTTTATTCAGATTTCCATGCTCATGCTGTTCAGACAAGGGACAGTCTTGTAGGAAGTGCTCTGGGGGCTGCATTGGTGCTCCACAGGTGTAGGAAGCTGAGAACCAGTCGATGGAGGTATCCTCTAAGACCGCATTGCTCCATTTTAAGCCTGAAGACTTGTCTATGCTTTTCTATTGTATACTTTGTTTTGTTTTTATATCAATTTTATGGGCTGTTTCTGGAAAATCTTTGCTTCTGTAAAGTTTTGTGTTGAGTGAGGTTGTATTAGGCTTCCTCCAGCCCTTGCAAGTTTGTCAGCCTTTTCATTTCCTGGGATTCCACAGTGTGCTGGTATCTACTATAGACCTAACTCTGATTTCTTGGACAGCACTGATTTTATGCCTTATATCCTGGATGAGCTTGTCTTGTTTGGGACACAAGTTAGCCTGGAAAACAGATATTGAGTCGCTGATAGCCGTACTAAAATGTAATGACTATGGAGATCACCTCTGCCTCCAGGGCTCTCTTGTGGGTGGCTGAGCAACAAGCCACACGATTGTCATATCAGACTCTGTGAATATGCTTCAAAGGACTGATCTGGAGGTCTGAGCGGATTGGGTGGACAGCATTCGTAGATGAATCACATCTCAAGACAATGACTTGACTGTTCACACCTGGACATGTTGGAGTGCAGAGCAACGAACGTGCTAACTTTCTTCCAAAACAATGTCCCGACTCAAACTGACAGAAATATGAACAGAGCCGATGTTGTCAATGCGGTGCACGCTCATTTATGTTATTTGGGTGAGTCTCAGACACTGGGCCGGTTGCGAGAATTGGGAGTTTAGTTAAGCTAGACAGTGTCGTCTTCGTGGTAGAGAGAGAAGATATACTAATCAACTTCTCAAGGTGCGCTGAGCACGCAGAGGGCTGCAACAGCGGAGGTTGGAACATGCATGGAAATGCCCAATGAGTCATGACGTTGATCAAATAACGTAACTAAAACAAGTCAAGTTTAGTTGACAGATCATCATCACTGCATGTGAAAGTAATTAGTCCATAAGTGCTCCGATCTCTTCTTCAGGATGTCTCTCAGCTTGTGGTGACTAACCACACCTGTTCTGTGTTGGTTTACTATTCTTTGGCTTCCACGGTCTGTCTATATCCCATTTGATAGTCTTGCAGTATGGTTAGGGTTATAGATTCCACAATTGGCAAATGCAGGGGTGAGCGGACCACCCAAATGTGCAGAAAAACTGGAAAGCGCAGCAGGGCTTGAATCCAGTGCAACTACTGCCGTGTAGTTCGATTGGGGACAATCAAAGGCTAGTGGAGCAGACTGTACACAAAACTGGACGGCAGGCAAACCAAGTAGAATGAACTTGTTGCCCAGGATAGAACTGTTCGGAGGAATTACTTGCAGGCCCTATGTAACGTATAATTGCACGAGAGGAACACAATACAACACTGTGTCCCAATATACTACATGGTATTCTACTTCGAACGCTACATCTACTATTTGTTAAACCAATCTTTGTGATTTGTATGTAATCTGAGCCCAAAAGCGATTGTACGTTGTGCCAGTTATGCACTTACAAGTAGGCCAGCACATCTGATTTCTGCGACGCTTTTATTTACTAGGGTAGCTTTCCTAGGCCCCTACCTCAGTTGCCTCTTACGACATGTCTTGTAGGTCTCAGTGGTACTGCTCTTTGCCCCCCTTATGGGCCCTGGCATTACATGGGCGACTACATTGCATGAAAATGGTCAACCCAGCCTCAATTTGGTACCAGGAAAAGCATTAGAAAGTAAAGACGGCCAACATGATGTTGACCACATCACCCATCTTTTGCCAACAGTCAATGAATAATACAGACCTAACACTGTATTCCCCAATATACCTCAAAGTATGAAAGAGAGATACGTTTACTTAACTAACTTTAATGAAAATGGGATTGTGTTTTATATTTTTATTTCTCACTTTATTTGAAGATATTTTTGATTTCCACAATGGATTTAGATAGAAGAAGATGGACAGCTTCTGCGGCCAACCCAGATAGATCAGGATCATTACGAGATGCATATCCGAGCTGCCAACATTGTGAGTGTGCATGTTTGTTGTTAAAGAGGATGATGTTCTGTTTTCATATGTCAGCAGATGAAAGTTTGTCAGCTAATAGAGATTTCTTAGCAGTTAGAAGGTTTGTCAGCATATAAGGGTGTGTCAGCAGATGCATGTTGTCTGATGTAGTTAAAACTCCACAATAAAGATGAAGCCCCTTTATTCCCTGTAGGAAGCCCATTCTCCACCCTCCAGTATTAAATTATTAATTTTCATAATGTATTGTAATATCAATTTCCATCTCTTGTGTTCGCAGGTGAGGGCTGGTGAATCTCTGATGAAGCTGGTCTCCGATCTCAAACAGTTTCTCATACTCAACGACTTCCCTTCAGTCAATGACTCCATCTCGTACAATGCTGGCATGTACAAGGAATACCAAAGCAGCATTGATAAAAAGTTGATGAATTTACGAGACGAAATGGCAGCGGACTTGTATGAGCTTGAGGAAGAGTACTACTCATCCATGTACAAATAAGAGTAGACTGTGTACAAATGAGGGTAGACTGTGTACAAATGAGGTAGACTGTACAAATGGGTAGTCTGTGTGGATATACGCATGAAAGGTGTGTGCGCACAAACGAGGGGTGGTTGCATGTGTGCAGTGGTAGCCTGTGTATTTATAAACTTGGGAGATGGGGGAAACGCATATGTGTACAAATGGGGTGTGGTCAAGTGTGTGCAAATGTGACATTCATGTGTGCACAGATGTGGGTTAGTCATCATGTATGTGTACAGATGTGGGATAATCATTGCAAGTGTACAAATGTGTGTGTACAGATGGTTATTATTGTGTGTGAAGATTGTTGTTAGTTGCATTATTGTTAAAAATGTCAGCTGAACAAAAGAGTTATTGTGTGATTTTCTGATGAAATAAATGTTTTCTTTGTTTGAGGTTTTCTATTTGATGAGTTTGTAAAGTATTGATAGTATCTTGTTGGTTCATTGTTTCTTTCAACGCTCTTTATCTACCACTTGTTAGATCACTATTTATGATTTGTATGTGATCTGAGCCTAAGAGAGATTGTACGTTGTGCCAGTTATGTGCCTACAAGTAGGCCAGCACATCCAATTTCTGCGCTGCTTTTATTTACTAGGGTAGCTTCCCCAGGTCCTACATCAGTTGCCTCTTACATCATACCTTGTAGGTTGCAGTGGTGTTATTCTTTGCTTCCCTTCGAAGACATAAACAGTCTTAAATGGATAGATCTGGTTGCAGATAGCAAGGTTGATAACATGTGCTAGTAACCACAACATTATGGGGGTTCTAGGCCAGCTTGGGGGTCTAAAACTTCTTAGAGTGCACACGATGCATGGTTGGACTACAGGAAACTCTTGATCCTTTACTTGGGGATCTAAATTACAAATACCTCTGAATTCTGAGTAAGTCTTGCCTGAGTGTCGAGACACACTGATGATAAAGAAAGCAAGTGTTAGTGTTGAAAACAGTCAGAGGCGCCATGACTGCACCTGAATTCAAATTTGGCTGATGGGAAAAAAGACTAATTAACTCTTAGATACAACAGCACTAAGTAGCACCAAGTAGACTAGGGTGACAGCAGGCATCCTTGTCTAACACCAGTAATGACCCGGAACTCCTCTGACAGTCTTCCATCGTGGATAACCTGGCAGGCGAACCCCTCATACAGTTGCCGGATGATGTCAACAGTCTTTTCTGGCTCCCCATAGTTTCTCAAGATATTCCACATTGATTTCTTATTTATCCGGTCAAATGCCTTCTCAAAATCAACAAAGCACAAGTAGAACGAAGTCTGCCACTCCATTGTTTGTTCTACGATGATTCTTAGGGTGGTTATCTGGTCATTGCAAGATCTATCTTTCCGGAATCCAGCCTGTTCATCTCTAAGCCTCTGGTCAATGGCGTCTTTCATCCTATTCAGGATAACCCTAGTGAGGACATTGCTGGGAATGGAAAACAGCATGATCCCTATCCACTTGTCACATTGTGATAAATATTTTCTACCAGTCTGCTGGGATCTCTCCTTTGTTCCACAGACAAACCATTTGGGCAGTGTGAATTCTTTGACAAGCCAAATAAAGAAATTAAAATAAAGCCAACCCAAACTCCAATGACAACATGAACCACCTTACAAAGAGAAATCAGAGCACAGAATAACATTGAATAATCATATCAACAGAATTCACCCACAAGACACTCCAGAGTGCCAGCTGTGTGCACATCATGATGAAGCCGTTCACCACCACCAGGTGCCAAACACTAGATGATGTCCGGAAGATCCTTTTCCTCCAAGGCCGGATAAATGGAACAATAAAACAACTTACAAACACATACAGGTACCATAACACATTGGGGCAAGAGCGCAAGCGCCAATGGATGATTTAAGGAGGATCCTTCTTCATCCAAGGCCAGATAAATGGAACAAAACAACTTAAAAACACATGCAGATACCACACAGCAGATCATTGGGCTGAATGGCAAAAGCCTAAGTGCCGCTGGAATATAGAAGATGAGCCAATGCACTTGTCAAAATATTTTATTATAAAACATTATTAACAAAATTCATTTGATGCAATTTTTTTATAAGTCTTTGTAGAATACCGTAGATAAATGTATAAGATATAACTTTCAACTTTGCACATTTTGAAATATAAAATAATTCTGTACTGCTCGTAATAAGAAACTTATAAATAATATATTTGGTTAGTACCCCATCCATTACAAATTTTATTATAAAAAAAACCTATCAAAATGTGAATATATACTAAAAGTTGGTTTTTTGGTCATTCTCTGACTATGAATTCAGGCTTAGTGACCTATTCTCTAAATCAACGTAAGAATTGGAATGATAGCTGCAATACTAAAATCGTTAGACAACAAATGGAGATGATCAGCTTACAGGACACAGACTAAAATCAATATATACAAATCAAATGTGTGCCCAGTCTTACAGTATGGGTCAGAGACATGCAAACAAGTACCAAGACAGACAGTTGCTAAAGAGGCTTTGAGAAAAGATGTCTCAAGAAGAATTCGCTGGGACCAGAGAATACTGAGATCATCTGGCGCACAGGCATCAACAATATCAACAAGGAAATAAGATGTAGGAGATGGAAGTGGTTGGGACATCCATTAAGAATGCAGAAGACCAGACACCCACATATGGCTTTGAAACGTAATCCAGGAGGAAGAGAGATAGTGGCAACCTAGAGAGACATGGAGAAAGAGAAGAGGCGGGAAAGACCTGGAATGAACTAAACTGACTTGCTCAAGACAGATCTGGTTGAAGGAAATTTGTTGATGCCTTATGCTTCATGGGAGTTAAGAGAGAGATAGAGACATGGCACCTTTGACTGATTTTTGAAGGTTTGCTTACCTTACCACTTGTGTCCCTAGTCATTCAGATGAGACATTCTCAGATTTCAGAGTTTCCAGCGAAAGAGGGGGAGGCCTACAAATACACAGAGAAGAGATTTGGATGCAGAGATTAACAATATACAGAAGAGCTGAATGGAGCTGCAGGAGATAGAGATAGGAAAACTTGACATAAGGAGCCTATGTCCCAATCGGGGTTTAAAAGACACAAGTGGCCAGCTTGTGCAAAGCTTTTGGTGCACAGTACATAGTTGGACTACAGGAAACCCTGATCTTTTACCTGGGAGTCTAAGGTACAAGTACCTCTGAGTTGCGAAAGACACTGGTGATAAGGAAAGCAAGAATTCACACAAAAATCAGTCAGAGGTGCCATATTAGGCATCTTAACTGTATAATTCATGGGTGAATGAAAATTTTTTGGGGGAATTCAGTATTCTAATACTTCTATAACCACTGTTCTAGGGCTCTCCTGAGGGGAGTAAGCCACCCATACAATTATTATATCTATGAATATCCTTCAAAGATTGAATCTGAAGCTTATGTAAGTAACCATGGACGTAGGGAGGTCAGAGAAGTAACATGTAAGTAACCATGGACGCAGGGGAGGTCAGAGAAGTAACTGTAAGTAACCATGATGTAGGAGTCAAGAGAAGTAACATGAAGTAACCATGGACTAGGGGAGGTCAAGAGAAGTAAAATGTATGTAACCATGACGTAGGGAGGTCAAGAAAGTAACATGTATGTAACCATGGACGTAGGGAGGTCAAGAGAAGTAACATGTATGTAACCATGGATGTAGGGGAGGTCAAGAAAAGTAACATGTAAGTAACCATGGACGTAGGGAGGTCAACAGAAATAAGTAACCATGATGTAGGAGGTCACGAAGTAAGTAACCATGGATGTAGGGAGGTCAACAGAAGTAACATGTATGTAGGGAGGTCAACAGAAGTAACATGTATGTAGGGGAGGTCAACAGAAGTAACATGTATGTAGGGGAGGTCAACAGAAATAGTAACATGGATGTAGGAGGTCAACAGAAGTAAGTAACCATGGATGTAGGGGAGGTCAACAGAAGTAACCATGGATGTAGGGAGGTCAACAGAAGTAAATGTATGTAACCATGGATGTAGGAGGTCAACAGAAATAAGTAACCATGGATGTAGGAGGTCAACAGAAGTAAGTAACCATGGATGTAGGAGGTCAACAGAGTAAATGTAGTAACCATGGATGTAGGGAGGTCAACAGAAGTAAGTAACCATGGATGTAGGGAGGTCAACAGAAGTAACCATGGATGTAGGGAGGTCAACAGAAGTAACCATGGATGTAGGGAGGTCAACAGAAGTAACCATGGATGTAGGAGGCCAACTGAAGTAATGTATTAGAACATGGATGTAGGGAGGTCAACATAAGTAAGCAACCATGGATGTAGGGAGGTCAACAGAAGTAACTTATGTAGTAACCATGACATAGGGAGGTCAACATAGTAAGTACCATGGTGTAGGAGAGGTCAACAGATGTAGTAACCATGGATGTAGGGAGGTCAACAGCGCTAACATGTAGAACTAAGGACAAGTTAATATATATGCCTCCTTCTGTGCTCATGTCAGTTGTTCAGTGCCTGGTGTTGTGTCAACTGTCAGGTATCTAGTTTCAGCTATTTAATGCCATGTGTCTAGTGTCAGCTGTCTAGTGTCAACTGTCTAGTGTCAACTGTCTAATGTCTAGTCTTGTAAGCAGTCACAAACAAAATAGTTTATACTTTATCTTAATTATAAAATTATTGTCTGTTTGGTGTCAATGGAAAAAACTTGCAAATGTCAAACTGTGGAATCATTAAATTTAGACAACTTATTTCTGCAGGAATAAATCCTTAAGAAAAAATAATAATCTGAAGTTTTGCAGTGGCTGCACTAACCACGCAGCAGCCCACATGCTCACGTCTCCCCTGCTCTACATCACCCTAAAAAGCAGTATCACAGGCAGTATTGACAGGATTCCTGCAGGAATTTGTCGTCAACACAGCCATTTTCAACTCTTTGATGCTTCCTTTACTGAGTTATATAAGTTAGTTTAGTTGGTTTTTTAAAATGTATACATTTCATAGTGTGTCCAGTCAGCCATTATACTAGGTCACTGAGCATGCGCAGAGGTAAATGTAAAAAAAATATTGTTGCACCAATTGTGAAAGGAGAATATCAATTACAAAATTGGATCAAAATTTCTTGCTTATCAAAACACAGAAGACTAATTTATTTTTTACGCTCGTTTATCATGTCAACCTGAAATAATTAATATTTTTTTCTCTAAACTTGAATGAAATACACAATTTATAAATTAAAAAAGTAAAGGAACCCATTTTAATACCATGAGGTATAGTCATGAATACAGTGTTTGGTCTGTATTTTTATTTGACTCCCAGCACATGGTGGACATAATAACAGTCATCCTTTACTTCTCAGTGTTTCCTGACACCAAATTGTGCTGGGTCGGCTGAAAGCAGTTATGGCGGACAAAGTTTCAGATGGAAATCCCATAGAAGTCTAAGTAGTAATGATAGTTTATGTTGGTTTTCAACACTTTCTGTCTCTTGTCTAGATCAGATCAAGTACCCATCTCCACATTGAAGGTTTGACTAATAGATCTTCAACATTTTCTGTCTCTGTCTAGACAGATCAAGTACCCATCTCCACATTGAAGGTTTGACTGTAATAGATCTTTAACATTTTCTGTCTCTTGTCTAGATCAGATCAAGTACCATCTCCACATTGAAGGTTTGACTGTAATAGATCTTTAACATTTTCTGTCTCTTGTCTAGATCAGATCAAGTACCATCTCCAACATTTTCTGTCGCTTGTCTAGATCAGATCAAGTACCATCTCCACATTGAAGGTTTGATCAATAGATCTTCAACATTTTCTGTCTCTTGTCTAGATCAAATCAAGTACCCATCTCCACATTGAAGGTTTGACTGCAATAGATCTTCAACATTTTCTGTCTCTTGTCTAGATCAGATCAAGTACCATCTCCACATTGAAGGTTTGACTAATAGATCTTCAACATTTTCTGCTCTTGTCTAGATCAAATCAGACCCATCTCCACATTGAAGGTTTGACTGCAATAGATCTTCAACATTTTCTGTCTCTTGTCTAGATCAGATCAAGTACCCATCTCCACATTGAAGGTTTGACTGTAATAGATCTTCAACATGTTCTGTCTCTTGTCTAGATCAGATCAAGTACCCATCTCCACATTGAAGGTTTGACTGTAATAAATCTTCAACATTTTCTGTCTCTTGTCTAGATCAGATCAAGTACCATCTCCACATTGAAGGTTTGACTGTAATAGATCTTCAACATTTTCTGTCTCTTGTCTAGATCAGATCAAGTACCCATCTCCACATTGAAGGTTTGACTAATAGATCTTCAACATTTTCTGTCTCTTGTCTAGATCAGATCAAGTACCCATCTCCACATTGAAGGTTTAACTGTAATAGATCTTCAACATTTTCTGTCTCTTGTCTAGATCAGATCAAGTACCCATCTCCACATTGAAGGTTTGACTGTAATAAATCTTCAACATTTTCTGTCTCTTGTCTAGATCAGATCAAGTACCATCTCCACATTGAAGGTTTGACTGTAATAAATCTTCAACATTTTCTGTCTCTTGTCTAGATCAGATCAAGTACCATCTCCACATTGAAGGTTTGACTGTAATAGATCTTCAACATTTTCTGTCTCTTGTCTAGATCAGATCAAGTACCATCTCCACATTGAAGGTTTGACTGTAATAGATCTTCAACATTTTCTGTCTTGTCTAGATCAGATCAAGTACCATCTCCACATCGAAGATTGAAAATGTTATTTTAGAGTCAACCTTCTCACAAATATATATTAATATGATACCTACTACAAACAATATAAACACAAACGTTGGTGTAATGAGAATTCGGTATCATAAAACAGTTGTGATCTGAACTCGATTGTACACTCATGGTACAGAAAGAGATAAGGAGGCAAAATGAACTTAGGAATATCATGTTTCTAATGCGATAGTGTTAGAAAAATTAATGCACAACCTTGGATAAAATAACGCAAAAATGTGTCCGTCTCCAACCAAGTCTTCTCTATCTTCGGTTTTTTCATCTCTAACTGATCCTTATCTTGTCCCTCAGCTGTATCGTCCCTCCAATCAAGTCTTATTTCTATCATTCCTTTTGATCTCTAACCGATCCTTATCTTGCCTCATCTGCGTCTGTCTTCACCCAACAAGTTATAAACTGATCTTTATCTTCTTCTCCCCCTTTCCAAGTCTTAACTCTCTCACAGTTTCTTTTCAACTTACCACTCTTTATCTGACCCTCATCTGCGCCGTCCCCCACTCCCAACCAACTCGTAAACTGATCCTCATCTGGCTCCTCACCTGCGTTCATCTCCTCCCCGTCCAAGTCTTAACTCTATCGTTCTTTTCAGTTCTAACTTATCCTACTGGTGGTCTAATCGGCTTTTCGTTTCAGAGTCTGAATCTGTGGCCACGCAGTTTCAATGACGCAACATCGCTTGCAACTCTCCACCACCTCACCTTCAAACCGAAATGAACGGCTGGAAGTGCAACATGAAGAGCTGAGCCTAAGACTGTTGCTGGCTAGTCTGGTTAACCACCTCCTAACCGTTCCAAAGCTTCTTTAACTGGTTCCATAATTTCCTAAACCACAACAAAAAAATATAATTATGTTACAATGAACAATAATAATAATTTCTCTCATAACGTTATAAGTTACATAGGGCCTGCAAGCAACTTCTCCATACCGCTCTATTCTGGGCAACTCACCCATCCTCTTCCATGGAATTGAGTCAATATTTCTTGCCTCTACAGCAAAGTTCGTTTCAGGGTCTCCTAGGCATCCTTTCTTTCTTGAACCCTTTGCATCCCACTTCAATGCCTGCTTTGATAATCTTTGATGATTTCTTCTCAAAGTGTATCCAATATATTTCCATCTTCTTCTTATAACTGTTGTTACTAGTACAATGAACAAGAAGAGGACAAATAGAATGGAGGCTTTTGAAGTGTGGATATATAGAAGAAGAAGAAGAATATCATCGTCTGTATTATTAGAAATACAAGGGAAGATTTCCGTAAAATGTTTTTGCTATTAATTCTTCACCTTTCAACTCCCTACGGAGCACAGGTCTTCAACAAACTTCTTGCAGCCCTCCTCTTTCTTGCCATTCCTTCCAATTCTTTCCATGTTTTGCCTATACTTTTCATATCAGTCTCCAGCTCTCTTCTCCATGTATTTCTAGTCCTTCACCCTCTCCTCTTTCCCTAGAGTTCCAAAACAGTGCTATTAATTCTACACATGACCTTACTTATTATACAAGTTAAACTTAAGCCCACAATGTTAATTTACTTATTGTAAAGTTAAACATAAGTCAGTATCTGTTAATTTACTTATTCTACAATTTAAACGTAAGCCCATATCTGTTACTTTATTTATTCTGCAATTTAAACTTAAGCCCGTATCTGTTACTTTACTTATTCTACAATTTAAACATAAGCCCATATCTGTTATTTTACTTATTCTACAATTTAAACTTAAGCCCATATCTGTTACTTTATTTATTCTGCAATTTAAACTTAAGCCCGTATCTGTTACTTTACTTATTCTACAATTTAAACATAAGCCCATATCTGTTATTTTACTTATTCTACAATTTAAACATAAGCCCATATCTGTTATTTTACTTATTCTACAATTTAAACTTAAGCCCATATCTATGTTACTTGACTTTTGCGTTCAAAGTCTCATGAACAAAAAATAAATATCATTAACGGCTTGTTCCTGGAGTCATATAGTATCTCATTTATAAATGAGATTTTCTTAATACCGGAACGTTACAGGGTTAATGGCTATAATAATGGAAATATACCACCAAAAAAAGTGAAATGTAAACGCAGGCAGAAATAGACAACAAGCAGAGAAAGCATTTCTACTGTATATTGTTACAAGTACTAGCATCTATTGAAAATGAAAATTGTGGCATATTCCTTACAGGACGTTGCCATCAATCACAGTAAACGAGTCGTTGATTTCTCGGCACCACTGATATGTTCAGTAGTTTGCCATTGCTTTCTGATAAGAATAAGGAGTTTCTTCAAGAATCCCAGGGGAAGCAACGGAAGCTAATGAATATGATCAATAAATAGACAGTGCACAAGTATTAGGAGCCTCCGGAAAAACTATCAAGGATTCAAACCACAAACCCCTATTTCCCACGGCAACCACTGGATATCCCAGCACCCACTGGATATCCCAGCAACATGAGTGTTTTTACGAACATAACCAGCAAGCTATTACAACAATAGGTTTACCGAGGCATGTCATTCACAAATGCTTCGGTTTGCTAGACACAGAATAATCAGGTCCGTTTCGATCGAACAGCGTTGGCACAAACACATAGGATAAGCTTACTGTGGTTGATGGTCAGGTCTATTGTTACCGTTCGTAAAGATCCACGGGAACTAATTTGCTTCTAAACTGTTTGCTGCAGAGTTTGAACAAGGTACTCTTGGGTTGTAATGGAGCCCACTACCCCTAAGTCACAGACGCTCAGTTTCTCTTAAGAAGGATGAAAAGTGAAAATTGGTAGCCTGCGGATGACCTATAGAACAGATAAGCCAATCCCGCCTCTCAGTAGTATATACTGAGAAACTTTGATTGTGAGATTCAAGGCTAGAATCTTTTATTAAAAGTAATTATAGTAAACATTTCAGCTCCCTCTAGTACAGTGATTCTCATCCTGGGAGGGCACACCTATGGAGCCATGAGGCAGTTTCAGGGGAGGTGTTAAAAGTTATGAAAATTGTTGTGGATTTTGTATTTTAATATTGTTTGTTATTAAGGTGGCGTCTGAGGCCTAGGGATAGTGACTTGGTCTATTAACCCCGACGTTCTGAGTTCGAATCACGCTGCGACAGTTTGGTTGCAAATTGTTTCGCATGGATTCTTACAAAAGGACGATGACACCACCCGTTCAGAAAGCAATGGCGAACTACTGAACGTAATAACGCCTAGAAAAATCACAAACAGCATTAAAAGCTAGGGTTGATTCGCAAAGTCCTGTAAAGGATATACAATTAACTTTTTATGTAGTGGAATTAAAGCTTCTTTAAGCTGAGGCACGCCTCTTTCAACCTAAGGATGAACCTTATTTTTGGTTATATCAGAACGTGTAGGCAACAAACGTGTAAAATAAGAATTAAATCCTTTAAGAGAATCCAAGTATTTCGTGTTTTAATTAGATTTGATCTATCTATTGATATCCTATTTATCACATGTGTAGTGCCAGGGCCCGCAAGGGGAACAAAGAATAGTAACACTGCAACCTACAAGGCATGCTGTAAGAGCGACTAAGGTAGGGGTCTAGGGAAGCTACCCTAGTAAATAAAAAGCGTTGCAAAAATCAAATGTGTAGGCGCATAACTGGCACACTGTACAATTACTCTTTGGGTCAGATCACGTACAAATCACAACGAGTGGTTTAACAAGTGGTCCATATAGAGCGTTTGAAGAAGAAGACAAAATCCTCTTCTTGTCCTGTTTGATATATGTCTTCCACAAGAGATTTCCATTGCTGTTGTTCTGTTGTCTTTCTATTAATTGTTTCCCATGTCCGGCCACAATTCTTCAACTATCTTCTCTCTTTCTATAGTTCTTCTCCATGTTTCATATCAACGTCCATACCTTCTCAGTCCATGTCTATCAGAGAGCTATTCTAGCCAATGTCCCTACTGGTGCACACGACATATATGACCAATCCACTTCTATCTTCCACTTTTCATTCTGGTCTCCAATGAAGCATAGTTTGTTCGCTTTAAAAGCTTTTCATTTACTTTCATATTTGGCCAGAAAATTTGCAAGATTCTTCTGAAACATTTATTTTGAAATGTCTCCAGCTTGTGTATGATGTTGTGTGTCATTTTCCAGCACTCACTACTGTATCAGATTTGGCCAGAACCTTTCAATAAAACATATTCCGGGAACATTGAAACAAAATAGTTTTTAGAAACTCCAACAGTTTTTAAAAAAATGTCATTATACAACAGGTACTTTCTAAACAAAATACTTTTTGGAAGTCTCCTAACAAAACAGTTTTTGGAAATTCCCTCAACAAAACAGATTTTGGGAAATTCCCTCAACAAAACAGATTTTGGGAATTCCCTCAACAAAACAGATTTTGGGAAATTCCCTCAACAAAAGCAATTTATGGTAAATTCTTCAACAGTAACAGTCCTGAATTAATGAAAAGAAATAATCAAAGATACCCAATTATGCTTGTGACGTTTGCTGACTTCCAAAAGTATTAATGGACCAACAAAAGCAGCTTGCATTTCAGAACTAATGTTCTCTGAAGAAAAACAGAAACTTTAACCCTTTGACCGCCATATACGGAAATATACGGGTTTATCGTAGGGCGCCGTATACGGAAATATACGGGTTTTTTATATTGTTTCTGAAGAATTCGCTAAATAAAACGAGAAGTCCAAATTTTATATAGCTTGAACTGTGACCTATAAGTAGGACGAACCGGGAAATTTTCCTTATTTCACGCGAAAACTGATCGGAGCTAGTATTCTTTTGAATTTTATAAATTGTGCTTCGTAGTTCGAAATTTTTTGGGAAATGGCTTCTAATTTCAATACCGATAGTTAAAGTGAGGACTTTGAGTTTGAGGGACCTTTCATGCAGCTAGGTGAGATAGGGATTACATTAGATCTTGTGATTCTGAGAGTGATGTTGAATTGTCCAGTGACGACGAAGCTGAACCTGTCTACCACGATGTTCAATTAGATTTAGAGGATTTTTCTTCCGACATCGGGAGACCGACCCTGTGCCCGTTGTTGACAGGGATGGTTGGAGTGATACCACTTCCCCATTAGTTGTGGAGCCATTTATGGAAGAGAGTGGGCCTTCTCATACACTAGAGGAGGGTGCAGAACCATTCGATTATTTCAGCTTAATTTTTGAGGAGCAGTATTTTGAATTTGTACGCTGATCAACGTCAGAAAAGAGCTGGGAAAATTGATTCAAAGTGGGACGAGTAACTGCTGCGAAATCAAGGTTTATCTGCAGAATTACATCTTTATGGGTATAATTTCTTGTGAAACTTTATCCAGTTCACAGTATTGTTGCTCATTATTTGAATGTTCTACAAGCAATAGTTTTATTATTATTAATTTTTTAGAAAGACATGTTGGTTTTTTGAGGAGTTATTCCCTTTTAGTGTTTTTATGAGGTAATTTTTTTTTTATGTGCTGGGGACCAAAGGGTTAAGAGCTAGATTATCTTGAGAAAAAAAAAGCTGGATTGGAAGGGTCTTGAATAGAAGATAAATTTAGTTCTGCTTTGTCCGTGATAGAACATAGCAGTAAAATAAAAAGTAAAGGAACCCTTTTTTTTCATATCTCGAGCTGCATTGGGCAATATTGTGTTAGGCTTGTAGAACATTTGAAGAAAGAGAATCCGGGTCTCTCTGAGAGCCAGCATTCTAACCCATTCGTCCAGGCACTCCCCAAGTTAAATACAATAGAGAAATTACTAAAAGTTAGTAATACACAGCTAATTAATTGAGTAGGTAGAATAAAGAAGAAGAATATCTTCTTCTTCTGCGTTCTCACTAGATTGGGATTTGGATTCTCTAATAAAGGCAGCCGTCTGCCTCAGATTATCAGCCACGCAATACAGTTTGTCTTGGACGCTAGTGTAAGTGGGCCACCTCTTTCTTCTCAAGTCTGCACACTGGGGACAGTTCTGTAGGATATAATTACTATGATTTCTGCTTCTCTGTTTGTGCCGACCTCTTCCCGCAGTAAGTTTTGGCCACCCTTGTGATGATAGGTTTGACATTCTTACTGTGTGGCTAAATCTCCTAGGCAGATTGGGACTCGCGAACTGTTATCTCATTCCTCATTGTGAGGGTCGTTGCACCATGTTATGCGCCTTACGGCCTGGTGGATCCGTTTTCTGCAAGCATTTGTTTCGGGTTAACATTCCCTAGCGGACACATGCATCCAATTTCAGCCAAACCTCCTTAGTCGCCTCTTAGGACATGGCAGGTAACAGTGGTTCTATTCTTTACGCCCCAAATTTGGGCACCGGTAACCACTCGGGCTAGAAGAAGAATATTACAAGCAAGGAAATGTTAGTAGAGCAGTTACTCTCACTACATCCTATTTTAAAACCTTTCGGACGCACTTATATTGCAATACATACTGAATTAGCTAGTATACTGGCCTCGCATCATTGTAAAAAATACAGCGAGCCAATATATCAGAAGAGTGAATGGGTTAAGTGAGTACATGTTAAAATCTACTTATGAATATTATTTGATAACTATTGTCAAGTCTCAACTCCTAGTGTCATCATCATCGTCATGTGGTATGCTGGCTGCTATCAGAAATAATTTATTTCTTCTTTTCTTCACTTGAAGCGAAGGTCAACAAATTTACTCCAACTAGATCTGTCTTGAGAAAGCCAGCTTAGTTAATTCCAGGTCTTTCCTGACCTCTTCTCTTTCTGTCTACTGTTCGTTGGCCCAAGCTTGGTATTTCCACCTGAATCCTTGACTGCTCATTCAGTATCTAATTGAAAAAAATCTGTCCACATTTCTGTAGCTAGTTTTCTTCTATATGAGCTGTCAACCCAATGCAAAACCTTAAGCAACCTAAAGTGTAGTAGGTGTTCCTTCTCGTCTGATCCCTATCCTTTAATCTGTTTGACATGGTTAAACCTATCGACAGCAATGCTACCTCTGACATAGCTCTCTGGGTCACTTACTAAGTCCTACCATCAACTACATGGTGCGGACACCGTCAGAATCATGGATCTCCACAAAAGTTTGTCCTCGGTGATGACTATCAATTGAAGTGTTGAGACTACCGTGCCATGAAGCCAGGCTTTTCTCTCTTCTTCTTCCTCTATCTTGTCTTATCTTATCTTAAGTTAGTTTTCTATCTTGTACCAGGTGTGTTGCGCTTAACGTTGTCAGGCCATGCTTTTGCAGGGACTCTGAGATGTTATCTATCCATCATGTTCTTGGCCTGCCTTGTGCTCTGCGCTCTGAGAGTCGATTATTATAGGCACGTGATGGTAGTAAATGTGGTTCCATTCTCATTAGATGGCTGAACCACTTGATTTTTGCTTCTGATGTACTGTATGTATGGTATTGTCCAACGATGTTCTGATATTCTTGTTTCTCTATCTCTCCTTGTAACGTTGACAGCTTTTCGTAGGCATCTCATTTCATATGTTGTAATCTTTCTTTCTTGTGTCTTAGTCAGTGGCCATGTTTGGCACTGATAGCAGAGAGTTTGAATAAATATGCAGTTTATCAGTTGTCGTTTGACTGCCATGTTAATGCTTGGATGTTTTAATAGTGGTGACAGTTGGTATGTCACTGCATTTGCCTTATGGCATCTAGTCTCAATTTCTCTGTCCATCTTTCCATCTACTGTGAATATACTCCGGAGATACTTGAATTCTGGAGTATGCTGTATTTGACATTATTCACGTGTATATTTAGTTGACCTGTTGACCTACTTATTGTCATGACTTCTGTTTTGGAGGTGTTAATTTCACTCATATTTTACACATGTCGCTTGCAGTGCATTTATGTGTTGTTGAAGTTTGTGTTCGTTGTTGTAAATTATACTCTGATCATCTGTAAAGAGTAGTTCGTTTATTAAATTGTAGTTGTTATCAAGGTTGTTACCTGTCTTGGTTTCTTGCTTTATCCTGTCTATGTAAATATTGAAAAGTATAGGCAAAAGCACACACCCCTGCCTTACTCCTGATGATAATTCAAATTCGTCTGTCAGGCCGTCCACTTGTTCGTACTACGCTTGAGCATTTTGGTATAGCGCTCTAATATTGTCTAATAGTTGGCCCTGAATTCCGTATTCACTAAATATGGGCCATAAATTGTTTCTGTTTATTCTATCATTATTCTATCAAAGGCCTTTTCTTGGTCTATGAATGCTAAGTTGTTCTGTCTTGTCTCCCATTGATTTTACTGGTTGTCACAATATGTTCTAAACCAAAATTCTATACCAACATACTATCTATATACCAACCCCTACCATCCAACTACCATACCAACATATATCTATATACCATCTACTCAATACCATCTACATACCAACATACCATCTATATACATCTATATACCTCTACCAACATACTATCTATTACCATTACCTACCAACATACCAGTCTACCTACCAACATACCAGTCTACCTACCAACATACCAGTCTACCTACCAACATACCATCTACCAACTACCATACATACCATCTACACATACCATCTACCTACCAACATACTCATTCCTACCTACCAACATACTCATCTATCCTCTACCACATACCATCTACCTTCAACATACCATCTACCTACCAACATACCATCTACCATCCTACCAACATACCAGTCTACCTACCACTACCATCTACCTACCAACATACCAGTTTACCTACCAACATACCATCTACCTACCAACATACCAGCTACCTACATACCAGTCTGCCTACCAACATACCAATCTATCTGCCAACATACCATCTACCTTCCGAGCTGCTGGTATTCTGTCTATTTTCCTCCATGTATTTGTATACATAAAACATAGGAGATGGAAGTGATTGGGAACATACATTAAGAATGCAGAAGATCAGACACCCACATGTGGCTTTGAAATGGAATCCAGGAGACAAGATAAGTAGGGGGCGACCTAGATAGACATGGAGCTGAACTGTAGACAGAGAAAGAGAAGAGGCGGGAAAGACCTAGAATGAACTAAGCTGGCTTGTTCAAGACAGATCTGGTCGGAGGAACTTTGTTGATACCTTATGCTTCAAGGGGAGTTAAGAGAATTAGAAGATTTGTATATATGAAAATCGTGGCATGTCCTTTACAGGAGTCACCATCAACCACAGTGAACGAGTTATTGATTTTCTATGCACCACTTATACGCTCAGTAGTTGCCATTGCTTACTGAACAGTGAGGTCTATTTTTACAGTTTGTAAAAATCCATGGGAACAAAGTTGCTTCCAAATTGTCCGCCACAGAGTTTGAACCAGAAACTCTTGGGTTGTGATCGAGCTCACTGCCACTAAGCCACAGACGCCCACTAGACACATACACACATACATATATAATATATATATATATATATATATATACAGTATATATTTATATATATAGTTACAAAATACACAGTTGTTAGCGCTGCATCATAATAAAGCCCTATAGTCACATCTATCAAAACCAAACAAGCCAAAAGTATTTATTGAAAGCAAAGAAAAATACCTCATTTTCTCCAAATTTTCTGGAAATTTTTAAGAGAACAGTTGCCACATTGGCTGCTTTTAGTTCAAAGCAGATTTCATCTACAAGGACAGCCAAATAAGAAAATATCTATTGAGTATACATTTAACGTTTGGTCCCAATGAGATTATAAAGCTGGCAAGGTGATATCTCAGTGATTTATTTTGTTTTCCATTAGTAGTTAGATCAGTAGTAGATATCTTGGACAGAGAAGAGAACAAATAGATCTATCCAGAAAGAAATCAAAATCAAAGAAAACTGGCTGATGCTACAAATAAGAAAGAGAAAAGTGAGATATTTTGGACATATAAAAGACATGAAGGGCTGGAGAAGACCATCATGGAAGGAGGCATACCGGGAAAGAGGAAGACCACGGAGAAGATGGATTCAGGATGTAACTGATGATTTGAACATGACGGCTGCAGAGGCAGGACATCTGGCCTATGAGAGAGAGAAATTCGGAGGACTGTTGGGGTGGCAAAGTTCTGCTCAGGACAAGTTATTTGATGATGATGATGAGTTAGATCAGAAACTATGGCACGACACAAGCAAAGAAACAAATATAAGACTTCTGATTGATTGATAGGACCATCATCATTGCACTTTGGCGAGTTACCATATGTACTCCAATCTCTTTCTTATACAGGAAGATCTCAGCAGCAGTGCACAATCTTCTATCAGAAGATCTCAGCAGCAGTGAACCCTGACGGGGTCCCGATGCAATATGGTGAAGATATTTTGTAGAGATTTTTATAAAAAGAACTTTTCTAATGAATTTTGCCCAGGCAGCAACTTTCCAGCCTGCTCTTATCGATTTTGAACTGTCAAAGGTTCTTTTATGTGTTGAAATTGAACACTGGTCTACGTTTATCGTCCGTCTCTGATAGGACTTTTGGAATGAGAGGTGAGCACCCAACCTCTATGCCAGATAGACACCACCTGAGTAATACTTCTGAGAACATGTATAGTCACTAGCACAAAGTGTTATCAAAATCGCTATCTGTGGCGCCACCTGAGCAGTGAAACTCAATGAGCTTCTCATGATATGTATAAAACTGTCTTTAAAACCAAACTAAGGGAGCACTAAAAGTTGCAGAGATTCATCAATAGATGCCTGCACAATCTATGATGGTATGACAGGACCATAAACAGGGAACTGTGGGATAGAACAGGACAATGACAGGTGGAACAAGAGATAAGTAGCAGAAGGTGGCCATGGATAGGACACACACCAAGGAGACCCCTTAACTGCATCACGAGACAGGCCCTCCGATGGAACCCCCAGGGTATTAGAGATATGGGAAGACCCAGGAACACCTGGAGGTGAGAGTTGGAAACGAATGCAAGAAAAATAGGGAGAGAGAGGAGATATCTAGAAAAGATGGCATTGGAAAGGAGGGCTTGGAAAACCTTGGTTGCAGACCTATGCCTCCCTAGGGGTGAAGAAGAAGAATGATTTCCCTCATGATATGTATCCTCTCTTTAGCCTGTTACGACCTTGGCGTTTAGGCAGCAACAAACGTACACCATTCTTCCCTGTTCATGGCCTTCCTCTGTATTGTGTTCCAGCTATGATTCATTTCCTTCAGCTCTTGCTCTATCGTTCTCCTCCAGGTCGTCTTGGGTCTTCCACGCTTTCGCCTACCCTCTGGAGTCCATCTCAGTCATGATATGTATAACAACTGTCAAAGCAATATATAGCCAGACAAAAATAATTGACACAATACTCTTTGTCTTGTCTTATCCACATATGCTGTGAGCGTCATGGGAGTTTCAGTTTTCTATCCTGTGCCAAATGTGTTGCATCTGTGGTTGTTAGTCTTTCATGTCGCAGTATATCTGTGATATTATCTATCCATCCATCGGGTTCTTGATCTTCCTCGAGGTCTGGGTTGCCGGTTGTTATAGGCGCGAGATGGTAGTAGATTTGGTTTCATTGTCATTAGGTATTCGAACCAGTTTATTTAATATATATACCGTTATATCTCTCTCGCACGTATGTATTATATAGGGTCTGCAAGTAATTTCTTTACACCACTCTGTCCTGGGTAACTCGCTCAATCCCTTCCATGGAATTGAGTCCAATATGTCTTGCCTCTCTCAGCAAAATTTGTTTCAGGGTTTCCAACCCTTTGCCTCCCACTTCAACACCTGCTTTAGTATTCTTTGATCATTTTTTCTTAAGGTATGTCCAACATATCTCCATCTTCTCCTTGAGATATGAATTTGATTTGTTGTCTTCTAATATGTTGAATGCATGGTGTGATTCCAACATTTCTAATGTTCTCATTTCTCAATCGATCCCATCTTGTAACACTAATGGCTTTTCTTAAACAGTTCATTTTGGCACATTGCGATCTTTCTCTTTTGAGATTTAGTTAGGGACCATGTTTGACATGGATAACAGAGAGTTGGAGAAATAGATACAATGCTCTAAAAAGTTGTTACTTCTGTAATACCACTTTTAAGGCGGTGTAGAATGGGGATTGGGAGGAAGGAGAGAGAGAATGTGCATGTGAAATTTAATGGATGCATGGCTAGTGCAGTCACAGCGAAACTGTTCAAATTATAATTTTTCATTATGCCCCAACGAGAAAAAATCAGTGGCCTTACCGGGGATTGAACCTGGGACTCCTGAATGGAAGCCTGCACTCTAATGCTTTCGGTCAGATGCTCCACAATACTCTAATAGTAAAAAAAAATTAACACTCACCATAGTTAGAGAGTTCAAGCAGTAACCTAACGATAGACTCGACCACGTCTGCATCATCTTTATGTATTCTGTACGCTTCTATCACAGTTGGTATTCCTGTTGGTGAGCTGGAATCTTCTCTTTTATTAGACAGGAACTCAAACGCACATTCCTCTGTTTAGAAGAGAATAAGAAGTTTAAAGAAGCCCAGGGGAACCAATCAATATGATCAATAAATAGATAGTGAACAAATATTGGGGGCTTCCGGAAAAAAACCAACTATTGGATTTGAACCACAAACCTTTACGGCACCAATTACCTTGCCCTACAATACGAGCATGTTTAAGAACACATCCAGCTAGCTTTAAAAAAAAAAGTGCTGTCAGTCTCCAATACTTGTTCTTCTTCTTTTGTCATCACCCTGCTACTTGGTTGTTGCCTAGTGTTGTGTTTTTCTGTTTTTGTCTTGTGTTGTTCTGGTGGTTTGGGTGATAGTTATTTTTGCTCTTTGGCAGAATTCTGCTACGCCATCTATCCATCTTTTTTATGGTCTTCCTCTCTTCTTCTTTCCTGATGTAGAAGACTGTATACTGTAGAGTTTGGATGCATTCTTATTAAGTAGCCATACCACTTCATTCTTTGTTTCTCAATGTAATTCAAGCAAGGTTCTGTGCCAACTTTCTTTCTTATGCTGGTGTTGTCTGTAACATTTTGTAGACATCGCATTTCACATGTAGTTATTTTTTGTGACTGTTCTTTGCTCATTGTCTATGTTTGGCTCTCGTAACACAGAGTAGGTATGAAAATGCTGTTGATCATCTGTTGTTTAGTGATCAGTGAGATTTTTGGGTGCCACACTTTGTGATTTGTATGGGATCCAATCCTAAGAGCGATTGTACATTGTGCCAGTTATGTGCTCACAAGTAGGCCAGCACATCTGATTTCTGCGTCGCTTTTTATTTACTACGGTAACTTCCCTAGGCCCCTGCCTCAGTCACCTCTTACGACATGCCTTGTAGGTTGCAGTGTTTCTAATTTTTGCTTCTTGCGGCCCTGGCAACACACAGGCATTGGGTGCCTTAACAATGGGACTAGCTGGTAGGTACTTGTAGGCGCATAACTGGCACAATGTACAAACGCTCTTAGGCTCAGATCACAACGAGTGGTTTAACAAGTGGTCGATATGGAGCGTCAAGAAGAACCCCAAATAAAGGATACAGGTCTCCTGTTATCTAACTGCATACCATGTGCACTGCATGAATATTTTGTTGTTGTCCAAGCTGATTTCGAATCCTGGAATTTTGCCGACATGCGGTCACTTGTGCAGAATGTTATAAACTTCGCTATCAGTGACACCCCCAACCATGACTGATTATGATTAATGACATGGCATATGATGATACATTGAATATGATTGATTACACCAGAGTTGTCAGTACACTTGGACGCTGCTGTAGAGAATGGGCCCCTGACATCACCAATGCAGAGATTATGGCACTCGTAGATTAGCACTCCCATCCAGGCGATATCACTATTTACACTGATGACTGTTAGACACAGAATCAGAACATCGTGGGCTTATTCAGCACAACGAAACGGTAGCACACTTCATGAGGACTGCGATGCTTTTGAGACAGCAGCATCGAGCATGACTATGGAGATCCCCACTACCTCCAGAGCACTCTTGTGGGTGGCTGAGCAACAGGCCACCCATACAATTATCATAACAGACTATGAATATGCTTCAAAGGATTGAATCTGAGAGTCTGCACGCAGAGGAATTGGTGGGCAGCATTCGGAGATCACATCTCAAGACACTGACTTGGCTGTACACACCTGGACATGCTGGAGTGCAGGGTAACGAATGTGTTGACTTTCTTGCAAACAATGCTTGATTCAAGCGGGCAGAAGTATGGTCAGAGCGACGTCATCAATGTGGTTTACTCTCATTTATGTAATATGGGTGAGTCTCAGACACTGGAACGAGTGTGAGAATTAGGAGTTAAGTTTGGACATGCCAGACAGTGTCGTCTTTGTGGTAGAAAGAGAAAATATACTAATCAACTTATGGGTATAGTGAGCAAGTGGGATAGCTGCTGCAGTGGAGGACGGAGCATGCATGGGAATGCACACTGTGCCTGATGTTGATTGTATAACATAACATTAAGAAGAAAAGATAGCCCTGAATGTTGATCTAATAATTAGGAACAAATTTGAGATTTTTATGAAGCAATTACACATACCATATTATCAATATATACCAATTAAATGTGCGCTCAGCCCTACTGTATGGATCAGATACATGGGACTTTGAGATGGCTGCTGCAGCGGAAGATGGAGCATGCATGGGAATTGCACAATGTGCAATGATGTCGATCGCATAATATAACATTTGTGAAAATATTTTACCGCTTGCTTCAACTACTGTAGCCAGGACTTTACAGCAATTTTTAACCACTTTTGCATTCTTCTTATGTAAGTGGATGGCAGCTACCAGGTTGTCTGCACAGTCAAGTTCACTAAACACATCATAGCTGTTATCTGTGTCAAGGACAATGAAATATCATAATGTTTTGACATATATAAATTTCACATTTATTAAAAGATGCTTCTTCTTAGCTTCCTGGAAGCATCCGGCATCAACAAATTTCCTCCAAGAGGGTATCTGTGGTGTAGAGGTTGGGTGCTCGCCTCCCGTGACAAAGGTACCCGGTTCATTCCATCGTGGAGCCATCGGGATATTTTTCTAGCGATCCCTGATATCAGTGTGAGATCGAGTTCCTTGTCCTATCGGAGACGGACGATAAAACGTAGGTACTGTGTTCAATTTGAGCATGTAAAAGAACTCTTGGCAGTTCAAAATTGAAAAGAGCAGGCTGGAAAGCCGCTGCCAGGGCAAAATTCCTTGGAAAATATTAAAAATAAAATTCCTACATCATATTTTCACCATCTTCAAAATTACATGGGAACCTTGCGGTACTACGGAGTTCATGCACTGCAGCTGAGATCATCCTGTGTAAGAAAGAGATTGGAGCACACATGGTTACTCACCGAAGTGCAATGATGATGGTTCAATCAATCAATCCTTCAACCAGATCTATCTTGAATAAGCTAACTTAGTTCATTCCAGGTATTTCCTGCCGTTCTCTTTTCTGTCTACAGTTCGTCACAATGTCTTTCAAGGTCTTCCCTTGTCTCTCTTGGCGCCCCCAATTTCATATCAAAACCCCATGTGGGTGTCTGGTCTTCCGCATTCTTATAGTATATCCCAACTACTTTCATCTTCTCCTTTTTATTTCCTCGACTATAGAACACACAGTAATCAGATCAGATTCAATCAAACAGTGTTTGCACAAGAACTAGTAGCTGTTAAAGAAAGAAATTAACAGACCCTAACTCACCATCCATTAAAAATGAGACAAGTGTGGCTCAGGATGTGAAGGGCCCAAGGTATGCCAACACTTAGTCCCCCTCTCTCTAGTCTGTGACGCCCTGGCACTCTTGGAGCAGCAACAAATGCACTCCATTGTACTCTATTCCTAGCAGTTCTCTGTATTGTGTTTCAGATATGATTCATTTCGTTCAGTTCTTGTTCTAGTTTTCCTCCAGATCATTTTGAGTCTTCCACGTTTTTCTTGTGTCCATCTCAGTGCGGTTTTCGTGACAGAGTTAGTCTCCATGCATATCACATGTGCTTAGTTCCCCCAGGAAGACAATAATAGATTATTGGTTACTGAACTGACGTCACAGTATGAACTGACATACTGCTTGTTCCTATAGCTCGCTGGTTAAATACACACCTCTCTCTGCACCTCAAGCATCAGCTCTACATGTATAAAGTGTAATTCCAAACTCATTAAATCGCTGGATTGATTCAACGTTAGTTTTAGTGTTATCCAACAGTAGGTCGCAAAGAGACCAAAGAACATCCCCCTTAGCCATCCTAAACTCTGAAACAATCAATGCTTTTAATGCAAGGCTCTCTCGATGCCGCGACTCCTGCATGCCCAGGACATTAACAGATTACCAACTCACCATCCAGCAGAAGGGAAACAAGTGCTGCCGCAGCTGCTTCACATACATCTGGGGACACCTTGTGTGTACTAAGGGCCAGGCATACATCCTTCACAGCATTTTCTCTGCATGCAACCTTTAAGTTCTCACCTGTCAATTTTACCAGATCAAATATTACAAGACATATAGACATTGCTGGGAGAGGACAACATACAGAGAAAACACAAAGTAAATAAGAGAAAACAGGAAACACAAAGAAAACAGAGGTACAGATGCATAGATAACACAAAGTAAATTGAAAACACACATTGAAATACAGAGAAAGAAAACACAAAAAAAGTACATATAGGGAAAAGAAGAGCCCATGCAGAAGAAAGAGGAAACACAAAGAAGAAGTACAAATAAAACAGAAAATAAAGACAAACATTTGTTACATATAATGGAAGAAGTAGAGAGCAAACACAAAAGTAAGCAGATGAAATACATAACAAATAAAATGGTTAACCCTTAGAACCCATGATCCTGATATAGTATCAGCCAGTTCTCTTTGATTTAGAGTTCTTTCTGGCCATGATATACTGAAGATTCTTCTGTAATTTATATCTAAAAAGAGAGTCTCGGTGGCTAAGTGGTTAACCCGTAGAACCAGTGATCCTGACATTTCGGTATTGAATGAAAACATTGTATATCCTGACATATCGGTCTGAGAAGATTCCTTTGTTATTTTTCATTGATCAAAGATAAATTATGTACAAATGTCCCCTTTTCAGTTTTCCTTGTGAGTTCCACTCAAGTGCTTGTTCTGAGACAATTTGTTTTAGTTTTCTGTAACTATGTTCTTTTTTAAATGGATGGGTAGTTAGTCCATTGCACAACCCCAACCTGGAGGACCAGGAGGCCACATTTAGTCTGACCTCTCGCTTTTGACCTGTCCGGCTGGGGTAACCCTGCTGCCATAGCTCTCCGGATCGTTGAGATATGCAAGCCCCCCTACCACTACAAGGTAATGGCCTAATGGGAAAGCTTCTTCTTCTTTGAAAGTTCCATATTGACCACTTGTTAACAACACTTTGTAATTTGTATGTGATCCAAGCCTAAGAGTGATTGTACGTTGTGCCAGTTATGTGCCTACAAGTAGGACAGCACATCTGATTTCTGTGACGCTTTTTATTTACTAGGTAGCTTCCCTAGGCCCCTACCTCAGTTGCCTCTTACAACATGCCTTGTAGTGTTACTATTCTTTGCTTCTCATGTGGGCCCCGGCACCACATGGGCGGCAGATGGGGAAGCTAAGACTTAGACTGTGATTATTCGGATAAGGATATTGAAAGTAAGTGGAATGATCATTATAAGGATATTGAAAGTAAGTGGAATGATCATTTAGATAACGAAGAATTATTTGAATAGATTCATATTCTAGCCATATATGTTCAATCCAGAGAACCAGGTTACATTACAAGGGAGTATTGACGACCCACGTAAAATCTCAAGCAAATTTAGAACAGTTTAGTATTCTGAAAATATATAATAAGCAGGAATAACAGAGATGATGGGGTAAGTCTATAACAAATTATAGAGCAATTAATTGTGCTAAATTATCGTGTTTTTAATATCACTGATATGTGCTGTTTTTGCTCAGGAGTTCAGGGGTTTTTAGGGCACAGGTGGCCGGGGTTTGAAGGGTTAATGTACTTTATAGGTGCATAGTCCAGGTTTAATTCAACAGTAGGAGTTGAGAATTTTGTCGATCTCTGGGTGCACATGATATGCGGTTGGACTCCAGGAAACTCTGATTCTTTACTTAGTGATCTAAATTACTTCGGACCTCTAAAGCATCTGCATATCAAGGGATATTAGTGATAAAGAAAGCAAGCCTTCTGCAAAAATCAGTCAGAAGCGTCATATTAGGCTCCATGACTGTATCTGAACTCATAGCGGCCAAACTGAGGAAAAAAAACATGGTCGATGTTGCCACAAAGGACAGCCCATATCAGAAGAAGTGGCAGATAAACTAATACATACTATCAACAGCCAAGCTCCACAATGCCATACAGCAGACAGCATTAAGTGTAGCATGGTGTCTGGAGTGTCTCATGGCTGTGACCATGTCTTGAATACCTCCCATTTGTACAATGAGTCTTGATGCCCTCTCTGAAGATAAAAAAACCAAACAATGATGTGTATTGTTTACAATTACTGCACACATGGTTATATAAGCAAAAGGGTACAAGGGGTACAAAGATGCAGGATTGACTTCATTGCACCGGGTTTCCCAATATGGTTTTGTCCCTGGCGGCAGAGATGGTTTCCATCTGTCAAGAGTATGGTACAAAGCACAAGCTCCGGCAACTATCACAGGAATCTCATGAAAAAATTGCACATGTATTTCAGTTTGGATTCGAACTCACAACCTTCAGTACGGCAGGTAAACAACTTAACCACTCCGCCATTAAGATCCCCATGGTTATATAAGCATTTAATGAACACCAGGTTATAATGGGAATTACTGCTGCCAATCTGCTGCCTTTCCAAGCTGTAATGTAAACTTTGCAACATGTAATTCCAAACTCTATAAATCGCTGGATTGATTCAACATCAATTTTAGTGTCCTCATCCAACAGTAGGTTGCTAAGAGACAAAAGAACATCCTACGTATCCATCCTAAACTACCCAACAATTAAAGCTTTTGATGCCAGCCTGTCTGCTCTGTCATCATAGTACTCCAGACATGTTCATAGTTGCTCCGATCTTCGCCTCAATAAATCCAGCAGCATCCACCGCCCCACTACGTTCGTTCAATTTTGATTAAATCAATCTTTTCACACATTTGGTGTCATTATTTTCAGGTGGTACCAATATCGACACCCATCTCTTTCAATCATGTCAGCGACTGAAATTTACACATCTGAAACTTCTGTTTGGAAAGACTCTCTCGATGTGTTCAGAATGTTGTGTCATTTTACGGCACTCACTACTGTGCAATAACACCCCTTCCTTCCTTCCGTTCGAAATATTATCTTTATATTCATTGTTGTCTCTTGTATAAACTTCACTGTCTTTTGTAGCTCACACAGAGGTCCGTATAGTTTTTATGTTGAGTGTTGTTTCGCTAGGCCAGTGAGTTTGCTTCAGTATATCATATTTGGGCAGTCTTGAAGTATGTGCTCTGCAGTCTGATGTGCCTGTCCACATGTACACATGACTAAGTTGCAATAACACTAAATGGGCACTGCTTTTATATAAAGTTTTGCTTTTAAGACCTAATCTTTTGACTTTCCAGATTATTTTGAGATCAACATTTTTATTTGTTTTATTGATTTTTTCAATGATATCCTTTCCTGAATCACTGTCTACATCTGTATGTTGCAGGGGCCCACAATGTGAGCAAAGAATAGTACCACTGTGACCTACAAGGCATGTCATAAGAGGCGACTGAGGTAGGGGCCTAGGGAAGCTACCTCAGTAAATAAAAAGCGTCGCAGAAATTGGATATGCTGGCCTACTTGTAGGCACATAGCTGGCATAACGTACAATCGCTCTTAGACTCGGATCACATACAAAGCACAAAGAGTGGTGTAACAAGTGGTCAATATGGAGAGTTCGAAGAAGATGATTTGTAGTAGCTAATATAAAAGAACTTGTGTACATACCATCTGCTGAGACTGCCAGGATTAAGTCAGACGCAGCTAGCTGGACTTCTGCGTCATATTCATGGCTCTGAAAGAAGAAAAAAAAGCAAAATAGTGACACAGTAATGATGAACACCACAGTACTTTTGTTGCTCATTCCTCACATGTGATGATGACCACTCAATGTAGGTGCTAGAGGTGGGATTTATGGATGTGTAGGTGATTCAATCAAGTGTCATGCCTGCCAGCATAGGTGATCATGTCTCCCCACAACTCTCTCTCTCCTTGATACAGTTTTTCAGTTCTGGTGTTCATCTCTTGTCCTACCAACATCTTCTCCTCTGTCTTCCACGATCTCTCCTTCCCTGAGTTTTACCTGTTGTCACCAAATGTTCCACACCTCATATTCGCACTATATGCCCAAAGAACCATGATTGTCTGATTTTAATCCTTCACAGGTGTTGATAGCATGTACAGCAATCACAAAGGTTTTATCGTCTTTCTGGTGGTTGATCTGTTAAAGAGGACCTCACAGTATGAAGAGCAATGAGCAAGCAGATCGGCTGATTGACACAGCAGTGATCAATGAAGGATGGGCAACGAACAGGTCAGACATCATCAATGCAATTTGAACCTAGATTGGAATTTCGGATTCTCTAATAAAGGCAGTCGTCTGCCTCAGATTATCAGCCACGCCATACAGTTTGTCTTGGACGCTGGTGTAAGTGGGCCAACTCTTTCTTCTCAAGTCTGCATACTGGGGGCAGTTCTGTAGGATATAATCCTTATGATTTCTGCTTTCCCGTTTGTGCCGACCTCTTCCTGCAGTAAGTTATGGTCATCCTCGTGATGGTAGGTCTGACATTCTTACTGTGTGGCTAAATCCCCGAGGCAGATTGGTGACCGTAGAATACGTTATCCCATTCCTCATTGTGAGAAATCGTTGCATCATGTTATCGCCTTATGGCCTGGTGCATCCGTTTTCTGCAAGCATTTGTTTCGGATTAGCATTCCCTAGCGGATATGTGCATCCGATTTCAACCAAACCTCCTTACTCGTCTCTTACGACATGCGTGGCAGGTAACAGTGGTTCTATTCTTTACACCCCAAATATGGGCCCCAGTAACCACTTGGGCGGCATACATCTGGATTTAGATGTATTCTCTTAAAGTGTCTCTAAAATGTTTTGATATAGACATCATGCTCTGGGAATCCCTTGCGGAAGATCACCAAATGTGGTGCTGTAACAACACAAGAGGAACTTGCATCGCTGAGAATAGTCGTACTGTTGAAGCAGAGAGAAAGCGAGCTGCTCGATAAGACAGAACACACAACACGCACATGTCTAACCTTGATCATGTATGCCCCACGTGTGGTAGGGGATTACGTTCCAGAATTGGACTCTACAGTCATCTCCACACGCACCAGAAGTGCAACAACACACATCTGAGGCTTGCTGTCATCACTTACGATGGATGGCTAATTTTAGTCGCCATCACTATGCTTGAATTCATAGCAAGCAAAAATAAACAAACCATCCAGCCCTATAGAATTCAAGTCAGCACCCTAACCATCTATACCTATATCTTCTTTGTGCTCTGTTTGACACATAAATCTTTCACAAATAATTTCCATTGTTGTCATTCCGCCGCCTTTCTATTAATTGTTAGGCCATGTCCGTCAACAATCTTTTAACTATCTTTCCACCGCTGTCCTCAGAAAATCTTCTTTTCCCTTCCCGTCCATCGGATAGCTGTCCTAGCCAATGCTCCTGCTGGCACATGACATACATGACCAATCCATCTTTCTCTTTTAATAATGGTCTGCAATGATGCACAGTTTGTTCGTTTGAAAAGCTCTTCATTTGCTATTGTATTTCGCCAAGTGGTTACTGGGGCCCAAATTTGGGTGTAAAGAACAGAACCACTGTTACCTGCCATGCATGTCGTAAGAGGCGACTAAGGAGGTTTGGCTGAAATCGGATGCACATGTCCTAAACGTGTAGAAGTCTGAGTTTAGGGCCTACAATCATGTGAACGTACCTTAAGATCAAACATATCCAAGAGGTTTAAGATTGTCGAAGAACGAATAAAGAAGAAGAAGAAGCTTGATTTGAGAAATAGATTTCAAATCTTCCTTTCTTTGTCGACACTGCAATTTAGTTGTTTCATTTATAAATCTTTCTAGTTTACTTACTATTTTAACCTTGTTATTCTAATAGGTTGTCCAGTTTTCAAATTAGATATATAAGATATATTGTTATTTATTGAAAGTAGTTATGATTTAACTTTCTTATTATCACCTGAATTAATGTTTCAACTTTTCTGTTTTAAGGTTAACATTTTGAATTGTTTCAGTTGTCAGTTTCTCTTAACTACTATCAATCATCAGATTGTCGAAAGAACTTTACCACCTCTAACAGTACATCAACAGATTTCTTCTCAGTTGCATGTCTAACTACTACACATTGCAGAACTTAACATCTACAAAACCAAAGTAATAGATTACGCCAGAGAAAACATACCAACATCTCCTGATAATCTCTCTAAATTTCTTCAAAGTTTCTTCAACCTTGTGTCTTTTATCAGAAATAAAAAAACTTAAATTCTCATTCTATTATAGCATCAAATGATGAATGGACTTTTTCTGATGAAACAGTTCTCTTGAACACTTATATTAAAAGATGTCATGTTCTAACCATCTTCTCAGTTTGTTAAGTCGTGGCAAATCTGGACCTACACTGTCTATCAAAGATGTTTTACTTTCCAGAGATGATTGTGCCGGAGCTGCAGTAACTAGAAAGACATGTTGAGAGAGTAGAGCATCAGGAAAAATTGGTGCAATAAGTCAATCTTGAATTAGCTTTCATGAACATATGAATTACAATGGTTCAACCTAACTACAGTTACTATAGAATCACTAAAATAGAATGCTTGTCGATACACATAGGGTCCAAACAATTTAACCGCCTATCCGGCAACTAGTGAACTCTCAGGAACAGAGGCCGAATGAACTATCTCAGAAGTCGTTACTAGGGTCTCTTAGAAATCTTCTTCTGACTATGTGCATCCATTCAGATGACTGATTTGACATTTAAATTTCTTCTTCATAGGCAATGTCCAACATATCTCATCTTCTTCTTAAACAATGTAACTAGGTCCTGAATCTCATTTTTCCTGATTCCTCTTTGCATGGTATTATTTCTTCCATAATATTTCATCTTCAACCTTGTTTCTTTATCAGTACAAAACACTTCAATTTTCTCATTCTTATTTATAGCATCAGACAGTTTTCTTTGATTTTGAATGGATCTTTTTGTTCTCTGTCCATGATATACTGAGTTCTCTTCTGTAACACTTATATTCAAAAGCTGTCTGTGACTAAGCCCTTGTCTAGTGTTCTGAAGGTCGTGGGTCAAATCTGGACCACACTGTTCTATTCAAGAGTGTTTTACTTTCCAGAGACCCCTAGGATTGTTGCCGGAGCTTCGTGCAGTAATCTCAGCAAATGGCATGCCATTTCTGTGGAGAGGTGTAGAGCCATATGGAGTAAATCCTGGTGCAATGAAGTCAATCCTTTGATATATATGCTTTTCCATTGCATTATTGAATGACCATGCTTCACACCTATACTACTATGTTACTATATAATAATAATAAATAATAATTTCTCTTGTATCGTTATCTACATAGGGTCTGCAAACAATTTCTCCATACCGCTCTATCCTGGGCAACTCGCTCAATCTCCTCCATGGAACTGAGGCCGATATTTTTTGCCTCTCTCAGCAAAGTTCGTTTCGGGGTCTCCTTAGGTAGTTCTATCTTTCTTGAACTATTTGCATCCCACTTCAATGACTGTTTTGATATTTATTGATCATTTCTTCTCAAGGTATGTCCAACATATCTCCATCTTCTCTTTCTTATAACAGATGTAACTAGTGGTTGCCCAGATATTACTCTGATTTTATCACTTGAATTCGTCCATTTTATGTTTATTATTTTTCGCAGACATCTATTTTCAAATGCATTCAACTTGCTTTCTATATCTTTAGTCATTTTCCAACTCTCACACTATATAATACTTACAGTCATACAAATAAACATTTATTTTGGAATGTCTCCAGATTTTGTAACACCTTAACTATTAATACTTACAGCCATGATCTTGTGAATGATAGTGATTACATCAGGAGTCAAGAGGATATCACCCGGTTTTGCTGTAGATTGTAACATAAACAAGTTGAAAGAGTTAAAGGGGCTGTTGTGAGATAGAAACCAATATATATTCTATATCTGCTTCGTGTCCCATTTGACACACACGGCTTCCACAAAACATTTCCATTGTTGTCGTTCTGCCATCTTTCTACAAATTGTTTCCCATGTCAGGTCACAATCTTTCACCTATCTTTACTCTGATCTTATTCATATTTCATTTTGACATATAGGCTTTCTTTTTCCATCCGCTGTTCATTACGTATCTGTCATAGCCAATGCCCCTACTGGCATACAACATATATGTTTATAACATACATCTTTCAATAATGATCTCGAATGATGCTTTTCTTGTCTTACCTACTTCTTTTCTTCTCTGCGATCAACTTTGCTATGAGACTACTCCAGTATGTGTTATAAACAGGGCGGTTCGCTTGAGGTCTTCACCGGTTCCCCATAGCTTGTCTTGTAGTGTTGTTTCTGTTGGCCAGATCTCCAATCTCTCGCTACTCAGACTAGGGCAGTCTTGCAGGATGTGCTCTGGGACTGCTTTGGTGATCCACAGGTGCAGGCTGCCGAGTCCCTGAGACCCATTCTGTGAAGGTGTGCTTTGAGACTGCAGTGTCCCGTTCTAAGTCTGAAGACTGTGGTCTGTTCTTTTCTGTTTAGTGTATTTATACTGTCATACTCTGGGTTGTATTCTCTATTTGTTTTTCTCCAGATCATTTTCCTGGATTGTTTCAGGAGAGTCTTTGCTTCTGTAAAATTTTGTGTTGGGTAGTGTTGTGTTAGGCTCCCCAGCCTTTGTGAGTTTGTCAGCCTTTTCGTTCCTGTAGCAAAGACCAGAGTTCGGATTTTTTGACAACAAGCTGATATTTTGCTGTATGTCCTGAATGAGCTTGGTCTTGTCTGGGACATGAGATAGCCTGGAAAACGGATCTTGAATTGCTAAAGACTGCAATATTTTTTGCTGACATTTGCTAGTCGTTGAGAATCTGTATGACTGCAAGAAGGGCTGTTGCCTCTGCTCTAAAGTTGGTGCATTTTTCTCCTGCTGCCAGAGAGTGTGTTTCTGTGTTCCTTGAGGGTGAGTGATGTAGATTCCGCTGTCTCCCTTTCTGGTAGCGTCTGTAGCTGAGCCATCTGTGAACACATGTGTTCATGTGCTGGTGGGATATTGCTCTCGTAGCATTTGGAGTGAAATAGCTCTTTGCTCTGTCTCTGTTATTTTTTTGAGATTATTCCTGAGACTTCTACTTGTATTTGGGCCATGTTTTGGTAGCATGTCCATGGCTCTGGTATTATGGGTTCCACATTTCTGGGTCAGTTTCTAGGATGTCTGAATGTTGCATATGAAATTCTCTGGCCAGATGATTGGGACTTTTCCTTGCAAGTCTGTTTTTTATTTTCTCTTGGAATTTTGTGTGTAGAGGGTGTTCTTTTAGCTGTTTTAGTTTTTCAAACTGGGTGAGTGTTTTACATTTTCTGCGGAGTTCTAGAGGCTCTATGTCTGCGGTTTTTTCAATTTCTATGATAGGACTGCTTTTCATTGCTCCCAGAGTTATTCTTAGGCCCATGTTTTGTACCTTGTCTAGTTTTGTGTGTTTGTTTTGGCTGCTGTTGTCCAAGAGCTGGAGCCATATTCCATGATGGGTCTGACTGCTTCCGTGTAGACCTGCTTTAATATTTTTGAATTTGCACCCCAGGACGTGCCAGCTAGTTTCTTCATCACAGCAAGTCTTTGTATGGCTTTTCTTTGAATTTTGTCTATGTTTGGCTTCCAGGTAAGTCTGCTGTCTAGGGTGATTCCAAGGAAGGTGGGTGTATCTATTTGGGGTATTGTTTCGTTTTCTAAATTGATGAATACTTTTCCTTGTGTGGGGAGAGGGAAAAACAGTTGCTGTGGTTTTTGTGTGGTTAATTTTGAGGCCCCAGCTTTTGTCCAGTTCTCCACTTTTCCACTGTTTTTGTAGTAGATAGAATGTTTTTTTCGAGTGTAGTCTCTGCAGCTGTCCAGATGTGTGTAAGGCCGTCTGCATGCTCTGTGCCTGTTCTAGAGATCCATTCTGGGGGCAATCATTCTGGACTAAATCGCTCATTTATGTATATAAGGAATAGCGTTGGTGCTATCACACTGCCCTGTGGAACTCCTTCCTTCAATTTTTGCATCTTGCTGAGGTGGTTGTCTATTTTTACTCTGGCTGTACGTTGGGAGAGGAGGTTTCTGATCCAGGAGAACATGTTGTGGGAGACTCCTGTTTGTAGGACTTTCAGCATTAGGCCATCGTGCCATACCGTATCAAATGCCCGGGACAGGTTAAAGAATGTGGCTGTTACTTTCTTTCCTTCCTGGAAGGCGTTTTCAATGTCCTGGGTGATATAAGCCAGTTGGTCCTCTGTGCTTCTGTTTTGTCTGTATCCAGTCTGGGCAGGGGTGAGCAATGAATTGGTTTCTAGGTACCATGTCAGTCTCCTGTTTACTAGCCTCTCCATCAATTTCCCTGCACAGCTGAGAAGGCTGATGGGTCTATAGCTCTTTGGGTCATTTTTGTCCTTGCCTGGTTTCAAGATGGGGTAGATGTGTGCCTCCTTCCAGGTTGATGGAACTTGACCTGTTTTCCAGCTCTGGTTGAAAATGCTGAGGAGAAACCTTTGCCAAGAGGACCAAGGTGTTTAAGGAATTCATTGGTAATTCCATCCGCTCCAGATGCCTTTTTCTCCTTTAGCTTTTTTATTTGGTCTTCTAGCTCCTGCAGGGTAAAGTCTTACCTACTACTTCTATGACCACAGTCTGCTTCAGAAAACACAACACAATAATATTGTTGAGAAGTTTGCCTTTTGGCTAAGATCAAAGTATAGTGCCCACTTGATCATGGCCAAAGGGTGGGAGCCTATATTAAATGCCAATTTAATGCAGAGGGGGTCTGCAAGGGGTCTCTGGTGTAGAGTTTAGGTACTTGTCTCGTGTGCCAAAGGTACCAGGTTCGCTCCTCGTGGAGCCATCTGGATATTTTTCCAGAGATCCCTGATCTCAGTGTAGGTGAAACTGAGTTCTTAGTTCTATCAGAGACAGACGATAAAACTTAGGTTCTGTGTTCAATTTGAGCAAGTAAAAGAACCCTTGGCAGTTCAAAATCGAGCAGATCAGGCTAGAAAGCCGCTGCCCGGACTAAATTCATAAAAAAAAATTAAAAATAGTATTCCAACAAAAATATCTTCACCATCTTCAAAATTACATTGGTGACCCTCACCTGTGCTACAGAGTTCGTGCACTGCAGCTGAGATCATTCATTGTAAAAAAGAGATCGGACCGCACAAGGTTACTCACAGAAGTGCAATGATGATGGTCCTATCAATCAATCAATTAATTGCCAAATAGCCCAATAAACAACTCTTAAACAAATTCCGAGCAGCTCTCATTCAAAAGAATGATGATGCTCTGAGTTTACATGTTTAACCGTACTGGGTACTCTTGTTGTGTCACTTCCAGGTTCAAGTAGTAGCATGTCCCTTGTGGAACACCACTTTCATCATAGAAAAACTTGCCTGAAAAACTTGTCTCCCCTCTTCCAGTGTCATGTTCAAGGTGTCTTTGATGTCCTGCTGTCCCCTTCGCCCTTGGTCGCCTCCTGCCTCGTACTCCAGGAAACATGCCTTCCATATGCCTTCTCTCCAAACCACTGTGACGTTTAACATGGTCAAAATATTCCGTCTTCTGGGACATGATGTTATTTATGAACCAATGCTCCTTGATATGCAGGTCTTTGTTGATTTTTTCTCTTCTCTGTCATTAATTTCTAGGAAGGAAAAAAAAAAAATAAATAAATAGCTGAGAATTAAAAATGACTTACAAAACACAAATAAACCTTTGACCTCCATTGAGTGTTTTTGAATTCTCCAGAAACATTTTAATTTCAATGTGTACTGAATTAACTAGTAAAATTACTTTGTTTCATCTCAGAAATATACTGCAAGTCAGTGTATCAGATCAGAAAGACAAAGATGCTAAATTGTTGAGACTGGAAAGTTACTTACAAAACACAACTAAGTTGCTGAGAACACAACAGCCAGCAACCAAGACGTCTTTGTTAAATATGTTGTCCCACATTGCTAGAGAGATCATGCTCCTTGTTTTCTGATCTACCAACTCATGCGCCTTGTCATTGTCACGCAGGATGTCAGCAAGAGCAGATAGACCATCTGCAAGGCAGGTTTCGTGGTCTAGAGTATCTGCGATGTATTCCAGCACATGGTAAATGTTGTCTCGTTGGACGTCCAGAGAATCTGACAGGAAAAATAGCAAAGTTTTACAAATGTAATTGTTTTTGGTTATTGAACTGACGTCCCAGCCCACAGGAAGACCACATGAGGTCTGTTTCCCAACAATGTCGAAGGGTATGTCTACTGATGGTTCCTGTGGCTCGCTAGTTAAATACCTCTTCTCTCTGCCCCTTAAGCATCCAGCTCTACTTGTATAACTAGTAATTCCAAACTCCTTAAATCGCTGGATTCCTTCAACATTAATTTTAGTGTCCTCGTTAAACAGTAGGTCGCCAAGAGACAGAAGAACATACCCCTTATCCATCCTAAACTCCCCAACGATCTATGCAAGCCTGTTTGCTTTCTCATTGCCCTGAACATTCGTATGCAGTAGATCCAGATGAATCTCTGGAGGTTGGAAATCTCTATAGATGACATCCACCCATACCGCAACCTGACATTCTGAATCTTCTGAAGCATCGACTGAGAGTCAGAAACAACAACAGCCCCAGTAAACAGAGTAATAGAGAGCCAATGTAGGGCAGCAGTAACGGCCTCAACCTTCATCCTCATACTGGAAGTAAGTGTCCTGTATGCTCCACTTTGCTCTACAACAACCCTACCATGCGCACTAGCCAAGAAACCCCAGCCTGACAAACGCAATTGTTACAAATATAAATGCTGGATAGAGAAGAGAAAAAACCAAAGACATACTACAAGACTTACACATCGTGGCGCATATGTTCATAAACAACATTATGTCCCAGAAAATGAAATATTTCGGTCCTGTTTAACAACACAGTGGTTTGGAGAAAACAGTAATGGAAGACATGGTTCCTGGGTGTTGAGGCAGCGGAAGACCGACAAAGGTGGCAGGAGGACATGAAAGAAACCTTGAACAAGACGTTAGAAGATGTGGGAGAACTAGCTAAAGACAGAGTTTTTCAGGCAGGCTGTGATGAAAGCGACGTTCTGCAAGGGATATGCTACTTTATAAATATTTGTTGCTAGTAGGACAGATTAAGGTAATGAATAAGTGTTCGTCTATTGACACGGACACAAGAGGGTTGTGGATTCACTAATTGCATACGAGCGTCGCTTTGAAAGATCTGCTAGGCTTATCACAGAATGTATCATTGTTTTAAAGATTGGAAATATTTATTTGCTTTTCCATTACTTTCTGTTCCTATTCGACTTTTATATTAACTGCAAAATACTTAAAAGTAAAGTGTAAACAATAACGAGTACATATCATTGTGGCATTTAGTACTTACCATTAATTCTAGAAAACCATGTGACCAAAAAGAAATAGCGATTTGTCAAGAATGGTCATGATGCTAGTTTGTAAACAGTTAATAAACAATGCATCCATTCACAACTTTCTGAATGTTTATGTATTCATAAATGGTTTACTAATAAAAAGAAAACAGTCAGACTTGTTTATTCAACCTCTTATTCATCAAAAGACATGAAGAGCTGGAGAAGATCATCATGGAAGGAGGCATACCGGCAAAGATGAGAAGAGGAAGACCACAGAGAAGATGGATTCAGGATGTAACTGATGGTTTGAACATGACGGCTGCAGAGTAGAGAAATTCGAAGGACTGTTGGGGTGGCAAAGTTCTGCTCAGGAGAAGCTATTTGATGACGGTGATTGTTCATCAAGACCCTTCCTAAGTTGGATTTTTATTCTCCCAATTTTTATTTTTAATGAATGCTAATATGTTTCCTGCATAGTTAACACTGCATTATATTTGCTAATGCAGTAAATATTTGTGAAACTACATCCATTTGTCTTCAATTTGATATGTAATAAGTCATATTGTAAATCATATTTAGAAACAATGTTTTGGTTTTGCTAAACTATGAATGCAATTTTTCAGAGCTAAAACAATAATTACGCCAGGCCACAAAAACACCATAGCAAATCAGTTAACATCACAGAGATGCCCCATTTCCGTAACATAGTTATAGAGGTTAGGTGCTTGCCTCTCGTGCCAAACATAATCGGTTCGCTCCATCGAGGAGCCATTGTGATATTTTTCCAGAGATCCCTGATCTCAGTGTAGTTGAGATCTAGTTCCAAGTACTATCGGAGACGGACGATAAAATGTAGACATATTGTTAAATTTGAACAAATAAAAAACCCTTGGCAGCTCAAAATCGAGAAGAGCAGGCTGGAAAGTCGCTGCCCTGGCAAAATTCAGTCGAAAAAGATTAAAAATAAAATTCCTACAACATATCTTCACCATCTTCAAAATTACATCGGGGAACCTCACCGGTGCTACAGAGTGTTCACTGCAGCTGAGATCTTCCTATGTAAGAAAGAGATCGCAGCACACATGATTATTCACCAAAGTGCAATGATGATGTTCCTATCAATCAATCAATCAGTCAATCAATCAGTTAAGACATAAACAACTGTATATTTACTTTGTTTGACAGACTTTGTCTCCTTTTCTCTGGACCTCTTGTCTAGCTGTGAGCTATCTACTTGAGCCATGCATTCCTGCACAAACCCTGCTTTGATAAATTCTCTGAAATTCAACAAGATTTTCCAAGAATTTATTGCGGATTTAGATTAAGACCAAGGTAATCACAAGTCAATAAAGAGTTCTAAGAATCAAAGGGAAAGCATCAATACCAATGAGCATGATAAATACTTCTCAAATATCTACTTATTTACAAATGTGATGTAAAATGAATCAATTTACACCATATATACTCCACTCGTCCCATTATACAATATATAAGGCCTGCAATTAATTTCTCCATACCGCTTTGTCCTGGGCAACTTGCTCAATATCTTCCATGGAATTGAGTCTGATATTTCTTGTTTCTCTCAGCTTTGTTTCAGGGTTTCTCTAGGGCATCCTCTCTTTCTTGAACCCTTTGCATCCCACTTCAAATGCCTTCTTTGATATTCGTTGATCATTTCTTCTTAAGGTATGCTCAACATATCTCCATCTTCTCATTCTTACAATTGTTACTAGTGGTTGCCCAGACATTACTGTGATTTCATCACTTCTCCTGAATTCATTCAATTTTATGCTCATTTTTTTCTGCAGACATCTATTTTCAAATGTATTCAACTTACTTTCTATATCTTTAGTTATTTTCAACTCGCTAGCATATGTTAGGATTGATACAATACTGGAAAATTCATAATATAGTTTTAAAACTTGGAGATTCATATTTTATTTAGACTTTTAAAAGCTGATGTTGTTTTGACAATTTGTAGCATAATGAATTTTTTAACATTTCCAGTGCAATCAAAATTGCTATACAAATAGGTGAACTGCTCTGTTATTTTTATCATTTTAGATTCCAGGGTGATATCTGCATTACTTGCCATAGGTGTCTTCATTATATTTGTTTTTTCATAGCTTATCTGCTGTCCAACTGTTGATGCTATAGATGACAAGTTGTCTGTTTTTCTTTGCATATCTAGGTTATTTTTAATTTAACAAGGCAATATCTGCAATTTTCATACCATGAGGTATATTGTGGAATACAGTGTCTGGACAAAGGTGGCAAAGCTCTGCTTAGGACAAGCTATTGCCTGATGATGAGTGTCTGGACAAAGGTGGCAAAGCTCTGCTTAGGACAAGCTATTGCCTGATGATAAGTGTCTGGACAAAGGTGGCAAAACTCTGCTTAGGACAAGCTATTGCATGATGATGAGTGTCTGGACAAAGGTGGCAAAGCTCTGCTCAGGACAAGCTATTGCATGATGATGATGAATGTCTGGACAGTAATGACAACATCAAATCTATATTACTTACAAAATAAAGGGTCGGACACTATGTTTAAACCGTAGTAATGTCTGGACTGTGTTGACAATAGTTTTTGTGTAGTTCTGTCGAGAAAAGTCACAAAACAAAACAAGTTAATTCTTGATACCTCATTTAACTTTCCATACCCATGGATGGTACAGAGCTCCCAGACAACAATTATTTATGTATACAAGGATTCTTCTTCTTCTTTAGTTCGTTCTTACGATCAATTTTAATCACTCTTTGTGATATGATTTGATCTTTGCCAAGAACGTGTATACGTTGCACATTGGTTTGGTAGGCCCTAAACGCATAGACTTCTACACGTTTAGGACACATGCATCCGATTTCAGCCAAACCTCCTTAGTCGCCTCTTACGATATGCGTGACAGGTAACAGTGGTTCTATTCTTTCCACTCCAAATTTGGGCCCCAGTAACCACTCGGCCGGTATACAAGGACTATTACCACTCAAATGTCTTGTGTTTATATTGATTGAAGTACTATAGTTCGTTCCAAAATTCGTGATCACACTAAAGTTTAATTTGTACGAAATCTACCTGATGCATACCAGTGATTTTTGCAAGCAGTCTTATATATCTCACGACCTTACGAAAACATGTTTAACTAATTGGTAGGTAGCTTGGTTGATGCAAAAAATGTTTTTGTTATATAATTTTGCATAAGCACAACAAAATGATCATCAAAGTATAGAACTTACAGTAATTCACAAAATGGTGGCGAATGATTGCAAAGGCGTATTCCTATTACATATTATAAAAGAAAGGTCACATAGTGAACAAATGATACCTTCCACTTCTATAAATGAAGTAAATGTTGCGTACATACGCCTAATGACAGTTGTATGAAACATTGTGAACTGATTAATTTCACAGGATTCCCGATTTTGACTCGCACTGAATTGCATGTGGAACACGGAAATGCTTAGTTATAGACAAACTTGACAATCGTACTGTAAAATTTCGACAAGTATACCATATCAACATCGCTGCAATTTTAGTAATAACATATAATACAAATCTTACAGAACTAAAGGTTTGGGAGGGCAAAAAATACTTTTGGAAGGTCGTCACTGTTACCTATATAAAAATGTAAAATCAAGAATTTATGTCAAAGGGGTGGATTTATATCGGTCGGTAAAGATGATCACGAATTTTGGAACGAACTATAATAACACTGCTAGCACTACTACTAGAACTATTGCTACCACTATATAACTACTGTTTTTACTACTACTACTAATAGTACTGCTACTACTACTAGAACTACCAATACTATTACAACTACTACTACCACTGCTACAACAACTACTATTTCCATTATTAGTGGTACCACTGCTACTACTACTAAACTACTACTACCACCACCACTACTACTACTAATGCTACCACTACTACCACTGCTGCTACTATTACAACCACTACCACTACCGCCTTCTACTGTTACTGCAAACCATGATTGAAATTGCTACAACCACAAACACTAGTAGTAATACACAAAATATATTAATATTATTTTATGCCAGGTTCCAAACAATTCTCTTGAAACTTATCTCAATTTTACCCCCCCACTGACTTACAAGCATTCTTGCAGTGTATCCTAAACCTCTAAAAGACTACAATTGTGTGGGTCAGTACGGTTATGCAGAAGGTTAGAGGAGTAAACCTTGACCACAAATCTGGAGAGAGGGACTCTAAAGCAGTTGATGGTTATGTGTATATTCCATTCCATCTTCTGGCATCCACAGCAAACTCTACTTGATTCCAAACGTATGGTCTTTGTTTTCCTTTGGGTGAAACATAGGGTAGAGAGGAGTTGTGCAAATGGCAAGGCACATATTCCCATATCAACTTCCCAGGCTAGGCATAAATGGAGAAGCCACTTCATCCTTGCTTTCGGCTCGAATACAACATGGAAAGCAACATTCACGAGAGACTTAGGGATGAACTTAAAGGCAAGAGAGACAATCGCAAACACAGAAGTTGTCACAGTAAAACACTTGCAACTGACCGTCTGTAAAGACAAAAGAGACAAGTGCAAACTCAGAAGTTGTCACAGTAAAACACTTGCAACTGACTGTCTGTAAAAAGGAGACAAGCGAAACTCAAAGTTGTCACAGTAAAACACTTGCAATGACCGTCTGTAAAGATAAAAGAGACAAGGCAAACTCAGAAGTTGTCACAGTAAAACACTTGCCAACTGACCGTCTGTAAAGACAAAAAGGCCACTCCTGATTGTTTCAAAATCTGGAAAGACATATCCTTACCTCTGAAATCATCTCCAAGACCTCGTTAAGTACCTCTGGAGATTCCTTAATCTCACCGAGCTTGTGGTAGAACTCATTTTCAGAAAACAGTGATGTGGATAACATGTTGAGTAGTACGCCCCCTACAGAGTAAAGGTCACTCTTTTCATCGTGAGGTTGTTGTCCAATCTCAGGGCAAAAACACATTACCAACTGGGGAAACAAAGAGAAGTAAGAGATTGGACAAATTAGAAGTTGACTAGTAAGATGAAGAATTGGAGGCAGATGATGGCAAGAAAAGAGAAGATAATGAAGAATAGAGAAGACAAGGTTAGGGAAGACAAGGATAGAGAAGACAAGGATAGAGAAAATAAGGATAGAGAAGACAAGGATAGAGAAGACAAGGATAGAGACAATTAGAAGACAAGGGTAAGAAGACAAGGATAGAGAAGATAAGGATAGAGAAGACAAGGTTAGAGAAGACAAGGTAGGAAGACAAGGATAGAGAAGACAAGGATAGAGAAGACAAGGATAGAGAAGACAAGGATAGAGAAGACATGGATAGAGAAGACAAGGATAGAGAAGACATGGATAGAGAAGACAAGGATAGAGAAGACAAGGATATAGAAGACAAGGTTAGAGAAGACAAGGATAGAGAAGATAAGGATAGAGAAGATAAGGATAGAGAAGACATGGATATAAAGATAAGGATATAGAAGACAAGGTTAGAGAAGACATGGATAGAGAAGATAAGGATAGAGAAGATAAGGATAGAGAAGACATGGATAGAGAAGATAAGGATAGAGAAGATAAGGATAGAGAAGATAAGGATAGAGAAGATAAGGATAGAGAAGACATGGATAGAGAAGACAAGGTTGCTGCTTTGAACTAGAATCTTCCAGAAAGTGATGCTAATATTTAACAATTGCCAAGAAAACTTTCAGACAAGTCTCAAGGTTTCAGAGAGTCCTTGACCTCAACCGTAACCATGACAAACAACAACAACGATGAAGAAAAACAAAGAAAAATCTTACAGGTAGTCTGTCTTGTGTGTGTCCGTAAGTCTCCCATTAGAGTAGAAACTCCAAGGTCTCCAATAACCATACCACCATCATTTCTTTGGAATACATTACTGGGCTTGATGTTGCTAAGGAGGAGAAGATACAAATGTTGTTTTTGTTTACTGTTGCTAAGGAGGAAAAGATACAAATGTTGTTTTTGTTTACTGAAGAATCAGTTATCAGTTATATGAGGACTATCATCATAGCATTCCAGACATGTTCATAGGCGCTTCAATCTCCACCTGAACAAATCCAGCAGCATCCAGCTCACATACACACCCATTCGATGTTGATTAATCAATCTTTTTGCATATTTGGTATGTCTCTCTAGCCTGTGACGCCCCTGGCACTTAGTGCAGTAGCAAAACAGGCAGAGCCCTCTTTAAACACATGACCACTCCAAATCTAAAAGCTGCCATAAATCACCTTACACAACAAGAACAAGTCATTATTTTCCACCTTAGGACACAACATGTGCCCCTGAATGCTCACTTACATCGCATCCAACCAAAGATTGCCCCACAATGTCAACTGTGTGACTATTCAGAAGAAACTGTCACACACCATCTCTTCCAGTGCCCTGCACTCAGTGACCACGCCACAAGTACCTACCTCCAGACCCAGATGTTGAAAACACTCTCTATGCTAACACACCACAACTCAGACAGACCTGTAAATTCACTACCATGGCTGGCTCAAGTCGAAGGGCAAATGCTCAGATGACTGCTGGATCGGAAAATTAAAGTAAAAGTAAAGTGCAGTAGCAAATGCGCACCATTCTTCTCTATTCTTGGCCTTCTTCTGTTTTGTGTTCCAGTTGTGATTAATTTCTTTCAGTTCTTGTTCTACTGTTCTCCTTCAGGTCTTTTTGAGTCGTCCCTGTTTTCATTTACCCTCTAGTGTTCATCTCAGTGTAGTTTTCATGATAAAGTTAGTCTTCATGTGTATCAGATATCCGATCCATCTTCAGTTTCTCTTTTGGATGATGGCGCTCATATTCTCTTGTTGGCACTGTGTAATCAGGTCTTGGTTAGTGATAGCATTTGGCCAGAACATAAGTAAGAACTTTTGTAGACAAATTGTATGAAAGGTGGAGAGTTTGGATATATCTTGTTATGTCATTCTTCAGTATTCTTCATCTTCTTCTTCTTGGTTCATACGCTATGAATTCAGGCGTAGTCAGGCGATAGTATGGCACTTCTGACTGATTTTTGCATGAAGGGTTTTCTCTTTATCAGTGTCTCCACCATACAGGCGGGCCTTCTCCAACTTCAGAGGTTCCAGCATTCTCATCCGTATAGTAAAGTTGATAGTACACAGCTGCAGTACATATTATTCTTGGTTCTGAAGCTGTACTGGGCAGATTTTGTGTTTGATGTTGAGAGTCATTTTCCAACAATCACTTCTTCTTCACCCTTAACCCCTAGGGAGGCATATGTCCGCAGGAAAGGTTTTCCAAGTCCTCATATCCAAATCCATCTTTTCCAGATCTATCTTCTCTCTTCCCATTTTCTTGCATTCCGTTTCCAACTCCTGCCTCCAGGTGTTCCTGGGTTTTCCCCTTAATTCTATGATCCTGGGAGTTCCATTGGAGGGCCTGTCTTGTGATGCAGTCAGGAGGTCTCCTTAGTGTGTGTCCTATCCATCGCCACCTTCTGCGCCATATATCTTTTTCCACCTGCCGTTGTCCCGCTCCATATACATAGATATCTAGAATTTCTGTCTTCAGACATAGCTGACCTAACAGATCACGAAGCATCTTCCACATTTCCCGTATCAAGAAACTCAACAAATTTCCAACCATTATGCGATGAAGAGGTGGTTTATCTGGATATCTTGCTATACATTTTTGAACAACATAGTGTATATCGAACGACATTCAGAAACACTTGTTCAACCAAAAATATTCTTTCTTCCGTTGAAAACACCATTATGTTTTGAGTGAAAAGAATTACTCCAGCAGATAATTGTCATTCACCTGCATATTGTGTCACAATTGACTATGGAGCACATTTTTTTATGATGTCATGTACTTTGTTTTTCACATTTGTTCTACATACAAAGTGTAGTGAGACTTTACAAACACCCAGTAGATGGACAGCCCTGATATTTCAGTGAAATATTTATTAAACATTATCTTAATTTTAGCAGACACTACTGTATAATAACAACACTCACAGGACACTGCTTCTAAATATTTGAAGTTTTATTTTAAGGAACTTACCGATGAACAAACCCACACTCGTGGATGTAAACAAGACCTTCTAGAATTTCCCCAAATATCTTTTTCACCGCCTGATGAAAGATTCAGTAAATATAATTATTAGTTATTTGATCAACATATAACTACAGATGTTTTACCCACTTTTGTCCTGATGTCAAGAAAGACCGGTTTAGAAATGAAGACATCAGGAAAATATGGGTACAACATCAATACTGAACTTCATCAAGAAACAACAAATTAAATGGTTTGGGCACATAAGCAGATTACCAACAGACAGTGTGCCTCAAAGAGCGATGTTACTTCGATACAGTAGATACAAAGCAAAAATCCACCGCAAAAGGTGGACTTCAGTGATAACAGAGGCAACAAAAGACACTATCTATGAAGCGCACACTAAAGCCCATTTTAGGAATCTCTTCTTATCCTGACACTGTGAGGTAAAACAGGACTAGAGAAAACAAAGAAAGAATAACTAAAGAACTTAAGTGTAATACAGATAGCTCTCACAAGAAAAGGTAATCCATGCAAAAGATGGACAACAGAAATAATAGAGACAGTCTAATACCCGTTATCTTCTTCGTTGAAATCTTCAGAGTGTATGTTTTCTCTTAGAGCATTGATGCTGTCACTTTTGTGCATTACTTCTTTTCTCTAATCCAGTTGTGCCTCACAGTGTCAGGATAAGAAGAGATTTCTAGAACAGGCTTTTGTGTAAGCTTAATAATTAGTGTTATTCTTTGCCTCTGTTGTCTCTGGCATCCATGTTTTTGCATGGATGGTGTTTTGCTTTATATTCACTGTATTGGAATTGCTCTTTGAGGCGCGTTGTCTGTTGGTAATCTGCTTATGTGGTCTAACCATTCAATTTGTAGTTTCTTGATAAAGTTCAGTACTGATGTTGTACCCACTTTTTTCCTGATGTCTTCATTTCTAAACCGGTCTCTTCTTGATACTCTCAGCATTCTGCATAGACACTTAATCTCTGTCGTGACTAGTTTTTCTTCTATCGTTTGATGTCAGGGTCCAGGTTTGGTACTGATAGCATAATGTTGGTAGAAAAATTGTGTTGAACAATGCTCTTTTAGTGTTCATGGTGACATGTGAAAAAATCGTCTCTAGGTATGAAACTCTTTGACTTGTTTTAATGGATGTTTGTCGATGGAGGTATTGTAGCATTTTCCTCTCTAGCGAATGTCATTACTACAGTTGTTATCAATGTTTATTCTCATATTGTATTCATTACATGTTAACTGGAGTCTATTAATGTGTTGCTGTTCTCTTTTGTTGATATGATTGCTTGTTTGTCGGCTGTAGATCAAAGTGTGTATATATATCTCATGTATGATGATGATGATAACAGTGATGATGATGGTGCTGGTGAGAATGATAATGGTAAGATGATGATGCTTCTAGTGGTGAGCATGACAATGTCGCTAGCGTTGAGGATGATGATGGTGCCTCTGCTGGTAAAGATGATGATACTGCTGGTAAAGATGATGATACTGCGGTAAGATGATGATACTGCTGGTTGTGAGGATGATGATGCTAGTGGTGAGGATGATGTTGTTGAGGTTGATGATGGTGCTGAGAAGGATGATGATGGTGCTGAGGATGATAATGGTGCTGAGGAGGATGATGATGGTGCTGGTGAGTAGAATGATCATAATGGTATTGCTGGTGGTGAGGATGATGATGCTAGTGGTGAGGATGATGATGCTGTGGTGAGGAGGAGGATGATGGTGCTGGTGAGGATCATGATGGTGCTGGTGGGTAGAATGATAATGATGATACTGCTGGTGGTGAGGATGATTATGTAAATGATGATGATGGTGAGGATATTTAACTCTAATGTTAAAGCAGTTCTGCTGTATGTATCAGAAACATGGAGAACGATTAAAATAATAACACATAAATTGCAAACATTCATCAACTGGTGTCTGCACAGAATAGAAGGACTGAGATGGTATGCTGGTTCACAAATGAGAAACTTATGGAGAGAACAAGACAGATTCCAGTGAACTAAGAGGTTAAAAAAGACGCTGTCGTTGGATAGGACACGCTTTGGGAAAATCAAAGGGCAATATAACAAGAAGTTTCCTTTCCTGGAACCCACAGGGACAGCAAAAGAAATGAATGCCTAGAAATAAATGGAGGTGAGATTTGGAGGCAGAGATGAACAATATAAGAAGAGCTGGAGGGAGCTGCAGGTGATAGCTAGAGATAGGAAGACTTGGCATGAGTTGGTTAAAGGCATATGCCAAAATCAGGTTAAAAGACGTGAGAAAGATACCATCTGAAAGTGGTTGACATACATGACAAAATGTCGATAAGAAATGGCTAGCATACCTTTTCGGGCATAGCCTCCTTCCTGCTCTGATAATGTCGAATAAGTTTTCTTAAATTTCCTTTGGGAAAGTACTGTGTGATAATATTGACAAACACGGAAGAGGCCTGTCGGATGAAAATAAACATGTTTGTATTAAAAACTGATTGATGGATAACAGCTGTTTATCGTAATTAAGCAACTACTTCTTCTTTTGTCGTCACACTGCTACCGGGTTGTTGCCCAGTGCCGTGGTTTTCTGTTTTGTCTTGCGCTGTTCTGGTGGCTTGTGTGATTGTTATTTTGCTCTTTCACAGGATTCTGCTAGCATCTAACCATCTTTTCCATGGTCTTCCTCTTGCCTTCTTTCCGATGTTCTGTTGTAGAAGACTTTGTATACTATGGAGTTTGGATGCATTCTTATTAAGTGGCCAAACCACTTCATTCTTTGTTTTCTATGTAATTCAAGCACGGTTTTGTGCCAACTTTCTTTCTTATGCTGATGATTCTGTCTTTTCTTGTGTTGTTGGTAACTTTTTGCAGGCAACGCATTTCACATGTAGTTATTTTTGTGACTGTGCTTTGCTCAATGTCCATGTTTGGCTCTGGTAACACAAAGTAGGTAAAAAAATGCTGTTGATCATCTGTTGCTTAGCTGCCTGTGAATTTTTGGGTGCCTTAACAATGGGGCTAGCTGGTAGGTTACAGCATTTGAAGCAACTGATAGAAGATAATACAGGAAGGTCATTTGGTCAAACTACCAAAGAAAGGAGACATATATGAATGTACAAACTATAGAGGGATAATGCTATTATCAGTGCCAGGTAAAATACTAAACAGGATTATACTCGATAGACTTAAAGAGGCCATAGATAAACAACTGAGAAAAGAACAGACAGGGTTTCACAAAAATAGATCCTGCACAGACCAGATAGCTACACTGTGCATTATAGTAGAGCATACACTTTGCATTATAGTAGAGCAAAGCATAGAGTGGAACTCACCACTATACATAGGTTTTGTAGACTATGAAAAGGCATTTGATAGCCTAGATAGAGAGTCATTGTGGAAACTATTAAAACACTATGGAGTTCCACCCAAAATAACAAACTTAATAAAGGAAACGTATGAAGAAATGAAATGCAGTCATAAAAGAGGGCCAATTGATGCAATCCTTTGAAATAAGAATGGGGTGAGACAGGGATGCCTGTTATCACCATTTCTGTTCTTGCTGGCTATAGATTGGATCATGAAATCATCAACAACAGATAACAGACGGGGAATACAATGGACAGTTATGAAACAACTAGAGAACCTGGATTTTTCAGATGATCTGCATTGCTGGCCACAATCACGCACAGAGATAAAGATAAAATGAATACTCTAAATAATAAGTCTCACAACTAAGTTTGAAAATACACAGGGAAAGACCAAGGTCATGAGAATAAATGCAGTAAATGTAAACCAGATTATGCTGGAGGAAACAGCTCTACAAGATGTAGAATCATACACATATCTTGGTAGCAACATAGACACAGAAGGAGGAACACGCAAAGATGTCAAGATAAGAATACAAAAAGCAAGGGAAACTTTATTGCATTGAGTAAGATATGGAAGTCAAGGAGATCAAAACAAATACAAAGCTGAGAATCTTTCAATCAAATGTGAAGTCAGTGATGTTCTATGGCTCAGAAACAGGAGGACAACAAAAGAAACCACCAGAAAACTACAGACCTTCATAAACGGATGTTTACGTAGAACAGAGAGACTGAGATAGTATGATAAGATTACAAACAAGGAACTCAGAGAAAGAACAAAGTAGATACCAGTAGAGAAAGAGCTCAGGAAGAGACGCTGGCGATGGAAAGAACATACATTGAGAAGACCGACCGGAAGCATTGCAAGGCAGGCACTGTTTTGGAACCCGTAGGGAAAGAGGAGTAGGGAAGACCTAGACAGACCTGGAGAAGAGAGCTGGAGGCTGATATTAAAAGGATAGGTAAAACATGGAAAGAATTGGAAGGATGGCAAGAGAGAGGAAGAGCTGGAAGAAGTTTGTTGAAGACCTATGCTACGTTGGAAGTTGAAAGGTAAAGAAGAAGAAGATAATGCAAGTGATGATGATGTTGTTGTTTATACCAATAGGTCTGTGATTCATGGTGAGAAGTCAAGCTGGGGTTTCTTGGCTAATGCGCATGGTAGGGTTGTTGCAGAACGAAATAGAGCATACAGGACAACTACTTCCAGTATGAGGATGGAGATTGAGGCCATTACTGCTGACCCCCATTGACTCTCTGTGACTCCGTTTAGTGGGGCCGTTATTGTTTCTGACTCTCAGTCGATGCTTCGGAAGATCCAGAATGGCAGGTTGCGGTATGAGTGGATGTCATCCATAGATGTTTCCAACCTCCAGAGACTCACAGGGATCTATTGTTCCGGTCATGCAGGCATTTTGGACATGCTTGCATCAAAAGCATTGATTGTTAGGGAGTTTAGGATGGATAAGGGGGATGTTCTTTGGTCTCTTGGTGACCTACTGTTGGATGACAATAAAATTGATGTTGAACCAATCCAGTAATTTAGAGAGTTTTGAATTACATATTGTACAAGTAGAGCTAGATGTTTGAGTGGCAGAGAACGTAAGTTTAACCAGTGAGCTACAGGAACCATCAGTATGCATACCCTTTGACATCTGTTGGGGAAGATTGAGCACCTATGGGTCTGCCCGGAGTGCTGTGACATCAGTTCAGTAACCAATAACTAATAAATAAATTTTGACCAGGGATGTGGCTTTGCAACTTACTCTTCAAGAGTTTTAACTGCAAAGGCTTCCTCTATGTGCTTGACTTGAACATGGGTTGTATGTTTTATCGTCCATCTTTGACAGGACTAGGAGCTTGATATCACATACATTGTGATAATGAATCTCTGGAAAAAATATCCTAATCATTCCACACATGGGAACAAACTGAGTACCATTGGAGCGAGAGGTAAGCACCTAACATTCTCGCAACAGAGACTCTCAAAGACTGTGTGTCAAAGATTCAAAGATGTGTGTCAAAGACTATGTTCAAAACTGTGCGTCAAAGACTATGCGTAAAAAACTGTTAGTAAAGGAACCCTTTCAACCTGTGGTATATAGGGCAATACAGTGTTAGGCCTGTATTTTTCATTGACCGTCGGTACACGATGGGTGATGTGGTCAGCATCACACCGGCCGCCTTTACTTTCCCAGATCATGTCTGGTACTCAGTTGACCTGGATCGACCTGAGAGCCGGCAGGGCAGGAAAATTCCATGCGCACTGTGGAGTTGAACCCAGACCACCAGCCTTGAGAAGCGAGTTCACTAACAACTACGCTACGCGCCTCGCAAAAACTGTGGTTGCTACAATATTTTGATGCTCAAATCTTCTTCACTCTTTTTTTCCCCTGATCCAGAAGCACTTGAGTTTTCAGCTCTTCGGCTCGGTGCCATGGACATCGTAACCCTTCAGTTTGGTGCCACGAACACCGTAAATCTGGGGAACCTGTGGGTTTTCTGCCAGCCCGCGGAATTGAACCCACACTCACGGAGGGCTAGTCACCTGAGTTCAACCACTACGAACACGCTGGGCAGGCAGGCCTTCATCTCTTAACTCCCTTGAAGATATGTCATTAACAAATTTCTTCCAACCAGATCTGTCTTGAGCAAGCCAGCTTAGTTCATTCCAGGTCTTTCCCACCTCTTATCTTTCTCTGTCTACAATTCGTGCCCATGCCTCTCTTGGTCACCCCAGCCTCTCTTGCTTCCTGGATTCTACTTCAAGGCCACATGTGGGTGTCTGGTGTTCTGCGTTAGTAATGTATGAAACACTTGACTTTACCAGTTTGTAAATTATCAAATGAAACACATTCAAACATTGATCATATAACAATAACTGTGAACAGACTCTCCCCCTGACCTGTTTGTCATATGTGATGAAGAATTCCTTGTAACCACAAACATGGGCGTTATCCAATTTCTTCAGTTCCATTTCCTGTAAGAAAATCATAGACAGTTCAACATTCAGTCCAATGGGACACAGACTAAAACATTCAGTCCAAGGGGACACAGACTAAAACATTCAGTCCAAGGGGACACAGACTAAAACATTCAGTCCAATGGGACACAGACTAAAACATTCAGTCCAAGGGGACACAGACTAAAACATTCAGTCCAAGGGGACACAGACTAAAACATTCAGTCCAAGGACACAAACTAAAACATTCAGTCCAAGGGACACAGACTAAAACATTCAGTCCAAGGGACACAGACTAAAACATTCAGTCCAAGGGACACAGACTAAAACATTCAGTCAAGGGGACACAGACTAAAACATTCAGTCAAGGACACAAACTAAAACATTCAGTCAAGATACAGACTAAAACATTCAGTCCAAGGAAAGACTAAAACATTCAGTCCAAGGGACACAGACTAAAACATTCAGTCCAAGGGACACAGACTAAAACATTCAGTCAAGGACACAGACTAAAACATTCGGCCCAAAGGTGGTCAAAGACTAAATTCGTCCAAGACACAGACTAAAACATTCAGTCCAAGGACACGACAAAACTTAGTCAAGGAACACAGACTAAAACATTCAGTCCATGGGACAAGACTAAACATTCAGTCAGGGGACACTGATAAACATTCAGTCAGGACATCAGACAAACATTCAGTCAGGGACCAGACAAACATTCAGTCCAGGCACAGACTTAACATTCAGATCAGGGACCGGGCCCTGACATCGACCAGGACACAGACTAAACATTCAGTCAAGGAAAGACTAAACATTCAGCCCAAGGGGACCAGACTAAACATTCAGCAGACACAGACTGAAACATTCATCAAGGACTACGCTAAAACATCAGTCGGACACAGCAAAACATTAGTCAATGGGCACAGATAAACATTCAGTCAGGAGACCTTACTAAAACATTCTGTCCGGACCAGCAACACTTAGTTCAGCCAGCTAACATCGTCCAGGACACAGACTAAACATTCAGTTCATGGACACACTAAACATTCATCAAGGACGTAAAACATCGTCAGGGGAACAGACTAATTTCTAGCCAGGGAATTGAAACATCATCCAGGACAGCTAAAACATTCAGTCAGGACACAGACTAAACATTCAGTCAAGGGCACGGGCAAACATTCATCCAAGGACACAGACTAAACATTGTCAAGTAACACAATAAACATTCAGTCCAAGACACAGACTAAAGCTATTCAGTCCAAGCACAGACTAAAACATTCCAGTCTTCAGGCACAGACTACATTCGTCAATGGGCTGACTACAACTTCAGTCCAATGGACACAGACTAACATTCAGTCAAGGGGACACAGACTAACATTCAGTCCATGGGATCGATAAACTTCAGTCCAATGGGACACAGATCTAAAACTATTAGTCCAATGGGAACAGACTAAAAACATTCAGTCCAGTGTGACACGACTAAACATTAGTCCAAGGACAAACTAAACATTCATCAAGGACATGATAACATTCAGTCAAGGACAAGATAAACTCGTCAAGGAACAGACTACATTCCATCCATGGACACAGACTAAAACATTAGTCATAGGACATAGACTAAAATTCAGTAGGACACACAAACATTAGTCAGGGACACAGATTTCTTCAGTCGCATCATTCCTGTGAAGACTAAATTCAGTCAGGACAAGTTAACATTCAGTCCAAGGGGACACAGACTAAAACATTCAGTCCAATGGGACACAGACTAAAACATTCAGTCCAATGGGACACAGACTAAAACATTCAGTCCAATGGGACACAGACTAAAACATTCAGTCCAATGGGACACAGACTAAAACATTCAGTCCAATGGGACACAGACTAAAACATTCAGTCCAATGGGACACAGACTAAAACATTCAGTCCAATGGGACACAGACTAAAACATTCAGTCCAAGGGGACACAGACTAAAACATTCAGTCCAAGGGGACACAGACTAAAACATTCAGTCCAAGGGGACACAGACTAAAACATTCAGTCCAAGGGGACACAGACTAAAACATTCAGTCCAATGGGACACAGACTAAAACATTCAGTCCAATGGGACACAGACTAAAACATTCAGTCCAAGGGGACACAGACTAAAACATTCAGTCCAAGGGGACACAGACTAAAACATTCAGTCCAAGGGGACACAGACTAAAACATTCAACATTCAGTCCAAGATTCCATTATTGCTCTTTTGAAACTACTGTGACACTTAATGCAACCACAATTTCAGTTTCCAAGACATGATGTCGTTTATGAGCCTATACTCCTCAATGTGTCAACAATGAGATGAAGTGAATATAAATATACCACTGACATGCTTGGTGAGGGGTCTCTGTGGCTAAGTGGTTAGGCAGTTATTTTGTGTTCTAAAGGTTCAGACAGCGCCGTTCTGCTCACAAGTGATTTTTGGTAGGGAACCTAGAATTATTGCCAAAGCTGCAAAGTTTGTACTTGTGCAATACTCCTGGCAGGTGGCATGCCATTTCTGTGGAAAGGGGCCGAGCTATATGGGTAAAACCCGTCAATGAAGTCAATCTTTAGACCCTTAATATTGCTTGGAGACGGTTCTACCTCCTGCACTAACTAGAAAACCCCAGCTGCATTTCTCACTAAAGTGCACAGACACATTTGATACCAATGTTATAACAAACACACTAGGGGGCAGTCATTGATAGCAAAGTTGATAACATGCTGCGCTAGTGACTAAGTGCCATGGAAATTCCAAGGTTCGAGGCTAGCTTAGGGCAAGATTTTTCAGTGTGCAGCAAGATGACAGAGATTCACATACTCACGGCATGTGGTTTGACTACAGGCAAACCTGATCCTTGACAACTACCTATGAAGGTGGAGTAAGACTCGCCTGAATGGTGAGTATACTGGTGATAAGGTAGGCAAGCCTTGACACAAAAATTGTCAGAGGCACGATATTAAGCACCATGACCATGTCTGAATTCTTCTTTTCTCAGCATCTCTGGTAGTTTACTGTGGACCAAAAACTGGGCAGTCAGCTTCAGGTCTGTCAGGTTTCCCAAAGCTTAGTTTTTAGTTTGTGTATGGTCACATGTTGCTTCTCAGCTCACACAGGACAGTCTTGTAGGATATGCTCTGGTGTCTGTTCTGTCTGCTGACATTGGCAGAGAACTATTTGACTTATTCCTAGTCAATGTAAGTGTCTGTTGAATCTGCAATGTCCAGTACGTATGCAACATATAATGACCTGGTCTGTTCTGCTTAGGTCTTTGAGGACATCTTTTCCATAATCCTTTCTAATGTTTTTCTTCCAGTCTACTGCAGATTTTCTCTGTCTGAATTCAAAGTGGGAAAGATGAAGAAAAAAATAGTTATATAAATTAAAAAAGCAACAAAACTAAAAATAATTTTAAAAACAAAAAATATAAACCAAAAACTGACCTCATTATAAGATTTAATAGCCTCACTTTCATCAAGGCATTCTGTCTGAAACAGAAACATCTAAATCAAACATAATAAATTAATTGATGAGGAAGCAAAATTATGGATAAAAATGGCCTACAAGAACAAATGGATGAGAGATCACCTAGGTCATGAAAAAGATGATGCATACCACCAGCTCAATAGAGAAGAACAGGTTGTCATTTTTCACCTACGAACAGTGTACAATCCGCTGACATACCATCTGTTTAACAAGTACAAAATAGGCCCATCTGACATATGCACATGTGGCACCAGCAAGATGACAGAGACTCACATACTGCAAGAATGTTCAACATACAATGAACAGATATAAAACATATGGCAAATCCCAATGTCATTCCAAGACAAGTTATATAGAGATGTACATGGACTCCGGTTGACCACTAACAACTTTAAAAGTATACAATTCGATGTCTGAAAACGTTGAAAGAAGAAGAAGATTGATTGGCATAACCATTATCGTTGCACTTAAAATTGTCAATATGTGACTCAGAACAGGACGCAATCAATCCGCAGCCAATTGTATACAAAATTCAAGATTAACAATCCAGCCATGTGTACATGTGGATAGGCACATCAGATTGCAAAGCAGATACTTCAAGACTGCCCAGAATATGATATACTGAGACAAACTCATTGGCCTAGTGAAACAACACTAGATATAAAACTACACGGACCTCTGTGTGAACCAGTATAGTTTATACAGGAGACAACATTAAATATATAGACACTATTTCAAGTGAAGGAAAGGAAGGAGAATCACTGCACTTCAGTAATAGCATGAGCCAGCTCTGATAGTCTCCTTATGACCAATCAGATCTGATACCATACTACAGTATAACTCCAGATGTGGTACTTTACAGTGTGGTTTTCGTTTGTAAAATCTTACAGTTACCATCTGTACAAATCTGTTGGATATAAGTACACTTTTATCGAAATTTAAATATGCCTGTCCCCCACCTGTTGCTGGGGCGCTCAAGGAGAGCAAAGAATAGTAACACTGCAACCTACAAAGCATGTCATAAGAGGCGACTGAGGTAGGGGCTTAGAGAATCTACCCTACTAAATAAAAGGTGTCACAGAAATCGAATGTGCTGGCCTACTTGTAGACATATTGCTGGCACAACATACAATCGCTATTAGACTCAGATCACGTACAAATCACAAAGAGTGGTTAACTTGGCTCATACAAAAGAACAATATATATTTCACTTCAGTAAATAACCATGTTGACTGTGATTTATTTTTAAAAAAAACCAGTATAGATTGATAGGATCATCATCACTGCACTTTGATGAATAACCATGTGAGCTTGGATTGATTGTTTGATAGGACCATCATCACCGCACTTTGATGAATAACCATGTGAGCTTGGATTGATTGTTTGATAGGATCATCATCACTGCACTTTGATGAATAACCATGTGAGCTTGGATTGATTGTTTGATAGGATCATCATCACCGCACTTTGATGAATAACCATGTGAGCTTGGATTGATTGTTTGATAGGATCATCATCACTGCACTTTGATGAATAACCATGTGAGCTTGGATTGATTGTTTGATAGGATCATCATCACTGCACTTTGATGAATAACCATGTGAGCTTGGATTGATTGTTTGATAGGACCATCATCACTGCACTTTGATGAATAACCATGTGAGCTTGGATTGATTGTTTGATAGGATCATCATCACTGCACTTTGATGAATAACCATGTGAGCTTGGATTGATTGTTTGATAGGATCATCATCACTGCACTTTGATGAATAACCATGTGAGCTTGGATTGATTGTTTGATAGGAATATACCTACTTTATGTTACCTGAGAAAAACATGGACAATGAGCAAAGCATATAAGTAAATAATAACTACATGTGAAATGTGATGCTTGCAAAATTACCAACAACACCTGAAAGACAAGAGTCACCAACATCAGCATAAGAAAGAAAGTTGGGACAGAATCTTGCCTGAATTACATTGGGAAACAAAGAATTAAGTGGTTCAGAAACTTTATAAGAATGCAACCAAACTCAACTGTATACAGAGTCTTCTATAACAGAACATCAGGAAAGAAGGCGAGAGGAAGACTACGAAAAAGATGGATAGATGATATAGCAGAATCCTGTCAAAAAGCAAAAAGAACTATCACATAAGCTAATAGAGCAGGGCAAAAAACAAAAACCACAGACACTGTGCTTCTTCTTCGATTGTTCCATATCGACAACTTGTTAACCTATCTTTGTGATTTGTATGTGATCCGAGCCTAAGAGAAATTGTACGATATGCCAGTTATGCGCCTACATCTAGGCCAGTACATCTGATTTCTGCTATGCTTTTTATTTACTAGGTAGCTTCCTAGGCCCCTACCTTAGTCGTCTCTTATGACATGCCTTGTTGGTCGCAGTGTTACTATTCTTTGCTCTCCTTACAACACTGGGCAACAACCTGGTAACAGTGTAAAGACAAAGAAAACAAAAAGCATGTAATAAGAATAGTTTTTGAGCTAAATTATCATCTTACCATTTTGAGAGCATACAGCTTGTTGTCTTCAGTTGAATGTAGGATGTAGACTGAGCTTGGGGACCCTTTCGACACACGCTTAACCATCTGATAAATGGATACAACAAATTTGATCACAGGATAAATGAGTTAAAAAATTAAAAGAACGAATATAGCTTTATAAAAGACTAAACAACAAAGAAAAGGATGCACATTGAGAAGGATGACCGGAAGCATTGCAAGACAGGTAATGTTTTGGAACCCGCAGGAAAAAAGGAGTAAAGGAAGGTCTAGAAATACCAGGAGAAGAAAGCTGGAGACTGATATTAAAAGGATAGGTAAGTGTGGAAAGAATTGGAAGTGATGGCAATAGAGAGGGAAGAATGGAAGAAGTTTGTTGAATACCTGTGCTCTATTGGGAATTGATTGATAGGACCATCATCATTGCACTTCGGCGAGTAACCACAATCTTTTTCTTACATGGGAAGATCTCAGCTTCAGTGCATGAACGCCGTAGTACCGGTGAGGGTTCCTGATATAATTTAGGAGATGGTGAAAATATTTTGTAGGAATTTTATTTTTTATTCTTTCTAATGAATTTTGCCAGGGCAATAGCTTTCCCGCCTGCTCTTCTCAATTTTTAACTGCCAAGGGTTCTTTTACATGCTCAACTTGAACACGAGGCCTATGCTTTATCATCCATTTCTGATAGGACTAGGAACTTGATCTCACCTACACTGAGATCAGGATCTCTGGAAAAATATCCTGATAGCTCCATGAGGGAGCAAACTGAGTACCTTCAGAGTGAGAGGCTAGCATCTAACCTCTATGCCACAGAAACTCCTAGTTAAATAAAAATAATCAGTTTGGAATGGAACTGCAAGGAAAACAAATATCAAATACTAAGAGCATGAGTATTTCCAGTGGCATCGTATGGGTGTAAAACAAGGACATTTATTTGGCCTATATTTCTCTCCTTCTTCTTCAGCAATCTCTGGTCATGTGCTTAGTTTACTGTGGACCACACGCTGGGCAGTCAGCTTCAGGCCTGTCAGGTTTCCCTAAAGCTTAGTTTTTAGGTCGACTGGGTGTGGCTACATGTTGCTTCTCATCTCGTCCAGAAGAGGGTGTCTGTTCCGCTATGATTTCCTTGTGGAATTCAAGTTCTTGTATAATGACACCCGACTATGTCGTCCACAGCGTATGCCTGATCCAACGCCATTTTATGCTCTTAATATGGGTCATCATGGGTTCTTGAAACACCCAGCTATTCCAGTAGTGACTAAAAGACAGATTATAAATTCAATCTTTATACCAACACTGTGCTACCAGAGTCAAACATGGGCACTGACAAAAGAACAAGAAAGGAAAATTACCACATGTGAAATGAGATGCCTGAGGAAAGCAGTAAATAAAACAAGAAGAGACCATATAAGAAATGAGGAAATTAGAAGAACAGTCGGAACAACACCTGCTATTAGATTTATTGAAAAACAGAGACTCAAATGGTTTGACCACTTGGTCAGAATGAACCCGAATACACCAGTTGCAAGAGCGTATAACCTGAAAATGGAATCATCAAGAGGAACGGCAGACCAAGAAAAGATGGGTTGATGGAGTTACAGACATCTTAAAACTCCACAATACCACACCATATCAAGCGACCGAGCTGCATTATCTCGAAACCGATCATCAGTTAAACCTGCTACGCCTAGCGGCAAAAAAGCAGAGAAGGACAAAAGAAAGAAGATAGGTTCTTGTCCTGTTCTTATCCACAGGTCGGTGTTTGCAACTCTGTCATACCATCTCAGTCTGATAGTACACCGAAGACATTTGTTGACAAAAGTCTGAATCTAATTTGTATTTAAATGATGGATCATAAAAAAACACTGTTGTTACTACCTGTAATACTGCTTTTTAAGGTGGTGTAGGAGAAGGAGGGTGATGCTTTGAGCATGTCGGCTACAGTGGTGGGACATCTGGCCTATGATAGAGAAAGAAATTTCAACGGACAGTTAGGGTGACAAAGCTCTGCTCATCATCATCAACTAGCTTGTCTTGTGCAGAACTTTGACACCTTAACAATCCATCGATCACAAACCATCAGTTACATCCTGATTCCATTTTCTCCGTGGGCTTCTCCTATTTTTGTCGGGATGCCTCCTTCCATGATGGTCTTCTCCAGCCCTCTGTGTCTCTTTATATGTATAAAATACTTTAATTTTCTCATTCTTATTTATACAGGGTGTTCAACTTAAAAGCAGACTATGAATGGAGCTAATCTGGCATATATGTATGGAAATGAGAGGTTCAGTTATGAGCGTAGGCATGGACGGTCAAAGGTTGTGTGATGGTGTGTAATTGTAGTGCGGGAAGGGCGATGAACAAATGTGACGTAGGACGAGCTAGTCAGAACCGGTTTAAATAGTAAATAAACACAACATGATAGATTATCTGGCAAATTTAGATTTGTCAATGGGGCTGCAATTATCTTGAACACCCTGTAGTATCTGCCAGTTTTATTTGACTTTGAGTTCTTTCTGTTTAGATCTATTTGTTCTCTCCTCTCTTCATGATATACAGAGAACTCTTCTGTAACACTTATTATAACACTTAAATTCTGCTCAGGACAAGCTATTGGATTATGAATTAATGAAGATAAACATGAATCAATATAAGAATATTCAGAAAAGTACACTTACCTTGTACATATCACCCAGTGCCGGGCCAAGAATAGGTACATGTGTAGGAGACAGCAAGTGATCAGAATGTCTAACAGAAAGTCTGCAGACCGTGGGCGTCCTCATCGCTTTCACTCGTCTTCACTAAAAATGGATTATCCTTGAAGTGGGATAAAAAATACATTTCTTTACTGCCTGTCTTACCGCTTTCTAGGGCAGTTTAGGACAGGGGGGACATCAACATGGGGAATTTAATGGTCTCATGGCTAGTACAGTCACAGCAAAACTGTTCAAGTTAGGATTTTTTTTTTATGCCCGCGATTAAAAAAATGGATTATCCTTGAAGTGGGATAAAAAATACATTTCTTTACTGCCTGTCTTACCGCTTTCTAGGGCAGTTTAGGACAGGGGACATCAACATGGTACATTTAAGGTCTCATAGGTAGAAGTCACAGAAACTTTCGCTAGGATTTTATTTATCACTCGCTTAAAAAATGGATTATCCTTGAAGTGGGATAAAAAATACATTTCTTTACTGCCTGTCTTACCGCTTTCTAGGGCAGTGGAGGACAGGGGGACATGAACATGGGGAATTTAATGGTCTCATGGCTAGTGCAGTCACAGCAAAACTGTTCAAGTTAGGATTTTGATTATGCCCCCGATTAAAAAAAAAGCAATTTTATGGCCTTACCAGGGATTGAACCTGGGTCTCCCGAGTGGTCAAAGAAAATTATGGGTCTAACATTCCCTAATATATATCATAGTATGAAAAAACAGTTTCTTTGCAGCCAGACAAGAGCTTTAGACTTACTCCTCTCCACTCCTTGTGGAGCATAGGTCCTTAACAGTTGTTTGCCACCTTTAGCGGTCTCTGGTTGTTTTCTTTATGGTCTCCCAGGATAGTCGAGCACCCTTCAGTTCCTCAAAAGACTGTTCTCCAGGTGTTCTTTTGTGCACGACTGTGTCTTTAGATCCCAAACCTACCCATCTCCATTTTCTATGCTTAACCTGGATCATCATGGATTCCTTTCTTTTCTCAATCCTTTTTGCCTCACAGAGTCAGGTCAAGAAGAGATTTCTAAAACGGACCCTTGTATGCTCTTCGTAGATAGTGTCTTTCGTCACCTCTGTTATCTCTGAGGTCCATCTTTTGTGTGGCCTGCCTTTTGCTTTGCAGCCATTATATCGGAGCAGCATTGCTCTTTGAGGTGCACTGTCTGTTGGTAATCTACTTATGTGGCCGAACCATTTAATTTGTTGTTTCTTGATGAAGTTCAGTACTGGTGTTGTACCCACTTTTTCCTGATGTCTTCATTTCTCAACCGGTTTTTCTTGTTACCCCAGCATTCTGCGTAGATGGGTTCCTGTCCTGTTTTTATCCACAGGTCTGTGCAAGAGCTTTATACTAGAAGCTAAAGAAAAATAGTAAATAGAACATGAAACCGTTATTGTTAGTCAACCCACATTGAGAGACATCAAACTGGTTTGATGCGATGATGATATGTCCACTAAACTAACACTGAATTATTTTTCCACCTATGAGTGGGGCCTTACATTCCGATGTGAACAAGAAGGTTTAGTATTAAGTAAATACTATACCTGTTATTGTCCTTGTCTGGAACCCGCAGGACAGCGAAAGAAGGGAGGCGAGAAATACATGGAGACGAGATTTGGAGGCAGAGATCAACAATATAAAGAAGAGCTGGAGGGAGCTGCAGGAGATAGCTAGAGATAGGAAGACTTGGCATGAGTTGGTTGAGGGCCTATGCCCCAACCCGGGTAAAAGGCAAAGAGAGAGAGAGATACCTGTTATTATGTTAAAAAAACTTTCAGAAATATTTATATGAAATTCTCTCTCTATTTTAAAGTTATTGATGTGTTAGATTCACACATCTACAATTAATCAAAATCAATTAATGACACTTTAATAATGTTTAATTGTTTGTTTATTTTTATATGAAATGGAAATCGTGGTATATCCTTTACATGGCCATCAACAACAGTAAACTAGTCATTGCATTTCTAGGCACCACTTATACTTCAGTAGTTTGCCATTGCTTTGTGAATGGTGAGGTCTATTTTACCTTGTGTAAAAATCCCACAAGGTGAAGGTGCAGGGTAGAGAAAGAGAACTGGCTCAATCTGAGATGCAGCAAAATTGAGAAACAGCATAACAGAGACACAACATTTTTACACAAACAAATAAATGACATCACAGGGAGAAAGTCACACATGCGAACTGGATGTCTAAAATTCAAAGAAGGTACGATATTAATGGGGAAGAAAACATAATGGAAAGGTGGACGAATATATCAGGAGAACTCTACGATGATGACAGAGAAGAATTAAATATACAAGACACATGCAAGGAACAACCAATACTTGCAGCTGAAGTTGAAGATGCCATAAAACACAATAAGAGGGGAAAGTCTCCAGGTTCAGATAACATAACAGCAGAAGAAATTCAAGCTCTAGGAAATCTAGGAACGGAAGTGATAACAAAGCTTTTAAACGACATATATGACAGTGGTTGTATTCCAAAAGATCTACTAAAGTCCATATTTATTGCTTTGACGAAGAAATCAAGAGCAGTGGAATGTGAAGATCACCGCACTATCAGTCTTATGAGTCATATGATAAAGATACTACTGAGGATAATGATGAGAAGCAGAATAAGACCACAAATCAGTGATGAACAGTGTGGATTTGTTGAAGGCAAGGGCACTAGCAACTCTATATATATCCTAAGAACACTAATAGAAAGATCAATAGAAGTAAAAGCAGGTCTTTAACTTGTGCTTTATAGACTACACCAAGGCGTTCGCCAATGTACAGTAATGTACACCATCAAGAACTTTCCAAAATGTTAGAGAGCTTAAATATCGACAGCAAAGATCTAAGAGTCATTCAGAACATATATTGGCAGCAAACAGCAGCTATAAGAATAGACAAAAAGATTGGAACTTTCCAGAAGATCAAAAAGGGTGTTAGACAGGGATACATATTATCACCAGACCTGTTCTCACTGTATTGTGAAAGTATTTTAGGTCTAAAAAAGATATTCCTGGAATTGCTGTGGGAGGACATATCATAAATAACATGAGATACGCTGATGATACTGTCTTAATAGCAAGAAATGAAACTCCAGAAATTAGTTGATAAGATTGTGACAGAAAGTAACAACATAGGACTCAGTTTGAATATTAAGAAGACAGAAGTTATGATCATATCAAAAAGCAGATTTTGCCAAAATGCACCATCACAGTAAATGGGACTGATCTAAGTGCAGCAATTTAAATACCTCAGAGTCCTGGTAACATCAGATGGCAGATGCCAATCAGAAATAAAGAGCAGAATAGGACAAGCGAAAACATCGTTCCTGAAAATGAGAAGCATTATCTGCAACAAGTCCTTGTCAATCCCGATCAGAATGCGAGTTATTCTGTGCTACATAGAACCAATACTGACATACGGATGCGAGTCATGGACAATGAACACATACATCGAAAAATCTCTGAGGGCCACAGAAATGTGGTTTTAAAGAAGAATGATGAGAATCCCATGGACTGCTAAAATGACTAATGTTGAGGTATTGAATGAGATCAAGACACAGAGAAGGCTTATCATCAATATAAGAAAGAGGCAGTCATTATTTTTCGGGCATGTGATGAGGAGGAGGTTTAGAACACATTGTGACAACCGGTAAAATCGAGGGTAGACGAGACAGAGAGAGTAAATTTTGGAGAGCTTGACTTCATGGCATGGTAGAGCGTCAACATCTGAGTTGATAGCACACACCAACAACAGAGATTTGTGGAGATCCATGATCGCCTACGCCAGCGGCACGGCACCTGATGATGATGAAAAACCCAACGGAAACGAATTTGCTTCCAAATTACCGTGGGGTTTGAACCAGGTACGTTTGGGTTTGTGATCGAGCTCACTACCTCTGACATTTTTTATATGAGGGTATTAAAGCGGTTAAAGCCTATTTATGCTGAGGCAACATCTTCTTGCAACATAAGGACGAGCTCTTTATTAAGTTTATTGGTTATATCAGAGCGTGTAGGCCAACAAACAGGAAAAATAAGAATGAAACCCTTTCGGAGAATCCAAATTATTATAAAACAATGATTAATTTGGCGCGATCAAGCAGTAGTATTAGTAACTAAGTAAGTTAGTTTAAGTAGTAGGAATCGTGAAGTTTATTTAATTGATTAATTAATTGGGTCAAAGAAAGTTTATAAACAAGTTTATTGAAAGTTGCTATAAAAAGTGCAATTAAACTTTTTAACGACAAACATTTATTTTAATGTCATAAACGTTAATCAATTGACAAGGACAGTAAAATACCCAAAGCAACTGTCAGAAATAAGAACAGAAAATGAATGGGTACCTTAAACGATTCCATACTTGACAACTTGTTGCTAGCAAAAGCGGCGCATGCGCTGAGTGAACAGGAACTGCAAGGGTTGATGGATATGTAGTCAATAGCAAAAGTTTTGACGACACATGTATCTTGCTTTTATTTTTATTAATTGTTAGATAATGTCCGTCCTCTCTTCTTATATTAATCTCGTATCGCTGTTAGTTACATAGGGGCTGTAAGTAATTTCTTATATCCCGGTCAGCTTGTTCAATCTCCTCTATGGAATCGAGTCCGATATTTCCCGCCTCTCTCAGTAAAGTTCGTTTCAGGGTTTCCATACGGCGTCCTTTCTGAATTGAACCCTTCGCCTCCCACTTCATTTCATGCTTTGGGGTCAAAGGCGCAATTCTAGGGACAACGTCCCGCTAGGTTTAGTGAGCTGACACTATTCAAGATCCTACCCCACCTCCACGTGGTGACCCTGGAAATGGACAGTGTCTGGCTAAGCCGGTAGGGATCGAGGGAGAGCTACAGGTAGTGGTAGTAGTGCAAGCACGGGAAAGTAATGCAGGTCCGAAATCCCTAAATAAAATATCTCCTGGCCCATGTCTGATAAAAAGTTGTCCAAATAGTTGCTGAAACGTAAGAAATAGTAGCGTACGAGTCTTCTGTGAACGAATCCCAACTCCCCCGGAGTAAATGGCTGAAAATAAATTACAAATTGTGGGGCAAGAATCAATGAGAACGATGCGCAATAAATCAACGGTCTCGGCAAGTGTCTCTGAAAACACTGTAACGTATCGTGACGACACATGGGAAGACTGCAGTAAACTCCGTAGAAGAGGCCAAGCGCAGATAGATCTATTGGGTAAAGTTGCCGAGCGCAAATCCTAATATTGTGTTTTAGCGTCTAACGAAACTGCCTTCTCTGAAACAACTGGGCACGGTACTGTTTTTCTCACAACTAACATTCCCGGAAAAACCAGGACGGGTGATGTTTGGCGAGCGCAAAATCTAGCGCCTAATGAAACGACCCTCTACATTATTTGTGCGTGGCCCAGTCCAGTGTTTCCCAAGGGGCTGGGAAAAATGCAGAGTAATAACTACAAATTGTCAAGCGCCGACACGTGCCTCGAAAAGTATGAGAATATTTCTACTCCGGAATAAACTCGAAGTGGTCAGAAAAGTAAGGCCGACAATGTAAAGAATTGACAGGCTGTCCAAATCCAAACATTGGGGAAGGTCGACACTTTTCACAGTGTGTTATACGAGTAAGCCGCCGTCACAGGACAAGCTTATGTGCCCCAAAGACTGAGAAATGTTCCTGATCCGAAACGACCTCATAGTCAGAAATGGCGCACAGTGTAGACACACTCTTTGGCGTAGATCACAAAGCCCAAATATATGGCGAAGATGATCGTAAAGAGCAATGAATACACAAAGCAGCCGACAAGTGACCGTTCTAATGACCAGTGCTAGAAGAGTTGTAAATGTTCATATACCGGAACTACCTCACCCAGTCATCTGCAAAGTAGGAAGTGCTCTTTGGCGTAGATCCAAGACAAAATATACAGCTTTGAAAGATAATTAAAGAGTGTCTATCATACGATGCAGAAGGAACGCCGCACTCAATCAGAAAGGTTGCAGTACAAAAGGCTCTTTGGCATAGATCCAAGCCAAAATATACGGCACAACGGATCGTTAAAGAGAACTTGTACAATCTAGGGCAAGCTACCCTAGTAAATAAAATGCTGGCACTAAATCGGATGTGCTAGCCTAGTCACCATAGGCGCATAATTTGGCACAACGTATAATCTCTATTAGGCTCAGATCACATATAAACAACAAAGCGTGATTAAATAAGTGGTCGAATGGAGCGTTCGCAGAAGAAAAAAAATTTCATGCTTTGTGATTCTTTGATCATTTCTTCTCAGAGTATTCCAACATATCCCTATCTTCTCTTACTTATAACAGTTGTTACTAGTGGTTGACCAGACATTTCTTCTCAGAGTATTCCCAACATATCTCCATCTTCTCTTTCTTATAACAGTTGTTACTAGTGGTTGACCAGACATTTCTTCTCAGAGTATGCCCAACATATCTCCATCTTCTCTTTCTTATAACAGTTGTTACTAGTGGTCGACCAGACATTTCATCTCAGAGTATGCCCAACATATCTCCATCTTCTCTTTCTTATAACAGTTGTTACTAGTGGTTGACCAGACATTTCTTCTCAGAGTATGCCCAACATATCTCCATCTTCTCTTTCTTATAACAGTTGTTACTAGTGATTGAACAGACATTTCTCTGATTGAATCATTTATCATGAATTCCTCTTCTGTTCTCTAATCCTGTTTTGCCACACAGCTTCAGGATAAGAAGAGATTTCTAGAACGGACTTTTGTGTGCGTATCATAAACAGTGTTTTTTGTTGTTGCTTCTTTTATATCTGAGGTTCACCTTTTATGTGGACGACATTTTGCTTTGTATCAACTGTATCGGAGTAGCACTGCTCTTTGAATCGCTCTGTCTGTTGGTAATCTGTTTATGTGGACGGCATTTTGCTTTGTATCAACTGTATCGGAGTAGCATTGCTCTTTGAGTCGCTCTGTCTGTTGGTAATCTGTTTATGTGGACGGCATTTTGCTTTGTATCAACTGTATCGGAGTAGCATTGCTCTTTGAGTCGCTCTGTCTGTTGGTAATCTGTTTATGTGGACGGCATTTTGCTTTGTATCAACTGTATCGGAGTAGCATTGCTCTTTGAGTCGCTCTGTCTGTTGGTAATCTGTTTATGTGGACGGCATTTTGCTTTGTATCAACTGTATCGGAGTAACATTGCTCTTTGAGTCGCTCTGTCTGTTGGTAATCTGTTTATGTGGACGGCATTTTGCTTTGTATCAACTGTATCGGAGTAACATTGCTCTTTGAGTCGCTCTGTCTGTTGGTAATCTGTTTATGTGGACGGCATTTTGCTTTGTATCAACTGTATCGGAGTAACATTGCTCTTTGAGTCGCTCTGTCTGTTGGTAATCTGTTTATGTGGACGGCATTTTGCTTTGTATCAACTGTATCGGAGTAACATTGCTCTTTGAGTCGCTCTGTCTGTTGGTAATCTGTTTATGTGGACGGCATTTTGCTTTGTATCAACTGTATCGGAGTAGCATTGCTCTTTGAGTCGCTCTGTCTGTTGGTAATCTGTTTATGTGGACGGCATTTTGCTTTGTATCAACTGTATCGGAGTAGCACTGCTCTTTGAGTCGCTCTGTCTGTTGGTAATCTGTTTATGTGGACGGCATTTTGCTTTGTATCAACTGTATCGGAGTAGCATTGCTCTTTGAGTCGCTCTGTCTGTTGGTAATCTGTTTATGTGGACGGCATTTTGCTTTGTATCAATTGTATCGGAGTAGCATTGCTCTTTGAGTCGCTCTGTCTGTTGGTAATCTGTTTATGTGGACGACATTTTGCTTTGTATCAACTGTATCGGAGTAGCATTGCTCTTTGAGTCGCTCTGTCTGTTGGTAATCTGTTTATGTGGATGGCATTTTGCTTTGTATCAACTGTATCGGAGTAGCATTGCTCTTTGAGTCGCTCTGTCTGTTGGTAATCTGTTTATGTGGACGGCATTTTGCTTTGTATCAACTGTATCGGAGTAGCATTGCTCTTTGAGTCGCTCTGTCTGTTGGTAATCTGTTTATGTGGACGACATTTTGCTTTGTATCAACTGTATCGGAGTAGCACTGCTCTTTGAGTCGCTCTGTCTGTTGGTAATCTGTTTATGTGGACGGCATTTTGCTTTGTATCAACTGTATCAGAGTAGCATTGCTCTTTGAGTAGCTCTGTCTGTTGGTAATCTGTTTATGTGGACGGCATTTTGCTTTGTATCAACTGTATCAGGTAGCATTGCTCTTTGAGTCGCTCTGTCTGTTGGTAATCTGTTTATGTGGACGACATTTTGCTTTGTATCAACTGTATCGGAGTAGCATTGCTCTTTGAGTCGCTCTGTCTGTTGGTAATCTGTTTATGTGGACGGCATTTTGCTTTGTATCAACTGTATCGGAGTAACATTGCTCTTTGAGTCGCTCTGTCTGTTGGTAATCTGTTTATGTGGACGGCATTTTGCTTTGTATCAACTGTATCGGAGTAACATTGCTCTTTGAGTCGCTCTGTCTGTTGGTAATCTGTTTATGTGGATGGCATTTTGCTTTGTATCAACTGTATCGGAGTAGCATTGCTCTTTGAGTCGCTCTGTCTGTTGGTAATCTGTTTATGTGGACGGCATTTTGCTTTGTATCAACTGTATCGGAGTAACATTGCTCTTTGAGTCGCTCTGTCTGTTGGTAATCTGTTTATGTGGACGGCATTTTGCTTTGTATCAACTGTATCGGAGTAGCACTGCTCTTTGAATCGCTCTGTCTGTTGGTAATCTGTTTATGTGGACGGCATTTTGCTTTGTATCAACTGTATCGGAGTAGCATTGCTCTTTGAGTCGCTCTGTCTGTTGGTAATCTGTTTATGTGGACGGCATTTTGCTTTGTATCAACTGTATCGGAGTAACATTGCTCTTTGAGTCGCTCTGTCTGTTGGTAATCTGTTTATGTGGACGGCATTTTGCTTTGTATCAACTGTATCGGAGTAGCACTGCTCTTTGAATCGCTCTGTCTGTTGGTAATCTGTTTATGTGGACGGCATTTTGCTTTGTATCAACTGTATCGGAGTAGCATTGCTCTTTGAGTCGCTCTGTCTGTTGGTAATCTGTTTATGTGGACGACATTTTGCTTTGTATCAACTGTATCGGAGTAGCATTGCTCTTTGAGTCGCTCTGTCTGTTGGTAATCTGTTTATGTGGACGAACCATTTAATTTGTTGTTTCTTGATGAAGTTCAGTAGGCATACTGATGTTGTCAACACTTTCCCCCCAGATGTCTTCATTTCTAAACCGGTCTCTTCTTGATACTCCAAACATTCTACGTAGACACTTGATCTTTGCCGTGACTAGTTTTCTTCTATCCTCCTGAATGTGTCCCATTTTATGTCCATTATTTTTCGCCGACGTCTATTTTAAAATACATTCAACTTACTTTCTATATTGTTTAGTCATTTTCAACTCTCGCTGGCATATGTTAGGAATGATACAACATTGAAATTTAAAACTTGTAATTTTGTTACAAAAACTATATAATGTTGAGTTCTATATTTTATTTAGACTTTTTGAAGCTGATGTTGCTTTTTCTAGAATACAGTTTAGTTTAAGTTAAGTTGCCAGATCATCATCACTGCACATCGAACCAGTTAGTCCATATATACTCCGATCTCCTCAGTATGTCTCTCAGCGTTTAGCAACAAACGACACCTGTTCCTTGTTGGTTTACTATTCGTCTTTGGCTACCAGCATAGTGTCCTTTTCTAGCTACACCACATTTGACTTAGAATTCTTGCAGTCTGGTTAGTGTTGTAGATTCACCACTGTTACTTGAATCATGTACACGTCCTCTCTCATTCTCTCTCTCGCTCTTTGCCTTTTTACCCCGGATTGGGGCATAGGCCCTCAACTAACTCATGCCAAGTCTTCCTATCTCTAGCTATCTCCTGCAGTTCCTCCAGCTCTTCTTTATATTGTTGATCTCCACCTCCAAATCTCGTCTCCATGTATTTCTCGGCCTCCCTTCTTTCGCTGTCCCTGCAGGTTCCAGACAAGGACCCTTCTTGTTATATTCCCCTCCGGTTTCGCAAAGTGTGTCCTATCCAGCGCCAGCGTATTTTTTAACCTGTTCGTTCACTGGAATCTGTCTTGTTCTCTCCATAAGTTCCTCTCTTCTCTCCATTAGGAAATTTATAATATCAGCCTGGTCCATTGTTCGTCCGCTTTTTACAGCAGCCATACCTGCAAGCCTATTGTCGCGTTCATTTCCCCATACATCTGTATACCCTGGCACAAAAATAAAACAGATTCTTGTCAGCTTAGACCTTTTCAGAGATTCCACCCATTGTCTCTGAGCCCAGCCTGTTTCAATCTTCCTGAACATACTCATTGAATCACTGAGAAAACATGAATGGATAAAAGTCTGTGATTCCAGCCAGACCATCGTTTTAGTTACTGCCATGATTTCCATAGTGAGACTGCTTGTAGTCACGGCAAAACCACCACTGTCTTCCTTCACAACATCCCCTACGACCTGGAGCAGTGAAAGCCCATGAGCTACGCATGTGTTGAATCACTGACCCATCTAGTATAAATGATTACATCATTCTCAGAAATTAACGCCCCAACTTCTGCCTCCCCGATCACTGGGTTGTCTTGTCTGCATTCTTTTTCAAGTCCAACACATATCGAAGATGATGTAACGATTCGTGTTGACATTAATATCCATTCTTTACTGGGTTCAATGTCTTCAAATGAACACAACCGTTGAATACAGTTCTCGGCCTGACCCATCCAAGATTTTCCTCTTTTTAATCTATTTCCTATTTGTCTATTTATTTCCATGTGCAGAGGATGTTGTATGTCAGCATTGACTCGATCGAAGGTATTACCAGTATATAAATTATTACACATTTTCCTGACGAGTTCTAAGAAATTAATGCCCGAACTTCTTCATCTATGACCACTGAGTTGTGATGATGATGGTGGTGGTTGTGCTGATGGTGATGATGGTGGTAGTTGTGCTGATGATGATGATGGTGGTGGTTGTGCTGATGGTGATGGTGGTGGTTGTGCTGATGGTGATGATGATGGTGGTGGTTGTGCTGACTGTGATGATGATGGTGGTGGTTGTGCTGACTGTGATGGTAATGGTGGTGGTTGTGCTGCTGATGATGGTGGTGGTGGTTGTGCTGATGGTGATGATGACGGTGGTGGTTGTGCTGACTGTGATGATGGTGGTGGTTGTGCTGACTGTGATGATGATGGTGGTGGTTGTGCTGATGGTGATGATGGTGGTGGTTGTGCTGACTGTGATGATGATGGTGGTGGTTGTGTTGACTGTGATGATGATGGTGGTGAGGATAGTGGTGGTTGTGCTGATGGTGATGATGATGGTGGTGGTTGTGCTGACTGTGATGATGATGGTGGTGGTTGTGCTGACTGTGATGATGATGGTGGTGGTTGTGCTGACTGTGATGATGATGGTGGTGGTTGTGCTGACTGTGATGATGACGGTGGTGGTTGTGCTGACTGTGATGATGATGGTGGTGATGTGATGGTGGTAGTTTGCTGATGATGATGGTGGTGGTGGTTGTGCTGATGGTGATGATGACGGTGGTGGTTGTGCTGACTGTGATGATGATGGTGGTGGTTGTGCTGACTGTGATGATGATGGTGGTGGTTGTGCTGACTGTGATGATGATGGTGGTAGTTGTGCTGATGATGATGGTGGTGGTGGTTGTGCTGATGGTGATGATGTGATGATGATGGTGGTGGTTGTGCTGACTGTGATGATGGTGGTGGTGGTTGTGCTGATGGTGATGATGGTGGTAGTTGTGCTGATGATGATGGTGGTGGTGGTTGTGCTGATGGTGATGATGGTGATGATGATGGTGGTGGTTGTGCTGACTGTGATGATGATGGTGGTGGTTGTGCTGACTGTGATGATAATGGTGGTGGTTGCTGACTGTGATGATAATGGTGGTGGTTGTACTGATGGTGATGATGACGTGGTGGTTGTGCTGACTGTGATGATGATGGTGGTGGTTGTGCTGACTGTGATGATGATGGTGGTGATGATGGTGGTGATGATGATATTAGTAGTTGTGCTGACTGTGATGATGATGGTGGTGGTTGTGCTGACTGTGATGATGATGGTGGTGGTTGTGCTGACTGTGATGATGATGGTGGTGGTTGTGCTGATGGTGATGATGGTGGTGGTTGTGCTGACTGTGATGATGATGGTGGTGGTTGTGTTGACTGTGATGATGATGGTGGTGAGGATAGTGATGGTTGTGCTGATGGTGATGATGATGGTGGTGATGATGGTGGTGGTTGTGCTGACTGTGATGATGATGGTGGTGGTTGTGCTGACTGTGATGATAATGGGGGTGGTTGTGCTTATGATGATGTTGGTGGTTGTGCTGACTGTGATGATGATGGTGGTGGTTGTGCTGACTGTGATGATGATGGTGGTGGTTGTGCTGACTGTGATGATAATGGTGGTGGTTGTGCTGATGATGATGATGATGTTGGTGGTTGTGTTGACTGTGATGATGATGGTGGTGAGGATAGTGGTGGTTGTGCTGACTGTGATGATGATGGTGGTGGTGATGGTGGTGGTTGTGCTGACTGTGATGATGATGGTGATCCAAAGGACTGATTTGTTTAGATTTGGAAATCTTGCTGTCAACCTCCGTCCTCATGTTCCTTCGTTGTGCATACTCATATTGCAAACGAAAAGTCCTTTCCGGTGCTATTTTATTTATATACAGGGTGTTCAACTTAAAAGCAGCCTGTGAATGGAGCTAATCTGGCATATATGTATGGAAATGAGAAGGTTCAGTTATGATGTAGTATAGGTCAAGGTTGTGTGATGGTGTGTAATTGTAGTGCGGAAGGGGCGATGAACAAATGTGACGTAGGACGAGCTAGTCAGAACCGGTTTAAATAGTAAATAGACGAGATGCAATGCGTACCTGGCAAATTTCTATTTATCACTGGGGCTGCTTTTAAGTTGAACACCCTGTATATACGTTAACTAAATTGTCTCGGAACTGTGTGATAATTTTTAATATCACGGTTTTACGGTTTTAATATCACGGTTAACGGTTTTACAAAGCTGATTTTGTTTCGTTTAACTTGAATATCAGTAGATCCGACATTTTAAAAAGAAATTAAAATTTGAAATGTATTTTGCTAATATTTTGTCAGACGAAGCAATATTCTGTTCAGCGTAAAATTTCACAAGAAAGTTAAAAACTTCGTACTTATTTCACGAATTAATTTTTAATCTTTCATCGAGAACAGGCATTGTGGGCACTTTTTAGTGGAAGGAAACTCCGTCTTTGGGAACATGTGGTCTTCTGCTGTTCATATGGGTCTCTGGTTCACTTTGTTGTGGGCTGTCCATAGCCATAAGACGTGATTCCCTGTTGCTATCAATCTTGCTATAGCTCGTTCCAAAATTCGTGATCACACTAAGGTCTAATTTGTACGAAATCTATCTGATGGATACAAGTAATTTTTTGCATGCAGTCTTATATACCTCAAGACGTTACGAATCCATGTTTAACTAATTGGTAGGTAGCTTAGTTGATGCAAAAAACGTTTTTTGTTATATAATTTTGCATAAGCACAACAAAATGATAATCAAAGTTTAGAATTTACAGTAATACACAAAATGGTGGGCGAATGTTTGCAAAGGCATAACCCTATTACAAAAAGCAATGTGACATGAATAGCTTTTTCTTCATGAGTGTTTTTATGTTGATATTATCTTTGGCGATCAAATTGACGTACCTTTGGTAGTTGTTGCCAGTCCCTGGTATTGTGAGGCAATTGGTGAAGGTGAAAGCAAATGGAATGTTAGCTATTAGATTCGGAGTCTGAAGAGTCGAACAGATTGACTACTACTGCGGGCTGGAGAAAATACAAACCATCTCGTTGCCAATATGCCTCTTCTTCTCGGAGCACATGCTCTTCATATTTGTTACAGTATTCTATATCTATTTTTGCGAGGGCATCACGTGTTAGGACTTTTACATCACGAAGTTTGAAAGTCTTGTTTACTGCTGCAGCTTGACCTTTGACTGCAGCCCACACAAGTTCAATGGGATTGAGATGTGAATGGTAAGGTGGTAATCGAAGAGAAGTGTGGCCATGCTCAGCAATGACTTTATCGATTATAAAAATCTTTGACTTCTTAGTCTGTCTCACCAGCTGCAACAACTCAGTTTTGAAATTGTTGCAACAAAACGATATATTTTCTTTTGCAAGTCACGCCATGATGTCTTGTTTTGTGCTTGATGAGGTGGGAATTTTGTCTGCATGCGCCACTACATTATGATAGGAGGCATTGTCCATTACAATACACGACGGCCTATCCAGAGCAGGCAGAAATGAGTTCGCTAACCAATTCCTGAAAATAAGTCCGTTCATTTCGGTGTGGTAGTCCCTACCATCTGTAGACAGTGCTTGGAAAAGAAGTTCTGTGCCACTTACAAGACCATTTGCTTTGCTGCCTGCATGACCTATCACAATGCGTTGCCCCTTGCTGCTTGGAATTTCCCTTTTATTAGTTCCGTCTATTGATTGCCATTCTTTATCAAACGTATGGTGAGCATTTACCCACGATTCGTCCAGATATACAATATCGTAACCTTCCGTCCTACGCTTCCGTATCTCCCGCAGATATTTGCATCGTGCAGTTATTAGATGCGTTTTCTCACAAACTATATTCCGACCTGTACTAGATTTCCGAAAAGTGAAACCGCTGCACCTAACAACTCTCCATAAGGCGGTTTTAGATATATCAATATCATATTGAATTCGCAGACGTGATTTCAATTTACGTAGTGTAACCACATCAATTGCCTTAAACATTTTATGAATCTCTCTCACAATAACATCTTTATCGAAATCGTCAGTTTTCCTTTTCCGGCCTTTCTGTGTTCCTTACGTTCATCACTACAGTCCTGTTCTATCCAACGGCAAAAGGACATTCTACTTATACTAAGAGCATGTTGTGTTCTCCTCTTCGGGTCTTGTAAGTTGTGATATAAACCACCACGTCTGGCTTCTCTGCAGAAGTAGCTATGCAGTTGTGTAGTCACCTTCTGCATGGTAGTGAATTTACACTTCAAACTCATTTCTAATACTGATAATAAAATAGTACCTTCCGCTTCAAGTAATGCAAATAAATGGTTTGTGGCACACCAATGACAATCTTTCACATACCGTGTGAAATGATTAATTTCACGGGATTCCGATTTTAACTACTGCTGAATTGCACGTGGAGCGCACATTGGCATCTTGACGTCAATACTTCACTTTCGTACCGTTAACATTCTAAAATCATACCAAATCAACATCGCTGTTAAATTAGTAATAACATATAATTCAAATCTTACTTAACTAAAGTTTTGGGTGGGCAAAAAGTACTTTTGGAACGTCGTCACTGTTACCTATCTAAAAATATAAAAATCAAGAATTTCTGTAAAGTGGATGATTTCATATCGGTCGGTAAAGATGATCACGAATTTTGGAACGAACTATAGAAATATTTCCAGTGTTGCTAAGAACGTTATCCGAACATTAAAGGCAGCTGAAGAAATATTTTTTGTAGCTCTGAACCGCTAGAAGAACTTCCAATGGATTGCTGCGTGCTAAATGAAATCAAACGCAAAACAATTTAAAAAAACACACAAAAAACTGCACATAAAATAAATCAAGGGTTGAAATATGTAAAACGAAGAAGGACAGTTCAAAATAGTATATATCAAGATCCAGCGACTTTCGGCCAAAAGGCCTTCATCAAGCAAAGGATACAGAACAAACGACGGAATGGAGACTACGTTTTAAAAAAATAATAGCCATCCATCACAAGCGATAATGACAACAGCCTCAGACGTGTGATGCTGCATCTCTGGTGTGTGCGGAGGGCACTTTAGAGTCAAATCCTCGAACACAATCCCCTACCACAGGTGGGGCATACATGATCAAGGCTAGACATGTGGGGCAAACATGATCAAGGCTAGACATGTGGGGCATACATGATCAAGGCTAGACATGTGGGCATCATGATCAAGGCTAGCATGTGGCATACATGATCAAGGCTAGACATGCGGCATTCATGATCAAGGCTAGACATGTGGACATACAGGATCAAGGCTAGACATGTGGGGCATACATGATCAAGGCTAGACATGTGGGTGCTAAGTGTTCTGTCTTTTTTTTCGCGCAGCTCGCTTTCTCTACGTCTCAACAGTACGACGATTTCCCGATATGTGAGTTCCTCTTGTTTTGTTACAGCACCACATTTGGCGATATTGGACAAGGGATTCCCAGCATGTGGTGTCTATATCGAAACATTTTAGAAACACTTTAAGAGTGTCTTTAACCCTTTCGCTGCTACATACTTTCTGAAGGCTGAGCTAAAAATAGCTACTCTTTGTTTCTAGGTCACAAACGTGAATGTACGCCTATAGCAGTGACAGTAGCAATGAGCAATGTATAACGTGTTAACACGTCTTTAGCCCAAAGAGGAGAGATAATAACAGACATGTTAATGCGTCTTTAGAAGTGATTGGTAAAAACGTATATATACGTCCTTAGCATCTAAAGGGTTAAAACGTTTTTTCCCTGTCCAGCAACTGATCTTCTGTCCCTTTCAAGCTCGCCAGACATAGTTTTGGTATCAGGCATCCGAGCAGCGTGACAGGTCCATCTTACCTGGACCTTCTTCACCAGGATGTTGATACTTGGAACTCTGGGCTCTTATGAGGACTTCGGTATGACGTCATATACACCAGACATCACAGACAGACGATAAATCCCTAACTGCCCTAAAATGAAAATATGTGACTGAAAGGGAAAACGAAATAAATGTAAAAAAACCCACCAAAAACTAGAAATGGAAAAAACACAACAGTAATCAAATATATACATTTAACACACCCACTCACGCCCACACACGCACACACACGCCCACACACGCACACACATGTACAGGGGCATTAGAATGGACAGTAGCAAGAAGCATAGAGATGTCGACTGAAGTCTTCCCTTGCATTGCTAATAAAATGTGCGTCGTTGGCAATGAGAGAGCAGGCAGGCTGGCTGGCTGGCTCTGTCACTATGTTAGGGGGCCTGCCTATGGATAGAGCTGATATTCTGAACGCTCTCATATAGTGTGGCCGTAAAGAGGATTTTAATTTAAACCAATCCCCGTCAACTGCTAGACTGCACGAGCTGGGATTGAAGATTGGAATGCCGAAAAGAACAGCACAGCAGGTTTATGAGTAGGCTCATCAATCAACATCGAACTGGTACAGTCAGTCGCTGGACGCTGTTTGGGAATATTACGAATGCGATCAGAGCACATATGATGGACATGTTCGAAGTGTAATGAAAATATTCCAAACTGAAACTGATAATTTGATTTGATTGACTGGATCATCATTGCTCTTCGATGAATAACCTTGTGTGCTAAGTATCTCTTTCTTACACAGGAGGATCTCCGCGACAGTTCACTAACATCTTAGTACCGGCGATGATTCTTGATGTAATTTAGATAATAGTGAAAATATTTTGTAGAAATGTTTATTATTTTCTAACACTTTGTTTATTTTTATTCATACCCTGCTCCCATTCTCCATGGCTTCTAGTCATATTTTACAAACAGAGAGAGCGGACAGGCTTGCATCAACAGCATCGATTGTTGGGGAGTTGAAGATGGATAAGGGGATATTCTTCGGTCTCTTCGCGACTCTCTGTTGGATGAGGACACTAAAATTGATGTTGAATCGATCAAGCGATTTAAGCAGTTTGGAGTTACCCGTTGTTCAAGTCGAACTGGATGCCTGAGAGGCAGAGTGAGAGGTGTGTTTAATCAGTGAGCCACAGGCACCATCAGTATGCATACTCTTCGATATCTGTTGGGGAGACTGAGCACCTATGGGTCTGCCCGGAGTGCAATGACGTCAGTTTAGTAACCAATAATCAAACAGAGAACCCCACATGATATTACATTATCTACTGAGTTATACTGTAGCATGGTCTCGGATCTCAATGGTCTCTAAAGGGTCTAATACCGAAGGATTGACTTAATTGCATCGGGTTTGACCTTATATGGTACGGTCCCTATTCACAGAAATGGCACACAATCTGCCGAGTGCGTTGCATAAAGCATGAACTCCGTAGATCCGGAACAATCCTAAGAGACGTGTGTCTCGTTCCGGATTCGAACCCAGAACCTTCAGTACGACAGGCAAATGAATTAATCACTTCGCCACTGAGACCACTCTTTGTGATCTATATGTGGTCTAAGAGCGACTGTACAGTGTGTCAGTCATGCGTCTACAAGTAAGTCAACACATCCGATTTCTGACACGCTTTTTATTTACTCGGGTAGCTTCCCTAAGTCCCTACCTCAGTCGCCTCTTACGAAATGCCTTGTAGGTCGCAGTGTTACTATTCTTTGCTCCCCTTACGAGCCCCGGCAACACATGGGCGTCAACTCTCAGTAATATTCTTAAACGACCGCAGACATTTTAAAAAAAGCAACCACAAAGCAAATATTCATATCGATCATAAATGTGCGCAACCGGGTTTTCCCGCTATGATCTAGAACGTGCAAACAAAACGTATACAATTTTTTATTGGTCTAGCTAGTCCCTAACAAATTCTTGAGAAAAAAAATTCAGCATATGGTGCAAATACCGAAAAATAAACCAAAAACAAAACAAAAACCCAGCAACATTTGATGTCAAACAATTTTTTTTAAAAACCCAGCAAATGACACACACACACACACAAAATGGCTACATTCGGTGCAAAAATTAAATTAAAAATAAAATAAAATGTGGCAGCGTTTGGTGCTAAATACACACAAAAAACCAGTCCACCCTGTTGGATGGTATGGCATATTGAATGATTGCAACATGTCGCGCGCAGACGATAATCAAATTGAACAGAAAGAAGAATAGAGCTAAGCCCGTAGTCATCATTGACGGAAACTGTTTGCCAGACTTTCCCCTGGGAGTAAGGTTTCTGTTTATGTAGCCCCATGCTGAGACCAGAGACGGGAAGGAGTGAGACAATATGTACAGAGTTGGCTGGAACGTTGTATAGTTTGTTATTGATTTATGGACAACACATACACACATGTCACACGCACATACACCCCACACATCCACACCCACTCACATGCCACACGAAAGAACACTCACCCATATACACACATTGTAATGTTCCGAGAAGGAGACACCTTGACAAGACCTGGCATACTCCTCTCCTCTCCACTCTCTATGCAAACACCCGTCATTGTTTTTATCCCATTCTTCTGTGAAAGCACTGGCCGACAGAAACAGACATCCACAAACTGTTTGACTTTGATGAACTAAAAAAAAACAACTCAGAGAACCCCACTCATTGTGTAGACATTGAACATCAGTTCGAGAAGGAAGACTTGATGAATACAATACAACTCGTCCAACCACTCATTTGTGACATTGAACATCATGTTTTTAATCATCCAACTACGTCAGAAACCGGATCATGTGTAGACATGAACATCAGTTACGAAAGGAGAAGCTTTGATGAACTAACAAATACAACAACATACGTCCAGAGAACCGGACTCATTGTGTAGACATTGAACATCAGTGAACGAGAAGAAGAAAACATTCTTTGATGTTTTCCATATTTGTATTCTCATTTTTTCTTGCATGCTGATCTCCTCAGGGAACTATGAGGTAGAGCGGGACAACAACAGGTGGAACACGAGATAAGGTACAGAAGGTGGCGATTGATAGGACACACACTGAGGAGTCATCATGACAGCATCACGAGACAGGTTCTCTGGTGGAACCCCCAAGGTAATAGAAGTAAGGAAAGAGCAAGAAACACATGGAGACGAGAGTTGGAAACGGAAGGCAAGAAAATGGGGAGAGAGTGTAGCTCTGAAAAAGATGGCCTTGGATAGGAGGGTTTGGAAAACCTTGTTTTTCGGACATGCCTCCCTAGGGGTGAAAGGTGAAGAAGGATACAAATCCTTGTGTGAACATGGCTCTGTAGAATTGAAAAGAAGATGGCTCTGTAGAATTGAAAAGAACATGGCTCTGTAGAATTGAAAATAACATAACTCTGTAGAACTTAAAAGAAGATGGCTCTGTAGAATTGAAAAGAACATGGCTCTGTAGAATTGAAAAGAACATGGCTTTGTAGAATTGAAAAGAACATGGCTCTGTAGAATTGAAAAAACATGGCTCTTTAGAATTGAAAAGAAGATGGCTCTGTAGAATTGAAAAGAAGATAGCTCTGTAGAATTGAAAATAACATGGCTCTGTAGAATTGAAGAAGATGGCCTGAATTGAAGAAGATAGCTCTGTAGAATTGAAAATAACATGGCTCTGTAGAATTGAAAAGAAGATAGCTCTGTAGAATTGAAAATAACATGGCTCTGTAGAACTGAAAAGAACATGCTTTGTAAAATTGAAAAGAACATGGCTCTGTAGAATTGAAAATAACATGGCTCTGTAGAATTGAAAAGAACATGGCTCTGTAGAATTAAAAACCATGGCTCTGTAGAATTGAAAAAAACATGGCTCTGTGGAATTAAAAAAACATAGCTCTGTAGAATTGAAAAGAACATTGCTGTTTCCTATCAATTTCATTCCATCCTGTTTTGGGAGGGGGAGGTGTTATCTAGATTGTATGAATTCCCAACACAGACAGGGGCGTCCCAGGACATTTTACCTGGATGGGGCAGAATCAATTTAAAATATTTTAATCGGTAGTATATTATAAAAATAAAATTTACCGTAACCTTTTAAGACTTTAGGTTATGAAGTACATTTTCCTTTTTCATTTCTACACCCTAGTGTGCAGGATATAGGAGGGTCAATTCCTTTCCTCGCGTGTGGAACATCGAGTGTGGAATTGAACACACGAACCTCTTGTGACCGAGTGGATAGGTGAACGCTTATGCATTATGCTAATCCGTCCCACAGTTGGTAGTTTACTATGCAGTAATGGAGAAGACTAGATTCAGATTAGATTTCGAGCTCCATGTATAGAAATATTAACTTCTTATAATGTTTATAACATAGCTAGTTAGCAGCATCCTCTCTCAAGCATGGTACGCCTCTGGAGCTTAGGACAGCAACAAATGTGCACCATTCTTCTCTCGCCTTGGCCGTTCTCTGTATTGTACTCCATCTGTGATTCATTTCTTTCAGTTCTTGTTCTATTGTTCTCCTCCAATTCACTTCCTTTGGTCTTTCCCGTTTTTGTTTACCCTCTGGTGTCCATGTCAGTGCAAGTTTTATATCAGAGTTAGTCTCATTGCGTATCACATGTCCAATCCATCTCCAGCATCTCTTTTGGGTGATGGTGCTCATATTCTCTTGTTGACACTGTGCAAGCAGTTCTTGGTGAGAGATAGGTTTTGACCAGAATACGCGTAAGATCTTTCGCAGACAGGTTGCATGGAAGAAGTAAACTGGCAGAACAAAATTCCAAATATCGAACTCCTAATAAGAGCAAAGATCCCAAGCCTCAACACTCTGTTGCAGAAGGCCCAAGTGGGATGGGCCGGTCAAGTTGCTCAGATGCGTGATAAACGCATCCAAAAACAGTTGATGTATGGCTAGCTCAAAGGGGGCAAACGACAGAAAAAAACGCTTTAAAGACACTCTTAAAGTGTCGCTGAAATGTTTCGATATAGACATCACGTGCTAAGAATCCCTTGCGCAAGATCGCCAATGTGAGGCTGCAACAACGACTTGCATAGCTGTGAATCGTTGTACTGTTGATTCGCAGAGAAAACGAGCTGCTCGAAAAGACAAAACACCCACATGTCACCTTGATCATGTATGTCCCACCTGTGGTAGAGGATAGTGTCCCAGGATTGAACTCTATGGCCACCTCCCCACACACCAGAAATGTGCAGCAGTACACGTCTGATGCTGTTGTCACCATCGCTTGCGATGGACGGCTATTAGTTAGCAATTCAATCACATATTTCCAACCACCATATAAAATACAAGTACTAATAAAAAGAAAGCTAATTAACAATTTTTCAGAAAACTAATAAAGTTGTTTTACATGGAAGGGAGGCACTTACACCCTTCTTCATACCTTCACCTATGGACGCCCATGAACACAGAGAAATGTTCCTGAACGTTCTAAAAACAGATCTCGTATCGAGCAGGTCGCTCTGACCAGATGATGAACTCTAAACAAAGTACAAACCAGACATATTTTCTTGTCTCATCTCGTTTGCTTGGTCGAACAGATGAGAAACAGGAAGTGACGTTTCCCTCAGGAAATGTTAGGACTTGTACTTAAACCGGAAGTATGATTTTATCCTGGAAGATTTAGCGGGAAAAATGATCTCACTCATAGTACTTAGGGAGGGGAAAATAAGGAGATTGGGTGAGGGAGGACGGGTTGAACTTTTGTTGTTCTTACATGTGTTGTGGTATAGGTTGCTTTTTATGGATGGAAAGGAGAAGAGGAAGGGGGGAAGATGGAAAGTAGTGGATGAATGGATGAATATTTATAACTTCATCAGCATCTGCCCCATCACCATTACTGCGACCACCGTAACTATCTTCATCAACATCATCATCATCATCACCATCATCACCATCATCGCCACCCTCATCATCCTCATCATCATCATCGCCTCCATCACCATTGCCATAATCAACATCGCCATCTTCACCCTCATCGTCACTCTCATCACCTTCATCACGACCACTACCATCATCTTCATCGATACTACCACCATCATAATCATCGCAACCATCCTCGCTACCACGACCATCACCATCATCGTTACCCACATCACCATCATTGACACCCACATCACCATAATCTTCATCATCATCGTCACTCTCAATACCTTCACCACCACTATAATCGTCATCACTACCACCATCATCCTTATCGCCACCATCCTCGCTACCACCATAACTACCATCATCGTCACCGCATCATCATCATTGACACCCCCATCATCGTCATCTTCATCATCATCGTCACTCTCATCACTTTCTCACCACCACTATCATCTTCATCACTACCATCATCACAACCATCTATGCTACCACCACAGTCACCCGAGAAGTCAATAGGTGCTCCGATCTTCTCTCTAATATCTTTACCAGCATATAACGACTATTCATACCAGTTCTGTGTTGGCTAATCAAATGTCTCGTATCTCTAACAAAGTGTTCGTGTCTGAAAAATTCATGGTTACCGGGGCCCAAATTTGGGGTGTAAAGAATAGAACCACTGTTACCTGCCACGCATGTCGTAAGAGGCGACTAAGGAGGTTTGACTGAAATGGGATGCACATGTCCTAAACGTGTAGAAGTCTATGCGTTTAGGGGCCTACCAAACCTATGTGCAACGTATACACGTTCTTGGCAAAGAGCAAATCATATCACAAAGAGTGATTAAAACTGGTCGTAAAGAACGAACGCAAAGAAGAAGAAGATTCCCATCTTCTTCACTCTGGATAGTGATGTCAATTTTAACATGCTTTCAAAGTCATATATTCTATCCGTTTATATTACGTCCTTGATATCCATACATACATGCTCTATCCGTTGACTGTTCTTCCTCAGTGACTGCAGCCGGAACAAAAACCGTAGCATGTCATACAAAACTGTCCTCTCATAGGGGAACTGAGAAGCAATATGTGGCCACATCCAGTCGACATTTATTTATTTTTTTCCGATCCAGAAGCACTTGAGCTTTTCAGCTCTTCGGCTCGGTGCCATGGACATCGTAACCCTTCGGTTCGGTGCCACGAACACCGTAAATCTGGGGAATATGTGGCTTTTTCTGCCATCCCGCGGAATTGAGCCCGCACACACAGAGGGATAGTCACCCATAGTCTAACGCGCTACGAACACGCTGGGCAGACGGGCATCCAGTCGACATAAAAACCAACCTTTCGGGAAACCTGACAGACCTGAAGCTAGCTGCACAGTTTGTGGTTCATGTAAACTAAACGCATAACTAGAGATCACTGAAGAAGAAATAGAAGAAGAAGGAGAAGAAGAAGGAGGATAATCACGGTGGTATCAGCCAGGTGATCTGCAAGCTCATTACCTCATGCCGTGGTACAAAAATAAAGGTTTAATGGGCCACACAGGATGTACTTAATGTGACAAGCCATTCCTACCTTATACAGCCAGTCTGAACTCTCTTAAGCATATTCATTGAGTCGCTCAGTTATACACAAACATGTATAAATTTATGTGTACTCAATCACTTCAGAGCCTTGGTTACAGCTTTGATCGATCGTGTGAGGCTACTCGTAATTACAACAAAGATACCACTGTTCTCCTTGACACTCTTGCATCTCGAGCTTGAAGTAAAGACACATGTACTCCGCTTGCCTCGAATCACTGAGCCGTCGGTGTACACCACATCATCCCCATAAGCGCAGACAGCAGAAGAAGAATGGTTGCAATTTATTAGTTATTGTTTTAGTTGTTCTCCATGTTTCTGACCCCTACAACAGCACAGCTGAAACATTGGAGTTAAATATTCTAATTTTGATTTTAGATCTATCTATTTGTGTATTCTCTATTCATGTTTTTCCTTTCGATGTTAGGGTGAAAACAAGAAGCACATAGAGCCAGCCTTCTTATGCACTTTGCAGAAAACTGTGGTTCTTGATTTGGTCTCTTTATTGTTATTTATTTATTTTGTTTACCCCTGAAACCGGCGAAGGCTCGCCTGAATGGCGGGGGACACCAGTCAAATGGCAGAAGCAGGACTTCACGAAAAAATTAGTCAGAACCACTATAACATACGTCACGACTAACACCTGCATTTACAGCGGGCGAACGCAGAAGAAGAAATTATTTTCTTCGTCTACTATGTTATCAATTATCAGTTATACGAGGACCATCATCACAGCACTCCGGACATGTCCATAGGTGCTCCGATCTCCGTCTCAGCAAATCCAGCAGCCTCCAGCGGCCCAACACGCCTGTTCGATGTTGACTAATCAATCTCTTTGCATACTTAGTATGTCGCTACCCTCGGGTAGCACCAATACCGACACCCAACTCTCTCAATCTGATCAGCGAGTGGGACTCACAGCCCTGAAACTCCCCCGTTTGGAAATACTCTCAATGCGTGAAGAATGTAATTTCGAACCATGGCAGCTCCATCTGATATGGAACCAACCTCTTTATGCGCTTCAGTTATCAATTTCGATCGATGGCAGCTCCATTGTCTACTATGAATTTCAGTGAACTCATGCCGCCTAGTATTGTACATTTAGATTGTTTGTTACGTGAAGGCATGCTTTCATGGGCGTTAATACGTTACGGCAAGAGGGGGCAAGTGCCACTTCCCTAGATAAAACCGTTTTATACGAATATGGTCTCCATTTCCGTGTAGTAAACTACCAACTATATTTGTTGTTTTTCCCATTTTACTCCACTCTGGAAAAATGTATGTATACGCCCTTGCTCGCGATGCCTCTCATGTATCCGGTTCTGTTTGTACAAAGTGTAATTCCAAACTGTTTTCTGCTTCTGGATAGATTCAATATCAATTATAGTGTCTTCATTCAACTACTGTTGTTATATAAAGAGATATCGCTACATACTAAAGCATATCGTATAAGAACGATTTTCTGGCCAACACTATGTTACCAGTACCAAACATGGACAATAACAACAGCGAATGAGCGGAAAATCATAACGACGGAGATGAGGTGTCTTCTAAGAGCAGCAGGTGTGATAATAGAAGACACAAATTAGACATGAAGAAATCAGTAGAAGATCAAATGTGAAATCAGTCAAACAATTCATAAAAGAATAACAGATTAAACGGTTTGGACACCTGACAAGAATGCCCTGGTATCGTCTACCATAGAGAGACACACTGAAAAAGTATAACGGGTACAAGAAGAAAACCAGGCAAAAGATGAAGCAAGCCATCAAGAACAGCCTTTTGAAAATGAGTAACAGCTTACAGAATGTCTTAGGACACGTACACACACGATCACTACAGTTCTCTCCCCCTCCCACCCAACCACTTCTATAAAGAAGTAAATAGTGAAGAGTAGAAAAAGAAGATTCAACAGACGCTTGTTACGTCACAAGGTGAAGAAGTGCACCAGAAACCACAGTATCGCGCATCCAAAGCTTAACGATAGCTAGAAACTGAAGACTAATCATAGAGATTATGCTAAAGCTTAACGATAGCTAGAAACTGAAGACTAATCATAGAGCTTATGCTAAAGCTTAACGATAGCTAGAAACTGAAGACTAATCATAGAGATTATGCTAAAGCTTAACGATAGCTAGAAACTGAAGACTAATCATAGAGCTTATGCTAAAGCTTAACGATAGCTAGAAACTGAAGACTAATCATAGAGATTATGCTAAAGCTAACGATAGCTAGAAACTGAAGACTAACCATGAGAGCTTATGCTAAAAGCTTAACGATAGCTAGAAACTGAAGACTAATCATAGAGATTATGCTAAAGCTTAACGATAGCTAGAAACTGAAGAAACTGAAGACTAATCATAGAGATTATGCTAAAGCTTAACGATAGCTAGAAACTGAAGACTAATCATAGAGTTTATGCCAAAGCTTAACGATAGCTAGAAACTGAAGAAACTGAAGACTAATCATAGAGATTATGCTAAAGCTTAACGATAGCTAGAAACTGAAGACTAATCATAGAGATTATGCTAAAGCTTAACGATAGCTAGAAACTGAAGACTAATCATAGAGATTATGCTAAAGCTTAACGATAGCTAGAAACTGAAGAAACTGACCATAGAGATTATGCTAAAGCTTAACGATAGCTAGAAACTGAAGACTAATCATAGAGATTATGCTAAAGCTTAACGATAGCTAGAAACTGAAGAAACTGAAGACTAATCATAGAGATTATGCTAAAGCTTAACGATAGCTAGAAACTGAAGACTAATCATAGAGCTTATGCTAAAGCTTAACGATAGCTAGAAACTGAAGACTAATCATAGAGATTATGCTAAAGCTTAACGATAGCTAGAAACTGAAGACTAATCATAGAGATTATGCTAAAGCTTAACGATAGCTAGAAACTGAAGACTAATCATAGAGATTATGCTAAAGCTTTAGCGATAGCTAGAAACTGAAGAAACTGAAGACTAATCATAGAGATTATGCTAAAGCTTAACGATAGCTAGAAACTGAAGACTAATCATAGAGATTATGCTAAAGCTTAACGATAGCTAGAAACAGAAGACTAATCATAGAGATTATGCTAAAGCTTAACGATAGCTAGAAACTGAAGACTAATCATAGAGATTATGCTAAAGCTTTAGCGATAGCTAGAAACTGAAGACTAATCATAGAGATTATGCTAAAGCTTAACGATAGCTAGAAACTGAAGAAACTGAAGACTAATCATAGAGATTATGCTAAAGCTTAACGATAGCTAGAAACTGAAGACTAACCATAGAGATTATGCTAAAGCTTAACGATAGCTAGAAACTGAAGAAACTGACCATAGAGATTATGCTAAAGCTTAACGATAGCTAGAAACTGAAGACTAATCATAGAGATTATGCTAAAGCTTAACGATAGCTAGAAACTGAAGAAACTGAAGACTAATCATAGAGATTATGCTAAAGCTTAACGATAGCTAGAAACTGAAGACTAATCATAGAGCTTATGCTAAAGCTTAACGATAGCTAGAAACTGAAGACTAATCATAGAGATTATGCTAAAGCTTAACGATAGCTAGAAACTGAAGACTAATCATAGAGATTATGCTAAAGCTTAACGATAGCTAGAAACTGAAGACTAATCATAGAGATTATGCTAAAGCTTAGCGATAGCTAGAAACTGAAGAAACCGATGACTAACCATAGAGCTTATGTTTGACAATTACTCCGTCAGTCATCAGATTGCAGCTTCAATGAACTTTATGAATTGTCTACAGGAAAAGAATAGTGGTACTGCGACCTACAAGACATGTCGCTAGATGCGACTGAGAAGCCCGCCCACATGTTGCCGGGGCCCGCAAGGGCTGTAAAGAATATTGGTACTGCGACCTACAAGACATCTTGCTAGACGCGACTGAGAAGTTTGCTCGCCCGTGTATTGCCGGGGACCACAAAGGCTGTAAAGAATATTGGTACTGCGACCTACAAGACATCTTGCTAGACGCGACTGAGAAGTTCGACCGCCCGTGTATTGCCGGGGACCACAAAGGCTGTAAAGAATATTGGTACTGCGACCTACAAGACATCTTGCTAGACGCGACTGAGAAGTTCGACCGCCCGTGTATTGCCGGGGACCACAAAGGCTGGAAAGAATAGTGGTGCTGCGACCTACAAGACATCTTGCTAGATGCGACTGAGAAGTTCGACCGCCCGTGTATTGCCGGGGACCACAAAGGCTGTAAAGAATAGTGGTGCTGCGACCTACAAGACATCTTGCTAGATGCGAGTAAGGTAGAGTTCGACTTGGGGCTGTCTACCACATCCGGGAGAGAACCAAATACAGATTTCATACTCTTACGCCTTAATATATTATTAGATTACTTTAGCCTTCTACAAGATCTGAAGAAGATTATCAAGTACTTTTATTTGAAGTGACAAAACACAGACTTATATGATAAATCTATCCCAAAATATGGCCTGTCTAAGTTGTACAGGTCACGACCTTTGACACAAGTACAACTTTAGAACAAGATAAGTTAGAACTTATGACAGAAGTCTTTTGGTGACGTGTCTAAAGGTCATGACCCTGTTGAGAGCGTGGTTTGTTTTTTCCCATCCAGAAGCACTTGAGCTTTTCAGCTCTTCGGCTCAGTGCCATGGACATCGTAACCCTTCAGTTTGGTGCCACGAACACCGTAACCCTTCAGTTCGGTGCCACGAACACCGTAAATCTGGAGAACCTGTGGCTTTTCTGTCAGCCCGCGGAATTGAACCGCACTCACAGGGGACTTGTCATCCGTCGTCCAGCGCGCTACGAACACGCTTGGTAAGCGGGCGAGAGCATACTTAATAAATATAAGTTGATAGACAAACACATATGCAGGCAGGCAGGCAGGAAGACGGACGAACGAACATATAGATAGATAAATAGATAGATAGGATAGATAGACAGACAGACAGAAAGATAGATAGATAGATATATAGATATATAGATAGACACAGAGACAGATAGATAGATATATAGATAGAGAGACAGACAGACAAATGGATAGATAGATAGATAGATAGATAGATAGATAGATAGATAGATAGATAGATAGATAGATAGATAGATAGATAGATAGATAGATAGACAGAGAGGCAGACAGATAGATAGATATATAGATAGAGAGACAGACAGACAAACAGATAGATAGATAGATTGATTGATAGATAGATAGATAGATAGATAGATAGATAGATAGATAGATAGATAGATAGATAATTACATTGAGAGACAAATAATGAAGTGGTTCTGCCACTTAATAAGAATGCAAGCAAACTCCACAGTATACAGAGTCTTCTACAACAGAACATCAGGACAGAAGGCGAGAGGAAGACCATGAAAGAGAAGAATAGATGACATAGCAGAATACTATCAAAAAGCAGAAATAACTATCACCCAGGCCACTAGAGCAGCGCAAAACAAAAACCCCCAGAAAACCAAGACATTGGGCAACAACCAGGTAACAGTGGGACGACAAAAGAAGAATAAGATAGATAAATAGATCTCTTTCTTATTCAGGAAGATCTCAGCGTAAATGCACGACTTCGCAGCACCGGCGAGGATCTCCGATGTAATTTAGAAGATGGTGACAATATTTTGTAGGAGTTATATTTGAAAAAAATATTTCAAATTATTTTTGCCCGGACAACAGCTTTTCAGCTTACTTTTCTCGATTTTGAGCTGCCAGGTTTTTTTTTTTACATGCTCAAAATGAACACGGGACCTGCGTTTTATTGTCCTTCTCCGATAGGACTATGAACTCGTATCTCACTTACAATGAGAACAGGGATCTGTTGAAAAATATCCTGATGGCACCACGAGGGTGCGAACCGAGTTCCTTTGGAACGAGAGACGTGCACCTAACCTATACGCCACATAGATCCCCATATAATCCTATTAAAGTTGAACACCTCACAACATATACAGAAAAGTTACGCTTCCATGTATACGTTGACAACTAATCGATGTATCTCTCTAATCAAAGATTGTTAAATGAAATCCAGAAACTAAACAAGACGATAAAAACTATTCAAACAGCTTCCAAAAATGTCTATTCCCGCGCGTGTGTGCGCGTACTCATCTGAACTCTGCGTGGACTGTGTGATTCACGCGAAAGTCATCAAACACGGAATGTATTGCTTCACACATCGCGCGCTCGCGCAGCCAACACGTCGTCTCATTTTTATTTCGATTTATTAATACTTCCATAAGTTCTCTTACCGCCATTTTCTACGTGTGTTGTTTTTTTTTGTGTGCGTGTTTATTTTAATATAGCGTAACAACTTCGCGAAACTATTTTCTCCCCTCTCTCTCTTTTTCCACCGTTGTTTTGTGTGAATGTGTGTGTGTGTCTGTTCCCTATAAGCTTCCAGTTGGTCATTAGGTATATTGTAGTCTCTCAAACGGTTGTTCTGTTGACCGTGTCGTGTTTATAAGTTTTGTGTCTCAACTACAATTTGAGAGTTTTTTGAACAACAAAGGAGTTGGTTGTCGGATACATCTCAAGCCATAAGAAGTTTGTAAGAATGAGCATATGTCGTGATGTGTTTGTTGTTTGTGGTTATTTCAAATATTTGTCTATTGTAAGACGCTTCGTATAGTTTTAATGAGTCTTAATAGTTTTAATTGTTTTATATGATCTCAGAGTAGGTGAGATCGAGTTCCTAGTCATATCGTAGACGGACGATAAAACGTAGGTCCCGTGTTCAATTTGAGCACGTAAAAGAACCCTTGACAGTTCAAAATCGAAAAGAGCAGGCTAAAAAGCCGTTGTCCGGGCAAAATTCATTAGAAAAGATTAACAAATAAAAATTGATACAAAATAAGTCTTAGATAAGGTCTAGAAAGTAAGTCTTAGATAAGTAAGTCTTGATAGTAAGTCTTAGAAAAAGTAAGTCTTAGATAAGTAAGTCTTGATAAGTAAGTAAGTCTAGATAAGTAAGTCTTAAATCTTAGATAAGTAAGTCTTAGATAAGTAAGTAAGTCTTAATAAGTAAGTAAGTCTTAGATAAGTAAGTCTTAGATAAGTAAGTAAGTCTTAGATAAGTAAGTAAGTCTTAGATAAGTAAGTCTTAGATAAGTAAGTCTTAGATAAGTCTTAGATAAGTAAGTCTTAGATAAGTCTTAATAAGTAAGTCTTAGATAAGTAAGTCTTAATGAATAAGTAAGTCTTAGATAAGTAAGTCTTAGATAAGTAAGTCTTAGATAAGTAAGTAAGTCTTAGATAAGTAAGTCTTAGATAAGTAAGTAAGTCTTAGATAAGTAAGTCTTAGATAAGTAAGTCTTAGATAAGTAAGTCTTAGATAAGTAAGTCTTAGATAAGTAAGTCTTAGATAAGTAAGTCTTAGATAAGTAAGTAAGTCTTAGATAAGTAAGTCTTAGATAAGTAAGTCTTAGATAAGTAAGTCTTAGATAAGTAAGTCTTAGATAAGTCTTAGATAAGTAAGTCTTAGATAAGTCTTAGATAAGTAAGTCTTAGATAAGTAAGTCTTAGATAAGTAAGTCTTAGATAAGTAAGATAAGTGTCTAGATAAGTAAGTCTTAGATAAGTAAGTCTTAGATAAGTAAGTCTTAAATAAGTAAGTAAGTCTTAGATAAGTAAGTCTTAGATAAGTAAGTCTTAGATAAGTAAGTCTTAGATAAGAAGTCTTGTAGTGCATTTTCTTGAATATGGATTAAGCAATAGGTGGAAACTCTGTTCAAGACGCTAATCACTGCTAATCCCTTTCCGAACTCCTTTAATATTTTCAAAATCTGAAACCAATTTTGTAGAGAATGTACGGATAAGCAGACAAGAGAAAGACAGTCAGATAATATGCATTAATACATTTTTTGAACGGTTTGACAGAACGCATCCTCATATCGAGTGACAATACGTTCTGGAACTACCATTGCATGGGCTCTTCAATGCAAAGACGAGAATTTAACAATTGCCTCAAATGCTCTTTTTTTTTTTAGATCATGGCTCTCATAGCAGTCTATCTGAAAGATTCTCTTCATGTAGCATGTCCTCTGTAGAACGTGGCTCTCATCACATCCTGTCTGAAAGACTCTCTTCGTGTAACATGTCCTTTGTAGAACGTTGCTCTCATCACAGTCTGTCTGAAAGACTCTCTTCATGTAGTATGTCCTTTGTAGAACTTTGCTCTCATCACAGTCTGTCGAGACCTCATAGACCTTGAAATTTCACAAGCCTGTCGAAATGCTCTTTTGTGTATGCCCTTTGTAGATTGGCTCTCATAACAGTCTATCTGAAGATCTCTTCATGTAGTATGTCCTTTGTAGAACTTTGCTCTCATCACAGTCTGTCTGAAAGACTCTCTTCATGTAGTATGTCCTTTGTAGAACGTTGCTCTCATCACAGTCTGTCATTTTGAAATTTGTATTCCTAGGTTCCAGTTTCAGAAGATTATTTGACCAGATTGGAACCCAATACCTTCCGAAACACAAGTGCTGTCGCCATGTCTGTTGACCACTTTGTTGGGAGATGGTTGGAGGAGAAGAAGGAAGGATTTCATTGCCTGGCGTCAGCTTTAGGTATGTTATCTATCTATCTATCTTCTGTCTGTCTGTCTGTCTGTCTGTCTGTCTGTCTGTCTGTCTGTCTGTCTGTCTGTCTGTCTGTCTGTCTGTCTGTCTGTCTGCCTGCTCTGCCTGCCTGCCTGCCCTTCTCCCCTGTGCTCCCCTTCTCCCCCGTGTGCCCCCTTCTCCCCGTGTGCCCCTTCTGTCCTTTACTTTGTCTTGTCTGTCTATTTACTCTGTCTTGTCTGTCTATTTACTCTGTCTTGTCTGTCTATCTACTCTGTCTTGTCTGTCTATCTACTCTGCCTATTTAATCTGTCCATCCGTCCGCCCGTTCATCTGCCCGCTCCCGCCTGCTCCCGCCTGCTCGCCCACTCATCCGTCCATCTATCTGTCTAACTGTCTGTCTAAGTGTCTGTCTGTTCATCCTTTCATCCTTCTTTCTGTCTCCGCTTTTGTCAGTTTCTACAAGTTTCTCTCTGTCTGTTTCTATTTGTATCTGTATAAGCCATTCTCTGTAGTAATGTAGACCTTCATATAGACAATTGTCCGAAGTCATATTTTCTACTTATCTCCCTGTAATATATTCATTGTAGAATATTGCTCTTATCACAGCCCACTTGCCCGTCTGCCCAGCGTGTTCGTAGCGTGTTGGACTACGGTGACTATCCTCTGTGTGTGCGGGTTCAATTCCGCGGGATGGCAGAAAAAGTCACAGATTCCCCAGATTTACGGTGTTCGTGGCACCGAACCGAAGGTTACGATGTCCATGGCACCGAGCCGAAGAGCTGAAAAGCTCAAGTGCTTCTGGAAAAAAAAAAAAAAATCACAGCCCGCTTGAAAGTCTCGCCACTACTCTGATTATCTCCGTGTTCCAGTTTTCATTATTGCTTAGCTGCTGCTATCTTCGTGTTAGTCGTCGGTTGCCTTTATCAATTCTAAGTTTCATAATCATCGTTATCACTATCATCATCCAATAGCTTTTCCTGAGTTGAATATTGCCACCCTTTCAGTCCTTTAGCGCGTTGCTGGGGCTCGCTGGGGCCCAAAATAGTATCACTGTGACTTACAAGGCATTCGTAAGAGGCGACTGAGGTATTGGGCCTAGGGAAGCTACGCTAGTAAATAAAAAGCATCGCAGAAATGGGATGTGCCTGCCAACTTGTAGGCGCATAACTCGCACAACGTACAATCGATCTTAGGTTCAGATCATATACAAATCGCAAAGAGTGGTTTAACAAGTGATCGATATGGAGCGTTGGAAGAAGAAGCATATACGTTTTTCCAATACCTTCTTAAACCGCCATGTCTCATAAGCATACGCTGCTATTGGGAATTCTTTCTTCTTCTTCTTCTGCGTTCTCACTAGATTGAGTTTGTCTTGGACGTTGGTGTAAGTGGGCCACCTCTTTCTTCTCAAGTCGGCATACTGGAGGCAGTTCTGTAGGATATAATTCCTATGATTTCTGCTTCCTCGTTTGTGCCGACCTCTTCCAGCAGTAAGTTTTGGCCACATTCGTGATGGTAGGTCTGACATTCTTACTGCGTGGCTAAATCTCCGAGGCAGATTGGCGACCGTAGAATCCGTTATCCCATTCCTCATTGTGAGGGTCGTTGCACCATGTTATGCGCCTTACGGCCTGGTGCATCCGTTTTATGCAAACATTTGTTTCGGGTTAGCATTCCCTAGCAGACACGTGCATCCGATTTCAGCCAAACCTCCTTAGTCACCCTCTTACGACATGCGTGGCAGGTAACAGTGGTTCTATTCTTTAGACCCCAAATTTGGGCCCCGGTAACCACTCGGGCGCTATTGGGAATATGTATGCTCTTAGTATGTTGATCTTTGTTTTCCTATTAGTTCCATTTCTTATCGCATTTTAGTTACGTTTTTGTAAGACTTTATTCTTCTTTTGATTTCCTTCATCTTATGAACTAACTGGTCAACATGACGAACGGACCGTTCAAACTTTGTGGAGTGTTCTTTGATTCTGGACTGGGCTGTTAGCGCATTTTTACTTATGTTTTGACTCCACATTGTTCACACACGAAGTATATTTATTAGCAAGCACATGACGTAATCTCCATCAGACCAGATTGAAGTTAAGTGCTCTACTCTCGTACCAAAGGTACCAGGTTCGCTCCTTCTTGGAGCCATCTGAATATTTTTCCAGAGATCCCTGATCTCCGTGTAGGTGAGATCGAGTTCCAAGTCCTATCGGAGACGGACGATAAAACGTAGGTCCCGTATTCAATTTGAGAAAACGAAAAAGACCATTAGCAGTTCAAAATCGAGAAGAGCAGCTGGAAAGCCGCTGCCCGGGCAAAATTCATTAGAAAGAATTAAAAATAAAATTCATACATAAATATCTTCAGCATCTTCAATATTACACATAGGACTCTTGCCGTGCTAAAGTTCGTGCACTGCAGCTGAGATCCTCCTGTGTAAGAAAGAGATCACAGCACACATGGTTACTCACCGAAATGCAATGACGATGGTCATATCAATCTATCAACCAAAAAAGACCTGATTGAAGAATATGAAATTTAGATCATTGCATTTCCAATTTTGTTGTTGAAAGTTTGTTATTTAAGAATGGTTAAATTGGATGATAACACACACCCCAACCTTTCCCTAATAGTTCTACTTTGAAAATGCGTATCCAAGATTTGGACTGTTCCTTATTCTCTCTCTCTCTCTCTCGCGCGCGATCACCGCCCAGACCGATGTACCATATCTCCCCCTAAATTCTATTCATGTGGAAATCTGATTCGTACAGCCTTAGCATTGGTGTGTTTTACGTCACATCTTCAGCTCCATTTGGAACTCTGGTGCTTATCCTTCGGCGATGTGTCCGGTTTCAGCCAGCGTTTACTCGGAGTGGGTAGCTAGCCCCACGCCCACCTCCTTATTCGCCTCTTACGACATCCGTGTCAGGTAACAGTGGTTCTATTCTTTACACCCCAATTTGGATCCCGGAGTGCGGTTCCTTATTCTAGATATGACAAGTTTAGTATCAGCTTCAATAATAATATATTCATCCGTGAAAGTAAATAAAAAAAATTTTTTTTTTATATATATATATATATATATATAGAGAGAGAGAGAGAGAGAGAAATGCCTGGAAGAAGTGTCACGATTTAACGACTTTCTATTTCTGTTCTTCTTTTCTCTAATTCTGCTTGTCCTCACAGCTTCAGGTTAGGAAGAGATTTCTATAACTGACTTTTGTGTGCGCTTCATAAAGAGTGTTTTTCATCGCCTCTGTTATCCCGAGTTCCCATTTTGCGTGTACGGCATTTTGCTAAACATTATGACTGTATCGGAGTAGCATTGCTCTTTGAGGCAGTCTGTTTGTAATCTGCTTATGGGGCCAAACCATTTAATTTGTTGTTTCTTGATGAAGCTCAGTACTAATGTTGTACCCACTTTTTCCTGATGTCTTCATTTCTAAACTAGTCTCGTCTTGATTCCTCCAGTATTCTTGGTAAACTATCGAAGTCATGTCTGTAGTGACTAGTTTTCTTCTATTGTTTGATGTCAGTATCCAAGTTTGGCACTTATAGCATAATGTCGGGAGAAATATTGTGTTGTACAATGCTCTGTTAGTGTTCATGGTGACATGTTTGCATTTCAAACGACTGGTACCATTAACAAACACATTCATAAACGGAAAATATCGGGAAACGCAATGTATGGTATGTGCCACTCTCCAACATGGGAAACTGCAAATAAGTCTGTTCCCACAACATTTGAAACATAATAACTGAAGAGCTATTGTTTATCTATTGCCACGGACACAACTTAGTTATATCCACAACTGTTCGTCCTGGGAGACACCTCTGCAAACGTAGCCGAGCGTGAGTGATAGAACGACATTTAGCGCGCTCATTAGGGGAAATACCAATGTGCACTTGACATTTGCCTCGTATTATCGCTATAGAACACCTATTGCTATGACGGGTTGTAACGTTTATTTTTGGCACGTACCGTATTTGTGTAAAAAAAAAAAAAAAAAAGAACGGTATGAGTCAGATCTGACGGCCTTCCATACTACAAAGTGAACCTGACGCCATGTTACAGTATAACGCAGTAGACGTGATACAGTAAAGTAGAAAAGGGTGGAACACATAAAACAAAGTATTATAGTTTTGCAATGTTCAAAAACAATATACAGCGATGTTTTTACCAAAATGCCTTTATCAAGAAAAGGATATAAAAGAATTTACAAAACTCAGACTTCCTATATGGCATATATACAGTGAAAAAATTATGCCCTAATGGCTTATATATACAGAAAAGTATAATTTTTTCTTGGTGATTTGCTTTGTTTTTAAATTATTTTTTGCAATTTCGTTGGAAGCAAACATGTATTTAGAGCTTCCGGAAAAGAAAAACAAATGTCAAATCGACCCACAAACCTATTTCTCTAGGCGCCCATCGCCTATCCACGAAACCGAGTGTCCTCATTCTATATTTATTCTCTAATCCTGTTTTGCCTTTCAGTGTCAGGTACCTGGCACCTGGAGCAAGCCTCTTTATGCGCTTTGTACAAAGTTGAATTTAGTGCCTGGTATAGTCCATTGATCCATCGTTTACGTGGTCATCCTTTGAGTCTTTTGCCGCAGTATCTGCATGCTAGTGCTCTTTGTGGAAGACTGTCTTGTGGCAACCTTGATATACATCCGAACCATTTGACCTGTTGTTTCTTTATATATATATATATATATATATATATATATATATATATATATATTTTTTGTAGTACCTGTTTTCAAAAAGCAAGAGGGAACTTTATTGCATTGAGTAAGATATGGAAGGCAAGGAGATCAAAACAAACACAAAACTGAGAATTTTCCAGTCAAATGTGAAGTCAGTGCTGTTCTATGGCTCTGAAACATGGAAGACCACAAAGGAAACTATCAGAAAACTGCAGACCTTCGTAAATGGATGTTTACGTAGGATAGAGGGATTGAGTTGGTATGATAAGATTACAAACGAGGAACTCAGGGAGAGAACTAAGCAGATACCAGTGGAGAGAGAGCTCAGGAAGAGACGCTGGCGATGGATAGGACATACATTGAGAAGACCGACTGGAAGCATCGCAAGACAGGCATTGTTTTGGAACCCGCAGGGAAAGAGGAGTAGGGAAGGCCTAGGCAGACCTGGAGAAGAGAGCTGGAGGCGGATATAAAGAGGATAGGCAAAACATGGAAAGAATTGGAAGGGATGGCAAGAGAGAGGAAGAGATGGAAGAAGTTTGTTGAAGATCTGTGCTCCGATGGGAGTTGAAAGGTGATGATGATGATGATGAGTACCTGTTTTGGTGGCGTTTGTGGCTTAGGGGATAGTGACTCGGTCTATTAACCCCGACGTTGCCCGCGTGCCCAGCGTGTTCGTAGCGCGTTGGACTACGGGTGACTAGTCCTCTGTAAGTTCGGGTTCAACTCCGCGGACTGGCAGAAAAGCTACAGGTTCCCCAGGTTTACGGTGTTCGTGGCACCGAGCCGAAGAGTTACAATGTCCATGACACCGAGCCGAAGAGCTTTCAGCTGAAGTGCTTCTGGATCGAAAAAAAAAAAAAAAAAAACTCGACGTTCTGAGTTCGAATCACGCTGCGGACAGTTTGGTTGCAAATTGTTGCGCGTGGAATTTTACAAAAGGACGATGACACCACCCGTTCAGAAAGCAATGGCAAACTACTGAACCTAATAATACCTAGAAAATCACAAACAGCATTAAAAAGCTGGGGTTGATTCGCAAAGTCCTGTAAAGGATATGCTATGAACTTTTTTTAGTACCGACAAAGATCCCACTTTTCTTCTGATTTCGTCGTTTCAAACTTTTTGTCTTCTTGTAACATATAGAATTCGTCGTATATCTGTGGTGTTTTTTTCTTATTTGTTGTCAGTGTCCAGGTCTGACACTGATAGCACAGAGTTGATAAGAAAACGGTGTTGTCAGTGTCCAGGTCTGACACTGATAGCACAGAGTTGATAAGAAAACGGTGTTGTCAGTGTCCAGGTCTGACACTGATAGCACAGAGTTGATAAGAAAACGGTGTTGTCAGTGTCCAGGTCTGACACTGATAGCACAGAGTTGATAAGAAAACTGTGTTGTCAGTGTCCAGGTCTGACACCGATAGCACAGAGTTGATAAGAAAACGGTGTTGATGTCATTGACACCGATCTCTTTGGTGTTCGTCATTGATACAACATGGGCTATTGTTTTTCAGTATTGATAACATTTGTCCAATAATCTGGTTTGTCTTATTACATGACGAATTCCATTGTAAAGACAAGTTGAGAAGGTAACTATGTAAACGAGACAGTGGAGGATGGAGAGAGTGGTGGATGGAGAGAGTGGTGGATGGAGAGAGTGTAGGAGGAGAATGGTGGATGGAGAGAGTGGTGGATGGAGAGAGTGGTGGATGGAGAGAGTGGTGGATGGAGAGAGTGTGGGAAGGAGGAGAGTGGTGGATGGAGAGAGTGGTGGATGGAGGATGGAGAGAGTGTAGGATGAGAGTGGTGGATAGAGAGAATGGAGGATGGAGAAAGTGGTGGATGGAGAGTTTTGTATGAAGAGAATGGAGGATGGAGAGAGTGTAGGAGGAGAGTGGTGGATAGAGAGAATGGAGGATGGAGAGAGTGTAGTAGGAGAGAGTGGAAGGTGGAGAGAAGATGGAGAGATGGAGATGACAGAATGGAGGATGGAAAGAGTGGTCCATGTAGAGAGTGGAGGATGGAGAGAGTGGGGGATGGAGAGAGTGGGGGATGGAGAGAGGGAATAAAAATAAAAATTGACAATAAATTATAAATGAGTTTCTTTCAAATTGTGGGCATCTGTAGCTTAAGCGGTAATGAGCTTGATACAACCCTCGAGTACCTGGTTCAAACCACGAGGCGGACACTTAAGAATTCAATTTGTTCCTGTGGATTTTTACGAACGGTAGAAATATACATCACCGTTCGAAAGCAACAAGATATTACTGAACGAATAAGTGGTGCCTTGAAAATCAACAACTCATTTACTGTGGTTGATGGCGACCAATGGTGGCTCGTCATTAAGGGTCCGTGGTGCCAGACCCCACCAAAAATAATGTGTAATATATATTTATTATTTTATAAATTAAAATAGAACCTAACCCAAAACCATGATTTTTCCGAAAATGTGTGTCTGGCCCCACCAACAAAAATTAGTACGAGCCGCCACTGATGGCGACGTTCTGTGTAGAATATGCCACAATTAAAGTTTTTATTTCAGTTTACAGATTCTATGAGATATGTTTCAGCTTCCTGCACAATGCCTGGACACTCCTCACACATAACTCACTCACTCCTCCTCCCCCACACACATATACACTTCCGTACATACACACCTACATGTACGCCCACACGGGCATTTTTCCCACACACACACACACGCACACGTATATAAACATCAAACATAATACATACAAACGTACGCTCACACACCTACACTTAACACCCCCACACACCTACACTTAACACCCCCACACGCCTACACTTAACACCCCCACAAACGGTTAAAGAGTAGATATTTTCCGGAGACTCCTAGAATTGTTCTTGGAACTGTACGTCTGAAGACGGCAAAGTCCACCGCATGGCGAGGGACACCGGTAAAATGGTAAGCAGACCTCCCGCAAAAAAAAACCCAATCAGAAACACAAGACATTATGACTCCCGCCTGAATTGACAGCGGGCGTTCGGAGAAGAAGAAGTTATTGGAACTACAGAGTGCTAGTAGAGGAATAGAGACAAGATGCCAGACTGTAAATACAGGGACCTACCAACTGACACCATTACTACAACACCCAAGGATCAAGATGGAAGTGAAAAGACATGGTAAAAATTATTTTTCTAACAACACTATGTTACCAGTGCCAAACTTGGTCTCTGACAGCAACACACCACAGAAAGCTCACCACATGTGAAATGAAATGCTTGAGGAAGGCGGTGGGGGTCACCAGTAAAGATAGACTACGAAACGAGGAAATCAGAAGCAGAGTGGGCATAACTTCATGCACTTAAGACATTGAAAGACAACAAATGCAGTAGTTCGGACATTTAATGAGAATGGAATACAATCAACCACCAATAACAACATATCATAAAAATAGATAAGGTTACAGAACTAAAGGAAGATAGAGAAAAAGATGGATAGACAATATCAAGACTACACTAAATAAACACGGATATAACATAAAGGCGAGTCATCTGGCCCTGGAACGCAGATTAAAGCACCCACCGCTACACTTATTGACAAGAGTGGACAACCAATTCCATCATCCACCCGAGGAATGCAGTAGATAGACTACGGAGTACGTGCTTTGTACAATACTCCAGTCAGGTAGCGTGCCATTTCTACGAAGAGCGACCGAGCCATACGGGAAAACCCGATACAATTGTTTATTTGTTCTGTAGGGGATTAAAACCTCTTTAAGGCGAGGTACGTCCTTTCAACCTAAACACGAACCTTGTTTTGGTTATTCATGAGCGTCTAGGTCATAGATTCCCAAACTTGTTCGGCCCACCGCCCACTTTGCACAACATAAACTTTGTAACGCCCCTCCACATTATAACAGTTTGCCAAAATACACATGCACGAACACTCATCCTGAAATTCCCCAAAACACATGAAACCATTAAGTCTTATCTCCAAAAAACCCAAAAACAACTACAGCGTATTCGAATTATTATCTCAATTTAGATCAGGAATTCGGCATTATCGTGAGCGGCAATAACTCTCAGGTTGTTCTGACATAGCTCACTACTCACTCGGGCTCGTCAATCACTCGATTTACCCTCGGTGATGATGCATGTTAATGTGTAGTTCGCTTTCATTTTCATTCTTTGAGAGGTTACGGGCTCGCCTCTTGTTCCAAAGATACTCGTTTCGCTCCTCGGAAGCTATCTGAAAATATTTCCAGAGATCTTAGTGTAAGATGATCTTATGCTAGATTTAGTTACTTTTCCTATCGGAGAAGGACGATAAAACGTTCAAGTTAAGCACGTAAAAGAACCATTGTCAGTTCAAAATCGAGAAAAACAGGCTGTAAAGTCGCTGCGTGGCAAAACTAATTTAAATTAAATTCCTTCAAAATATTTTCACCATCTTAAAAATTGCATCGGGGACCTTCGTCGGTACTATGGAGTTTGTGCACTGCCGCTGAGATCTTCCTGTGTAAGAAAGAGATCGGACCACACATGGTTGCTCACCGAAGGCCCTATGAATCAATGTATGAAAGATTCCTCCCGAAATTCCTCACAAACACGTGAAACAATGAAATAAGTTTACAAAACTACAGCGACCTAAAACAAATATATCAATTTCATCATCATCATCAAATAGCTTGTCCTGAGCAGAACTTTGCCACCCCAACAGTCCTCCGGAATTTCTATCTCTCATAGGCCAGATGTCCTGCCTCTGTCCAGCCGTCATGTTCAAACCATCAGTTACATCCTGAATCCATCTTCTCCGTGGTCTTCCTCTTCTTCTCTTTGCCGGTATGCCTTCTTCCATGATGGTCTTTTCTAGCTCTTCATGTCTTTTTATATGTCCAAAATATTTTAATTTTCTCTTTATTATTTGTAGCATCAACCAATTTTCTTTGATTTTGAGTTCTTTCTGGATAGATCTATTTGTTCTCTTCTCTGTCCATTATATACGAAGGACTCTTCTGTAACACTTATATTCAAAAGCACATATATGTTTTCCACTGCTCTATTAAATTTCCATGCTTCACACCCATACGTTGCCACTGGGAATATGCATGCTCTTAGTATTCTGATCGTTGTTTTCTTATCAGTTCCGTTCCATACTGTTAAGAAAACAAAGATTAGAATATCAATTACGAATCAAAAGAAATTCTTATATTTTCTGAAAATCGGGAGCGGCAATTTCTCTCAGAATAGTTTGAGTGAAAGAACCATCATTTATCATTGCATTTCGTTGAGTAACCACATATGCTCCGATCTCTTTCTTACACATGAAGATCTCAAGGGCAGTGCACGAACTCCGTAGCAACGGTGATGGCCCCAGATGTAATTTAGAAAATCGTGAAAATATTTTGTAGGAATTTTATTGTTTAAATCTTTCTAAGGAATTTTGCTCGGGCTTCGGTTTTCCAGCCTGCTCTTCGGAAATTTTAACTTCCAAGCTATGTTTTACGTGCTCATTTTGAACACGGAACCTCCCCTTTTTATTGTCCGTTTCCGATAGGACTAGGAACTCGATTTCACCTACACTGAGATCAGTGATCTCTGGAAATATATCCCGATGGCTCTATGAGGATGCGAATCGAGTACTTTGAAAAGAGAGGGAGCATTTAACCTCCACACCACAGAGACCACCCCACCCTACCTCTCCCTCTACGGACATACATTATAAACGAGCGGGTTACATATTTTATGAGATGTGTTTGAGCTTCCCTCACAACCGTGTACACTCACACAGCATAACTCACTCCACTCCCATACCTCCTCCTCCATACATACACACATCTACACTTCATTTCACACACAATTCCCCAACACACGAAACCACTAAACAAATCTACAAAACTATAGCGACCTCGAATAAATACCTCAATTTAATTTATTTAAAAAAAATAGAAGTTCTGCAATTTTCTAAAACTCGGAAGCGGCAATAACTCTTGGGTTGTACTGACATAGCTCAATACTCACTCGGGCTCGTCAGACACTCGATTTACCCTCGGTGATGATGAATATTGATGTATAGGCCTCGTTCATTTTCATTCTTTGCCGCCCCTTAGGGAACATGAGATCAGGCGCGATAGCAGTTCATATAGTTCACAAAAATGACATTTTGTTTTGTTTAGGGAAGTGTCTTAATTGTCACATTGTCTTGCTGGGGGAAGTGTCTTAATTATCCCTTTGTCTTTCTTTTGTTAGAGGTCTTTGTGGCGTAAAGGCTAGGTACTCGCCTCTCTTTCCAAATGTACTCGGTTCGATCCCTCGTAGAGCCATCGGGATATTTTTCCAAAGATACCTGATCTTAGTGCAGGTGAAATCGAGTTCCTAGTCTTATCGGAGACGGACGATAAAACGTAGTTCCTGTGTTCAAGTTGAGTATGTAAAAGAACCATTGGTCAGTTTAAAATCGAGAATAGCAGACTGGAAAGTCGCTGCCTGGGGCAAAATTCATGAGAAAGATTTTAAAAGTAAAATTCCTTCAAAATATTTAAACCATTTTCTAAATTACATCGGGGACCCGCGCCGGTGCTACGGAGATCGTGCACTGCCGCTGAGATCGTCGTATGTAAGAAAGAGATCGGAGCACACATTGTTACTCATCGAAGAACAATGATGACGGTCATATCAATCTTATTTGTGGAAGTGTTTTAATGTCTTTGTCTTGTTTTACCAACACCACTCATCATCTCATATTTTCTTCACATCTGTCCTCAATATTGCATACATTATTCTGATTGCTTATTGATTTTGACTATTGGTTATTGGTATTGGTGATTGGTTTTGGCTATTGGTTATTGGTTTTGGCTATTGGTTATTGGTTTTGGTTATTAGTTATTGGTTTGTTTATAGTTATTGGTTTGTATTAGTTATTGGTTTTGGTTATTAGTTATTGGTTTTGGTTATTGGATATTAGTTATTGTTATTAGTTGGTTATTAGTTATTGGTTTGGTTTGATGGTTATTAGTTATTGGTTTTGGTTATTAGTTATTGGTTTTGGTTATTGGTTTTGGTTATTGGTTATTAGTTATTGGTTATTAGTTATTGGTTTTGGTTAATGGTTTTGGTAATTAGTTAATGGTTTTGGTTATTAGTTATTATTACTGGTTATTGGTTATTAGCTAATGGTTATTGGTTACTTAACTGACGTCACAAAAATTCATGGCGATGGTAGGTGCTTAGTATCACCCAGCATATTTCAAACAGTATACATAGTGATGGTTCATGTGGCTTGTTGGTTAAACACAGTCCTCGCTCTGCTCCTAAAGCAACCAGTTCTACTTATACAATATATAATTCCACAAACTTCATTAATCAATGTATTGATTCAATGTTAATTTTTGTGTCCTCATCCAACAGTAGGTCGCCAAGAGACAGAAAAACCCTTCTTACCCGTTATTAACTCCCCAACAATCGATGCTTTCGATGTCCGCTTTCTCGTTGCCGCGAAGACCCACAATGCCCAAGACAACAGATCCACGTGAGTCTCTGAAGGTTGGAAACCTCTATAGACAACATCCACTCATACCACAACCTGCCATTCTGGATCTTCCGAAGTATCGACTTCGTCAGATACAGCGACGTCCCTAGTAAACGGACTCCCAGAGAGCCAATGGAGGACAGCAGTAACGGCTGCAACCTCCATCTTCATACTGGAAGTAGTTGTCCTGTGTGCTCCATTTTGCTCTGCAACAACCCTACCGTGCGTGCTAGCCAAGAAACCTTTTTCTTTCAGGCCCCAGCTCCAAGCCTTCCATTCCCTTCTCATAAAATTCATCTGTTATCCTTTCTGCACCGCCTTTTACTGCGTACGTGAACGCCATAACTGCAAGGGGAGGTAATTGTTTAACTTACATCAATTTAAACATGGCCACAGGGGAGGTAACCATGACAAAATAATAAACATTCGCAGTACGAGGGCAGAGGATTTCTAAACAATTTAAGAGCATGATGGATGTCGCTGGTGGAACTAAGTAGGCTAGTAGGGGGTGTGGCACAGGAGGTCTATAAGTTGAGTGCCGAAAATAGAAAGATAGATGGATGGATGGATTAGACAGGCAGATAAATAGACAGGCAGGCAGGCAGAAAGACAGACAAGAAAGACAAAACAGACGGAGGGATGAATGGATAGATATATAGATGGATGGATATATAGATGGATGGAGATATAAGGATGGATGGATATATAGATGGATGGATATATAGATGGATGGATATATAGATGGATGGATATACAGATGGATAGATGGATATATAGATGGATAGATGGATGAAGGGAAGGAGGGATGGGAGGGTGAATGGGTCGATGAATTAATAAATGGACGGATGGATAAATAAAAAGATATCTTGCATCTTCCTCAGTGTGTCTTACGCCCCTCTTGCATCTCCCTAAATGTGCCTTACGCCCCTCTTGCATCTCCCTAAATGTGTCTTACGCCCCTCTTGTATCTCCCTCAATGTGTCTTATGTCCCTCTTGCATCTTTCTCACTGTGTCTTATGCCCCTCTTGCATCTTTCTCACTGTGTCTTATGCCCCTCTTGCATCTCCTCACTGTGTCTTATGTCCCTCTTGATCTTCACTGTCTTATGCCTCTACCCTCTGTGTCTTATGCCCCTCTTGCATCTCTCTCACTGTGTCTTATGCCCCTCTTGCATCTCTCTCACTTGTTTTATGTCCCTCCTGCATCCTCACTGTTTCTATGCATCTCCTGCTGTTCTCACTTTTCTGAATACGAAGGATTAACTTCATTGCACCGGGTTTTACCCCATATGGCTCGTCCACTCTCCGCAGAAATGGCATGCCACTTGTCGATAGCATTGCACAAAGCACGAACTCCGTAGTTCCGGTTACAATCCTAGGGGCTGGAAAAATGTCTCGTGAACAGAACGGTGTAGTCCGAATTCGAGCCCGTGATCTTCGGAACGCAAGGCAATTGCTTAGCCACTTAGCCACATAGACGACCGTGTCTGGGAGTTGATGAAGATGGACAAGGAGGCATTGATTGAGTTCAAGATACGGTGGATGTTCTTCTGTCTCTTCGCAACTGCCTGTTGGATAAAGACACCAAAATAGATGTTGGATCGATCCAGCGATTTAAGGAGTTTGAAGTTACCCAATGTGCAAGTAGAACTGGATGCCTGAGGGCAGAGTGAGGAGTGTGTTTAACCAGCGAGCCACAGCAACCACCAGTGTGCATACCCTTCGACATCTGTTGGGGGAGATTGAGTACCGGTCTGCCCGGAGAGCACCGACGTCGGTTCAATAACCATTAATCAATAACTTCATTCTCTATAACCCCGAGAAATTTCTTGTGTACTTATCATGCATTACGTGATATAGAATGATAGACAGAGAAATAGACATGGAGGGGCGTGTTTGACCTCAGATTGACAGCCTCGACCTTCACTAGCCAAATTCCGGGCCAAGGTTCAACATCATGCAAACCGCACAAGTCAATAATATCTTATCTCCCTTTCTCGGTTTTGACGTCATCAATTCAGTGGTACACATTTAACATTGATTTTTAATACAAGAAAAACCGCGAACGGGCTTTGGTTCATTCCGTTCAACCTGTGTCTCTTGTTTGAGTCAATTCAGATCAAGTATCATCTCCACATCGAAGACTGAGAATGTTGGAACCCTTTTACAGCCACAATTCAATCAATTATTCAATAAATCTGATCTTGACAAGGGACAGAACATGTTGGAAATCTTTTAAAGCCAACATTCGATATCGAGAAGGTACTTGATCTGATCTGATCTCATCTAGACAAGGAATTTTTGTGTGGTTTTATGGTAAGGTTGTATCGACTGATTACATGAAGGAGGTTCTGGCCAAAGAATTCAACGTCAACGTCCACGGTGGTGAGAGCTTCAGTGGCGTAGTTGTTAGTGAACTCTCTTCTTAATCTAGTGGTCGGATTCAATTCTACACTGGGGTGAATTTTTTCCCACCTAACAGCTTTCAGGTCGATCCAGCCTCAATTAGGTATCATGAAAAGCACTGGAAAGTAAAAGCGGCCGATATGATGTTGACCATATCACCCATCGTGTGATAACAGTCAATCAAAATTACAGGCATAAACAACGCCCGAGTGGTTACCGGGGCCCAAATTTGGGTTTTTAAGAATAGAACCACTGTTACCTGCCACGCATGTCGTAAGAGGCGACTAAGGAGGTTGGCTGAAATCGGATGCATGTGTCCTAAACGTGTCTATGCGTTTAGGGGCCTACCTAACCAATGTGCAACGTATACACGTTCTTGGCAAAGATCAAACCTATCGCAAAGTGTGATTAAAATTGGTCGTAAAGAACGAACGCAAAGAAGAAGAAGAAGACAGGCATAAACACTGATTATCATATGTAACACGTGGTATAAAGGGTTCCTTTACTTTTTACTTTATCCAGGGTGGTGAGATCAGGGGGAAGTGGCTCCTCTATTCGTAGGATGGGTAGCTGCTGCGCTGTTCAAAAGGAATGTTGTACTGCGATGTTGTGGTTAGTTATCTAAGCCGGTGACTGTATATTCAGACTTGCCACAAGGATTTCCTCTTTCACCAGTCTTATTCAACATATACACGGTGTCAATCACAGAACGGTAACTTAATGGAAGAGGTAGAACAGTGTCATTTTTTTGCTGATGGCATTCTAGTGTATAGACAGGGGAAAGACAGGAATGAGATTGTCAGTGGGATACAGGAGAAACTTGACCGCATCACAATCTGGATGCGTTCAAATTTCTCCTGCATCTCACTGTAATCTCCAAGGACCTCTGTTTTATCGTCCGTCTTCGATATGACTAAGAACTTGATCTCACCTACATTGAGATCAAGAATCTCTGGAAAAATATCCAGATCACTACACGAGGAAACGAACCATGTACCTGGAGCAAGGGTGAACACCTTTACTCTCACACACATAGATTACCCCAGTGCTTAATCTGAACAATGAACCACAGTATTAAATACTGCCAAACTTTGCAATAAAACAAAATAGAACAAATACAAGTTTGATAGATTTACCACAGTACCCCCGCTAATCCATTGATTCACAAAACCACTTACTTCCGGGAGCAGTCTGGTACAGAACCGTTAAAAGTTTTATAAATCAAAGAATTAATTAAAATTTCGGGCTGGAGAGTTATGTAGCTGGGTCAAATGTCACAAGAATACATTTTCGCGATTAACGAGAAAAACAAACTGAAAAATGACTTGTTTTCTGTACCAGCAGTTTCTACTCCGCCCCCACCCTTCCCATTATTGTTACTACTTTTTTTGGGGGAGGAAGAGATCCAGTGGAAGGCTTGAGTATGCTCTGACAGTCTTTAAAATGTCCAATCAAATTTAACATCGTGATACAGTCATCATCAAGTAGCTTGTCCTGAACAGAACTTTGCGCCACTCTAATAGTCCTACGGAATTCTTTCTCTCTTCTTCTCTCTCTCTCTCTCTCTCTCTCTCTCTCTCTCTCTCTCATAGGCCAGATATCCTGCCTCTGCAGCCGTCATGCTCAAATTACTAGTTACATCCTGCATCCATCTTCTCCGTGGTCTTCCTCTTCTCCTCTTTGCCGGGATACTTCGTTCCATGATCGTCTTCTCCAACCATTCGTGTCTCTTTATATATTCAAAATGCAGTAGAACCTCGATTAACCGTCATCGTCCTGACCAGGTCTGTGACGAATAACCAATTAGACGAATAACAGAAATCGTCTCTTAATACATATGTACAGTAGCGTGATTTCACTGCTGGCTTTGGAAGAAAAGAAAATCCTTTAAAAGTGAATAATACATACATATTGTATTTAATTATACAAAACGATCAATATAAACTTCAATATAAGAGTAGTAATGTACAGAAATGTATTGTAATACTATGAACCTACGTTACTTTAAAATCTGTCATCTCCTTTTGTGTCTTTGAGGCTTGAGCTTTCTGTGCGGCGATGTTCCATATCTTACGCAAAAGTAGTATATTTTTTTGTATTTGTCTCCCTCTTGCATTTCAAAACCAGTCGATGCACTTTGATAACATTGTTTCTGTTTCTGAGTGGCTAGTTGTAGGTTTTTGTTTAAGAACCGCAAATTACGCACTTTTGATAACGCAATGCTTCGAAGGTTAAAATTAGCTACAGACGCCGAGTTGGTAAGACTTGTTTACGCAAGTTCAAACGAATATGTGCGTGACCGGCACAAACTGTATTTGACAACCTTGTTATTTGCGTCTCTCACTACATAAAATTCATGTTTGAAAGTGTCATGTTTGTTTTATCTGTTCTCATTATTTTTGTTTGTTGCGACATAGCTTTTCCATTGCGCATTATGGTAGAAAACCAATATGGGCATCTGTCTGACGACGCTGACATCCATCATAAAGATGCAGTGACTCAGGACTTGATAAATCATCTTGTCCTAGGATGCTGACATCAACCATGGGCATAGTAGAGTTCTCAATGACCAGCATGCAATCTGGTGGATAAATATATATATATATATATCTCATACCGTTATACGCTACATAGGGTCTGCAAGTAATTTCTCCATACCGCTTTGTCCTGGGCAAATCGCTCAATCTCTTTCATAGAATTGAGTCCAGTATTTCTTGCCTCTCTCAGGAAATTCGCCTCAGGGTTTCCCTGAAGCGTCCTTTCTTTCTTGAACCTTTTGCCTCCAATTTCAATGCCTGCTTTTGTATTTTTGATCATTTCTTCTCAAGGTATGCCCAACATATCTCCATCTTCTCTTTCTTATAACAGTTGTTACTAATGGTTGACCAGACATTTCTTCTCAAAGTATGCCCAACATATCTCCATCTGCTTATAACAGTTGTTACTAGTGGTTGACCAGACATTTCTTCTCAAGGTATGCCCAACATATCTCCATCTTCTTCTTATAACAGTTGTTACTAGTGGTTGACCAGACATTTCTTCTCAAGTATGCCCAACATATCTCCATCTTCTCTTGCTTATAACAGTTGTTACTAGTGGTTGACCAGACATTTCTTCTCAAGGTATGCCAACATATCTCCATCTTCTCTTGCTTATAACAGTTGTTACTAAATATAAAGGGAGATAAGGAGGAGAAAAGAGACACGTAGAGTTATTGTTATCAATGTCAAACATGGTCCCTAACTAAATCCCAAGAAAGAAAGATCACAACATGTCAAATGAACTGTTTAAGAAAAGTCGTCAATGTTACAAGACGGGATGAATAGAAAGAGATAAAGACAAAGATAACAGAAAGAGGAAAGGGATGACGAAAGGGAAAAAAATGTCGACAAATAGGGCAAATAAAAACAAAATCCAATCTGGCAACCAGACAATAAAAAATTACCAATTGTCTGGGAAAATATCTGTCCCAAAATGGCCGTGGTCACTGAGTGCAGACATGATGACCTGACAAAATCAACATTGTAATATCCATTGTACACAGAGACCTCAGTTGGTGTTCATTTGGACCTTTTGTTTCCAGGATATCCCAGTATGATTTTGTCATCATATCAAGAAGTATAGCAAACATAGCCTCACAAATACTTAAGTAAAAACAGTATGGAATAGAATTGATAGGAAAACAAAGATCATAATGCTAAAAGCACGCATATTCCCATTGACAACGTATGGGTGTGAAGCATGGACATTTAACAAGTCAGTGGGAAAACATATATGTACTTTTGAATATAAATGTTACAGAAAAGTTCTCCGTATATCATGGACAGAGACGAGAACAAATAGATCTATCCAGAAATAACTCAAAATCAAAGAAAACTGGCTGATACTACAAATATGGATCTCAATGGCGTAGTGGTTAAGTCGTTTGACTGTAGTACTGAAGATCTCAATGGCGTAGTGGTTAAGTTGTTTGACTGTAGTACTGAAGATCTCAATGGCGTAGTGGTTAAGTCGTTTGACTGTAGTACTGAAGATCTCAATGGCGTAGTGGTTAAGTCGTTTGACTGTAGTACTGAAGATCTCAATGGCGTAGTGGTTAAGTCGTTTGACTGTAGTACTGAAGATCTCAATGGCGTAGTGGTTAAGTCGTTTGTATGTTATATTGAAGGTTGTGGGTTTGAATCCGGACCGAAACACATATACAGTTTTTCATGAGATCCCTAGATTGTTGCCGGGCTACGGAGTTCATGCTTTGTGCAATGCTCTCGGCAAATGGCATGCCATCTCTGCTAACAAAGACGGAGTCATATGGGAAAATCCCCGTGCAATGAAGCCAATCCGTCGTATTTTGACCGTTCTTGGACAAACAGAAATGTGAAAGTTGAAGTATTTTGACCGTTCTTGGACAAACAGAAATGTGAAAGTTGAAGTATTTTGACCGTTCTTGGACAAACAGAAATGTGAAAGTTGAAGTATTTTGACCGTTCTTGGACAAACAGAAATGTGAAAGTTGAAGTATTTTTACCGTTCTTGGACAAACAGAAATGTGAAAGTTGAAGTATTTTGACCGTTCTTGGACAAACAGAAATGTGAAAGTTGAAGTATTTTGACCGTTCTTGGACAAACAGAAATGTGAAAGTTGAAGTATTTTGACCGTTCTTGGACAAACAGGAATGTGAAAGTTGAAGTATTTTGACCTTTCTTGGACAAACAGAAATGTGAAAGTTGAAGTATTTTGACCGTTCTTGGACAAACAGAAATGTGAAAGTTGAAGTATTTTGACCGTTCTTGGACAAACAGAAATATGAAAGTTGAAGTATTTTGACCGTTCTTGGACAAACAGAAATATGAAAGTTGAAGTATTTTGACCGCTCTTGGACAAACAGAAATGTGAAAGTTGAAGTATTTTGACCGTTCTTGGACAAACAGAAATGTGAAAGTTGAAGTATTTTGACCGTTCTTGGACAAACAGAAATGTGAAAGTTGAAGTATTTTGACCGTTCTTGGACAAACAGAAATGTGAAAGTTGAAGTATTTTGACCGTTCTTGGACAAACAGAAATGTGAAAGTTGAAGTATTTTGACCGTTCTTGGACAAACAGAAATGTGAAAGTTGAAGTATTTTGACCTTTTTTGGACAAACAGAAATGTGAAAGTTGAAGTATTTTGACCGTTCTTGGACAAACAGAAATGTGAAAGTTGAAGTATTTTGACCTTTCTTGGACAAACAGAAATGTGAAAGTTGAAGTATTTTGACCGTTCTTGGACAAACAGAAATGTGAAAGTTGAAGTATTTTGACCGTTCTTGGACAAACAGAAATATGAAAGTTGAAGTATTTTGACCGTTCTTGGACAAACAGAAATATGAAAGTTGAAGTATTTTGACCGCTCTTGGACAAACAGAAATGTGAAAGTTGAAGTATTTTGACCGTTCTTGGACAAACAGAAATGTGAAAGTTGAAGTATTTTGACCGTTCTTGGACAAACAGAAATGTGAAAGTTGAAGTATTTTGACCGTTCTTGGACAAACAGAAATGTGAAAGTTGAAGTATTTTGACCGTTCTTGGACAAACAGAAATGTGAAAGTTGAAGTATTTTGACCGTTCTTGGACAAACAGGAATGTGAAAGTTGAAGTATTTTGACCTTTCTTGGACAAACAGAAATGTGAAAGTTGAAGTATTTTGACCGTTCTTGGACAAACAGAAATGTGAAAGTTGAAGTATTTTGACCGTTCTTGGACAAACAGAAATATGAAAGTTGAAGTATTTTGACCGTTCTTGGACAAACAGAAATATGAAAGTTGAAGTATTTTGACCGCTCTTGGACAAACAGAAATGTGAAAGTTGAAGTATTTTGACCGTTCTTGGACAAACAGAAATGTGAAAGTTGAAGTATTTTGACCGTTCTTGGACAAACAGAAATGTGAAAGTTGAAGTATTTTGACCGTTCTTGGACAAACAGAAATGTGAAAGTTGAAGTATTTTGACCGTTCTTGGACAAACAGAAATGTGAAAGTTGAAGTATTTTGACCGTTCTTGGACAAACAGAAATGTGAAAGTTGAAGTATTTTGACCTTTTTTGGACAAACAGAAATGTGAAAGTTGAAGTATTTTGACCGTTCTTGGACAAACAGAAATGTGAAAGTTGAAGTATTTTGACCTTTCTTGGACAAACAGAAATGTGAAAGTTGAAGTATTTTGACCGTTCTTGGACAAACAGAAATGTGAAAGTTGAAGTATTTTGACCGTTCTTGGACAAACAGAAATATGAAAGTTGAAGTATTTTGACCGTTCTTGGACAAACAGAAATATGAAAGTTGAAGTATTTTGACCGCTCTTGGACAAACAGAAATGTGAAAGTTGAAGTATTTTGACCGTTCTTGGACAAACAGAAATGTGAAAGTTGAAGTATTTTGACCGTTCTTGGACAAACAGAAATGTGAAAGTTGAAGTATTTTGACCGTTCTTGGACAAACAGAAATGTGAAAGTTGAAGTATTTTGACCGTTCTTGGACAAACAGAAATGTGAAAGTTGAAGTATTTTGACCGTTCTTGGACAAACAGGAATGTGAAAGTTGAAGTATTTTGACCTTTCTTGGACAAACAGAAATGTGAAAGTTGAAGTATTTTGACCGTTCTTGGACAAACAGAAATGTGAAAGTTGAAGTATTTTGACCGTTCTTGGACAAACAGAAATATGAAAGTTGAAGTATTTTGACCGTTCTTGGACAAACAGAAATATGAAAGTTGAAGTATTTTGACCGCTCTTGGACAAACAGAAATGTGAAAGTTGAAGTATTTTGACCGTTCTTGGACAAACAGAAATGTGAAAGTTGAAGTATTTTGACCGTTCTTGGACAAACAGAAATATGAAAGTTGAAGTATTTTGACCGCTCTTGGACAAACAGAAATGTGAAAGTTGAAGTATTTTGACCGCTCTTGGACAAACAGAAATGTGAAAGTTGAAGTATTTTGACCGCTCTTGGACAAACAGAAATGTGAAAGTTGAAGTATTTTGGACATATATAAAGAGATGAAGGGTTGGAGAAGATCGTTATAGAATGAAGATCGTTATTTCTTCACACCGCTCTGTCCTGGGCAACTCGCTTAATCTCTTCCATTAAACTGAGACCGATATTTCTTGCATCTCTCAGCAAAGTTCGTTTCAGGGTCTATTTAGGGCACCCTCTCTTTCTTGAAGCCTTTGCCCATTTCAATGCCTGGTGTGGTGTTATTTGATCATTTCTTCTCAATATATATCCAACATGACCTGGTTTATGAGAGAGAGAGAGAAATTCCGAAGGTCTGTAAGGATCTGTTTAAAGGAGTTAATGAAATCTTGCATTTGTTGTCAGCACTGATAAAACTCTTCTTATATTTAAACAATCGATCGTAAATTTCCCACACCGTCTTAAAGATCACACGTGCAACGAGTATCAGACAGGTAACTGATATTTACCTGTCTATATTCTGGACAGGTATGAAAGAAAGTTTAATTTTAGGGATATCGGAAATTGATAATCAAGATTTCGATATCAACAATCTCACCTTGATTCAAGGTTATACAAGAATTTTCTAGTTTAAGATGATGTGTTTTTCCACTATCCGCTCTTTCGATAATTCGCTCTTTCGATAATCTCTATCTTCTCTCTTCTTTCTTTCTCTCTTTTCTCTCTCTTTCTCTCTTTCTGTCTCTCTTCTCTTCTCTTTTTCTCTCTCACCTCCGTCTTGTCGCTCTCTTCTCTCTTCTTTCTTTCTCCTCTCTCTTCTCTCTCTCGTCTCTCTCTCTTATATCTCTTTTCTCTCTCTCTCTCCCCTCTCTTTCTCTTATCTCTCTCTTCTTTCTCTTCCCTCTCTCTTCTCTCTCTATCTCTCTTCTCTCTCTCTTTGCTCCCTTGAGAGCCCCGGCAACACACGGGCGATTTCGATAATCCGCTCTTTTGATAATCCGCTCTTTTGATAATCCGCTCTTTTGATAATCCGCTCTTTTGATAATCCGCTCTTTTGATAATCCGCTCTTTTGATAATCCGCTCTTTTGATAATCCGCTCTTTTGATAATCCGCTCTTTTTATAATCCGCTCTTTTGATAATCCGCTCTTTCGATAATCCGCTTTTGATAATCCGCTCTTTTGATAATCCGCTCTTTCGATAATCCGCTCTTTTGATAATCCGCTCTTTTGATAATCCGCTCTTTTGATAATCCGCTCTTTTGATAATCCGCTCTTTTGATAATCCGCTCTTTTGATAATCCGCTCTTTCGATAATCCGCTCTTGATAATCCGCTCTTTCGATAATCCGCTCTTTTGATAATCCGCTCTTTCGATAATCCGCTTGTGATAATCCGCTCTTTTGATAATCTGCTCTTTTGATAATCCGCTCTTTCGATAATCCGCTCTTTTGATAATCCACTTTCGATAATCCGCTCTTTCGATAATCCGCTCTTTCGATAATCCGCTCTTTTGATAATCCGCTCTTTCGATAATCCGCTCTTTCGATAATCCGCTCTTTCGATAATCCGCTCTTTTGATAATCCGCTCTTTCGATAATCCGCTCTTTTGATAATCCGCTCTTTTGATAATCCGCTCTTTCGATAATCCGCTCTTTCGATAATCCGCTCTTTTGATAATCCGCTCTTTTGATAATCCGCTCTTTCGATAATCCGCTCAGTTGATAATCCGCTATTGATAAACCAATCTTTGCATAATTTTCCCTTTCAACAATCCGTCTCTGTGGCACAGAGGCTAGGTGCTTGTCTCTCGTTCCAAACATACTCGGTTCGCTCCCTCGTGAAGCCATCGGGATATTTGTTCAGAGATCCCTGATCTCATTGTAGGTGAAATCGAGTTCCTAGTCCTATCGTACGGACGATAAAACGTAGGTCCCATGTTCAAGTTGAACACGTTGGTAGTTCAAAATCGAGAAGAGCAGGCTGAAAAGCAGCTGCCCGTGCAAAATTCATTCTTTCTTTCTTTCTCGAATCCTGTATGCCTCACAGCGTCAGGTCAGGAAGAGATTTCAAAACGGGCCCTAGTATGCGCTTCGTAGATAGTCTCTTTCGTCGCCTCTGTTATCTCTGAGGTCCATCTTTTGCGTGGCCGGCCTTTTGCTTTGTACCCGTTGTATCGGAGCAGCATTGCTCTTTGGGGTGCACTGTCTGATGGTAATCTGCTTACGTGACCGAACCATTTAATTTGTTGTTTCTTGATGAAGTCTAGTACTGATGTTGTACCCACTTTTTCCTGATGTCTTCATTTCTCAACCGGTCTCTTCTTGTTACACCCAGCATTCTGCGTAGACACTTCATCTCTGTTGTGACTAGTTTTCTTCTATCGTTTGTTGTCAGCGTCCAGGTTTGGCACTGGTAACATAATGTGGGAGAAAGATTGTGTTGAACATTGCTCTTTTTGTGTTCATGGTGACGTGTTTGCATCTTAAAATTGGCGCCATTTGCCTATCATTTGATTTGCTTTGTTGCATCTGTGTTGAATTTCATTAGTTATTCTTCCATTTGCTGAAAAATGCTCCCCAGGTATGTGAAATCTTTTGCTTGATTTAGTAGATGATTATCGATGGAGATGTTGGTAGTGTTTTCCTCTCTGGCGAATGTCATTACTTCTGTTTTGTCGATGTTAATTCTCATGTTGTATTCGTTACATGCTAACTGGAGTCTGTTGATGTGTTGTTGTAGCTGTTCTTCTGTTGTTGATATGATTGCCTGATCGTCTGCAAAAGAAATTCATTTAAGAGTTCTCCGAGGTTGTTTCCTTCGTGGTGTTAGCTATTTTACAAATGTGGTCAATGTCATCACGTACATTGACCACATTTGTAAAATAGCAAAATTCATTAGAATGTTAAAAAAATAAAATTCCTACAAAATATTTTTACCATCTTCTAAATTACATCGGGGAACCTCGCCGGTGCTATGGAGCTCGTGCACTGCTGCTGAGACATTCCTATTTAAGAAATAGATCGTGCACACATGGTTACGATGGTCCTTTTGCTATTCCTCTAAGATACACTTTCGTTGATCCGCTCTCTCGACGATCTAAAATCTCCACATATTCATCATCATCAAGTAGCTTGTTCCTTCTGGAACTTGGCTCCCGTGACAGCAATCCTGAAAAACTCTCTGTTCTGTGCAAGTTTACCGACATCAGCAGCAGTCATTCTCAGATCGTCAATTACATCTTGTACCCATCATCTTATAGGTCTTCCTCTCATTCTTCTACCAGGCATCATTCCCTCCAAAATTATCTTTTCTATGCACTCATGTCGTTTGATGTGTCCGAAATATTTAATTTTCCTTGATTTTATGCTCTTTAATAGCCGACTCTCTTTAATATCAAGCTGTTGCAGAATAGAAGCATTTATTCTTTTCTCTGTCCATGATATTCTAAGTATTCTTCTGTAGCATTTGTTCTTTTCTCTGTCCATGATATTCTAAGTATTCTTCTGTAGCATTTGTTCTTTTCTCTGTCCATGATATTCTAAGTATTCTTCTGTAGCATTTGTTCTTTTCTCTGTCCATGATATTCTAAGCACTCTTCTGTAGCATTTGTTCTTTTCTCTGTCCATGGTATTTTAAGTATTCTTCTATAGCATTTGCATTCAAATGCATTACGAATCTTCCACATATTACAAGCTTAGAAAATCCAATTCTAAGATATTCTAAGTATTCTTCTGTAGCATTTGCATTCAAATGCATTACGAATCTTCTACATATTACAAGCTTAGAAAATTCACAGATTTGACCCTAGACCCAAACTTTTTCCCTCATGTTTTCATAATCTACAATTGGATATGAAATGTAGAGTTCTTCATGAAGTTAAACTAACAGACACTTTTGAAATAGGAACTGCCTGTGGTGTTGCCGGGCTTGCAAGGGAGCAAAGAATAGTAAGACTGTGACCTACAAGGCATGTCGTAAGAGGCGACTGAGGTAGGGGTCAAGGGTAGCTACCCTAGTAAATAAAAGGCGTCGCAGAAATCGGATGTGCTCGTCTACTTGTAGGCGCAGAGCTGGCACAACATACATTTGCTTTTAGACTCAGATCACATATAAATCACAGAGGGTGGTTTAACAAGTGGTCGATATGGAGCGTTCGAAGAAGAAGTAGAAGAAGAAAAAAATGGACAGGAGTGCTATAGGGGTGCCCTCTATCACCTTTGTTGTTCTTACTGACTATAGACTGAATTATGAAGACAACAGTACCTACCACTAGTAATGAAATTGAGTGAACTCTGACAGAGCAGATGGACTATCTGGACTGGAAACGGCACAAGAGAGAGAGAGCGAGAGAGAGAGAGAGAGAGAACGAAGAGGAAAGAGAGACTGGACGAGGGGAAGGAGAGAGTTAAGGACGTGTGAAGAAATAGGTTGAAAAAGGGAGAGAGGTGAGAAGGAGCGAAAGGAAAAGTGTAGAGGAGCAGAGCGTGGAGAAGGTGGGGAGGAGGGGAAAAGAGAAGAGGAGGAGGAGGAGATATAGGAAGGAAGAAAGAGAAGAGAAAAAGTTAAGAGGAGAAAGTGAGAGAGATAGGAGGTGAGGAGAGAGAGGAGGGGGAAATGATGGGGAGATAGGAAGAGAAGGCAAGATAGAGAGGGAAGAGACGAGAAAGGAAGAGGATGGGAGAAAGAAGGCGGAGGAAATGAAAGAGACAGGAGGAAAGGAGAGAAAGAGAGAAGTGGAGAGAAAGGGTGTGGAAAAGAGAGAGAGAACCAGGGAACTGCTTGTATCTTATCGCTGGTCAAAAATGGCCAACAGTTATTAATCTTCAATATTAGTTTTCTATTTGTGAAATACGACCAAGAAAATGTTGGATTGGTGGGGCGAGGGGGTGGAACTGACGTTTATGGAATAATCCATCATGAGTTAGATAAATTGATATTGATAATGGAATATGCGTTGGTTGTCTTCACTGCTATTGGTTTTTGGTTATTGGTTATTGTTATTGGTTATTTTTATTGGTTATTTTTATTGGTTATTTATTATTGTTATTTGTTATTGGTTGTTAGTTATTTGTTATTGGTTATTAGTTATTTGTTATTGGTTATTGTTATTGGTTATTGGTTGTTAGTTATTTGTTATTGGTTGTTTGTTATTGTTATTGGTTAGTTATTTGTTATTGGTTATTAGTTATTTGTTATTGGTTATTGTTATTGGTTATTGTTATTGGTTATTGGTTATTGGTTGTTAGTTATTGTTATTGGTTATTGGTTGTTAGTTATTTTTTTGGTTATTGGTTGTTAGTTATTTGTTATTGGTTGTTGTTGTTAGTTATTTGTTATTGGTTGTTGTTGTTAGTTATTTGTTATTGGTTATTGTTTATGTTATTGGTTATTGTTATTGGCCATTGGGTTTTGTACACTGAACCAACGTCATAGTATTGGAGGCAGACCGGTGCTCTGCCTCCCCCAACAGATGTTGAAGATAATGTATAATGATGGTAACTAGGTCTGCTGGTTAAACAAGTGGTTAAACAAGTGGTTAAACAAGTGGTTAAACAAGTGGTTAAACAAGTGGTTAAACAAGTGGTTAAACAAGTGGTTAAACAAGTGGTTAAACAAATGGTTAAACAAGTGGTTAAACAAGTGGTTAAACAACTGTTTTGCGTTCCGAAGGTCGCGGGTTACAATCCGGAATGCGCCGTTCTATTCACTGGTGTATTTTTTTTCGTCAGACCAGTAGGACTGTTGCCGGAGCTACAGAGTGTGTGCTTTGTGCAACGCTCTCGGTATATGGCTTGTCATTACTGCCAACAGAGACAGAGCCATATGGGAAAACTCGGTTCAATGAATTCAATCCTTCGCATATAAACCTTATAGAAATCATGTGTGGTCATGATGTATGCTCTTGATGTCCCAACTATGAGAGTGTAGATTCAAGATGGCTAGGGTGGATGCGTATCTAAAACTAAGTGTGGGGCGTGATGGTAAGATGCTCGCCTCTCTCTCCAAAGATACTCCGTTCGTTCCCCAATCAGTAACTATCTAGCCAACCACCTAATTAATTATATAACTAACCAGCTAAATAATCAACTAGTTAACCAACCAATAAACTAACCAGCTAAATAACCAACTAGTTAACCAACCAATAAACTAACCAGCTAAATAACCAACTAGTTAACCAGCCAATAAACTAACTAGCTAAATAACCAACTAGTTAACCAACCAATAAACTAACTATCTGTTAACTCAGCCAATAATTTAACATTATATACCATCTTTCAACCATAGCTCCGCTCCAAAGTTAAGCATCAACTAGTTTACAACCTCACAAAACTAACTAGCTAATAACAAACTAGTTACAACCTTAACAGTATAAAGGTAAAAGAACAGACAAGAGCAAATAATCAACTGTTAACATTCAAAAACTAATTGCAAAAACAACTAGTTAACAGCCAATAAACTAACTAGTTGTTTTTCAGAAATAATTTACAACAATTCGATTATCCATCTTTCAAGATATGCTGCCGCTCCAAGAGAGATTAAGCATAATATTTGACAACCTCACAAAGACTTAGATAACAATATTGTTGACACAACCTTGAGGGAAGGGGATGAAAGGGGGTGGAAAGGAAGCGGGGGAAGATTTTTTGCAGGAATAATCGAAACTGGTTAAACATTTCCAGAACATTTTTTCAAAGAACATTGAAAGACGCATATTGACCAGATGCATATTGCAAATATTTCAAACGGAAAGCATTTGATCGATTCCAATCCGCAAATCCGTTTTAGTATTCAAATTATTGCTAATTTTGTTTCTTTTAACAAGTGTATTTTAAATTAAAGAAATATTGTTAGTTTTTGTTTTAAATCGGTTATGGATCTGGTATGACAGTATTTCAGAACGGAGCAGAATATTTTTAGTTGTGTTTCGGAAGGAAAGATGTTATATATTGAGCAGTTTATGAATATGTCTAAAGAAAGTAGTATTTGAAAGTTGTGATTGAACCAAGTAAGAATAGTGTTGTTTTATTTGGATTGTGCGCGTAGACTTATTCGTGAAAGTGTATGAATAATTTTCAGGATTTATATAACTGGGACACAACTGTAAATCTGTTCATATTATTTCTAGAACTGGTTGGTTAGTTGGTTTGTTAGTTGGTTAGTTGGTTGGTTGATTAATTTGGTTGCTTTGTTAGTTAGTTAGTCGGTCAATTAGTTAGTTAGTCAGTCAGTCAGTTAGTTAGTTAGTCGGTCAGTTAGTTAGTCGGTCAATTAGTTAGTTGTTTGGTTGGTTAGTTAGTTGGTTGGTTTGTTGGTTAGTTCATTGGTTGGTTGGTTAGTTAGCTAGTTAGTTGGTTGGTTTGTTGGTTGGTTAGTTAGTTAGTTAGTTAGTTGATTAGTTAGTTAGTTAGTTGGTTAATTTGTTTGTTGGTTGGTTAATTTGGTTGCTTCGTTAGTTAGTCGGTCACTCAGTCAGTTAATTAGTCGGGCAGTTAGTTAATTAGCTGGTCAATCAGTTAGTTAGTTAATCTGTCAGTCAGTCAGTTAGTTAATTAGTTAATCGGTCAGTCAGTCAGTTAGTTAGTTAATCGGTCAGTCGGTCAGTTAGTTAGTCGGTCAGTAAGTTAGTTAGTCAGTCAGTTAGTTAGTCAGTTAGTCAGTCAGTTAGTTATCTAATATACATATCCGAAGTAATGACATTCACTAGAGGGGGAAGAAACTAACAATATCATCATTGTCAAACAAGTGAATGACTTGACATTTTGTTTCTTTGCGTGCTATGAATTTACGCGTAGTCATGGCGCACAATTTGACGTCTCTGGCTGATGTTTGGTTTGCTTTATCATTGCCAGTGCCCCTCGCTATTAAGGCGAACTTTACTCCGTCTTCAGAAGTACTTGTAATTTACATGCTCAAGGAAAAGATCAGGGTTTCCTGTAGATAAGCCACGTGTGACACTAACTATTTTTTGCCCAACCGGACTCGAACCCCTGAATTTTCACAGTACAGGGTCACTAACACAGAGTGGTATCAGCTTTGCTGTCGGCGACCCAATTATATGACTAGGGAGCAGTTTTCTTCAACATATGGAAGAATAGCTAACGAAATCAAACATAGATGTCTTTCTTTCTTTCTTTCTCGAATCCTGTATGCCTCACAGCGTCAGGTCAGGAAGAGATTTCTAAAACGGGCCCTAGTATGCGCTTCGTAGATAGTCTCTTTCGTCGCCTCTGTTATCTCTGAGGTCCATCTTTTGCGTGCCGGCCTTTTGCTTTGTACCCATTGTATCGGAGCAGCATTGCTCTTTGGGTGCACTGTCTGATGGTAATCTGCTTACGTGACCGAACCATTTAATTTGTTGTTTCTTGATGAAGTCTAGTACTGATGTTGTACCCACTTTTTCCTGATGTCTTCATTTCTCAACCGGTCTCTTCTTGTTACACCAGCATTCTGCGTAGACACTTCATCACTGTCGTGACTAGTTTTCTTCTATCATTTGTTGTCAGCGTCCAGGTTTGGCACTGATAGCATAATGTAATAGATGTAATAGAGCAAATCAAATCATAGGACAAATGGCACCATTGTTAAAATGTTAACATGTCACCATGAACACTAAAATAGCATTGCTCAACATGATCTTTCTCCCAACATTTTGCTATCAGTGCCAAACCTGAACGCTGACATCAAACGATATAAGAAAACTGGTCATTCCGTTGCTATCCACACATTCCGTGCGCACACTTCCAGATTCAATCCATTGAAGCATATTCATCGAGTCTGATATGATAATCGTATGGGTAGTTTGTTGCTCAGTCACCCACGAGTAACTTGGGCAAAGTTCTAGGTTGTCACACTGTACGCGGTTGGACTACAGATAACCTTGACCCTTTACTTGGGGATCTAAATTACAACTACCTCTGAAGTCTGAGTAAGGTTCGCCTGAATAGGGAAGGACACTGGTAATAAATAAAGCAAAGCTTTTACGCAAAATTCAGTCAGATGCGTCATATTACGCGCCATGACTACACCTTCTTCTTCTTCGAGCGTTCCATATCGACCATTTGTTAACCACTTTGTAATCTGTATGTGATCTGAGCCTAGGAGCGATTGTATGTTGTGCCAGTTATGCGCCTGCAAGTAGGCCAGCACATACGATTTCTGCTACGCTTTTTATTTACTAGGGTAGCTTTCCTAGGCCCCTACTGTAGCGGGAGAACAAAAGAACACTATTAATTTTAATATTATAAAATTATTATTATTGCTATTTGTGTGTGCAGGTGTAATACAAGAAAACGTCTAGAAAATAAACAAACAAACAGACAGACACAATGAACAAAACATTGAACTTGTGCCGTGCTCCGGTAGAGCTTAAAAACGGATCAACCGCCTGTTTGGAGAACACACTAATTATTCAACATTCGGTGCTTCTCCCGTTGAACATTCTCAACATCCTACTCAACAGTTTAACCATCACCGCTGTTGCCTTCACCAGGAAACTACACAACATTCCAAACTCGTTACTACTCTCCCTGGCTGCTATCGATGTCCTGGAAGGAGTTTTGTCCCTTTGTACAAACTTAATGTTTTTCGTTTGGGACGTGCAGTGTTCTAGAAACTGCGAAAATGCCTTCACGGGATTTGAACCAGCATGGCTTCGAGAATTCAGATTCGGAATAAGTGCATCCTTCACTTGTAACTACCTTTGTTTACTACTAATAGCCGCTCAACAATGGCTGTACATCTGTTATCCATTTACCTACGACCGTGTAGCCACGCCTAAAAAAACAGCGTGTGTTATGATCATTTTCGGTATTTCAAGTATCGTCATTAATCTTGACATTATTTTTGCTCGTTCGTCTGTGAGGACGCAGAATGAAGTATACGACCACAGAGTCTTTGCAATTCCAGTCTTGCATTCCATTGCCAGTCTCATCATTTTTCTATATGTATTTTCATATTTCCTTGATTGCTTTTAAGCAGATTCGAAGCCTGGCTCGTCAAATTGAAGATACGAACGGGATTTCCCGATCTAAAACATTAAAACCCAACAAATTGAGAACAAATTGGAGATTTCTACGAATGTTTTTTATGTCGTTCGGTGTGTTTTTTGTGTGTGTTAGCCCGCTTGTTTATTATCGGGCGTTTAGTAGTCAGACTCCAGAGTCATTGGGAGACTGGATAACAGTTCTTGTTTTGCAGACATTTCCAGGCGTGCATTATTTAGCAAATTTTTTTGTGTTTGCGATACAGCATAGAGATTTAAATTGTGTGATTAAGAGGTATATGAGGAGACTGTGTTGTTATGTGTGTGCACAGACAGATAGTCAGATGGACGAGCAGACAGATAGACATACAGATAGACAGACAGATGGATGAACAAACAGACAAATAGACAGTCAACAGACAAGTATGACAGGTAGGTAGGTAGTAACTAGGTTCACGCCTTAGGGATACCATGAAACGAACTTTGCTGAGAGGCAAGAAATATCGGACTCAGTTCCATAAAGTGATTGAGCAAGTTGCCCAGAACAGAGCGGTGTGGAGAAATTACTTGAAGGCACTATATAACGTATACCGGTACGAGAGAAATATATAATTTAGGTAGGTAGACGTATAGATCAACAGACAGATAAACTGACAGCCAGATAGATAGATAGTAGTTACAGACATACAGACGGATAGAAATATAGACATTAAGACAGAAGATAGATATACATAAAATACATACATACAGATAGACAGACATAAAATACAGACATAATGACAGACGACAGACATAAAATACAGACATTAAGACAGAAGACAGACGTGAATACCATGGTTAACAGACATGGATTAACCTGTCTCAAAGTTATGGCAGAGGCGGATATTGAATAAAGCCTGTTGCTATTTCTTTATCATGGACTTGTTGCTGAACGTGGCGGACTATGGTCTTGGTCTTCTAACAGTGAGCAGAACATCGCTGGATAAGTTAGACAGGGTCTGAAATGAGACGATGATGCTTATACTTGGTTGTACATGTGACATTTTATGTGAGGCAATGCGCTATGTCTGTGGCTTGCCAATGATGGCCATAAGACACAAAGTCGCACAGGTAAAAACATCTGAGTGTTTTTGAAGACACAAATCATCCTCTGTATAATGCCATAAATGTAAACAAGGGCAGACGTTTGAAGAGAGGCCGATCTTGGATGACCGGAGCAGAGGATGTTATTAAACAAGTCTATACTTTACACGAGCTTAGGCATGGGGAAGAATGGATGCCTATATCAGAGGATATGATTGATTACACCAGGGTTGTCAGTACACTTGGGCGCTGCTTAGAGAATGGGCCCCTGGCATCACTAATGCAGAGATTATGGCACTCTCGTAGATCAGCACTCCCATCCTGATGATATCATTATTTACACTGATAGCTCTGTCAGACGTGGAAACAGATCAAAGTAGGCTTATTCAGCACAACAAAACGGAAGAACACTTAATGAGGACGTTGGCGCCTTCGAGACAACAACATCGAGCATGACTATGGAGATAACCGCTGCCTCCAGGGCATTCTCTTGGGTCGCTGAGCAACAGGTCACTCATACGATTATCATATCAGACTTGATGAATATGCTTCAAAGTATTGAATCTGGAAGTATGTGATCGGAATGGATGGGCCTCATTGGGAATTATATCTCAAGACACTGATTTGACTGTACGTACTTGGACATGCTGGAGTGCAGGGCAATGAATGTGCTGACTTTCTTGCAAACAATGCCCTAACAAGAGGGCAGAAGTATGGACAGAGATGATGTTAAATGTCCATGCTTGACACCCATATGTTTCCACTGGAAATATGCATTCTCTTAGTACTTGATACCTACCTCGTCTTCTGAAATAAAAATCGGACATATCCTTTAGACTTTAGCCATCAACCACAGTAAACAAGTCTGATTTTAGGCACCATTATACGTTCAGTAGTTTGTCATTGATTTCTGAACAGTGAGATCTATTTTTACCGTTCTTTTCCACGGGAAAAAAATTGGCTTCCAAACTGCCCGCCGCGGTGTTTGAACCAGGTACGCTTGAGTTGTGATCGAGCTCACTACCGTTTAAGCTACAGACACCCACCTCTTCTTCTACCACTCTCAAATATTCTTCGACGATTTGTTTCTGATATGTAGCCATGTCTGTTTACATGTCCGAACAATGCAAGCTTACAACGTGTCACCAGAAACGATTGATTGATTGATTGATTGATTGATAGGACCATCATCATCGCACTTCAGTGAGTTATCATGTGTGCTCCTATCTCTTTCTTACACACTCTTTCTTTCTCAACGGCAGTGCACGAACTCTGTAGCGCCTGCGAGGGTCCACTATGAAATTTAGAAGATGGTGAACATATTATGTAGAAATGTTATTAACTAACCTTTGCTAATGAATTTTACTAGAACACGGCTTTCCAGCCTGTTTTTCTTGATTTTGAAATGTCTAAGGGTTCTTTACTGCTCAATGTGCAATTGTGGGAAATCAGACCCCAACTACACCACGTGACCTCGCATTTCAGTATTGGTGTATATAGACTAATTCATTTTAAAATCAACACAAAATGCTAAATCGAAGTCATATTATGCAACAAGTTAAGTTTAATAATAAGGAATATCAATATTATAAATATTCTTCACCAAAAATAACCATAGACTCACCGAATTGAGTAAAATTGCACAAAAGCGTGCAGTGTTCTATCAAACATCTGTAATTTCCAGATCCCTTTTCTTATCTAGGTCAGGGAATACCCGGCCAGTTGTCTGGCCTGTGCTAGAGCCTGACTGTGCATAGACTGAGGTCATAGATCTCTGGCAAAATATCCCGATAGCTTCACGAGAGAGCGAGCTTAGTACCTTTGGAACTAGAGGCGATCACCTAACCTCTAGACCACATAGACACCTCTGTCCGATATGATGGCAGAACCATGTTGTAGTTGAATCATGTTATGGTTTCCCCTTATCTTGGATAAACATTGGAAAGTTTCAATTTAGGAAGTTTTTCTGCACTCAACATGATTGTTCTTGAACGATGCATCTATTAGGAAAGGTAGAGAGTAACAATGGAATGGCACATATTAGGAAAGGTGGAGAGTAACAATGGAATGGCAAACACATTAAGTCCCTCACAAAGAGACTTCCGAATTTCACCAGAACTCCTTCCTGAGCCGAGAAGTTATTTTTATTCCTTATCAACTCGTTTATTTTGTTATCTTTTATTGAGATTCCCACCATTATTCTATAACATTTATAATCGTATAATTTTGATTCTAGATTTGATTTCTTAAGACTATAAGTAATGTGTACGTTGCTTGGAGCCACATGGGAAACAAAGAAGAGTAATACTAGGGGTCTTCTTCTTCTTCTTTGAACGCTCCATATCGACTACTTGTTAACCACTCTTTGTGATTTGTATGTGATCTGAGCCTAAGAGCGATTGTACGTTGTGCCAGTTATGCGCCTTCAAATAGACCAGCACATCAGATTTCTGCGACGCTTTTCATTTACTAAGGTAGCTTCCTTAGGCCCCTATCTTAGTCGCCTCTTACGACATGCCTTGTAGGTCGCAGTGCTACTATTCCTTGCTCCCATTGAATGTCCCGGCAACACACGGGCGCTAGAGGGTCTAAAGCCGAACGATTGACTTCATTGCTCTGGGTTTTACCCCATATGACTCGGGTCTTTTCCGAACCGAGGCGTTTCAGGGTTGTGAACACTTGTCGCTGACCAGATTGACAGAGATAGTTGTCGATATTGGTACAACCTGAAACGAACGACATACCAATTGTACACAAAGATTGATTAATCATCATCGAACTGGTGTGTTGGGCCGCTGGAAACTGCTGGATTTGTTAAGTGGATTGAAGCACCTATGGACATGCATACTATATGTGGTCACTCATATAACTGATAACTGATTTATATTCAACAAAATGAATTCACTAAAAATTGAAGTGTAAACTGCAAGATAGTGATGTTACTGTTTACGTGGTCATCAATTCTTCTCGTGTGTCTACTCCGTGCAAGATATGATGTTTGTTTACGTGGTATCAATTCTTCGTTGGTATACTCTGCAAGATATGATGTTTGTTTACTTGCTCACAATCTTCTTGTGCTGATCTATTCTGATGATAAACTGAGTTTGTAGCCAAGGTTATTGACCTTACAGTTGGTATGATTGATTGATTGATTGATTGATTGGACCACAATATTGCACTTTAGTTTACAACCATGTATGCTTTGATCTCATTCTTGCATAGACAAATCTGCAGTGACAGCCCTAAGGTGACTGAACCACTTATTTTTGTTTATCGATGTAATTCAAGCGTCTTCTTCGAACGCTCCATATCGACCACTTGTTAAACCACTCTTTGTGATATGTATGTCATCTGAGCCTAAGATTGATAGTAACGTTGTACCAGTTATGCGCCTACAACTAGGCCAGCACATCCGATTTCTGCGATGCTTTTTTTTTTTACTAGGATAGCTTCCATAGGACACTACAACAGTCGCCTCTTACGACATGCCTTGTAGATCGCAGTTTTACTATTCTTTGCTCCCCTTGCGAGCCCCGGTAATACACGGACGATTTGTTGTTTCTCAATGTAATTCAACAAGGTTCTTTCCCAGCTTTCTTTCTTATGCTGATGTCGGTGGCTCTGTCTTTTCTGGTGTTATTGATAACTTTTCGTAGGCAGCATATTTCACATGTAATTTTTGTTTGCGATTGTGCTTTGCTCATTGTCAGTGGTTGGCTATGGAAACACAGAGTAGGCATGAAAATGGTGTTGATGATCTGTTGTTTGTCATCCATCATGCCGCCCATCATGGACATCTTCAGCAGTAGAAGACTAAGATGACTGAAAATCGTGGCATATCCTATAGGACATAGCCACAACCACAGTAAATGAGTCGTTGATTTTCTAGGCACCACTTATACGTTCAGTAGTTTGTCATTGCTTTCTGAACGGTGCGGTCTATTTTTACCTTTTGTAAAATCCCACGGAAACAAATTTGCTTCCAAACTTGCCCACCGTGGGGTTTGAACCAGGTACGCTTGGGTTCGTGATTAAGCTCACTACCGCTTGAGCTACAGACGCTCACTCTAAGATGACTAAGGCATGTGAAAAGAACGAATAACAGACGCATATCATAAACAGGTATTTCTCTGTGAGGTTTCAGAAGGGAAGAGACACCAAGGCAGACTACTGGTCAGATATAAGTTTATATGCAAGACCACAATGAAGAAATTTTCTATCAGCTCTAACAAATGGGAACAACTAGTTGATGGCAAAGTATATGGATGGAAAATAACATTACACATCGCCTGAGTAGTTACCGGGCCCAAATTTGGGGTGTAAAGAATAGAACCACTGTTACCTGCCACGCATGTCGTAAGAGGCGACTAAGGAGGTTTGGCTGAAATTGGATGCACGTCCTAAATATGTAGATATATGCGTTTAGGGACCTACCAAACCAATGTGCAACGTATACATGTTCTTGGCAAAGATCAAACATATCACAAATAGTGATTGAAATTGGTCGTAAAGAACGAATGCAAAGAAGAAGAAGAAGAACATTACCCAAAGGTGCATAATCTTTCAGAGAGAAACTTAGCCATGAGGTTGAAGGCAAGAGAAACAAGTACAAACTCAGAAGTTATCACAGTTGCACATTTGCCAAATGACCGTCTGTAGTAAGGTAAAAAAAACAAATTCCTTACTACCTGTGTAATACCGCTTTTATAGCGATGTAGAACAGGAGGGACATGGGGCTGTGGAATTTAATGTCGCATGGCTAGTGCAGTCGCCGCGAAACTTTTCAGATTAGGATTCTTTCTTTATTTTTCCAGACAGAAAAAAAATCCTTGGTCTTACTGTGGATTGAACCCGGGTCTCCCGAATGGGAGTCCGTACCCGATAGAATTTGTTAGAATCCGTTCGACGAGAACATAGATTCCCAAACTTTTTCCGCCCACCGCCCACTTTGCAGGACGTAAACATTGTAACGCCCCCACTCCCCATTATAACAGTTTGTCAACCCTCCCATATATATAAACATGCTCTATTTTCACTTTGACATAGAAAATTGACATATATTTCTGTCATACATGGTCAATTTTCAAATGATTATATACATGAAATAGAAAATTGATGAAAAAATGGATCGTGTAAGATAGGCATAAGATGAATTAAAATGCAGAATTCAAATTGTTAATGATTATTCAATCGCAAAATACCGAAACAATTCCCACCAAATGCTTCTGAACCACTATCGCCCCTGGAAGGCTTCAGCGCCCACTGGGGGAGTGTGTGGTACCACCCACTTTGGGAACCCATGGACTAGACGCTCCTGTGATGACCGTCTGTAAAGACGAAAAAGGCCACATGTTGTTTGAAATTCTTGTTATTCTTGTTATAGTTCTTGTTTTATTCACATTTGATCTTGTACATTTATGTATTATCTTGTACATTTATATTTGATCTTGTACATGTATGTTTTATCTTGTACATTTATATTTGATCTTGTACATGTATGTTTTATCTTGTACATTTATGTATTATCTTGTACATTTATGTATTATCTTGTACACTTATGTATGACAATTTTGTGCTCAATAAACGTTATAAAATATTCTGTTGGCTCTGATCTTTTACTCGGGATGTCTCTCAGTGAATGACCGTCGGGATGTCTCTCAGTGAATGACCGCTCGAGATGTCTCTCAGTGAATGACCGCTCGGGATGTCTCTCAGTGAATGACCGCTCGGGATGTCTCTCAGTGAATGACCGCTCGAGATGTCTCTCAGTGAATGACCGCTCGGGATGTCTCTCAGTGAATGACCGCTCGAGATGTCTCTCAGTGAATGACCGCTCGGGATGTCTCTCAGTGAATGACCGCTCGGGATGTCTCTCAGTGAATGACCGCTCGAGATGTCTCTCAGTGAATGACCGCTCGGGATGTCTCTCAGTGAATGACCGCTCGGGATGTCTCTCAGTGAATGACCGCTCGGGATGTCTCTCAGTGAATGACCGCTCGGGATGTCTCTCAGTGAATGACCGCTCGGGATGTCTCTCAGTGAATGACCGCTCGAGATGTCTCTCAGTGAATGACCGCTCGGGATGTCTCTCAGTGAATGACCGCTCGGGATGTCTCTCAGTGAATGACCGCTCGGGATGTCTCTCAGTAAATGACCGCTCGAGATGTCTCTCAGTGAATGACCGCTCGGGATGTCTCTCAGTGAATGACTGCTCGGGATGTCTCTCAGTGAATGACCACTAACAACACCAATTCTTGGGGGTCTCTGTGACGGAAAGGTTAGGGTGCACTCCTCTCGTTCCAAAGATAATCGGTTTGCTCCCTCGTGGAGCCATCAGGATATTTTCCCAGAGTTCCCCAGTCTCAGTGTAGGTGAAATCGAGTTCCTACTTCTTTCGGATCCGAACGATAAAACGAAGGTCCTGTGTTCATGTTGAGCGCGTAAAATAACATTTGGCAGCTCAAAATCGAGAAGAACAAACTGGAAAGCCGCTGCCTATGCAAAATTCATTAGAAAGATTGAAAAAAAAAAATTCCTACAAATTATTTTCACCATCTTCAAAATTACATCGGGGACCTCGCCGGTGCTGCTGAATTTCTCGGTAAAATGCACTATGAGCAGAACGACGCGATCCAGATTAGAGCCCTCGAGCTTTGTAACATGAGACAACGGCTTAACCACTTGGCCACAGTGGGACCTACAAGGCATGTCATAGGAGGCAAATTAGATAGGGTTCGGCTATGCCTTGCTACTCCATCTGGCAGGAATATTTCTTTAATTAAATCCACCCAACCATGCACAAGTCAAGTAACTTGTAATTGCTCACAACACAGTTGCGATATTTTAAGTACCAGTCGATAGTTTAAAGCAGTGGTTCTCAAACTTGTTGAAGTTGCGGCATACTTGAAGTCCTGAAAAAAATCGTAGGCGCACAATACACAAAAACTTAATAAATAAGATGCAAAAAGCAAAGAAATATGGAAATAATTGGAAAAGGTTACGTACATTTATTCATTATTTAATTTCTGCCTATGAGAAGCTTGGACCTGATGTGTCTTGGCGATTTTTTTTACCATAGTGCCCGCTGGTACCACGTTGCCGACCCCTGATCTGGAATTTCCTAGGACGGACATAGGAAAATCACCGGGCACATTGGTTCATCTGGAAAAACCCTTTGAGAACCTCTGAGTTAAAGCATAGGATATAGTAAGAGAAAGAAATAGAGTTTGTGTGCGTGTGTGTGTGTGTGTTCGCGTGTTGATACAATGAAGATGGTTTAAACATACATCCTGCTCCATAAAGTATAAAGAAGTTGTTCAACGCCGCTGCTGTCTCCACCCCCTTCTCCCTTCCGAGACGCGTGCCAAGGGAAGTAAACTAATTGCATTTCAAAGGGACATAATTTCTACCTCAGGTGCGCAAATCTCTACTAATGGGCGCATGTTTCTCCTGTTTTTCAACATCTTTGTTAGAAGTTGCTTAGAGAATTAGGGAAGGCCACCTGGGGCAAAGCACTTCTGTTGGCCCCTCCTGTAACGAGTGAGAGAAAAAGTAAACCATGTTACACTTAACGCGTTTGCACTCATTAGTCCCACATGCGCACGTTTACGTCTCCTGCCGGATTTCTTAATTCTTCAGTGGTAAATCACTTACTCAAATCACCCGTGGTTGCCGGAGCTGCAAGGGAGCAAAGAATGGTAACACTGCGACCTACAATGCATGTTGTAAGAGGCGATTGAGGTAGGGGTCTAGGGAAGCTACACTAGTAAATAAAAAGTCGTCGAAATCAGATATGCTGGCCTACTTGTAGGCGCATAGCTTTCACAACGTACATTTGCTATTTGGCTCAGATCACGTACAAATAAGTGGTTTAACACGTGATCGATATGGAGCGTTGGAAGAAGAAGAAGATCAGCAACAGTCACCAAAATCAGCATAAGAAAGAAAGTTGGGACAGAAAAAGCTTGAATTACATTGAGAAACAAAAAGGCGTGGTTCGGCCATTTAACTCTTTCTTCATTCTTAGGTTTTCTAGAACTTCCTTAATTTCTTCTGTTTTTCTATCTATCTATCTATCTATCTATCTATCTGTCTGTCTGTCTGTCTGTCTTTCTGTCTGTCTGTCTGTCTGTCTGTCTGTCTGCCTCTGTCTGCTCTCCCGTCTCTTCTGTCTGTCTGTCTGTCTCTGTCTGTCTGTCTGTTCTTCTGCTCTGTCTCTGTCTGTCTGTCGTCTCTACATGTATGTCTGTCTGTCTCTGTGTCTGTATGTCTGTCTACATGTATGTCTGTCTGTCTCTGTGTCTGTATGTCTCTGTCTGTCTGTGGGTGTATATATCTGTCTGGATATTTGTATATCTTTCTATCGACACTGTTCCGTGGATTGTAAGTATATTTCAACGCTCACAAATTTCTGAATATTTTCCTATAAAACAGTATCTCAAGACCTCCCTATGACAGTATTATTCTTTTACTTAATGTCCTTGATTAGCTTCCATATAATAGTATTGAATATATTTTTTGTTGGTTATAATGTTACAGGTCTCTCGGATGAGCAGAAAACGTTTTTTGAAAACAGCCAATCAGAGCTGTCCTATGCCAGAGACGGAAACACGTGGACTATTCAAGTGGGAATTGTGGGAGTGCCTCAGAAAACGACCTTCACCTTCAAGATGGGAGAGTCCTACAGCTCTACAAATATCGACGGGTCTCCGTTGAAGGTGAGGTAGTTTTCACTCTCAATGTTTCCTCTCCACTGTCATCTATAAATTAACTCTTAATACACGTGTACATGAATAATACTTTTACGTTCTGTAATAACAGCTGTTTATGGTGATTACTTAAACAAATGCAGTGACCTACCAGCTGGTACCATTACTACAACACCCAAAGATCAAGATGAAAGTGAAAAGACAGATGATAAAAAGTATTTTCCTACCAACACTTTGTTACCAGTGCCAAACTTGGTCTCTTAAATCAACACACCACAGAAAGCTCACCACGTGTGAAATGAAACGCTTGAGAAAGGCAGTGGGGGTCACCAGGAAAGATAGACTACAAAATGAGGACATCAGAAGCAAAGTGGGCATAACTTCATGCACTGAATACATTGAAAGACAACAAATGCAGTGGTTTGGACATTTAATGAGAATGAAATACAACCAACCACCAATAACAGCATACAATAAAAAGAGATCGGGTACTAGAGCTAATGGAGGACCAAGAAAATATGGATAGACAATATCAAAACACACTACATAAACACGGAAAATAACACAACAAGGGCGACTGATCGAGCCTTAGAACGCAAATTAAAGCTCCTACGCTTAACGGCAAGAGTGGACAGCCAACTATATCTTATACCTGGGAATAGACAATAGACAAACAAAATCTATTGATTGATTGATTGATTGATTGATTGATTGATTGATTGATTGATTGATAGGACCATCATCATTGCACTTCGGTGAGTTACCATATGTTCTCCTATCTATTTCTCACACAAGAAGATCTCTGCGGCTGTGCACGAATTCCGTAGCATCGGCAAGGGTCACAATGTAATTTAGAAGATCGTGAAGATATTTTGTAAGAATTTTATTTTTAGACTTCTCTAATGAATTTTGCCGGGCCGAGGCTTTCCAGCCTGATCTTCTGATTTTTACTGCGAATGCTTATTTTACGTGCCGAAATTGAACACGGGACCTACGTTTTATCGTCCGTCTCCGACAGGACTAGTAACTCGATCTCACCTACACTGAGATCAGGGATCTCTGGAAAAATCAAGATAGTTCCACAAAGCAGCGAACCGGGTACCTTTGGCACGAGAAACGAGCATCTAACCTCTACGCCACTCTGCTGGCTGTCATAAGTTTTATGAATAACAAAAATGTTACGTAGGAATGTTTAGTCAGCGGATCACATCCAGGTCCACCTTGTATTTTATTCCGAACAATATATGATGGTAGACTTGTTTGTTGCCCGCAGGTCAAATTAGATCTGCCGCATCCTTTTATTAATCTCACCTCAAATATTAAACATATGATAAAATCAGTTGTTCCCCTTCCTGTCTGACTTACAACCAGTTATTTCCCTTACACACTGCCATCAGGTTCGCTCATTCGCGGAGACATCGGTATATTTTTCCAGAGATCCTTGATCTCAGTGTAGGTGAGATCGAGTTTCTAGTCCTGTCGGAGACGGACGATAAAACGTAGGTCCCGTGTTCAATTTGAACACGTAAAAGAACCATTGGCAGTTCCAAACGAGAAGATCAGTCAGTTTTAGTTAGTGTCGAATCTCTATCTACTTCACGTCGAACCAATTAGTCCATAGGTGTCCGATATCCTAGTATTTCTCAGTCGTCTGGCGATGACACGGTTCTTTGTTGGTTTACTATTCTCTGTGGCTACCAGCATAGTGTTCTTGTCTAGCTCACACATTTAACTTGGTATACTTGCGTCTGTTAGTGTTGTAGATTCATCGCTATTACGTGAATCATGTACACGCCCTCTATCTCTTAGGGAATTTATAATATCAGTCTGGTCCATAGCTCGCCCGCTTTGTACAGCAGCCACACGTGCAAGCCTATCCACACGTTCATTCCCCCTTACACCTGCATGCCCTGGCACAAGAATAAAACTGATCTTTGTCAACTTCGAGAAGAGCTGGCTGGAAAGCCGCTGCCCGGGAAAAATTCCTTAGAAAAGATTAAAAATAAAATTCCTACAAAATATCTTCACCATCTTCAAAATGACATCGGGGATCCTCGCCGGTGTTATGGAGTTCGTACACTGTCGCTGAGATATTCCTGTGTAGGAAAGAGATCGGAGCACAAATGATTACTCACCGAAGTGCAATGATTGTAGCCCTATCAATCAATCAATCAATCAATCCATTACGTAGTTTTACTTTTGTGTATCTTAAATTTGATAAATTATTACTTACGCTGTTTTGTCAGAGTGTGGTCCGGCAAGATGGAGGACGACTAATTGAGAAACACGAAAGCAGTGGTCAGCGGAAGTTTGTCAGGACATTGAGAGGAAGTTACTGGCGACACGATGAACGCTGTAAGTTAAAGCATTATAGTTTTACCCTATGGCTTCATCATTAATAATAGTTGTTAATTAATTTGTGGTGATTCTCTCTCCGCCAATATATTAATCACGCCGTAATTAACCTTTCATATAAATATATGAAACCCAATTCTGTATTTCAATCTTTATTATATGCATATATTTCACCTATATAGCACCTTACATCTACAACACATATAGCATATTCATACATATATATATAACATACAATATAGTCCCAACATGATTACTCACTGAAAAATGATATATCACCTTACAATATAAAATGCTAAACTATAACCACTTGATTATATAAGCAAAATCTTCACTATTCAAGTCCTACACTCTATTGAATCTCTAATACAAGTTCATCACATAATTGTATTGTACAGGTTAGTCTGAAGTCCTTAGAATGCCTCTGTCTATTTTAAAATGTTAATAGTTTTCGTGGAACGCTGTTCGGTTGAGTGTTCCATGGGTCTGTTACTTGTGACTTCAAAGATATATATTTCTTCAAAGTGTCTATTTTCTGTCTCTTGATGAAAGTTTGCTTTTATACATTAAGATCATATCTGTAAAACGAGGCTCTGATAACTTGGCACTTTTCTACAAATGGCAATTTAGAAGATATATTTCCAGTTGAACAGGTAAGGCTTTCTAGTGCTGTCTGTCTCTATAAGATGCTACTTCTATTCTCTATCAGATTTGTCTATAGGTCTGATCGTGGCTACTCTGCGGTGTGGATCTATTTATGAATCTGCTGTCCACACTACACATGTCTAGTTATACTCACATATCCGAAGTCAGCGTTGGTCGTCTCTTCAACTCAGCACACTGGGCCATTCCGTCTGCCCTTTGGGAGTTTTGCAAGACTCTCTCCATGTTCGGCAAATCTCTATCCGAGTTCTAAAGTCTTTCTGCTAAGTCTCTTTGCTGTTGCTACTGCTAAGTTGTTTCTCTCTATGTGTCCTATCGGCTGTCGGAGTGTCTAGCCATACTCACATATTCGAACTCAATTCCGGTCTCTTCAACGCAGCACACTGGGCCATTCCGTCTGCCCTTTGCGAGCTCTGCAAATTTCTCTCCGTTCTGCACGTCTCTTCTCTAGCTGTTCTGTTTTCTGAATTTCCGTCACCGTCTATTTATATGGGACCAAAACCCACCTTTGTCTTGCCCCAAAATATATCCATTTCGTTTCATTATCATACTAATGATTACTGACTCTAACGGTGTCTATCTTCCTGAGAAATCGTCCATAAATCTGTCCGGCATCCCTGCTTAAATTTCCAATCTCAGTCTTTAACAAATCAGGCCATCCTACTTATCTTTCGGAAGTTCATGTAGTATTTCCATAATGGCTTGTCTGCCTAATTTATTTTGGGGAAACCTAGCCGGTGCATTTTTAAACAGCTTCGTGGGGTCGCCCTACTTAATTAAACTTTTGAACTTTTGACTTGTTTTTCTGTGGCCTATGAATTTGATACATTTTGTCCTGCTCAACCACGAACACTATTACATAATCTTCCCCTGTATTCTTTCAAGATTGATCCTAAGATCAAACTTACCCTTCTAACCTCTATAAGATATGCAGCGATCTCCTGTCCTAGAACATTTTCCTACTAACCCACAAAACATGTGAGCCCCACTTGAAGTCTAAAATATACATCTCAAATGCCAACATAAAATACCCATATAAGCACAACATGAAAACTAAATTATTCAAGTATCCAAAAGGAATCTCAACATAGTTCATCTGAACTTAATTGTACACTCTTGTACCAAACCACTGTTTAGTAAGACTAAATTTACTTTCCTAACCCCATGACATGAGCATGTCAACTGATCTACTGGAGCTTAATCTCCTCCGTGTAGAACTGTTACTCTTCTCTGTGGAAAGAAGATTTCATCCCCTTTCTCCCCATGGTTCTCTACCAATATTACCACCAAGTTCCATTACTACGGTTTTCAGTTCACTAATTTATCAATAATCATTATTAATCATTCATTATCATTGAAAACATCAGTTATACAAACATATTCATATAAAACACCAATCCCACAACCAAAGAGAAAATTATTTTCAAAATACATTACAACAAAACTTCAAATATCAATCAAAATGCATGAAATATGTCATTAATCCCAAAATCAACATCAAGACAAAAGGAACTAATATGTAAACATAAATCGAGATTCATGACACCACTTCAGCATGATTAGATAACCATCATGAATCATCATTTCGTAACTCATTATAGTCCCCATATCCGTCCTTCTATAATGGTTGTGAGTGAGTCAAGTTTCACGCAAGATCCCCTTGCAGAGTTTATCCTCTCTACAGCTCATGTGACTCCCTTTCCTTTTACAGTTATTCCTTACTGTGTCTGCCAAAATTCTACTCGTGGCGTCACCTAAACGATGATCTTCCTACCACATCCAGTTATACTGAAGAAAACCGTTTTCTTTACTGCATACTTGGCCTCATGAAAATCATCATTAACTTCCCAGAATAACACTTTGGAATGTGTTCCAAATGTTACCCACCAAGATTCGGAGTCCTATCACTCCTCTCAAAACATCAGTACTAGTAAGTCCCATCTTCGACTTACATTCTCACGTGACTGTCACGCATATCAGTGATTACTCTAACCACCATACTCAGTCCATTAAATGCTTATAACAAGACCTTTCCCAATGCATGAAATCTACTCTTGATTTCACCACATATTTCATTTCCTCCTCTACATTAAGGCATGTATTACTATGTATTTTTGAAACAGACATCTCAATATTGTACCATCAACAACCAACAATAAAACAGAAACCGTTCAGCATTCAGAAATGTTGAACATGATAGGGGACTCTCACACCCTAACAACCATGACCTCGTGTGATCTCTCTCTGTAGTCTCGGCCCTCTACTGACCACGCCCCTGTTTTTCCTCCAACCTTTTATGAAAAAAATTCACACCTTACAGGTAAGTCACAGTACCACAGGGCATTGCAAGTTCAAGTCACCTGAAATACTCAAACCTCTGACTGACATAGTTATTGCTATAAAACCAGCATATGCCACATATGGTGTAAACACTTGCTGAATCAACCATGCCATATATAACAACAAAACATGTCAATATCCATAAAAAATCCCATCACATAAAATACAACAAAATTCATTTCCTTTCTCAACATGGGTCAATTCTTCATGAACCTTCGACCAAAGATTAGTCTGTTTATAGTTTGTTATGGACCACTTCTGCATATCTCTTTCATCTATCTCTCTCTCTCTCTCTCCCATACATCTCTACCACCGCTTTATCCACGCCTCATGTCTCTTCCCACCTACATAATATACTGTCTTTTGTTTCACCTGCATGAACCTTTGACCCAAAGATTAGTCTGTTTATAGTTTGTTACGGACCACTTCTGTATATCTCTTTCTATCTATCTCTCTCTCTCTCCCATACATCTCTACTACCGCTTTATCCACGCCTCATGTCTCTTCCCACCACATAATATACTGTCTTTTGCCTCCTCTCCATTTCCTTTCCTTTCTCTAATAACTGTCATCTCCTTTTCTTGGTGGCACAAGATCATCCCATTCAGCCTTGTAAGGTCGGCGTCTCTGTTTCTTCTTTTCTAACTCTCTACCTTTTTCCCAGCTGCAAGGCTCGCCTCTTCTATTCTCTGTTGACGATATTTTTGCTGCAGCTTCTCCACCCACTTCTCCATTGCCTTCCAATATGCTTTCTCCTCACATTCTGTTCTCTTTGTTTCTTTAACCGCCGCTATACCTTTTACTTTTTTATGTTGATCGACGTTGAATTTTGATGCTCCTCTACGTGGTTTGATAAATAAGCCGCTAGCATAATCACCTTTTACATAAATGGCATGGATGGCCAGGCGGAAGCTTCTGATTATCAACTTCATGATCCTTCTGATATGCCTCATCTTACTTTTGGTTCCTGCACTTCCTTGTTCCATTTGTACTCATATATTCTTCCTGGTTTCTCTTCTACTCCTGCCATACTTACAGCGTCAAGCTCTGTCATGCAATCTCTCTATCATGTTTCTCTGTCCTTCCTTGTCTTCAGTCAACCTATTTATCTCTTCTTGTTGGAATTTATCGTCTTCCTGAAACACTTTTATTACCTCATCTTGCTCGTCAACGGTCATCTGTAACTTCTTTAACCTCTTCTTCATCTCGGTTGTCTCTTTCCTTCTCTCCATCTCTGCGCTATATATTTCTCTCGTTCGCTCTGATCTTCCCAACAGCAACATCCCTATACTATTCCCCTTTGTCAATCTCTTGTCGTAAAACTTCATTTTTAATCTATCCAACTCTTGCGACCAATTTCTAACTCAACTTCTAAAGCACTCTGTTGTCTATCGGCTTTGTCTAACTGTTTCCGTAAATCTTCAATCGTACTACCCATAGATTGGTTATCTTCAATACTATTCTGCAGTTTCTCTAGTAAGTTGAAATTTTGCTGTTTAAGTTCTTCAGTTTGTCTCATCTCAATGTCTTGACATTTCTGGTTTCTAATTTCCTTGAAACAGTTAATAGCATAACTTCTTTGTTCTCTAAAAGACCATCTTCTTCCTGACCTTACATTTCTGCTGTCTCTGGCAGACAACCTATTATTTTTAGACTGCCCCCTACTTCTCCTTCTATGTTTAGATGGGCATTCTATAGCAAAATGTCCCACACCCTGACAACAAAAGCAAATCAATAATCTGAAATAAACACTGTCTAACCTATGCCCCATCTTGTAAAGTTCAAAGCTGAAATCAAAAGCAAGTTGTTATACTGTGAAAGTAATTACAAGGTCGGCAGCAAATATCAATGTTATTAATGATCTTGAACAATTTGTTATTAACAACCTACAGGCTACAATTCTTAACTATTTTAATATCTGAAATAACTTCCAATTTCTACAAACAATCTACCATAAAATAAACACTACCCTGCCTTTCCTTTCCAATTTTATTACAACTTTAACAATTTGTAAAATACTGAGCTGCTCTTCCTCCTTCCACGCCCCACACGGACACAAATTTCTATAGGTATCTTGTTCCCGTATCTCCAACTTCTACTAGACCTTCCTTAATCATCGTCATAAATCTACTCATGTGACTACAGGTAGTTGAGTTGACAGATTCTACTTCAAAAACAAATGTAGCCTCCAAAAATCGTGATCTTTGTACCATCTCAAATCTTCTCTTCTACTATCTCTTGATATATCCCATCGACCACAAATACGGTCATTTCAGGTTCAAAACAATGGCTCGTGCTACGTCTTGTATAGTGGCTAGCAATCATCCCAGGTGTTTCGATATCCTAGGTCTACGACGGCATCATTTGTGGGCGATCTCTCTCTCCGCTAATATATTAATCACGCCGTAATTAACCTCTCATATAAATATATGAAACCCAATTCTGTATTTCAATCTTTATTATATGCATATATTTCACCTATATAGCACCTTTACATCTACAACACATATAGCATATTCATACATATATATATAACATACAATATAGTCCCAACATGATTACCTCACTCTGAAAATGATATATCACCTTACAATATAAAATGCTAAACTATAACCACTTGATTATATAAGCACAAATCTTCACTATTCAAGTCCTACACTCTATTGAATCTCTAATACAAGTTCATCACATAATTGTATTGTACAGGTTAGTCTGAAGTCCTTAGAATGCCTCTGTCTATTTTAAAATGTTAATAGTTTTCTGTGGAAACAGCTGTCTGGTTGAGTGTTCCATGGGTCTGTTACTTGTGACTTCAAAGATATATATTTCTTCAAAGTGTCTATTTTCTGTCTCTTGATGAAAGTTTGCTTTTATACATTAAGATCATATCTGTAAAACGAGGCTCTGATAACTTGGTCACTTTTCTACAAATGGCAATTTAGAAGATATATATTTCCAGTTGAACAGGTAAGGCTTTCTAGTGCTGTCTGTCTCTATAAGATGCTACTTCTATTCTCTATCAGATTTGTCTATAGGTCTGATCGTGCACTCTGCTGTGTGGATCTATTTATGAATCTGCTGTCCACACTACACATGTCTAGTTATACTACATATCGAAGTCAGCGTTGGTCGTCTCTTCAACTCAGCACACTGGGCCATTCTGTCTGCCCTTTTGGGAGTTTTGCAAGACTTTCTCCATGTTCGGCAAATCTCTATCCGAGTTCTAAAAGTCTTTCTGCTAAGTCTCTTCTGCTAAGTTGCTACTGCTAAGTTGTTTTCTCTCTATGTGTCCTATCGGCTGTCGGAGTGTCTAGCCATACTCACATATTCGAACTCAATTCCGGTCTCTTCAACGCAGCACACTGGGCCATTCCGTCTGCCCTTTGCGAGCTCTGCAAATTTCTCTCCGTTCTGCACGTCTCTTCTCTAGCTGTTCTGTTTTCTGAATTTCCGTCACCGTCTATTTATATGGGACCAAAAACCCACCTTTGTCTTGCCCCAAAATATATCCATTTCGTTTCATTATCATACTAATGATTACTGACTCTACCGGTGTCTATCTTCCTGAGAAATCGTCCATAAATCTGTCCGGCATCCCTGCTTAAATTTCCAATCTCAGTCTTTAACAAATCAGGCCATCCTACTTATCTTTCGGAAGTTCATGTAGTATTTCCATAATGGCTTCGTCTGCCTAATTTATTTTGGGAAACCTAGCCGTTGCATTTTAAACAGCTTCGTGGGTCGCCCTACTTAATTAAACTTTTGAACTTTTGACTTGTTTTTCTGTGGCCTATTGGAATTTGATACATTTTTGTCCTGCTCAACCACGAACACTATTACAAATTCACTGTTTTACTTGGGCAATAAATCAACGCTCAAATGGGCAGTGCGTTACTACATTCGGTATACTATCAAAGAGAGCGTGGACAACACAAAACTAACATTGCAGACGAAGATTCAAATTTATTGAGCCTGTGTAACTAGGTCTTTACAATACGGCTCAGAAACATGGACAGCTTACTCAAGACATGAGTTAACATCTTTCACCTTCAATATCTCTTCAAGATTATGAGCATCCGGTGCGATAGTAGTATTTTTTGTTGTTGCTTGCTATGATTTTAGGCGTAGTCAGTGCATCACTGACTAATTTTTGCGTTGCGTGAAAGGTTGACCTCTTTATCATCATAGTCCTTGGCTATTAAGGCGAGCCTTACTCTGACTTCTAAAGTACCTGTAATTTAAATACCCAAGTAAAAGATCAAGGAACCTTTAGTTCGACCGCGTACCGTGTTCACGCTGAGAATTGTTGGCCCAAGTTGACCTCGAACACCGAAATCTCTGCTGCACGTCGTCACTAGTGCAATGTGTTATTGACTTGTCTTTTTACGACTATTTTGATGGCGGAAAGGAGGCGGGGGCGTGAAACGTTATAAAAATTAGATATTTTTTAATGCTAATTTGTTTTTCAAGTTGAAATAATTTATTCATTAAAACTAATTTTAAAATTTCTTTAAAAAATGACAATAAATATCATTAATTTTTACTTGTGTTGTAGTTTTCTAAACTTCTTGTAAAAATGAGTTGTTGTTTATGTTTACATTTCTTACTGTCCATGTGTGGCTAACACTGTGTTATCAATTCCAAACATGGACAATAACAACAGCTAATGAGCGGAAATCATAACGATAGAGATGAGGTGCGTTAGAAGAACTGCAGGAGTGACAATAAGAGACAAAATTAGAAACGAAGATATCAGAAAGGGACTGGATATCATGGACAATAACATCAACTATTGAGCAGAAAATCATAACGACAGAGATGAGGTGTCTTAGAAGAGCTGCAGGTGTGACAATAAGAGACAAAATTAGAAACGAAGATATCAGAAAGGGACTGGATATCATGGACAATAACATCAACTATTGAGCAGAAAATCATAACGATAGAGATGAGGTGTCTTAGAAGAACTGCAGGAGTGACAATAAGAGACAAAATTAGAAATGAAGAAATCAGAAGAAGACTAGATGTGAAACCAGTCATGTAATTCATAAAAGAACAACAGATTAAATGGTTTGGACACTTGACAAGAATGCCCTGTATCTTCTACCACAGAGTCACACAGAAAAGTATAACGAGTACAGAGCAAGAGAAGACCACACAAAGATGGAGCGACGGCATAATGAGCAGCGTTACGAAAATGAATAACAGCTTACAAAGTGCCTTAGAACAAGCAAACACAAGATCACTACATCCCCCTAACTCCCAACACTTCTATAAAGAAGTAAATGGTGGAAGAGAAGAAGAAGAAAAGTGTTATTATGTTTAGTGGACAGTGTTGTTATAATGCTCAGAGTGGGAACACTGTTTTTCTCGTTTGTTTTTTTGGAAATTAGAGCTAATTTAGCGAGGATGTGGGGCAGTGCCTCATCTTCAACTGAAGTTGTGCCTCATCTTCAAGGGACACCCAACTGTAAAAGGTGGAAAACCACTGATCTAATGCATGTATGCTTTAAATTTCCTTGAATAATTCTACAAAAATATTGAATAATTCTACCAAAATATTGAATAATTCTACTCTAAAAATATTTCCTCTGTTCTAGCACCGACATTTCTTGTTTACATTTCAGACGACTTCGATAGGGGGCGTTTCAATGCAGACGATATACAAGCGAACGTGAGAGAAGTGACGTTGCCAAGAAGGACACGTCGTGACATGGGGCTGATTTTTACAGCTTTGTTTGCTGAAGCTTTTATTCTTAAACTCTTTAAAGCATTCTCTCTCTCTCTCTCTCTCTCTCTCTCTCTCTCCCTTTTGTATGAGAATTCAAATGAAATAATTTGAATAAAAGAACAAACAATCACACAAGAGAGTTGCTATGTCATAGAAGGTAACAAAAGAGAAGGTTTGGGAAAATTGATGGCTTGATTGAAGATAGATTTATAATAAAAAATGCTCCAGAACTAAAAACTGGCATAATTTAATTAAACGATGAATGAAACAACGATCAGAAGATGCCGGCACAAACATCAGATTTAGTTAATGTATCCAGATAGACGAATTGTGTGTGTGTGTGTGTTATCATGTTTGGGAGTGTGAGTGTGTTTGTGTGTGTGAGTCTGTGCTTGAGTCTGTATGCGTGAGTCTGTATGCGTGAGTATGTGTATGTGAGTATGTGTATAAGTCTGTTCGTGAGTCTGTGTGTATGAGTCTGTGCGTGTGTCTGTGCGTGCGTCTGTGCGTGCGAGTCTGTGTGTGAGTCTGTGTGTGTGAGTCTGTGCATAAGTCTGTATACATGAGTCTGTGTGTGTGCGTCTGTATGTGTGAATCTGTGTGAGAGAGAGAGAGAGAGAGAGACATAATATCGGAAGAAAAACATAGATTCTAAGAGTCTATTGACTGATTGATTGACGGATTGACTGATTGATTGACGGATTGATTGATTGACGGATTGACTGATTGATTGATTAATTAATTGATGAGACCATCATCATTGCACTTAAGTGAATAGTCACGAGTGCTAAGATACCCTTTTTACACAGTAAGATCTCAGCGATTGTTCTCGAACTTCTTAGCACCGGCGAAGATGTAATTTAAAGATAGTAAACTTTTTGTAGGAATTTTCATTTAAATCTTTTATAATTTAACTTGATTGAGTCTCTGTGACGTGTGGTAAGATACCCCGCCTTCCCCAGACGTACTAGGTTCGTTCCCCATGACGATAGTGATATTTTTACCCCTGATCTCTGATCTCAGTGTAGGTGAATGTGTTCCTGTCCTATCGGAGATATGTGATCTTCTTTTGAACGCTTGGTATGCATTTGAAACAGTCTTTATGTGTATACGATGTCCTGAGTCGAAAGATGATAGTCTGTGGAGTGTCTGGTAGTCATCGTTGGATAGATTGGGTTTTCCCTTTTCATGTCCACGATAGCACTTTTTTTTCTTCAAAGTATATGATTTCGTTTTCTATTTGTTCAATCCTGCTCTATTGCTAGCAGTTTGTCTGTCTTATTGTTGAAGTTTGGCTGTCTTATTGTTAGCAAGTTTGTCTGTCTTATTGTTAGCAAGTTTGTTTGTCTTATTGTTAGCAAGTTTGTCTGTCTTCTCGTTACCTAGCATCCACAGTGTGATGGCACTCACTGGGTGGAATCTCTTTTAAAAGAAATCTTGCTGTACGCTTTGTCGTATCCATGTTTGACTTTGATAACAAGAGAAAGGCATGAAATTGGTTATCATCTGTTTTTAGCTTCAATAAGATGTTTAGTGCCTTAAAAATGGGGCTAGCTGGTGGTTACATCATTTGTTTTGTGCACTCTAGTCTCTATTCTCTGCATAATCTTCCATCTCTGTGAATTATATATATATATTCTTCACGTACCGTTACATCGGGCCTGCAAGTAATTTCTCCATACCGCTCTGTCATCGGCAACTCAATCTCTTCCGTGTAGTTGAGTCCGATATTGTTGCCTCCCCTCAAGCCAAAGTTCATTTCAGTATTTTCCATACGTCCTGTTATAATCAATCAATGTCATGCCGCAACAGTGGTCATGTCTCTTCACCTCTCTCTCTCTTCTTGGTGCAGTTAATAAGTTTTGACATCGATCTTTTGTGGAACCAAGATGTAGATCCCAACATCACCTACCTCTGTCTTCCCGATCTCTCCCTTTCCCCAATTTTACCTTTTGTCAAATGTTCTACCTTCTCTTCGCATTATATGCCTGAAGAATCTTGATTGTCGGATTCTTATTCGTTTGATAAGGTTTCTTTGTGTTCAGGTCTGTTTTAAAACATCATCATTTGTTTTTTTCGTGTCCATGGGGTGCTTAGAATTCTTCTGTAAACTTATCTCTGTGGCTTCCAGCGATTTTATTGATTTACTTGTTCATTGTCCATGATTCGATTAGTTTATTTTTCTTATTCATGTTCTAGGGGGCATTTCCGTAACTATGTTCAAGTATTCTTGTACATGAAGCGAGAGAGATAGAAAGAAACCGACCCAGAGCGAGACGGATGCTACCGAAGTATTCTACATGAAGCGAGAGATGAGAGAAACCGACCCAAGGCGAGACGGATGTTACCGAAGTATTCTTGTACATGAAGCGAGAGAGATAGAAAGAAACCGACCCAGAGCGAGACGGATGCTACCGAAGTATTCTTGTACATGAAGCGAGAGAGATAGAAAGAAACCGACCCAGAGCGAGACGGATGTTACCGAAGTATTCTTGTACATGAAGCGAGAGAGATAGAAAGAAACCGACCCAGAGCGAGACGGATGTTACCGAAGTATTCTTGTACATGAAGCGAGAGAGATAGAAAGAAACCGACCCAGAGCGAGACGGATGCTACCGAAGTATTCTTGTACATGAAGCGAGAGAGATAGAAAGAAACCGACCCAGAGCGAGACGGATGTTACCGAAGTATTCTTGTACATGAAGCGAGAGAGATAGAAAGAAACCGACCCAAGGCGAGACGGATGTTACCGAAGTATTCTTGCACATGAAGCGAGAGAGATAGAAAGAAACCGACCCAGGGCGAGACGGACCATACATTGACACTATGCATTATCTATATCTCGTCTGCTGCAAGTTAAAACCTTCTAATATAATCAATGAAATATAATACACTCAAAATATTTCAATAGAGTAGCCATCACTATCTCTGGACTAATAGTATTCACAAACACTTAACATGGTCCGCAGTGTTTGTTAACTATTTTAATTTAATGGACGACACTATCTCCATTACAGCTTGTTAACGCTGTCTCGTGATGTTGCAAATAGTCCCTTTCTGCAAAAAAAAAAAAAAAAAAAGAGATATCCTTCCGCGTATTGCTTTAGCGGTTCTAAAATATTTTACTTTTGATGGACCTTCGTAATAACATCTGTCTCTACAATTGCGATCAGAATGAGAGTTATACAGTGCTACATAGAACCAGTGGCGGCACGTGGTCATTTTTGTTGGTGAGACCAGACAAAACTTTTCGGAAAGTTCATGGTTGTTGGGTGAGGTCATATTTTAGTATTTATTATAATTTTCCTTTCCAAAAGTTATTCCCCCTTTATGATCTGAGTCCGTAGGCACAAAAAAGAAAAAGGGACAGCGCCTCGCCAGAGTCAGTGAGCTGGTCAAGACCCTACCCCACTTTCTCGTGGTGACTCATAACTCCTAAAACTCACAATTCCTGGTCGTTAGGCAACAACAACAACTAGAATATCTAGCATATAACTAAGGTACAAAAACTGAGCTCACCAAGTAACAGCTTTACTTATACAAGATATTTGTCGGTTGACCGATAAGATTAAAATGTCCCTCATTCCGGTTGCCAGAAAAACCTGATACAACAGAGATTCAGTGGAAGTTGACAAATAATAATTGGCAAATTTAATTTTTTCAGATTATTAACTTTAAATTAAAGTCCATTGTAGATAGATGTATATTGATGGAACGGGCGATTACCGTAAACTATTCTAATAATGGTTAGTTACTTATTTATATTCCTTTTTTATAATTTTCGACTATTTTTATATATAACTCGAATTCAATCGGTCGTGGTTCAAACGGACTATTTAAATGCAAGAAACCATATGTAACTGCGCAATTGGTATACCGGGTAAGAATTTAACTTTCGGTGAATTAAAATGACGTAATTGTCTGTGACAATTATCATTGGAGGTAGAGTTCAAAGGTCAGAGATTTCTATATTGCCAGATGGTCTAGATAGTCCCCATTTCTAACGACCCTACAAAAAGTGCGCTGGAAATGCGTGAAGCATTAGAGACACTGAATTTCAGACTGGATATACTATTTTTTTAAATGATATTTTATATTGTTATGATATAATATGTATATTTTAGTGCTATATATTCAATTTTCAAAGCTAATTAGTGTCAAATTAAAAGTAATAATTATGAACAATATCAAATAAGTACACGTTACTCATTTTGTGTAGGCCCGAGCCCCACTGGCTATTAATGACCAGCCGCCCCTGCATAGGACCAATACTGACATACGGATTAGAGTCATTTACAATAAACAAACAGATTGAAAAATCTATGTGGGCCACAGAGATGTGGTTTTACAGAAGAATGATGAGAATCCCATGGACTGATGTCTAATGTGGATGGGTTGAATGAGGCCAAGATACAGAGAAAGCTTATCATCAATATAAGAAAGAGACAGACATCATTTTTCGGGCATGTGATGAGAAGGGAAGTTTATAACACATTGTAACAACCGGTAAAATCGAGGGGAAACGAGACAAAGGAAGACAGAGAGAGAGAAAATGTTTCAAAGCCTGACTTCATGGCACGGAAGAACGTCAACATCTAAGACGTAGCAAACACCAACGACAGAGATTTGTGGAGATCCATGATCGCCTACGCCAGCCGGCACGGCACCTGATGATGATGGTCTCTACATACTAGTTTTTTTAAAACTGGTTAATGAACCGAAGTGAGAGTACTTCGGGCAGACCCATAGGTGCTCAGCCCCCCTTTCCAAGCAGGTGTCCCTTAATACATGTTACTGATCTATTTATACTGGTTGACTACATTTCTCTGATTTCATCTCTTCTGACTTTTCGCCATTGTGTTGCCAGGGCACAAAGGAAGCAAAGAATAGTAACACTGCGACATACAAGGCATGTCGTAAGAGGCATGTCTAAGGTAGGGACCTAAAGAAACTATCCTAGTAAATAAAAAGCGTCGCAGAAATCGAACGTGCTTGCCTACTTGTAGGCGCATAACTGGCACCACATACACTCGCTCTTCGGCTCGGATCACATACAAATCACAAAGAGTGGTTAATAAGGGGTCGATATGGAGCATTCGAAGAAGATTTCAACAGATGCAGAAATGCATCCTTCAAGCCTTTCGAGAAGGGAAAGACAAATACAGAAGACCACGATACTGTGCTGCCGAAACAATGTGATATAGTATAAGTGTTTTATAATACATTTGTTGTTAGTTCATTAATTATCTTTCTTTCTTTCTTGTTCTGTCCTTCTCTGCCTTTTTTGCCTTTATGTGTAGCAGGTTTATCTGATGATCGGTTTCCGAGATTGTGCACGCTCGGCCGCTTGATATGCTGCGGTAATGTAAAGTTGTAAGATGTATGTAACTCCATCAATCCATCTTTTTCTTGGTCTGCCCCTTCCTTTTGATGATTCAATTTTCACGCTGTACGCTCTTGCAACATGGGTTCATTCTCACCAAGTGGCCAAACCATTTGAGTCTCTGTTTTTCAATTAATCTAATAGCAGGTGTTGTTCCGACTGTTCTTCTAATTTCCTCATTTCTGATATGGTCTCTTCTTTTTATTTACTGCTTTCCTCAAGCATCTCATTTCACATGTGGTAAGTTTCTTTCTTGTTTATTTTTTGTCAGTGCCCTAGTTTGGCTCTGGTAGTACAGAGTAATTAATTATTACCAAAACAAATTAGACTGTTAAAGTAGGAGTAGAATAGCTCATGCTTTTTTTCCGATCCAGAAGCACTTGAGCTTTTCAGCTCTTCGGCTCGGTGCCATGGACATCGTAACCTTTCGGTTCGGTGCCACGAACACCGTAAATCTGGGAATCTGTGGCTTTTTCTGCCATCCGCGGAATTGAACCCGCACACACAGAGGATAGTCACCTGTAGTCCAACGCGCTACGAACACGCTGGGCAGACGGGCAATAGCTCATGCTAAAGCAACTTTTATGAAAATGAAAAACACATTATGCGTGAATTCACTACCACTAACACTGCGGAAACGAGTACTCCAGTGATATATTGAACCCATACTTATGTATGGCAGGGAATCATGGACAATGAACAAACAATACGATCATTGGAAACCACTTCATTCACTGGAGATCATTTTACAGAAGAATGCTGAAAATTTCATGGACAGCGAAGAAAACAAATGTGGAGGTTCCAAATCAGACCTGCACACAAAGAAACCTTATCAAAGCAATAAGAATCAGACAATCAAGTCTTTTCAGGCATATAATGCGAAGAGAAGTTTAGAACATTTTGTGACAACAGGTAAAATTCAGAGAAGGAAAGATAGTGGAAGACAGAGAGAGAGAGGATGTTGGATGGTCTGACATGGTGGTTCGATAAAAGATCGACGTCAGAGCTCCAAAGAGAGAGAGAGAGAGAGAGGAGAAGTGTAGAGAGACTTACTCCGTTAGGCATGACACTTGATTGATTGAAAACAGTTCTTCTGTATGGGCCAGGAACATGGAGAACGACTAAAATAATAACGCATAAATGGTAAACATTCATCAACTGATGTTTGTGAAGACAAGCGAAATTGAAATGGTATGATATGGTCACAAATGTAGAGCTTATAGAGAGAACAAGACAGATTTCAGTGTACCAAGAAGTTTAAAAAAGGCGTTGGCGCTGGATAGTACCCACCCTGAGAAAATTTGAGGAGAATATAACAAGAAATGCCCTTTACTGGAGCCCACAGGAAAAGCGAAATAGAGGGAGGCCTAGAAGAAATTCACGGAAACGAGATTTGGAGACAGAGATCAACAATATACAGAAGAGCAGGAGGAAGCTGCATGAGATAGCTAAAGACAGACTTGGTATGAGATGGATGAGGGCCTATGTTCCAATCGGGGTTAAAAAGGCATGAGAGAGAGAGAGAGAGAGAGAATTATCACCACCATTAAGGTTGATAGAATACGATGGCGTGGCATATTTTCACGGAGCCTATTGACTTTTCCTACGAAAAAATAGGGTTCAGCGGTAAATAGTTTGAGAAACGCTGGTTGATTCTGTGACTAGTTCACTAATCAGAACTACATAACTTCCACGTTTTAATAAATAGTCCAGCTTTGGAAAACAAATATTTAAACTAACGCAATATTAGATAACGTTCTCAAACTGCGTGATAACATGTGTATTGTTTAACGTCTGTTTCCTGGCCAGACGTTTGTTCCATTTTCTGATGACGTTTTATGGTAAGATTATAAAAACAGTGATGGGCATCTGTATCATATTTTCTTCATGTCTTATTTTGTATTATAAGTTCAAAAATTTGACACTTATACCATATAGAAACGGAGATTATTTTTAAAATGTCGTTATTGCCTATAATATCGCTTTTTAGGGCTGTATAGGACAGGGAGGAGGGCATGAGCCTCGGAAATTTAAAAAGGCAGTTGTTAGCATTCACCACGAAAGTCTTTGGCGTATTCTAAGATGGTATGGAATGCCACTGTGTTCTATAAACATCATAAACAACTGCTACAGTAGATTTACATGCAGTGTTGAAACTGCCGAGTTAAGTATGAAGTCAAAACAGGCGCGTACGACAAGGATGTGTAATGTCAACTCTACTATTCAACATTGTCAGAGATTGGGTGATGCGTAAAATAACTGAAGATAAGGCAAGAGGTATCAGATGAACTCTCAGAACCACCTGGGAAGACCTAGATTTTGCTGATGACATCACACTTCTCTCTCACACACATAAACCTAAACCAATAAAAGACTTGCCGCCTTAACCAGTACAGTCTGATTGTTGGGTTGAAAATCAATCAGATATAAACTTAAATGATGACTCTGAACATCGCCACCCCCAGGACTAGACAAACTCGAAGATAAAATCCTTCCAAATTCAACTACTTTCACATAACATAGAAGTGTTATCAGCACGGAGGAGTGGCTGGATCTGACATTAAAAGTAAACTAAGTAATGAACAAAGTGCATTCATGATCCTTCAGACCTTCTGAAAATCTGCCTAATACAACATCAGAACTAAGATTAATATATGCCACAGTTGTGTGCTATCAACTTTACTATACTAAACAGAATGTTGGAGAATGATAGAACAATATATGTCTAAACTCTCCACCTTTCATACTCATGAAAGATCTTACTCGTATTTTGTCCAAATACTTTCTAACCAAGAACTGCCTGAGCAGAACTTTGCCACCCCAACAGTCCTCCGGAATTTCTATCTCTCATAGGCCAGATGTTCTGCCTCTGCAGCTGTCATGTTCAAACCATCAGTTACATCCTGAATCTATCTTCTCCGTGGTCTTCCTCTTCTTCTCTTTGCCGGTATGCATCCTTCCATGATGGTCTTTTCCAGACCTTCATGTCTTTTTATATGTCCAAAATATCTCAATTTTCTCTTTCTTATTTGTAGCATCAGCCAGTTTTCTTTGATTTTGAATTCTTTCTGGATAGACCTATTTGTTCTCTTCTCTGTTAAAGATATACGAAGGACTCTTCTGTAACACTTATATTCAAAAGCACATATATGTTTTCCACTGCTTTATTGAATGCCCATGCTTCACACCTATACGTTGCCACTGGGAATATGCATGCTCTTAGTATTCTGATCTGTTTTTATCAGTTGCGTTCCATATTGTTTGAGTTGTTTAATTTTTTGTAAAGCCATGTTTGTTCTTCTTTTAATTTCCTTCATTCCATTTCCATCTGTTGTTAGCAGTGAACCAAGATATTCAAAACTGTTCACATTTTCTACTTTCTCTCCATTGATAAAAATATCTTTTGTCATGTTCGTTTTATCTGTTGTCATTATTTTTGTTTTTGCCACATTGAGATATAGATTTTGTTTTTCGCTTTTATCTTTCACTTCTCCTAATAATTTCTCAATCCTTGTTGACATCAAACTGTGTCTTGTTGACACAGTGTCAACAAGAGAATATGAGCACATTCATACAAAATAGATGATGCAGGTGGATCGAACACGTGATACGCATGGAAACTAACTCACTGATGAAAAATGTGGACACCAGAGGGTAAGACACAAAACGGCCTGGAGGAGAACAGTAGAACAAGAACTGAAAGAAATGAATCATAGATGGAACACAATACAGAGGACGGTCAAAAATAGAGAAAAGTTGCGTGCATTTGTTGCTGCCCTAAGGGCATGGGGCGTCACAGACTAGAGTTAGAGACAGCCCTGATGCTTTAACCAGAAGAACTGTCATGCTAGGGGTTTTGATAGGTGATGATGATAATGGTGATGATGATAATGGTGATAATGGTGATGATGATTATTATTATTATGATGCTGATGATGATGATGATGACGATGGTGATGGTGATGGTGATGTCGATAATGGTGATGATGATAGTGATGATGTTGATGATATCGATGATTATGATGGCGACGATGACGATAATGATGATTATGATGATGATAATGGTGATGATGGTGTTAATAGTAATGCTGATGACGATGATGATGATGACTGTGATGATGACGATTATAATGATGATGATGACATCCTATAGTCTTGAGAGACAATAGAAGTAGCGCCCATGGTGAATTTGATTTCTTCTTAAATGAGTTTCTTCTGAAGGATGGACTTCATTGCACTGGAGCTTATCCCATATCGTTCGGTCCCTCTGCGCAGAAATGGTACGCCATCTGCCGAAATTATTACACAAAGTCCGAACTCCGTAGCCCCTGCAACAGTCCTAGGATCTCTACAAAATATACAAACCCGAACAGAACGGCGTGGTTGGGATTCGAATCCACGACATTCGGAACGCAAGGCACGGAGACTCCCAAATTATTTATTCTTTTCCCTGGCACGTTTTATGTCAACAAGTTGTTTTAATATAGTTCCACTAGCACGTCTCTAGTTGGATCTGTCCTTGTCAAGCTCCTTCAGTCATATGTAACAATGTCACAGTTATTTATTCTCTTTACATGGCACGTCTTTATGTCAACAAGTCTGTTAACAATGTTCCACTTAACAATGTCCTAGTTGATCTGTCAGTCCTCAAGTACAATGCTCTATTCAGTCATATGTAACAATGTCAGATGCTTGCACGTTCCATTGACATTCCACTGAGGTATGAATGCTTAATGTATCTAGACATTGATTGATTGATTGATTAATTGATTGATTGATATTACCATTATTGTACTTCTATGAATAGCAAAGTCTGCTCCGGTGCATGTCTTGACTGATTGATTGATTGATATTTTAACGTCATCATTGCACTTCGGTGAATAACCATGTTTGCTCCGATCTGTTTCTGGCACCGGAGGATCTCAGCGGCAGTGCACTAACTCCGTAGAACGTCGCCAATATAATTGTGAAAATTGTAGAAAGTTGCAGGATGTTTATTTTAATTGTTAATAATAACTTTTTATCACAGGCAGTTAATTTCCAGCCTACTCTCAAAGAGTTTCCATGGGTTCTTATAGGTGCTCAACTTGAACACGGGACCTTCAATATCGGCCTCCGATAGGACTATTCACTCGATCTCACCTGCATTGAGATAAGGAATCATTGGGAAATATGTCAATCGTTCTATCCTGGATTCTAACTCAACACTTTTGTAGTTTGAAGCGAACGCAATATATCCACGTCAGAGGGACTCTCACAGATATCTAAAAAACATGTTTTTTAATTTCTAACGCTGAAGATTGACTGCTTCACCGGAGTTTCCTGAAGAAATCAGCTTCTCTGAAACGCGTCATCTGCGATAGTATTGTCCAGCAGAACTCCAGACTCTCGACAGCAATCCTATGAGTTCTCTGGAAAAAATGCATCTGACAGAAGGCGGTGGATTCGAAGATTTCGGAACGCAATTTTCCCAAAACTTTACTGAAGAAGGTGCGCACCTATGAGTTTCCGTGGAGTAATATTCTGCAAGACTTTACTGAAGAAGGCTGCGCACCTATGAGTTTCCGTGGAGTAATATTCTGTTAATTAAGTAAATAATAAATATTGTAATTTTAATCATAATCATTTTTTAAAAATGTATATGCAATTTACCTAATTTCGTTTCAGAAATTCCTGATTTTTCGTGTGTCCCAAGATCGACAATTTTAAACAACTTGCTAAGTTTCCAAACTAAGAACAAGATACATAACAAACAAATAAATAAACAGTTGTGGAGGCAACAAACCAACATCAAACACTCACAAGATCTCATCAGCAGACTCAACAGAAAACAGCACACAACAATTTTTCATCTGAGAACAGGACAGTGCAGATTCAACTCCTTGTGCATAGAATAACGCCTGCTCAGTGTGTATGTCAGACTGAAACACAGACTCCAAAGCATATACTGTAGTCCTGACCATCATACATACACCAACCAAATATGGCTTCATCAACCAAGCTTACATAACAGGCTATAAAGAAGCCACAAAAAACTCCAATTGACGTGTATCTTTCTAGAGGCATTCCATCTCATAGTCTCTTCATTTCTCTAACCTTGTTTTGCCTCACAGTGTCAGGATAAGAAGAGATTTCTAGAACGGGTTTGTGTGTGCGTTTCATAAACAGTGTGTTTCACTTTCCTGTTATTTTTTATGTCCACCTTTTGTTTTGTATCCACTGTAACGGAGGATTGCTCTTTGTGGCACACTGTCTGTTGGTAATCTGCTTATGTGTCGAACCATTTAATTTGTTGTTTCTTGATGAAGTTCAGTACTGATGTTGTACCCACTTTTTTCCTTACATCTTCATTTCTAAACCAATCTCTTCTTGAAACACCCAGCATTCTGCGTTGACACTTCATCTCTGTCGTGACTAGTTTTTTTGTTATATCGTTTGGTGTCAGCATCCAGGTTTGGCACGGATAACATAATGTTGAGAGAAAGATTGTGTTGAATAATGCTCTTTTAGTGTTCATGTTGACATTTTCGAATTTCAAAATCGGTGCCATTTGTCCTATGATGTGCTTTATTTTATTGAATATATGTTGGATTTTGTTAATTATTCTTCCTTATGTTATGTAAAGTCTTTCAATGATGTTTATCGATTGAGACATTAGTAGTGTTTACCTCTCTAACGAATGTCATTTATTCTCTCATAGTGTAAACATATGAAAACGATCGCAAAGAGGAAGAAAAAGAGCTTCAGAACAGTTAAATTATCTATAAAATGATCAACGAAACGGATAATCAACCTTGTGGCGATGATATTCATGAAACAAGCATCACAGAAGTGTTCAAAGTTCTGGTAAACATTACACTAGTTGTCGGTGTATTTAGTAACTTAATTCTGCTACTTACTATTTGCTGCAGAGCTAGTCTACGAACGACAACTCACGCATTTATTGCGTCCCTTGCTGCAAGCGATATGATCTACTCCTGTCATGGCATCCGATACAGTCTGGTTACCAACCACTTAGAAACCAGTTGTGAAAGCTTAAACAGAGAGTTCATCTTCTTCAGTAAACTCACCTCCGCTTCTAACTACGCAAATATTTTTCTAGTTTCCTTAGAAAGATGGTTCTACATTTGTCAACCTTTCCTACACCACAGATGGCTCTCTCGAAAATAACGCAAGCGGTGTTGGAATTGCCTGGCTAATGGCTCTGTTACTTAACATTGATATTTTAGTTGTAAGTGAAAAGAATTACCAGCATCTGATTGACATCAAACTTAATGCAGTGTATCCAGGCCTTCACTTCACCATTAGCCTTTTCCTGGGAGTGATGTATGTACACGTGGCAATTATTGCCCGTTATCAACTCCGAGCTGTCAATAAAACAAGACCCTCTGGTTATATTAAGACATCAGATAAAGTAGACGATAAAGTTTCCTCACTTAATATCAGTATAGGAGGTTTGAAGGATAACCTTAAGAGCGTTCGACTCCTTGTTTTGGTTTTTGGTTCCTTCTTCCTCTTAATAACACCTGGCATATGCTATCATGTACATGACAGATACATGGGCACAGACACACATTACCCGGATGTACATAATGTTATTACGCTTTTCACATTTTCCCACTGTTGTGTCAATTTCTTTGTGTTTACAGCACACAGCCAGGACTTCAGAACTGCATTAATGGGGTATCTTAAGATGGTCAAACACTGGTTCAACGAATCATGTATTAAGATATGTATTTGTAGGAAGGAAGCAGGTTCCACCGGTCGACAGTAGGTCAACAAAGCAGGAGAAGATAATCATTATCATCATCAAGTAGCTTGTCTCTTCTGGAACTTGGCTCCCATGACAACAGTCCTGAAAAACTCTCTATTCTGTGTAAGATGCATGACGCCAGCAGTAATCATTCTTAGCCGCCCGAGTGGTTACCGGGGCCCAAATTTGGGATGTAAAAATAGAACCACTGTTACCTGCCATGCATGTCGTAAGAGGCGACTAAGGAGGTTTGGCTGAAATCGGATGCATGTGTCCTAAACGTGTAGAAGTCTATGCGTTTATGGGCCTACCAAACCAATGTGCAACGTATACACGTTCTTGGCAAAGATCAAACATACACAAAGAGTGATTAAAATTGGTCGTAAAGAACGAACGCAAAGAAGAAGAAGAATCATTCTTAGCTCATCAATGACAACATGCACCCATCTTCTTCTAGGTCTTCCTCTCATTCTTCTTTCAGGAACCGGTCCCTCCAGAGTTATCTTCTCTATGCACTCATGTCGTTTGATGCGTCCGAAATATTTAATTTCCCTTGTTTTTATGTTCTTTAATAACTGTTCTTAATAATATTAAGCTGTTGTAGAACAGAAGCATTTGTTCTTTTCTATGTCCATGATATTCTAAGTTCTCTTCTGTAACATTTGCATTCAAAGGTATTGATGATCTTCTCTGTCGTGTTGTCAATGGTCCATGTCTAACAATCATTTGTTGCCTAGATTTGCATTCAAAGGTATTGATGATCTTCTTTGCTGCTTTGACAATGGTCCATGTCTAACAATCATTTGTTGCCTAGAAAAAACACAGGTAAAGGTAGCAGGTGAAAATAGCAGATGATCAAAGCAGGTTAAGATAGCAGGTGAACAAAGCAGGTGAACAGAGCAGGTGAACAAAGTAGGTGAACAAAGCAGGTGAACAGATCAGGTGAACAGAGCAGATGAACAGATCAGGTGAACAGAGCAGGTGAACAGATCAGGGGAACAGAGCAGATGAACAGAGCAGGTGAACAGAGCAGGTGAACAGATCATATGAACAAAACAGGTGAACAGAGCAGGTGAACAGATCAGATGAACAAAGCAGGTGAACAGAGCAGGTGAACAGAGCAGGTGAACAAAGCAGGTGAAGATAACGGGTGAATAGAGCAGGTGAAGATAGCGGGTGAATAGAGCAGGTGAACAGTGCAGGTGAAGATAGCGGGTGAATAGAGCAGGTGAACAGTGCAGGTAGAGATAGCACTCGAAGATAGCAGGTGGAGATAGCACTCGAATATAGCAGGTAGAGATAGCACTTGTAAACATCTTGTAATGAACTTGATTATTGTTGGCTTTGTCTTTCTTATAAATAAAACGTGAATTTTTTTAATTTAACAAAATAATGTTTGTTGGTCTCCATGTTTGTTGGTCTCCATGTTTGTTGGTCTCCATGTTTGTTGGTCTCCATGTTTGTTGGTCTCAATGTTTGTTGGTCTCCATGTTTGTTGGTCTACATGTTTGTTGGTCTCAATGTTTGTTGGTCTCCATGTTTGTTGGTCTCCATGTTTGTTGGTCTCAATGTTTGTTGGTCTCCATGTTTGTTGGTCTCCATGTTTGTTGGTCTCAATGTTTGTTGGTCTCCATGTTTGTTGGTCTCCATGTTTGTTGGTCTCCATGTTTGTTGGTCTCCATGTTTGTTGGTCTCCATGTTTGTTGATCTCCATGTTTGTTGGTCTCCATGTTTGTTGGTCTCCATGTTCTGATAAAAGAAAACAAAAACTCACTCTTATGTTGAAAGCGGATGTACAAATCCCATGGCCTGGCACAAGAAAAAATATGCAAATTGGTTATCTTAAGAAGCATTAATAGTAACAAATTCTTCTTCTTTCTCTTACGACATGCCTTGTAGGTGGCACTGTTACTATTCCCTACACACTACACACTACACACTACACACTACACACCTTGCGGACTCCGGCAAAGCAGGGGTGAATAATAATGTTGGTTTATGCCACACACCTTCTTCTTCTGTTCATCATCATCATTATCAGGTGCCGTCTCCACATCGAAGGTTGGCTGCAATGAATCTCCAGCATCCTCTGTCTTTCGCCTTGGTGTTGCACACTGCCAGACTGTAACCTGTTCATTTCTTAAAGTTTCCTCCCACTTATCTCTCGGTCTTCCTCTTGCTCTTCCCCCCTTAAATTTTCCCTCTAGTAAATGTTTTATCATGGTGTCATGTCTTTTATGTGCCCAAAATACTTTATTTGTCTGAAATTTTATTTCTCTTAATAATTGTTTCTTCATGCCTAGTTTTCCTAAACTTGTTTATTTGTCTGTTTTTCTGTCCATGAAACTCTGCCTATTCTTCTATATATCCACATCTCAAATGCATCAATTCTGTCTTCTAACTGCTTGTTCATTGTCCATGTTTCCGGGCCATACATTAATATAGGATATATATAGCATTTGATCATTCTCATTTTTAGCCTGTTGGCCTGTTACTAGAACTGAAAGGAGCGTGCCTAGACTTAAACTGGTAGTATACGCCCACGAGAGCAACATTTTTGGGGTGTTGGGTGAGAAGGTAGGGGTTAGTACCTCACGGAAAATGACAGCCGTATCCTGGGTATGTCCATGGATAGTCATGATCCTATTTGGTCCCCACTCTCACCTAGCTCATGTTTGGCTCCACGTGCCACACCCGGGCAACAGTCTCGGCTGACTGGCTAAACAACATGAGTGGGCGGGAGTAATCCTGCTTAACCCTCCCACTTCCTCCTTTCTTTCCCCTACCCACGTCCCTTTTTCCCTCCAATACTCTTAACCACAGTGAGAGCTCTAATGGCCTCTCATATGACCATTCAGATCTGGCACAGCACTACAGCATAACTGAGTAGATGTGGTAAACATTTGTATAATATTTGACAATGTACATGCACCCTCTGTGGTTGGAAAGAAGTCAGAGGGGTACTAACTAGATCTGAGGATAGAGAACCAATGTGTGCTGCTTTCTGACGGCTGACATCCATCGTACAGGCGCAGTGACTCAGGACGTGATGATCCTCTTGCCTTGAACATTTGGACACAAGCCTAGAGTATAACTGAGCTCGGCGTGACCAGCAGGCAATCTGGTGGCGGGGAATGAGAACAGCGAACCCTACCTTGGCTGCAGTATCATTAAGCGACACAGAAAGCCCCCTCATCCACTAGTGCTATGGCAGTATTATTCTGGCTCCTGTCCGGGGTGGGTAGGAAATCCACAGACTCCCCAGCTTTTCAATGCTATGTACAACAATAATAGAAATTCAAGCGAGATCGGACGTCGACTCGAATATCAAGGTCCGCGCCAGACAGAGGGTAACCGGGCTGTTCTATGCGAAAAATTGACTACTGGGAAAAACAAAACAAACAAATGCAAACATAGAAATACACAAAACCCTTGGAGGAAGAAGGACCTACAGATGTCAGATGACCAAAAGAACAAACATTCACTTAATATCCTACAATTAAACATCTGTGGCCTAAGAAACAAAAAGATTGAACTCTCAAAATTATTACATGACCACAAGGTACATGTGGCCCTTTTGCAAGAAACCCTACACAAAGACAGTGACCTGCACTTGACTGGATACACTAGTTATCCCTGTAGGTGTACTGACTGCCGAGGCATAGTCACATACATACGTAACGACATTCAAGGAGATGCATCACAGCTTACAACAGCCCATCCCACAGATGTGCAACAAATTACTATCTGGCACTCTGGAGGAAAATATACCATATACAACATCTATACCCCCCGCAGAAAACACTCAAACTGCACAACACACAGTATCGCAAAACTATTTTAGCCGGTGACTTAAATGGACACTCTCCAGTTGGGGCTACCCAGACAACAACAGGACAGGAAAATTAATAGAAGAGCTATGTGATACAACAAATCTATCAGTATTACAGAATGCAGAATCTCCACCAACTCTGCTGCACAGAGCTCACCTCTCACTTACTCGACCTGACCTGACCATCTGCTCATCCGACTTGACAGAATCCTGCCATTCTCAAATACTTGATGATATCGGAAGTGATCACAAACCACTCCTTACTACTATAACAACTGTAAGTAGAGCCTGTCGAAAGCAAAAACACGGTGGAACTTCAAAAAAGCTAACTGGAGACTTTTCAAGAAACAACTGACTCTCTGCTTTCACAAGTTGAAGCCAGCAGTGTTGAGACTTTCAATGAAGAAGTAACAAAAGCAATTCTGAAAGCCTCATCATTATGTATCCCAAAGGGGCAGCCGGAAATCACACAAACCATTTTGGAACCAAGACATACAAGACACCATCTATGAAAGAAGCGCATTAAGGAAAACACTAGAGTCCACACCATCACTGGACATAAAAGTGCAGTACAATAAAGCTTGTGCAAAAGTAAAACTTGCAGTTAGGAAGGCTAAAAATGAAAAATGGATAGACACATGCTCAAAACTAGACTTCAGACGTAATGGAAATAAAGCCTGGGCGTTGGTCAACAATCTGTCTGGGGATAGTAGGAAGACAAATCCCAAACCAGTGATAGATGGAAGGAAAACAATCATTGAAGACCAGAAAAAGCAGAGCACTTCAACCGTTACTTTGCATCAGTGAACAGAGCGGGGAACTCACAGAGATAGACAGAAAGCGTCTGAACCACTTGAAGCAACAAGAAAAAGCTCAAACAGTAAATGCTTCTATTTTTGAGAAAGAAATTAGTAGACAGGAATTAGAACAGGCATTAAAGAAATTGAAACTTAGAAAGTCTCCTGGACCAGATAAGATCCACAACGAGATGCTTCTAAACTTGGGTCCAATAGGGAAGGTAGCAGTTCTCCATCTAATTAATATGACATGGAGAAATGGAATGCTCCCAAAGCCTGGAGGAGGCCCATATTATCCCTATCCTGAAAAACACCAAACCCCCAGGTGAACCCAGAAGCTACCGACCAATCTCCCTAACATCATGTCTAGGGAAATTAGCTGAGAAAATTGTAAATTGTCGTCTCTACTGGTTTCTTGAAAGTACCAACACTCTGCCACGAACAGGCGGGATTTAGATCTGGCAACTGCACAGAGGACCAACTCTTTAGGCTTACTCAAAGAATACACGACAGCTTCCAGAACAACAAACACACAGTAGCCATTTTCTTTGACCTGCAGCAGGCTTACGATCGAGTATGGAGAAAAGGCCTTCTTATGAAGATGATGGACATTGGAATACATGGGAAATTGTACAACTGGATTAAGTACTTAATTGACCGTACGATCCAGACAAAAATCAATGATGCAATTTCATCTAAGGAGGTCTTAGAAAGAGGGTTTACCACAGGGCTCATCCCTAAGTTGCACCCTCTTCCTCATATACATCAATGACCTTGCAAGTCAGATTACGGCTGAAAAAGCGCTATCGCAGACGACCTGGCTATTTGGCAAAGTCATGAGGATAGAAAGTGGAGCACGTAAACTTAACGAGACCTAGAAAACTCCATGACTACTGCCAGACATGGAAACTAAGATAAACTGTGCCAAACAGTGTATACCATCTTCACTATTAGCCACAAAGTTGCCAAACAGAATATCACATTAAATCTAGACAATCACCAACTGCTAAAAGAACAACACCCCACATATCTTGGAGTAACACTTGACCGCCAGCTTAACCTGAAGAAGCATGTTGTGAATGTAAAGAACAAAGCATTAAGAAGATTACAGCTATTGAAGAAGCTTGCTGGCACAACATGGGGATCAGACAAAGATACTCTGAGAGGCCTATATCTTGGTTACATCCGCTCTGCAATAGAGTACAACAGTGCTCTTCTAACAACTTGCTCCAAGACAAACCTTGATTTCCTGGACAGAGTACAGAACAATGCCTTACGTCTAATCAGCGGAGCAATGAGGTCAACACCAACCGCCGCATGTGAAATACACACAAATGTGGAACCTCTTGGGTTGCGAAGGGACAAAGCTGCTGTTGAAGCTTATGAAAGGAGCAAAAGAATGAATCAAGATCACCCCAATAAACTACTTGTCGAGAAGTGGAAACAGAGAAACAGAATTAAACAAAAGTCAATCCTCCACCATGTCAGTGAAATCAAAGACAGATTCCACCTTCCAGAAACAAGACAGCAGCTGCAGAGAGTAATAGCAAACTTACCACCACATACACTCTTGAATACACCTGAAATTAGAACAAAATTGACAGATGAAGCAACTAAACGCTCCGACCCAGTCAGCCTTATGATAGCATCTCAAAGAACCATTGATGCCTATCCCCAAGAATGGATACATGTCTATACTGATGGATCTGCATTTAAAGCCACCATCAAAGCAGGTTCGGAGCATATATACAATACCCAGACAGATCATCCGAAGAGCTGTTTGGTGCATGCGGGGAGATATGCTCCAATTATGAGGCTGAAATGCATGCGATAGAAGCAGCGTTGTACCACCTGAAGACTGTTTTCGATGCCTTTCCATCAAAGGCACAAAACATAATTATCTTCACAGATTCAATGTCTGCCCTTCAAGCCCTAGAGGATGGTGGACATTGTAAATCTGAACTATCCCATATAGCCCTAGATATTGACAGACTTATTACATCACATGACATCAAAATAACCATGCAGTGGATCCCTGGACATTCAAACACACCTGGAAATGACAAAGCAGATAGGCTAGCCAAGAAAGGGTCAACACAGGAACAACCAATCACAGCAACAACTCTCCATACAGCAAAGCAAATCCTAATGACAACAAATAAGGAAATTTGGCTGAACAGATGGGCCATGGGAAACACAGGAAGAGATGTGTACACCCATATGGCCAGCCCTAACCTTAATGACAACATCAACCACCTTACAAGAAGAGATCAGAGCACCATTTTTAGACTCCGAACCCAACACATAACACTTAATAATCACTTGAACAGAATTCATCCACAACACACTCCAGAGTGCCAACTGTGTGCACATCATCATGAAACGTTCACACCACTCTCTTCAAGTGCCAAGCACTAGAAGACATCAGAAAGATCCTCCTTCCTCCAAGGCCAGATAAATGGAACACACTATACGGAACAAAAGAACAACTTATAGACACATGCAGATACCACTACATAGCATTGGGCCGAAGGGTAAAAGCTCAAGTGCCGCTGGATCATTGAAGAAGAAGAAGAAGAAGAGAGCAACATTTAAAAACACAGTTTATAATGGAAGGCAGTCTATAAATTCATCTGCTGTATTCTATACAGAATTACATGACATACTGATTTGACGTATTCATCTCCGCTCCTCGTGGAGCATAGGACCTCAACAGTTGCTCGTCACTTTTCCTGGTCTCTGGTTGCTTTCTTTATGGTCTCCGAGGATATTCGAGCAGCTTTCAGTTCCTTTAAGAAGACTTCGTCTCCAAGTCTGTTTAGAATGTCCCCTTTTCCGGTTTCCTTGCGGGTTCCACTCAAGTACTTGTCTAGTGACACTCGATTGTATCTTCAGTAGAGTATGTCCGATCCATCGACATTTTCTCCTCTTAAACTGGGTCATAATGAGTTCCTGTCCTGTTCTTATCCACAGTTCTGTAGTTACAATTGTATCATACTATCTCAGTCTGAGAATACACCGGAGACATCCGTTAACAAAGGTCTGAATCTTATTTGTATTCAACTTGGTGACTCGCCATGTTTCCAAGCTATACACAACAACAGAGATTTCACATGTACAGAATTACATACAAATCTTGTGAATAATATTGTTTCTATCTGATGTTTTTTTAGTTCGTAAACTGATTTGTTCGTCCGAGTGTTTACTAGGGCATAAATTTGGGGTAAAGAATAGAACCACTGTTACCTGCCACGCATAAGAGGTGACTACGAGAGTTAAGCGTGGGGCTAGCTACCCCACCCCGTAAAAAATACTAGATACCCACAGAAACCTCCGTCAAGGGAATTCATAGCAAGCCACACGAGGAAGAAGAGACCCGTAAAGGAAGGACTCATGAAACGACTGGTAAATCGACAAGAAATCGGGTTAAAATGGGAAGAGATTGGGGAGATCTGGAAAATATGGTCCTGGATAGGATGGATTGGAAGACCTTGGTTGCGGATTTATGCTTCCTTATGAGAGAAGGGTGACAAAACTGGCTTGTAGGAAAATTGATACAGTCAAAAGGGTTTGCCAAGGGGCTTGCTGTATTGTAAATTTTAAACATGTTTTTATACGCTAAACAAAAAAAAAGTAAACATATTAGCCAAGATGGATAAAGGCAAAGATCTTCAGTAAAAAGTTTGTTTTTGTGTGTAAAATGTTTGTTGGCATTGACAACAACAACAACAAAAACCTGTTCTTGTCTGTTACAATAATCTTTTCCTTCTCTTAGCTCCCCGTGAAGCATAGGGCATCAACAAATTTCCTTTAACCAGATATGTCTGTAGCAAGACAACTTAGTTCATTCCAGATCTTTCCCGCCTCTCTTCTTTCTCTGTCTACAGTTGGTCGCCATGTCTAACTAAATCGTTCTCTACCTGTCTTGATTCCCAGATTCCATTTAAAAACCAAATGTGTATGTGGTATTCTATATTCTTAATGTATGTCCCAACATGTGTATGTGGTATTCTATATTCTTAATGTATGTCCCAACATGTGTATGTGGTATTCTATATTCTTAATGTATGTCCCAACATGTGTATGTGGTATTCTATATTCTTAATGTATGTCCCAACATGTGTATGTGGTATTCTACTTTCTTAATGTATGTCCCAACATGTGTATGTGGTATTCTACTTTCTTAATGTATGTCCCAACCACTTCCTCCATTGTCTACGTTTGATTTATTCGTTGATATTGTTGATGTCTGTGCGACGGGTGATCTTAGTATTTAGTATTCTCTGGTCCCAGCGAATTGGAAGAATTCTTCTGGTCCATCTTCCCTCAAAGCCTCTCTTATTTTGTTACTTGTTTTCTATGTCTGGGATTCATACAGTACGACTGATCGCACATTTAACAATAATAGTAAAGTAATATTAATAATAACACTGAGGGTCTCTGTGGCTAAGTGGTTACACCTTTGCGTTGCGTTCTAAAGGTCGTGGGTTTGAATCCAGGCTGTTCTGTTCGTAAGTTAATTTTTCAATGACCTCTACGATTGTTTCAGGAGATACGGAATTCGTGTTTTGTGCAATACTGTCGAAAGATGGATGCCATTTCTGCGGAGAAGAACCACTGAGCCATATGGGATTTTTTAAAAACCGGTGCAATTAAGTCAATCCTTCGGCTTTAGAATCTTAGAATAATAACACTAACAAAAATAATAACAAATGAAAACTTAATCCTGACTACAAGTTCATTTTTTATTATATTGCACTCAAGAAAAACTTAAAACATATTGTTATTCACAAACACTTTCTTTCTTGAAATGTAGTCCACCTCCGTACACATTTGAGTGGTGCAACAACACCCGTCTCATGCTGTTGTCAACATCATAGTTCATAGTTCATAAGTACGGTTCCAACTTCACTGCAACGGGTCACCCCAAAATTGCTCCGTTCCTGTGCCAATGAAAATCACACGAAATGATAACATCTATGAAATGTTTCCTGTGTGAACTAATTCCAGAATGAAACAGCCGCGTACCGCCACAAAAAGTAACCTGCTCCGCATAAAATGCATATGGCCGTCGCTAATGTAGCAACACAAAACTTCATCACTTGAATTGCAATTCTTGTCGAAGGGAACATCAATCACGATAAAATCCAGCTTTCTGCACCCGCAATATAACTGCATACGGCAGATTGAGCTTGTTCGTCATAACCGCTGTCCGCCATTTTCTGAATACACACACACACAACAAACGCACGGTTGACTCAGCAAAAAGCATTCTATGTAACATTCATAACTCACAGCGTTGCTCAAGCACTAACTCGGTAGCTCGGCAAACGAAACCGGAAAATACCCGACCAAACATGTCGGAAATGCGCTAGCAAAGTCGTGTTCAATTTCAAACAGTTCTGACTGAATGGCCCTCCCGCATTCCGCCGGCTTTTATTCAGTGCCGGATTAGGCCAGCGCGGGGCCCGTGGCAAATTTAGCGCGGGCCCTAGGTTTTGTATGATAATAAATAATAAAACACAACTTTACAAACAAACTTGTCTCGATTTAGACAATTTAGACAATTAGACAATTAGCAAATTTAGAGATAATACTAGACAAATCAATTTCTATAAGTCAATTACATTCAATGTTTATTAAGGTGAGGTTATTTAGACGATCCTTAACTCACGTGTTCCTTAACCATCGTGTTCCTTAACTCACTTTTTATACGCTTTAATGTTGAAAAAGAACTTTCTCCGCTGCAGTTAGTAATCATTAAAGACAAGTAAATTCGTAAGACTATTTCTACATTTGGGAATAATCACAATATAGACGAGACTGCTGTAAAACTATTTGATTGGCAAAACACGTAATCACAAAGTACTGTAGTTTTACAAATTACACAAACAATGACAACATACAGAAATATTTCGACCAACAAGGCCTTTATCAAGCAAACGAACAACAGGAGTGACGAATTTTTTAATCAATAATTATAATGCATACACTAAACGTTGTTTTTCATCATGTGGCCAACTTGTATGAGAATATGTTCGGTAGTTTTTTTTTTCTGTGAATTGTTAAAAAGACAACCCTAGTTCTGGGTGGGTCTCCCGTCATAGCTTTGACCACGACAGTCTTTGATATCAATGCCATTTTTCTTTAAAACATCAAGTAAACTTTGGGCGAGTTGTTCAGCAGTATGACCTTCCATAACCAAGAACTTCACAAACCTTTCCATTGGTTCAGATGGTAACACATAGCGCACTATTAGAGTGAGCTGGTCCACATGCGAAATGTCTGGAGTAGAGTCCAGTGATACGGAATACTACTTGCATTTCTTAATTTCGCAAATAATATGACCCAGTAAGCTTAATGCAATTAGATGGATAAATTCCTCACATGTTGTTTTTGATAAGTATGATGTATGTTCCTTTACTTTATTTGTATAAGCATTTATTTATGCTGAGCCAGAAAAATAAATAACATAAATAAAAAAAAATGAAAGGGGGATATTATTGCCCACCTCCCAACCTTGGTCCCTTGTTTATGACTAGTGACAGCTTAGCTCTGTCACATAGGCGCGGGGCCCCCCAGAAGCGCGGGCCCGTAGCATTTGCTACTTCTGCTACTAGGCTAATCCGGCGCTGCTTTTATTACGTAGCTCAAGGGAGAATACCTAGAATTTGCGATGCGTAAACTAGTAATTATTGAGTTACTTCCCCTATCATGAAGCTCGGTGTATTGTATTTTTGTTTCTTAGACACGCAAAAAAACTAAGCCACTCCCACACATGTTGTCTACGCAGACTACTAAAAATAAACTGGCAGGATAAAATTTCAAATACTGAAGTCCTCATAAGAGCCAAGATCCCAAGCGTCAACACCCTGTAGCAGAAGGTCCAAGTATGATGGACCGGTCACGTTGCTCGGATGCCTGATAAACGCATCTCCAAACAGTTGACGTAGGGAGAGCTTGAGGGCGGTAGACGATCGGCTGGTGGACAGAAAAGACGCTTTAAAGGCGCTATTAAAGTGTCTCTGAAATGCTTCAATATAAACACCAAGTGATGGGAATCCCTCGAGCAAGATCGTCAAATGTGGCGCTCTAGCAACACAAGAAGAACCCGAATAGCTGAGAGTCGTCGTACTGTCAAGGTGAAGAAAAAGCGAGCTACGTGAAAAGATAAAGCACACAACACCCACATGTTTAACATCGATAATGTATTCCCCACATGTGGTAGAGGATTGTGTTCTAAGATTGAACTTTCCCCTCCACACACACACCAGATGTGAAACAACACTGGTCTTATGCTATTGCAAATGACGCTATTTATTACGTAGCTCAAGAGAAAATACCTAGAATCTGTGTGACATCGTCCATTATTAATTATTGAGTTACTTCCCCTGTCATGTAGTGCTGTATATTGTATTTTGTTATGGTTGTCCATCTTTGTGTTGATGGACTCTTTTACTCCGTATTTCTGTTACCTCTGGACTCACGTATGCTCAATGTTTACTGATATAGCCAGTATACTGGTTTTTCTTCGTGACTCTTATCCCTAGGGAAACATAGGTCCGCAACCAAGGTTTTTCAAGCCATTACTATCCAAAGCCATCTTCTCCAGAACTCTCTAATCTCCCCATTTTCTTGCATTATTTCTTGCGTGGTCCTTCTTCAGAACTCTCTAATCTCCCCATTTTCTTGCATTATTTCTTGCGTGGTCCTTCTTCTTGCACGAGTAAAGAGCTATGAATTCTCTGGCTGTGGTTTCTGTAGCTATCTAGTGTTTTTTACGGTATAGTGTTGCTATCCCCACGCCCAAATACCTTTGTTGTCTATTACAACATGCGTGACAAGTAACAGTGGCTCTATTCTTTACGCCCCTAATTTTGGCTCCGATAACCACACGGGCGTCCATACTGGTTTTGCGTCATATTAATAAGTACAGTTAGCCAGTATATCGGTTCAGAAGGACGAATGAGTTAAATATTTATAGTGATTGATTGGTTGATCGATTGATTGATTCATTTATTAATAGGGCCATTATTATTGCACTTCGGTGAATAACAATATGTGCTTTGATCTCTTTTTCTTAAACAGGAAGATCTCAGCGACAGTGTACGAACTCCATAGCACCGGCGAGAGGTTCACCAATGTCATTTATAAGATAGTTAGTTAGTTAGTTTATTCCTTTCGAGCCAAAGGAGGCACATAGGGCAGAGGTTTTAGATCTCCATGTGATACGGTTCTTTGCTAGCAGTTGGAGATCTTGTTTGGTTTTACATCCCAATAGTTTACTTTCTTGTTGGATGGTTCTTCGAAGAGTGGTCTTTGGTCTTCCACGTTTTCTTTTCCCAATTGGTGACCACATAAGGACTTGTCGATTTAGTCTCTTTTCGTCTGCTCTAAGAACATGACCTAAATATTTCCACCTTCGTTTCCTTATAATATTTGATATGGGTTGTTGGTGTGTTCTATCTCTCACTGTGTTGTTAGAAACGAAATCACTCCATTTTACTTTTAATAATTTTCGTAGACATTTATTCTCAAAGCTGTCCAGTTTCTTATCAATTTTCTTTGTTGATTTCAACTTTCACAACCGTAGGTCAGTACAGGAATCACACATGACCTAAATAATTTAACTTTTGTGCATATACTTAGGTCTTGAGATTGCCAGATATTCGTTAATTTAGTGAAGGCACTAGCTGCTATAGCAATACGAGAGTTTATTTCTTTCATCGTGTCTCCGTTGTTTGACACTTTACTACCCAAATATGTAAAATGTTCAACTTTCTCCAGTGTTTGGCCATTTATTACGATGTTGTCTGTCGAGTTTGTGAGGTCCATAATTTTGGTCTTGGCAGAATTAATCTGGAGACCAACCTGTTCTGCAAGTGTGCAAAGATTGCTCGTTAGTTTGTGGGTTGCTTGTGTGGTTGAATTCAATATGGCCACGTCATCGGCAAAGTCAAGATCAAATAGTCTGCTGTTATTAAGCTATTTGATGCCTAGTTGATCATCTTGGGTGCATTTGCGCATGATCCAGTCTATAGCTATCCCAAAAGCATAGGTGACATCACGCAGCCCTGCTTCACACCCGAATTGACTGCGAACCAGTCTGAGTTTCCTGCATCTGTTCTTACACAGCAGGATGCTTCAGAATAGAAGGCTTTTATAATATTGATGTACTTTTCCTGGAAGCCGTAGGTCTTAAGATAGCGAAAACAAATTGTAGGAATTTTAATTTTTAATCTTTCTAATCTTCTTGTTCTTTTTGTGTTCGTTCTTTACGACCAATTTTAATCACTCTTTGTGATATGTTTGATCTTTGCCAAGAACGTGTATACGTTGCACATTGATTTGGTAGGCACCTAAACGCATAGACTTCTACACGTTTAGGACACATGCATCCGACTTCAGCCAAACCTCCTTAGACGCATCTTACGACATGCGTGGCAGGTAACAGTGGTTCTATTCTTTACACCAAAAATTTGAGCCCCTGTAACTACTCGGGCGAATCTTTCTAATAAATTGTGTCCGGTCGGTGACTTTCCAGCCTCGATTTTGAACTGCTAAGTGTTCTTTTACATGATCAGAACACTGGACCTACGTTTTATCGTCAGTCTCCGATAGGACTAGGAACTCGATCTCACTTACACTATGATTAGGGATCTCTGGGAAGAGATCCAGATGGCTCCACGATGGAACGAACAGAATACCTTTGAAACGAGAGGCAAGCACTTAGCCTCTATGTAGATTAAGCACAGACTGAATAAACTTCTTCTTCAGCGATCTCTGGTCTTGCGTTTAGTTTACTGTGGACCACATCAGAGCCAACTATAAACTTATGGACCTTCGGACTCAGGGAAGAATTATGCGAAATCAGACCCCAGCTACACCACGTGACCTCGCATTCCAGTATTGGTGTATATAGACCAATTCATTTTAAAATCAACACAAAATGCTAACTCGAAGTTATATTATACAACAAGTTAAGTTTAATAATAAGGAATATCAATATTATGAATATTTTTTACCAATAAATAACCATAGACTCACAGAATTGAGTAAAATTGCAAAAAGCTTGCATTGTTCTATCAAACCTATATATTTTCCGGCCCCTTTTCTGATCTAGGTCAGAAACCCGGGTCAGTTGTCTGGGCCTAGTTATCTAGAGTTGGCTGTGACCACATACTGGGCAGTCAGCTTCAGGTTTGTTAGGTTTCCCCAAAGCTTAGTTTCTATGTCAACTGGGTGTGGCCACATGTTGCTTCTCAGCTCACACAGGAGGGAGCAGTCGTGTGGGACATGCCCTGGTGTCTGTTCCTGGTGCTGACACTGGCAGAGAGCTGTTTGACTTAGTCCTAATCTATGCAAGTGTCTGTTGAGTCTGTAGTATCCGGGGAAATCGAAAATCGTGGCATATCCTTAACAGGAATTAGCCATCAGCCACAGTAAACGAATCGTTGTTTTTGTAGGCACCACTTATACGTTCAGTAGTTTGTCATTGCTTTCTGAACGGTGAGGTCTATTTTTTTACCTTTTGTAAAATCCCACGGAAACGAATTTGCTTCCAAACTTGCCCACCGCGGTGTTTGAACCAGTTACACTTGGGTTGTGATTGAGCTCACTACAGCTTAAGCTACAGGTCCAGTAAAAGTAAAAAGTAAGTAAAGGAACCCTTTTATACCTCGTGGTATATAGGTCAATACAGTGTTAGGCCTGTATTTTCATTGACCGTCGGCACACGATGGGTGATGTGGTCAGCATCACGCCGGCCGCCTTTACTTTCCCAGAGCATGTCTGGTACCCAGTTGAGGCTGGGTCGACCTGAGAGCCGTCGCGGTCGGGAAAATTCCACGCACATTGCGGGAGCTGAACCCAGACCACCAGCCTTGCGGAGCGAGTTCACTAACAACTACGCTACAGCGGCTCACAGGTCCAGTACGCAGGGTAAATATAATGACCACTTAACCAACAAGTAGAGGAAAAGAGACTTTACTCCAGGATGGAATCTTACCTCGAGAGGTCTGCCTCATTTGGGAGGGGGGGGATGGAGAGAATTAGAGCAGAGGCTGTCACGACCGGATATGACTTTGTAGTCACCAATGGAGCTGTCAAGTACATATACAGCGACACGTCTGTATGATAATTTGGAAATGAAAGAGGTCCACTATACATAGATGATGATGATGATAATGAGGATGATGATGAGGATGATGAAGATGCTGATGATGATGGCATCATGTTGTGCAAAAGGTTAATGTTGAGAGTCGACAACATTTCATAGAATACGAAAAAAGAAAGGAAATAGAATAGAAGAAAGAAGAAGAATGGGAAGAAGAAGAAAGAAGAGAGTGAAGAAAAAAGATGAAGGAGAAGACAGATGAACAGTATGAAAATTTAAAGAGAAGTATCAGTGTTTTATTGACCTTATATAAAATGTCCGCGTGACTAACTTTTAAAAGTGACATTCCCCACTTTTAATCTATTCTTCTTCTAAACGTCGTGCGATCTAAAGGTCAATGTCTACCAAGTAAATAGCATAACCTTTGACATAGTCACAAAATGCAGATTTTGAAAATAACAAACGCGGAGAAAATAACAGTTTGATAATAATGAGTATTAGTTTTGAGGGAAAACGATGAGTTTTTAGCGGTTGACAGATCTCCAATAGTGACAAAATGGCGAGTTGTTGGATGTATGACCCAGATACGCAAGGTGAAGGGGAGACTAGTCTATTTATAGTTTAGTTTTCAGGGTGTCCACAAAGTTGTTAATTAGTTGATATAATCAACAAATAAACAGTATACAGGTATTAAGATCTTAATACCTGTACACGCCAGCCTGCCCAGCGTGTTCGTAGCGCGTTAGACTGCGGGTGACTAGCCCTCTGTGAGTGCGGGTTCAATTCCGCGGGCTGGCAGAAAAGCCACAGGTTCCCCAGATTCACGGTGTTCGTGGCACCGAACCGAAGGGTTACGATGTCCATGGCACCGAGCCGAAGAGCTAAAAGCTCAAATGCTTCTGGATCGAAAAAAAAAAATACCTGTACACTGTTTATTTGTTGATCGTATTCTTTGCTTCCGTTGCTTCCTCTGCGGGTTCTTGCAAAAAACTCCTTGTTCTCTTCTTCTTTAATTAGTTGATATATATATATTTTTTCCGATCCAGAAGCACTTGAGCTTTCAACTCTTCGGCTCGGTGCCATGGACATCGTAACCCTTCGGGTTTTTGCCAGCCCGTGGAATTGAACCCGCACTCACAAAGGGCTTGTCACCCGTTGTCCAACACGCTACGAACACGCTGGGCAGGCGGAATATATATATATATATAATATAAATAATATATATATGTTCTTTCACAGCCCCCTCACTCTACCCACTCCCTTAGCATCATAAAGCCGACTAGCTCTATCGGGATAAACAACTTCTCGTTGGAGTGGGTTAACATTTAAATGTGTTTGTTTTTCTTCTTGTTTTTTTCTTTTCTTTAATCCTGTTTTGCCTCACACCGCCAGGCTAAAAAACGGGCTTTTGTGTAAGCTTTATAAAGAGTGTTTTTCGTCGCCTCTGTTATCTCTGAGGTCTACCATGTTAGAACATTGTAAAATGTATTGCTTTTTTCTTTAACCCGATTCTTTGAGTCATTGTTATTTATCAATGAAAAACGCTAATAATACTGAACTGGTGGTCTGGGTTCAGCTCCCGCAATGCGCGTGGAATTTTTCCCGACCGCGACGGCTCTCATGTCGACCCAGCCTCAACTGGGTACCAGACATGCTCTGAGAAAGTAAAGACGGCCGGCGTGATGCTGACCACATCACCCTTCGTGTGCTGACGGTCAATGAAAATACAGGTCTAACACTGTATTGACCTATATACCACGAGGTATGAAGGGGTTCCTTTTTTTTACTGACATTCCTTAGTGTTAAATTTAATTTGGGACATAATGTACCCCATTTATCTGGGTTGTGCGTCTGCAAACTGTGCCTTCCCGTTTTGAAAATAACCGGACGGGCGAGCCAGTCAGCGAACGCGGTTCCCTAGTGTCGATAACCAATTGCGTGCATAGTCTCTAACGGCTGCGCGTGCCTCCTCGCTTTTTCACGCGAACGAGGCTCCCAGCAAATAAGGGACAAGGTAGCGTCTGCTATTAAGACTCGCTCGCTCGCCGCGCGCGGTCTTATTGGTGGTTTGTGTGTGTCCGTATATCGGAGTTTCTCGGTCGCGGTGTGATGCAGTCAGTCTAAAATTTTAAACGCTCGACGGTGGTCTCGTTAAAGGCCCGGCTCTCGCAACGAGCTTGTGGGTCCGCAGGTAGTAACATGGTGTCGTTTTTGCTTGGCGAGGCGCAAGTCTTGCCGGCAAAACTGTGGGAAGCGAGCGCTCGGTCGTTTCGCTTCAATTTCGCATTTTCGCCGGGGACGTCGGGATCCGCTCTGCACAGAGCGCTGTCTCCCTACCCGAGCATTGTCGGTCGGTCTCGTCCATGACAGCTATCTGGTTGATCCTGCCAGTAGTCATATGCTTGTCTCAAAGATTAAGCCATGCATGTCTAAGTTCACACTGTCTCACGGTGAAACCGCGAATGGCTCATTAAATCAGTCGAGGTTCAATAGATGACACGATCCGGGGTCAAAAAGGCTCATGAGGTCATAGTGGTAACATGAGCCAGGGTTAGCGAGAGGGCGCGCTAACCAAGACCCTGCCCCTAACCTCCACGCGGTGACCCAGGAAACAGACTATGGTTCTGGTCTGGCTAAGAGGGCAGGGATCGGGGAGAGAAAACTACTGGTAGGGTAGCAGTGCAAGTACGGAAACACGATAAAGATACATACAAAGAAAATGCACAAATCTCCTGACCGATGTCCAACAAGATATTGCCCAAGTCCCTGAACGCAAAGAAACAGCAAAGAAACGTCTCAGACATGGATGAGAGGTGCATCCAGTGACCAAACGTATGCCCACGTAGGGAGAAGCTCGAAGCCCTGAGGAGGGGCAAACATTGCCAGCCCGTCGGCAAGAATAAATAAGACAGGACCGTAACGAATAAAAGTCTACCCTCGTGTTGGTGCGAGAGAAGATTGCAGCTGACCCCGCATTGGTAGCCTGGTGCAGATACATGTACTGGGCAAAGTTTGCCGAGCGCAAAAGAACAAGTTGCGTTTAGTGCATAACGAAACTACCCGCCCTGGGAAAACCGTGCAAGGTACTGTGCGATTAAAATTAACATCCCCGGAAGAACTGAGGTTGGTGATGCCTAACGGAACTGCCAGCCTTGGGGCAACTGGGCAAGGTTCGATTGCAGTCGTAACTAACATCCCCGGAATAACTGGGGCGGGTGATGGCGGCGAGCGCAAAATCCTCAGTTACGCTGATAGTGCCGACTGAAACGACCCTCTACATTGTTTGTACTCGGCCCCATGCCAGTGCTTTCGAGGTTAATTGCAAATTGCCACGTACCGATACGCGTCTAGAAAAGGCTGAGAATGTTCCTTCTCCGGATCAAACTAAAAATGTACGGTAAAGCAAGGCCGACAATGTACGGATCAAGCAGGAAGTTCGGGTCTGAACATTGGCGAAGGCCGATACTTTACACGGTGTCTTATACGAGTAAGACGCCGTCCGAGGATAAGCTTACAAGCCCCGAGAAATATTTCTCAGTCAGAACGGGCATAAACAGCGTAACTCACTGTCCCGGCGTAGATCACAAAGCCCAAAAATACGGCAAAGCTGATCGTACCTAGGGAAAGCTCACCCTAGTAAATCAAAAGCTGGCTGAAAACGAACACCCCACCGAAGGATAAGCAACTGAGCTCAATAGGTGCTGAAGGCTGGTGCACGTACATTACGTTCGGATGTTTGGCTGTTTATATATCACAATGAGAATGATTAAAACAGGCCTAGAACGATCGAAGAAGAAGAAGAAGTACCCCATTTGCAAGCCGTTTGCCTTGTGTTCTGAAGGTCGGGGGTTCGAATCCGGAAAGAGTAGTTCGGTTCACAAGTACATTTTTTCAGTATACACATAGGAAATTAGATGGAGCTACGGAGTTCATGCTTTGTGCAATACTTTCAGCAAGATGGTGCAATTTCTGCGGAGGACAAAGCCATCTGAGAAAATCTGGTGAAATGAAGTAAATCCTATGCCGTTTAAAGTTAATTTTTTTTACAAGTTTTATGTCAGTGGAGTCGTGAAATGTACACAAATCACAAGACAAAAGAAAACACAATATCCCATGAGAGAACAACGATAGCATAGTAGTTAGAGCACTCGTTTCTTATTTGTTTGGTCTGGTAAAGCCATGTTTGTTCTTCTTTTTATTTCCTTCATTCAATTTCCATCTGTTGTTAGCAACGAATTGAAATATTGAAAACTGTTCAAAGATAGTCAACAAGATTGCATCTTCCTTCTATACCTATTCAACAGAAATGTAGATATTTGAAGGACATGTACGATGTGCCATGAAGATGATTCTCAAATGAACAATGAACAAATGTAGAAAATATAATGAGAAATGTCTTCTTCTTTCTTTTGTCGTCACGCTGCTACCGGGTTGTTGCCCAGTGTCGTGGTTTTCTGTTTTTGTCTTGCGCTGTTCTGGTGGCTTGTGTGATTCTTATCTTTGCTCTTTCACATGATTCTGCTACGCCATCTAACCATCTTTTCCGTGGTCTTCCTCTTGCCTTCTTTCCCGATGTTCTGTTGTAGAAGACTCTGTATACTGTGGAGTTTGGATGCATTCTTATTAAGTGGCCAAACCACTTCATTCTTTGTTTATCTATGTAATTCAAGCACGGTTTTGTGCCAACTTTCTTTCTTATGCTGATGTTGGTGATTCTGTCTTTTCTTGTGTTATTGGTAACTTTTCGCAGGCAACGCATGTCACATGTAGTTATTTTTGTGACTGCGCTTTGCTCAATGTCCATGTTTGGCTCTGGTAACACAAAGTAGGTATAAAAATGATGTTGATCATCTGTTGCTTAATGAGAAATGTAAACGCTCAAAAAGGGGAAGAATTGATCCCGATAGATAGGGGTATGGCCAGCTACTGCAAAACATTATCATTACGCATGGAAGAGAATGTAGAGAATGGTGGGGCAGCATGAAGGCTGAACTCGCAGTTAAGCAGCTGATAGAAGATAATGCAAGTGATAATGTTGTTGTGTATACTGATGGGTCTTTGCATCGCGGTGGAAAGTCAGACTGAGTTTTCTTGGCTAGCGCGTACAGTAGTGTTGTTGCAGAGCGAAGAGAAACATACAGGACAACTACTTCCAGTTATCAGAGGACTATCATCATAGCACTCCGGACATGTCCGTAGGTGCTACGATCTTCGCCTCAACAAATCTAGCAAAGTCCAGGGGAACCAGCACGCCATCTCGATGTTAATTAATCAATCTCTTTGCATATTTGCATGTCGTTCTTTTCAGGCTGCACCACTATTGATATCCATCTCTCTCAGTTTGGTCAGCGAGTGGAACTCACAACCTGAAACTCTTCTGTTCGAAAGAACTGCTCAGTGTGTTAAGAATGTCATTTCGACTCATAGCAGCTCCTTCTGATCTCGTAGCCATGTCAGCAATCTATTAGCTCGTTCAATACCCTTCTTCTGATGCCCAGGACAAAAATAAAGGTAATTTATATTGATGGAAGTTGTGGCCGTTACTATTGCCCTTCAGTATCTCTCTGACTCCGTTTACTGTAGCCATTATGTATCGGACTCTCAATCGATGCTTCGACAGGCCAAAATGCAAGGTTGCGGTATGATATATCTGTTTGCCGTTTGGCGTGAGACACTGGAGCAAAGCCTCCTATGCGCTTTGTATAAGATGAAATTTAGTGCCTCGGATATTCCGACATCCATCGCTTACGTAGTCGTCCTCTGAGTCTGTTGCCATTGTATCTGTGTGCTAGTGCACTTTAGGAGACTGTCTTGTGGTAACCTGATACGTGTTCGAGCCATATACCTGTTGTTTCTTTAAATATTGTAGTACCTGCAGAATCCCATTCTTCTTCTGATTTCTTCGTTCTGATTTATCTCTTCTTGTAACATTTAGAGTTTGTCATAACACTTCATCTCTGTCGTTTGGATTCTTATTTTCTCATTTATTGTCAGTGTTCAGGTATGAACAGATAGTACATAGTTGGTTAAAAAACTTGTTGAACATTACTCTCTCGGTATCTCAGTGTACTCAGGTGTACTTATGGAAATAGTGTTAGTTGTAATGCCAATACTCTGTTTTTTTTCTCATTTTGTTTCGATTTGTTTATCTCGTGCAGGTTTCTTAACCTATTTCTGAGGACATAAAAATTCAATATTTTCTCACGGGTGTCACAAAACTGTCAAGAAACATTAAAACATTTTACAACTAAAATATACGAAAAGAACCATTTCTCATCCTTTTGGATACGATCAGGGCCGTACCGTGCTATGATACAGAGAAACAGTCGCATCATGCGGCACCGTTATGTGGCAGCATAAGCAACGAAATCAAAATACAATTTGAATCATTCAATAATGAAAAATCTTTACGCAACGCTTTTCTATTTGTTTCTATGTTATTCCGATATTGATGTATACGATTTAGTATTCGTACATTTTGAGCAGTTTAAAAAAAAAATCACGATCGAAGGTTATTTTAAAGAAAAAACATTTAAGGAAACGGCATTTCGAAGACGCATCATAGTGAGAAAATATACCGCACGACCCTGGATAAGATCAAAGTGTAATGCCCACTTGATCTCGGCACAAAGGGTGAGTCTTCATAGAGCTATAGAACCCTTTTTCATACCTCGAGGTATATTGGGAATACATTGTTAGATCTGTGTTTTCATTTACGTCGGCCACTATGGGGATGTGGTCAACATCACGCTGGTCGACTTTACTTCCCCTGCTTTCCTGGTCCCAGTTGAGGCTGAGTCGACCTGAGAGCCGTCATGATCGGAAAAATGTTTCACGCCCACTGTTATATTGAACCCGAACCACTAGCTTAAGAAGCAGTTCACTAACAACTTCCTACTGTTGTTCTCATAGAGCCAATAGGCACTAAAGCAAATTTCGAGCAGCTCTAGTTCGAAATAATAACGATGCTTGAAGTTTTACACTATTCAGCTAACAAGGTCCACCAGCTGTGGTACTAGGGTAAGGACTCCACACACACAAAAAACGAACAAGCTAGTGTTTTTGGCAAACAGAAGTAGTTCTGATGATGGTCAAAACTGGAGAACGACTAAAATAATAACTAATAAATTGCAAACATTCATCAGCTTGTATCTGTAGAATAGAGAACTAAATAGTATGCTAAGTCACAAATAATGAGCTTATGGAAGAACAGGACATATCCATGGCACCACAAAGTGTTTACATGGAAGAGCAAAATGAATAAAAAATTGTTAGTGGTTTACTACAAGGAAATGTAGAAGACCAGAATCGCATAAAACTATTTTATCAAATATTCATTTTCAGGATATTACACTCCCCTCCCGCCCTTCCTTTCTCTTGTTATACCGTATGGACGCCCGTGGACAGATCCCAGTGAACTAATAGGTGAAGAAAAGACGTTGAAGCTGGATAGAACAAACCTTGAGAAAACCTATGAGAAATACAAGTGTTTGTAAAGTCTCGCAACCCTTCATTTGTAGGTCAGCTTGAAAAATGAAATACGTGACGTCATAAAAAATGTGCTAATACAAAGTAGTGAAATTAGTCACAATAGTTACTGCTTTGGTCTACTGTTGTTCTTGGTAAACTAGAAAGAACAAATGAAATATTCATTATAGCAGATGTTGGAAATATCCACCACGGTCTTCAAGATATGTCTGTACACATTTCTTCATATTGTTAAATATTCTTTCTTCAGTTGAAAACATCATTATGGTTTTAGTGAAAAGAATTACCCCAGCGGACAACAGTCATTCAATGCATATTGCACCACAATTGACAATGGAACACATTTTTTTGATGACATTGTGTACTTTGTATTTCACATTTGTTCTACATATAAAGTGCTGTGAGACTTAACAAACATCCTGTCTAACAATAAAGGCACATTTATTGAAACTGCAGGAAAAGCAAAAGAGAGAAAGACGGCTATAAATACATGGAGTCAAAATTTGGAAGCAGTGGTTAATGAAACACGGAGAAACTGGAAGGAGCTGCAAGAGATAAATATAGGAAGACTTGGCATAAGTTCTTTAAGTGCCTAACAAGATTCTTTTGTCTTGTCTTATCCACATGTGCCGTGAAGTGTCGTGGTGAGTTTCAGTTTTCTACTCTGTGCCAGGTGTGATGTATCTGTAGTTGTTAGTTTTTGATGTCGCAGGATATCTGTGATAGTATCTATTCATCGGGTTCTTGGTCTTCCTCGGGATGTGCTTCCGGGATGATGTTGCTATAGACGCGAGATTGTAATATATCTGGTTTCATTCTCATTAGGTGACCGAACCATTTTATTTATTATCTTCTAATATTGTTGATGCATGGTGTGTTTCTAACAACTAATCTAATGTTCTCATTTCTCAATATATTCCATCTTGTAACATTGACGACATTTCTAATGTTCTCATGTCTCAATCTATCCCATCTTGTAACATTGACGACATTTCTAATGTTTTCATTTCTCAATCTATCACGTCTTGTAACATTGACGACATTTCTAATGTTTTCATGTCTCAATCTATCCCATCTTGTAACATTGACGACATTTCTAATGTTTTCATTTCTCAATCTATCCCGTCTTGTAACATTGACGACATTTCTAATGTTTTCATTTCTCAATCTATCCCGTCTTGTAACATTGACGACATTTCTAATGTTTTCATTTCTCAATATATTCCATCTTGTAACATTGACGACATTTCTAATGTTTTCATGTCTCAATCTATCCCATCTTGTAACATTGACGACATTTCTAATGTTTTCATGTCTCAATCTATCCCATCTTGTAACATTGACGACATTTCTAATGTTTTCATTTCTCAATCTATCACGTCTTGTAACATTGACGACATTTCTAATGTTTTCATTTCTCAATCTATCACGTCTTGTAACATTGACGACATTTCTAATGTTTTCATTTCTCAATCTATCCCGTCTTGTAACATTGACGACATTTCTAATGTTTTCATTTCTCAATCTATCACATCTTGTAACATTGACGACATTTCTAATGTTTTCATTTCTCAATCTATCCCGTCTTGTAACATTGACGACATTTCTAATGTTTTCATTTCTCAATCTATCACGTCTTGTAACATTGACGACATTTCTAATGTTTTCATTTTTCAATCTATCCCGTCTTGTAACATTGACGACATTTCTAATGTTCTCATTTCTCAATCTATCCCGTCTTGTAACATTGACGACATTTCTAATGTTTTCATTTCTCAATCTATCACGTCTTATAACATTGACGACATTTCTAATGTTCTCATTTCTCAATCTATCCCGTCTTGTAACATTGACGACATTTCTAATGTCCTCATTTCTTAATCTATCCCGTCTTGTAACATTGACGACATTTCTAATGTTTTCATTTCTCAATCTATTCCATCTTGTAACATTGACGACATTTCTAATGTTCTCATTTCTCAATCTATCCCGTCTTGTAACATTGACGACATTTCTAATGTTCTCATTTCTCAATCTATCCCATCTTGTAACATTGACGACATTTCTAATGTTCTCATTTCTCAATCTATCCGTCTTGTAACATTGACGACATTTCTAATGTTCTCATTTCTCAATCTATCTCGTCTTGTAACATTGACGACTAATTTAATGTTTTCATTTCTCAATCTATCTCGTCTTGTAACATTGACGACTAATCTAATGTTCTCATTTCTCAATCTATCCGTCTTGTAACATTGACGACATTTCTAATGTTCTCATTTCTCAATCTATCCCATCTTGTAACATTGACGACATTTCTAATGTTCTCATTTCTCAATCTATCCCATCTTGTAACATTGACGACATTTCTAATGTTCTCAATCTATCCCATCTTGTAACATTTGACGACATTTCTAATGTTCTCATTTCTCAATCTATCCCATCTTGTAACATTGACGACATTTCTAATGTTCTCATTTCTCAATCTATCCCATCTTGTAACATTGACGACATTTCTAATGTTCTCAATCTATCCTGTCTTGTAACATTGACGACATTTCTAATGTTCTCATTTCTCAATCTATCCGTCTTGTAACATTGACGACTAATCTAATGTTCTCATTTCTCAATCTATCACGTCTTGTAACATTGACGACATTTCTAATGTTCTCATTTCTCAATCTATCCCGTCTTGTAACATTGACGACATTTCTAATGTTCTCATTTCTCAATCTATCCCGTCTTGTAACATTGACGACATTTCTAATATCCTCATTTCTCAATCTATCCCATCTTGTAACATTGACGACATTTCTAATGTTCTCATTTCTCAATCTATCCCATCTTGTAACATTGACGACATTTCTAATGTTCTCAATCTATCCCGTCTTGTAACATTGACGACATTTCTAATGTTCTCATTTCTCAATCTATCCGTCTTGTAACATTGACGACATTTCTAATATCCTCATTTCTCAATCTATCCCATCTTGTAACATTGACATTTCTAATGTTCTCATTTCTCAATCTATCCCGTCTTGTAACATTGACGACATTTCTAATGTTCTCATTTCTTAATCTATCCCGTCTTGTAACATTGACGACATTTCTAATGTTCTCATTTCTTAATCTATCCCGTCTTGTAACATTGACGACATTTCTAATGTTCTCATTTCTTAATCTATCCCGTCTTGTAACATTGATGGATTGTCAAGATTCTCTGCAAGGAGTTAATTCTTATTTTTGGATTACCTACACGCTCTAGTGCATAGATTCCCAAACTTTTCGGCCCACCGCCCACTTTGCACGACATAAGCTTTGTAACGCCCCTCACATTATAAAAGTTTGCCAACGCCCCTCCCACATATATACAGGCTCTATTTTCTCTCTGACATAGAAAATTGATATATATTTCTGTAATACATGGTCAATTTTCAAATGATTATATACATGAAATAGAAAATTGATGAAAAATGGATCGTGTAAGACGGGAATAAGATGAATTAAAATGCAGAATTCAAATTTTAAATCATTATTCAATCGCAAAATCACGAAAATAATTTATTTTAAAATATTAATAATTAATTTATTCTTTAAGGAGCCACCGACCCCAAATCGCCTGAACACCCCAAAATTCTCATGAACCCACTATCGCCCCCTAGAACGAACGCTTCAGCACCCACTGCGAGGGGGGGGCGGTACCGCCCACTTTGGGAAACGCTGCTCTAGTATAAAAACTCAAGAAAGGATCGTCCTTATGTTAACCCTTTCACTCTGTTATTATTATATACCCATGAGCACATTTATATTGTAACGTAGACTGAATTTGCCTGTAGACAGGCTTAGCGTCATCTTGAACATTGTTTGCAATACAGTATAACGGATCAGATTTTTGTTATATTAAGCGCCACTGTGGTTTGGAAATAAAAAATGGAGGGCATGGTACGTGTAAGACAATGCATGGGTACGAACAAAGTTGAGGGTACAGCAGGATATTAAAGAAAGAAACTTGACGGTGGGGGAGGCAGGGAAATTAGTTAGATATCAATAGGATTTCAGATCAACTGAGATGATAGCGACTTTCTACAAAATGAAATTTACATGAAGAACGAGGCCTTGGTGCTTTTTGTTTATTTAAAAGGGGGCAAAGTTTACAATACTTTAAATAACCTTGACCTGAATACTACAGTCAACAAGGGCTGCCATCAATCTTCAATTGTGTATGTATATAGATGACACGAGATTTAGTGCAAGTCACACATGTCACCAACTGTTAATTATTTTCAAAGTTTGCACCACTGTGTTCCATACAGGTTGTCTTTTCGTTTTCCTATTCGTCTATTTTAATCATTCATTTTTCTATGGGAGTCCAAACTTTCTTTCTTTTCTCTAATCCTGTTTTGTATCACAGCGTCAGGATAAGAAGAGGTTTCTAGAACGAGCTTTTGTGTGCGTTTCATAAACAGTGTCTTTCTCTGTTATCTATGAGGTCCATCTTATGCGTGGCTGCCTTTTGTTTTGTATCCATTGCATCGGAGTAACATTGCTCTTTGAGATGCACTGTCTGTTGGTAATCTGCTTATGTGGCCGAACCATTTAAGTTGTTGTTTCTTGGTCTTCAGTTCATAGTTCATAGTTCATAAGTACGGTTTCAACTTCACTGCAACGGGTCACCCCATAATTGCTCCGTTCCTGTGCCAATGAAAATCACACGAAATGCTAACAACTGTGAAATGTTTCCTGTGTGAACTAATTCCAGAATGAACCAGCCGGGTACCACCACAAAAAGCAACCTGCTCCGCATAAAATACATATGGCCGTCGCTAATGTAGCAACACTAAACTGTTCATCGCTTGAATTGCAATTCTTGTCGAAGGAACATCAATCATGACAAAATCCAGCTTTCTGCACTCGCAATATAACTGCATACGGCAGATTGAGCTTGTTCGTCATAACCGCTGTCCGCCATTTTCTGAATACACACTAACACACAAGAAACGCACGGTTGACACAGAAAAAAGCATTCCATGTAACATTCACAGCTCACAGCGTTGCTCAAGCACTAACTCAGTAGCTCGGCAAACGAAACCGGAAAATACTAGACCAAACATGTCGGAAATGCGCTAGCAAAGTCGTGTTCAGAATCAAACAGTTCTAACTCTGAATGGCCCTCCCGCATCACGCAAGTTGGTGTTCAGTACTGATGCTGTGCCCACTTGTTTCCTGCTGTTTTCATTTCTCTACCGGTCTCTCCTTGATACTTCTAGCGCTCTGCATATACATGTTATCTCTGTCGTTTCTAATACAGTGTATACTGTCTGTTTCAGGATTCCAGCTTCAAAATGCAGTTTCTTTTCGAAGGTAGTGTGTGTTTGTGCCTCAATCGTTTCTGGAAGTGTCTGCAGTGAACATGTTTGAATGGCTTGTTCTACCATATTATCTATTTATAGATAGATTGATAGAATCATCATCATTGCACTTCGGTGAGTAGCCACGTGTGCTCCGATCTATTTCTTACACATGAAAATTACGAAAGCACGAATTCCGTAGCACCGCTGAGGGTTCCGGTGTAATTTAAAAGATAGCGAAAATATTTTGTAAGAATTTTATTTTTAAATTTTTCTAACGAATTTTGCTATGGCAGCGGATTTCCAGCCTACTCTTCTCGATTTTTAACTGCCACGGGTTCTTTTACGTGCTCACATTGAACACGGGACCTGCATTGTATCGTCTGTCTCCGATAGGACTAGGAACTCGATCTCACCTACACTGAGATCAGGGATCTCTGGAAAAATATCTCGAGGGCTCTACGAGGGAACGAACTGAATACCTTTGGAACTAGAGTCGAACACATAGCCTCTACGCCACAGAGACCCTTACATGGAAAGGACCGGAGCCACAAAATCTGGTATGTAAATAGAAAGTAAAACAAGTATTTAGGGCTTCATGAAAAACGATTTACCAAACACAGAATTGAAACACAAACCTGTTTTCTCGACACCCATTGCCAGCCCTGCAGGCAGCGTAAAATGCTCGTCTGCAGGGCTAGGCAATGGGTGCCGTGAGAAATAAAGTTTTGTGGTTCGAATTCTGTGTTGTATTTTTCCGGAGGCACTAAATACTGGTCTACTGTTTATATATATGTATATATGTATATATATATATATATATATATATATATATATATATATATATATATATATATATATATATTACTCTCGTACCATTATACGTTACATAGGGATTGCAAGCAATTTCTCCATACCGCTCTGTCATGGGCAACTCGATCAATGTCTTCTATGGAATTGAGTCCGATATTTCTTGCCTCTCTCAGCAAAGTTCGTCTCAGGGTTTCCCTATGACGTCCTCTCTTTCTTCCTTTGCCTCCCATTCCAATGCATTCTTTGGTATTCTTTAATCATTTCTTCTCAAGGTATGCCCAATATATTTCGATCTTCTCTTTCTTATAACAGTTGTTACTAGTGGTTGACCCGACATTTCTCTGATTTCATCCCTTCCCCTGAATTTGTCCCATTTTATATTTATAGTTGTTCGTAGACACCTACTTTCAAATGCATTAACTTACTTTCTATATCTTTAGTCATTTTTCAACTAACGCTGGCATATGTTAGAATTGATACAACATTTAAATTGGAAATTATATTTAGTTTTCTTCTTCTCTTCACCATTGACTTCTTTATAGAAGTGTTGGGTAGGGGGCGTAGTGATCTTATGTGTGCTTGTTTTAAGGCACTTTGTAAGCTGATATTCGTTTTCGTAAGGCTGTTCTTGATGTCGTCGCTCCATCTTTTGCGTGGTCTTCCTCTTACTTTATACTCATTATACTTTGTGGCTCTTGTGGTAGGCGATACCAGGGCATTCTGGTGAGGTGTCCAAACCATTTAATCTGTTGTTCATTTATGAATTGCATGACTGGTTTCACATCCAGTCTTCTTCTAATTTCTTCATTTTTAATTTTGTCTCTTATTGTCACACCTGCAGCTCTTCTAAGACACATAATCTCTGTCGTTATGATTTTCCGCTCATTAGCTGATTTAGTTTTAAAACTATATAACTTGGAGTTTCATATTTTATTTAGACTTTTAAAAGCTGACGTTGATTTGACTATTTGTAGCATAATGAATTTTTTAACATTTCCAGTGCAATCAAAATTGCTATCCAAATAGGTCAACTGCCCTGTTACTGCAATTGTTCTCTGTTGCTCTTATTATATTCTTACCCTACAGTCGAGTCCATTTATTTTCAGTATATCGCTTGTTGAGCTCATATTTTGTGTTTCTTCATTAACTCTCATGTCTTATCTTTCTTCTTCTTCGCGTTCGTTTTTTACGACCAATTTTAATCGCTCTTTGTGATATGTTTGATCTTTGCCAAGAACGTGTATACGTTGCACATTGGTTTGGTAGGCACCTAAACGCATATATTTCTACACGTTTAGGACATGTGCATCCGATTTCAGCCAAACATCCTTAGTCGCCTCTTACGACATACGTGGCAGGTAACAGTGGTTCTATTCTGTACACCCAAATTTGGGCCCCGGTAACCACTCGGGCGTCATGTCTTATTATCTTCGTTAAAAAATGTATTCTTTCTGTATAGTTTCTGCTTGTGTTCTCTATCTCACCTTCTATCTCTCATCTCTGGACCCTGGAGACGCTCGCTGCTAGATGTTGTAGTCAAGAGAGGTGCAGATGTTGGTAGTGACCACCACCTAGTCACAGCTTATGTCAAACTTAAACTAAGAAAAACAGGACAACAGAAAAACCTCCAAAAGAGGTTCGATGTGGATAGACTAAAAGACACGGAAGTAAGGGATAAGTTTATAATGCAGATAAAGAACAGATTCCAAGCCCTAGAAAGTAATGAAACTACGGATGAAACTGACAACATAGATAGAACATGGGACAACATAGCATCTATATATAGCAAGAGCAGTGAAACATGTCTAGGTACGCACAAAGAAAAGAAAAGAATGGATAACACCAACAACATGGAAAATAATAGACAGCCGAAGAATATTAAAAGAAATTGTTAGAAGCAAAGTCCGAAAGACTGAAAGCAAGATACCAAGAACAGTACAAAAGCGCAAGTAAAGAAATCAAACGGGCTGTGAGAGCCGACAAAAGAATGTATGTTGAAGACCTGGCAGTACAGGCAGAAGAAGCAGCAAAAAGTGTGATCAGGGAACAGTGTACAAAATTACAAAGCTAATAAGCTGGAAACATTACAGAAGATCAAATACTCTCATAAAGGATAAGAATGGAATACTATTGACAACGGAAAAGGAACAAGAAATACGATGGACAGAGCATTTTAAAGAATTGCTAAACAGACCACCTCCAACGGTAGTAGCAGACATACCAGAACCAACAGAGGAGTTAGAAATTGGCATTGAAACACCCAGCCAGGATGAGATCATTACAGCAATTAAATCTCTTAAGAATAACAAGGCACCAGGGAATGATAACTTAAACGCAGAACTATTCAAAATAGACCCAGAACTTGCAGCTAATATATTGCAACCCTTGTTTACTACTATTTGGAATGCCCAAATAATACCTGATGCATGGAACAGAGGAGTCATCATCAAGATACCCAAAAAGGGCTCCTTGCCGATTGTAATAATTGGCGTGGAATAACACTGCTTTCTGTCCCAAGTAAAATCTTAAGCAAAATCATCGTACAACGTATTACTGACGCTGTGGATAAGAAACTGAGAAAGGAACAAGCAGGATTTCGCAGAGGACGGAGCTGTATAGGCCAAATATTTGCTCTTAGAAATATCATAGAACAATGCACAGAATGGCAAAGCAAACTCTATATCAACTTTGTAGATTTTGAAAAGGCTTTTGATAGCATACACCGCGAAAGTCTATGGCGTATCTTAAGATGGTATGGAATCCCACTGTGTTTTATAAATATTATAAAAAGCTGCTACAGCAAGTTTGCATGCAGTGTTGAAACTTCAGAACTAAAGTTTGAAGTAAAAACAGGCGTGCGACAAGGATGTGTTATGTCAGCCCTATTATTCAACACTGTCATAGATTGGGTGATGCGTAAAACAACGGAAGATAAGGCAAGAGGTATTAGATGGACGCTCACATCCACGCTGGAAGACCTAGATTTTGCAGATGACATCGCACTCCTATCTCATACACATAGAGATATCCAGGAAAAGACCTGCCGCCTTAACCAATATAGTGAGATGGTTGGGCTGAAAATAAATCAGAAGAAAACTGAAGTAATGACTCTGAACATAGCAACCCCAGCACCAGTCAAACTAGAAGGTAAAACCCTCCGAGATACAACCGCATTCACATACCTTGGAAGTGTTATTAGCAATGAAGGAGGCGCTGGATCTGACATTAAAAACAGACTGAGTAAAGCACGAAGTGCATTCACGACCCTTCAGACCGCCTGGAAATCTGCCCAATACAGCATCAGAACCAAGACTAGTATCTATAACAGCTGTGTGCTGTCAACTTTGCTGTACGGATCGGAATGCTGGAGAATGACAGAACAGGATATGTCCAGACTCTCCGCCTTTCATACAACTTGTCTGCGAAAAATCTTACGCGTGTACTGGCCGACTACTATCTCGAATCAAGAATTGCTTGCACGATGCCAACAAGAGAATATGGGCACTATCATCCGAAGACGACGCTGGAGATGGATTGGACATGTGATGCGCATGGAGACTGGCTCCGACACGAAAACTGCACTGAGATGGACTCCAGAGGGTAGGCGAAAGCGTGGAAGACCCAAGACGACTTGGAGGAGAACGATAGAGCAAGAGCTGAAGGAAATGAATCATAGTTGGAACACAATACAGAGGAAGGCCATGAACAGGGAAGAATGGTGTACGTTTGTTGCTGCTGCCCTAAACGCCAGGGGCGTAACAGGCTAAAGAGAGAAAAGAGAGAGTGCAATCAAAATTGCTACCCAAATAGGTCAACTGCCCTGTTACTGCAATTGTTCTCTGTTGCTCTTATTATATTCTTACCCTACAGTCGAGTCCATTTATTTTCAGTATATCGCTTGTTGAGCTCATATTTTGTGTTTCTTCATTAACTCTCATGTCTTATCTTTCTTCTTCTTCGCGTTCGTTTTTTACGACCAATTTTAATCGCTCTTTGTGATAAGTTTGATCTTTGCCAAGAACGTGTATACGTTGCACATTGGTTTGGTAGGCCCCTAAACGCATATATTCTACACGTTTAGGACATGTGCATCCGATTTCAGCCAAACATCCTTAGTCGCCTCTTACGACATACGTGGCAGGTAACAGTGGTTCTATTCTGTACACCCCAAATTTGGGCCCCGGTAACCACTCGGGCGTCATGTCTTATTATCTTCGTTAAAAAATGTATTCTTTCTGTATAGTTTCTGCTTGTGTTCTCTATCTCACCTTCTATCTCTCATCTCTTTCTTACTTACATTTAATGTCTGTCTTCAAAGATACAGTGGATCAAAACAAAATGTCGACCAAGCAAAAGCGTTTTGTAAAGGTAAAGTACATAAATAACAGAGGCTATGAAAGACACCATGTACGAAGCACATTAGAAATCTCTTATTAATCTGATGCTGCGAGGCAAAACAGGATAAGAGAGAGAATCAGTTTTCATTTTCCCTAGTTTTCAATCTCTATCATGTCTACTTTCGTAAATTAGAAATCACAGGTAACGTTTAATACCAAAACAAAACAAAACTATTCATTGCAAAGAACGCACGATTTATTTCAAAAGTGGGTCAACGCTAGTTCAATGCCCGCTGGTTGACTATTCTGAACCTAGCCACAGTTTTCTTCTGTACAAGGTTGAACCCGGCTTGAACCAATCCGTTAGGTGTTAAACTATGGCCTATTTTATACATTTCGTAAAGAGAACATGTTACTGCAACGCCTGGGTGTTCACATTCACATCCTTGATGTTTGTGTGAAAACATTAGCGGTCGACAGCAGTACAGTACAGTACAGAGTACAGGCCCAACTATAATAATGGCGTCGATGTAGCCGTGTGTGTTTTGAGTGTTGTTAAACCTAGGCCTAGTTTATCGCAACAAACACTGAAATCAGCGTTCGTTGTAGATGGAATTGCCATTCATATAATGAGAACTTCGTGTCAAGATAAGATTGTAGATACATTTTTCCATAAAGTGAAAAGTAGTGTTTCGTAGTCGGTAGTGCCTCAGATTAGAAAGTTCTTACGTACCGTGCTCGTGGCTCCGGTCTGATAAGTTCATCAGGCTTGGCGGACTAAGAATCATGGTACGGTAGCATATTATTTTTATAATTATTTATCTGTATTACTAGTATTAGCGAATCTGTTATGTCGCGTTTTTCAACATCATCAGCTTGTTTGGCTGTTATTAATATTGTGTTCTGCTGTGTAAAGTTAGTTACATTTTCTGTCATTTGACTTTTTGTCTTTGAATAGTAGGATTAGGATGGTGGTTTGTTAATATAAGTTACGGAGTCGTTATAATTATTTAAAAAACTTGTTATATGTTAGTTGAATGCGGTTTCACATTGTTTGCAACTTTTTAACCAGATTGTTGTATAGCACTAATTAATTAGTATTAAGATGATTAGTTAATGTGCATATAGTATACTAATATATATAGTAAGTAAAATAATTGTATAGTAATGGACTAATATAGTTTTATATTTTCATTGTAACAGTAATTATATTAAATTTATTATATGTGCATAGTTGGTTAGTTTTGTAGTGACTTGGTATAATAAGTAAATAACTACAATTGAATACAGACTGTACAGCAGGCCACTACTTTTTTTATGCCAGTATGTATATATATATTATATATATCTTCTTTCTTTCTTCTTTTCTCTAATCATGTTTTGCCTCACAGCATCAGGACAAGAATAGATTTAATTTTATAGAAAGGGCATTTGTGTGCGCTTCATAGTGTCCTTTCCTGCCCCTCCTATCCCTGTGAGTATGGTCCAACTTTGAGGCGGACAACCATTTGCTTTGTATCCACTGTTTCGAGCAGCATTGCTCTTGATCGTCTGTCTGTTGGTAAAAGGTTATGTGGCGCCGCCTGCCCAGCTGTTCATAATGCGTTCCACAGATTCCCCAGATTTACGGTGTTCGTGGCACTGAACCGAAGGGTTACTATGTCCATGGCATCGAGCCGAAGAGCTGAAAGCTCAAGTGCTTCTGGATTGGGAATATAAATATATATATACAAGACCCCCATCAGCAGAATCAACAAAAAACCACACAACATTCACATTCTTCCAACTCAGAACAGGACATTTCTGGCTCAATCACCACATGCACAGTTTGAAACCTGCTCATACTGCACATTGTGCTAATTCAGACTGAAACACAGACTCCAGAGCACATCCTGTAGTCCTGTCCATCATACCTACAACAGCGAAACAAAACATGGCCTCATGAATAAAGCTTACAGAGCAAGCTATGTGAAATCCTCAAGGAACTCCAACTGGCATGCAGTATCATAGAAGCAACCCATCTCATAGTTTAGACTGATCATATGAAACAGATCGCAAAGAAGTTATTGCAATATTAGTTTGCAAATAAACAGAACATTTGTGCATCTGCGATCAACTTCTGCCATACGACTACTCCGGTATGTGTCATAAACGGGTGGTGTGTCACCCCTATAGTTTGTTCTGAAGGGTTGTTCCTGTTAGCCAGATTCCCATTCTCACGCTACTAAGGCTGGGACAAAATGTGCTTTGAGGGCTGCTTTGGTGCTCCACAGGTGAAGACAGCCAAGTCCCTGAGACCCATTCTATGGAGGTGTGTTTTGAGACTGCAGTTTCTCATTCTAAGTCTGAAGACTGTGGTCTACGCTTTAATGTTTAATCTATTTGTTGTCTGTGCACTGGATTGTATCCCCCTATTTGTTTTCTGCACATCATTTTTCTGGACTATTTTATGAATCTTTGCTCTGTAAAGCTTTTTGTTGGGAAGGGTTGTGTTAGGCTTCCTCCAGCATTTCAAGTTTGACAGCCTTTTCATTTCTTGGGATACAACAGTGTGCTGGTATCCACTGTAAGCTAGTTCTGATTTCTTTGACAGCAAGCTGATTTTTTTCTTTATGATGAGCTTGTCTTATCTGGGACATGAGATGGCCTGGAGACCAGATCTTGGGCAAATGATGAAATACCACAACACAAAATAAGGTAGTCTTACAAAGTACAACTAGAGGGAGTTTCTATGGTTAAGCCCTTGCATTTCAAAGGTTGTGGGTTTGAATCCAGACCACACTGTTCTATTCTCGGGTGCATTTTTTCCAGAGACACCTAGATTGTTGCCTTGTTTTGGAATTAGTACTTTGTGCAATATTCTCTACAGTTGGCATGCCATTTATTTGGGGAGGTACCAAACCACCCATATGGGGAAAATCCCGGTTCAATGAAGTCAATTCTTCAACTTTAGACCCTTTAATTGATTTGATAGGATCACGATCATTACACTTCGGTGAGTAACCATGTCTGCTCCAATCTCTTTCTTCATAGCGTCTACGAGAGTTCCAATGTAATTTTGAAGGTGATGTAGATATTTTTGTAGAAATTTTAATCTGTTCTTGTGAATTTTGCCTGAGCAGCGGTTTTTTAAATTTTAAACTGTTGAGGATTATTGAACAAGGGATCTATATTTTGTCGTCTGTCTCCGATAGGACTCGGACCTCGATCTCACCTGCAATGAGATTAGGGATCTCTGGAAAAATTTCCATACACGAGCACCTAACCTCTTCGCCACAGTGACCCCTTTTTTAGACCCTTTAGACATAATACAACAATAAGCTAAAAAGAAAAGAGAAGAATGGATGGAAAAGAGAAGTTATGCATACCGATAGGTGCAGCAAGATGCAAAAACCACAAGAGAAACCCCAGTAAATATATCGACCAACACAAAGCGGGAGTTTGTTAGTCTAAACACACTGAAATATAGGAGATTGGACAAGTGCAATGAAAATTAAAATCAAATGAACAATGAACAGTACTGTGTGTTTCGCCATACCTTTAGATGACAAATTCATCAGGGCAGATGTACCTATAAAGTAGGTTCCTTATCTCGGAATCTGTAGCTGTTTTTAGGTTTGAAAAGGTAACATTCATTGTATGATAACAGCCTTGTGATCTAATCACTGAGTTTGTTTGTTGTTGTGCATTATAGATGACCCTGTGGGGACACTTTACGACATTTGCTTGTCGTTCTGAAGGTTTGAATCCAGACAGTTACACAAGCAATTTTTTTATGATATCCCTAGGATTGTTTTAGAGCTGCAGTATCGTAGTTATTATTGAATTCGCTTCTGAGCGCATGGTCCAGATTCAATTCCACAGTTTGCATGGGATATTTTTCACACTGTAACAGCTCTCAGGTCAACCCGCCCTCAATTGGGTACCAGTAAAAGCACCTGGAAGTAATGGAGGCCATCATTATGTTGACCGTATCACCCATTGTCTGCCGACGATCAGTGAATAAAACAGGCCTAACATCGTATTACCCAATATACCTCGAGGTAGGAAAAAGGGTTAGAGAGAGAAAAACACTGGGAATTAAAGGCCGTGAGCGCCTGTAGCTCAAGTGGTAGTGAGCTCGATCACGAACTCAAGCGTACCTGGTTCAAACCCCATGGTGAGCAAGTTTGAAGCAAATAATTTTCCCGTGGGCTTTTTACAAAAGTAAAAATAGACCTCACCGTTCAGAAAGCAATGGCAAACTACTGAACGTATAAGTGGTGCCTAGAAAATCAACGACTCGTTTACAGTGGTTGATGGCTATGTCCTTTAGGATATGCCACGCTTTCATTTTTCAAGTAAAGGCAGCATCCATCACCCATCTTGTGCAAACGGTAAAAGAAATACAAACGTAACACCTTATTCCCCAATATGCCTTAGGGTATGAAAAAGGGTTAGAGAGAGAAAAGCACTGGGAAGTAAAGGTGGCAGGCGTGATGTTGACCACCATCACCCATCATGTGCAAACGGTAAAAGAAATACCTTATTTCCTAATATGCCTCAAGGTATGAAAAAGGGTTGACATTTTCTTCCTTTATATTTGTAAACCAGATTAAGATGCTGTTTTTAGACAATTTTATTTGCTCTATGTGGGTGTATATAATGAAGACACATATTACAAGTAATGCAGATATCACCCTGGAATCCAAAATGATAAAAACAACAGAGCAGTTCACCTATTTGGGCAATAATTTTGATTGCACTAGAAATGTTAAAAAAGAAATTATGCTACGATTTGTCAAAAGCATCATAATCTTTTTAACGTCTAAATAAAATACGGAACTACAATTTATATATTTAAAAAAATTCATTAAGAATTTTCAATTCCAATGTTGTATCAATCCTAACATGCCAGCGAGAGTTGGAAAATTACTAAAAGTATAGAAGGGTTAGTTGAAGGAATTTGAAAATAGATGTCTGCGAAAAATAATGAACATAAAATGAGACGAATTCAGAAGTGATGAAATTAGAAAAATGCCTGCCAGGGTGGTTACCGGGCCCAAATTTGGGGTGTAAAGAATAGAACCACTGTTACCCGCCACGCATGTCGTAAGAGGCGACTAAGGAGATTTGGCTTAAATCGGATGCATGTGTCCGTCGGGAATGCTGACCGAAACAAATGCTTGCAGAAAACGGATGCACCAGGCCGTAAGACGCATAACATGGTGCAACGACCCTCACAATGAGGAATGGGATAACGGATTCTACGGTCGCCAATCTGCCTCTAAGATTTAGCCACGCAGTAAGAATGTCAGACCTACCATCACGAGGTGGCCAAAACTTACTGCGGGAAGAGGTCGGCACAAACAGGAAAGCAGAAATCATAGGAATTATATCCTACAGAACTGCCCCCAGTATGCAGACTTGAGAAGAAAAAGGTGGCCCACTTACACTAGTGTCCAAGACAAACTGTATGGCGTGGCTGATAATCTGAGACAGACGGCTGCCTTTATTAGAGAATCTGAAATCCTAATCTAGTGAGAACGCAGAAGGAAGAAGAAGAAAAATGCCTGGTCAACCGCTAGTAACAATTGTTATAAGAAGGAAAATATGAAATGTTGGGCATACCTTGAGAAGAAATGATCAAAGAATACTAATGCAGGCATTGAAGTGGAAGGCACAGGGTTCAGGAAAGAGAGGATGTCCTAGGGAAACCCTGAAACGAACTTTGCGCTGAGAGAGGCCAAAAATATTGTACTTATTCCATGGAAGAGATTGAGCGAGGTGCCAGGAATAACGGTATGGAGAAATTACTTGCAGGTCCTATGTAACTTATAGGGGTGCAAGAGGAATATATATGTATTCTTCTATCTATATTATATATATATATAAATGTGTGTGTGTGCTTTTTTCTCCCCACTGTTTGTGAAGAGTGTTCTTATTGATTATACTGGTTCTTCATTGCAGATTGTAAACAGAAGAGAAGTTCTGATCTGGTTTCATTGATTGGGCAAGTTTCAGTGTGTACACAGATGGTAGTTTCACGTGTGTACACAGACTTCAGTGGTGGCTTCAAGCGTGTCGCATAGTAACATCAAGTGTGTCGGATAGTAAAGTCAAGTGTGTTCGATAGTAACGTCAAGTGTGTTGGATAATCAGTTTTGCAGAGACTTAATATAACAGAACAATTTGTTAATCAAAGCTTACGGCACTTAAGAAACCCCCATAGACGCACAAGTCTCACTGGACTAGCTGTAAATTCTAACATTTGTTCTGACAAAAATTCAAAATCTTCATCCGACTATCGTGTACTAATTTTTTATCTCAGGGAGGGAGAGTCACCCATGACAGGATTTGAACCTCCGTACATTACTGGCTTTAATACAGTATTTTTTTTAACGCTGCCGTAATTTGGATGAAAAAGTGTACCCAGTTGCGGACATTTATAAATTTAATCAACTTTCTGATACTCAGCGACTTGTGTACAAAATTTGACTTATGTAAAAAAAATGTACACTCGTTCAAATGAGGTTTATTGAAGGAAAAATTAGTTCATTATGAAACAGACTTTGCAGGTGTTTATGAACATGAAACGTTGCTTAGAAAGCTTGTTTGTATACATTCAATCTTTGTGAAGTTCAGCTTTCAATACTCTTCTATTTTGAAAGAGGACGATAGCATTGAGTGACACAGGAGTCTGCTGTTTTATGACAATTTTTAGATTGAGATTATTTGGAATCAAACTGGGAAGATAGTGTTGAGTATAAAATAAACGAGGTCAAGAGTGTTAAGTATAAAATAAAGTAGGTCAAGATAGTTGAGTACAAAATAAACTAGGTCAAGATTGTTGAGTGTAAAATAAACTAGATCAAGGGAGTAGTGTATAAAGTAAACGAGGTCAAGAGTGTTGAGTATAAAATAAACTAGGTCAAGAAAGTTTAGAAATGCAATAAACTAGGTCAAGAAAGTCTGAATATATTGAATATAATAAACTAGTTTGAGTATAATAGTATCTAGTTGAGGATGTTGGGATTAGGGTAAACTATGCCATCAGTATTCAGAATAGTATGAACTAGGTCAAGAATAAACTAGGTCAAGTGTGTTGGTAATATAATAAACTAGGTCAAGTGTGTTGGTAATATAATAAACTAGGTCAAGTGTGTTGGTAATATAATAAACTAGGTCTAGGATGTTGGTAATAAAAATCAACTAGATCAATGGTGTTGGTAATAAGTCAATTAGGTCAAGGGCGTTGGATATGAAAATCAACTAGGTCACGGGTGTTGGTAATAAAATCCCTTAAGATGGAGTTTATGTACTGCATTCCTGACTTGGAGGTGTTTATTGACAAAACAATTAAGAAATGTCTTTTGGAGTATGACCTAGATGCGAATGACACTGAAGCCGTATTGGATGATATGGAGAAGGCGTGGCCAAAGTCTCCGCCCAGACCGCCAGAGAAGCAAGTTCTGAAAGACTGCAATGATAATACTGAAAATGGGCCGGGTGACAGACATCCGGTTCAAGAATCGTTTGATAAAAGTCCGTTAAAAAGTAGTGGTTTGCCTATGCTTCACAATGTGAACAAATTGACAGATAGGCCATGTTCAAATGAAGATTTTTAGAACAAAGTTACCCAATGAGAAAAGTAGACCAATGTCTGGGGGTGGAGACAGCTATAGAAGTGAGACTTCCAGTCCAGATGATAGTGAGGATAAACCTCAAATTGTGAAGGTGAGTCAACAGGATTTTGTGACTAATTTGTTAATGTGTGATTACATGTATGTATGTTTATCTGTCTGTGATATTCAATGTTTGTTTTTGAATTTCAATATTTCTCTCTGATATTACAATGTTTTGTTTTTTAGTTTATAATTTCTCTCTGATATTACAATGTTTTGTTTTTTAGTTTATAATTTCTCTCTGTTTCAATATTTTGTTTTTTAGTTTATAATTTCTCTCTATTTCAATATTTTGTTTTTTAGTTTATAATTTCTCTCTGATATTTCAATATTTTGTTTTTTTAGTTTATAATTTCTCTCTGTTATTTCAATATTTTGTTTTTTTAGTTTATAATTTCTCTCTGTTATTTCAATATTTTGTTTTTTTAGTTTATAATTTCTCTCTGATATTTCAATATTTTGTTTTTTAGTTTATAATTTCTCTCTGATATTTCAATATTTTGTTTTTAGTTTATAATTTCTCTTTTATTTCAATATTTTGTTTTTTTAGTTTATAATTTCTCTCTGATATTTCAATATTTTGTTTTTTTAGTTTATAATTTCTCTCTGATATTTCAATATTTTGTTTTTTTAGTTTATAATTTCTCTCTGTTATTTCAATATTTTGTTTTTTTAGTTTATAATTTCTCTCTGATATTTCAATATTTTGTTTTTTAGTTTATAATTTCTCTCTATTTCAATATTTTGTTTTTTAGTTTATAATTTCTCTCTATTTCAATATTTTGTTTTTTAGTTTATAATTTCTCTCTGTTATTTCAATATTTTGTTTTTAGTTTATAATTTCTCTCTGTTATTCAATTTTTGTTTTTTAGTTTATAATTTCTCTCTATTTCAATATTTTGTTTTTAGTTTATAATTTCTTCTGTATTTCAATATTTTGTTTTTTAGTTTATATTTTCTCTTGATATTTCAATATTTTGTTTTTTAGTTTATTATTTCAATATTTTGTTTTTTTAGTTTATAATTTCTCTCTGATATTTCAATATTTTGTTTTTTTAGTTTATAATTTCTCTCTGATATTTCAATATTTTGTTTTTTTAGTTTATAATTTCTCTCTGATATTTCAATATTTTGTTTTTTAGTTTATAATTTCTCTCTGATATTTCAATATTTTGTTTTTTTAGTTTATAATTTCTCTCTATTACAATGTTTTGTTTTTTAGTTTATAATTTCTCTCTATTACAATGTTTTGTTTTTTAGTTTATAATTTCTCTCTGATATTTCAATGTTTTGTTTTTAGTTTCAAATTGATAGATATTTCAATGAGGTTATTCTTTGTAGGATTAGATAAAGAGAATCAAATGGCATTTAATCAAAGATATTTTTGTTCCTTCCATTAGCATTAGATATAATCTATAGTTTTCTTTCTATGTTTACCACCTTCTTCTCTCCTGCATGTTTATCCACCTTCCTTCTCTCCCTTCTGTGTTTACTACCTTCCTTCTTCTCCTTCTATGTTTACACCATCCTTCTTCCTTCTATGTTTACCACCTTCCTTCTCTCCCTTCTATGTTTACCACCTTCCTTCTCTCCCTTCTATATATACCACCTTCCTTCTCTCCCTGCTATGTTTACCACCTTCCTTCTCTCCCTTCTCTGTTTACTACCATCCTTTCTCCTTCTATGTTTACCACCTTCCTTCTCTCCTTCTATGTTTACACCATCCTTTCTCCTCTGTTTTACCACCATCCTTCTCTCCCTTCTGTGTTTACCACCATCCTTCTCTCCCTTCTATGTTTACCACCTTCCTTCTCTCCCTTCTGTGTTTACCACCTTCCTTCTCTCCCTTCTATGTTTACCACCTTCCTTCTCTCCCTTCTGTGTTTACCCCCTTCCTTCTCTCCCTTCTATGTTTACCACCTTCCTTCTCTCCCTTCTATGTTTACCACCTTCCTTCTCTCCCTTCTGTGTTTACCACCTTCCTTCTCTCCCTTCTATGTTTACCTACCTCCTTCTCTCCTTCTATGTTTACCACCTTCCTTCTCTCCCTTCTATGTTTACCACCTTCCTTCTCTCCCTTCTATGTTTACCACCATCCTTCTCCTATGTTTACACTATCTTTCTCTCCCTTCTATATTTACCACCATCCTTCTCTCCCTTCTATGTTTACCACCATCCTTCTCTCCCTTCTGTGTTTACCACCATCCTTCTCTCCCTTCTGTGTTTACCACCATCCTTCTCTCCCTTCTATGTTTACCACCTTCCTTCTCTCCCTTCTGTGTTTACCACCTTCCTTCTCTCCCTTCTATGTTTACCACCTTCCTTCTCTCCCTTCTGTGTTTACCGCCTTCCTTCTCTCCCTTCTATGTTTACCACCTTCCTTCTCTACCTTCTATGTTTACCACCTTCCTTCTCTCCCTTCTATGTTTACCACCTTCCTTCTCTCCCTTCTATGTTTACCACCATCCTCTCCATTCTATTTTTACCAGCTTCCAAAACAATGGATGCAACAATTTGTTTACTATCGGCCCAAGTTCAGATCGTCTGTGGTACAATTCCCAGACAAAAAGCAAATACCAGGAGCTATTTCTAGCTGACGACCTCTCAATCTTCATGGAAAACTGGGTTGTGGTAGCGGGACTTGGCTGGTTTTTGTGACGCAAACTGAGACCACTTCTGTATCTAGGCAAATTTTCTGCATTTCTTGTTGGGCCATCTTGTTAACCTGAAAACCGTTTTAGAAACTAAGGACAGAAAGTACGAGCATCTCTTCTTCTTTACTATCTCTCTTTTTTTCCTGGTAGGACTTTGGTCTATATTGTAGCGGTTTTCCAACTGTTGGGAGTGTCCACACAATGTTAGGCCGAACATTTCGGACTTTGGTTTATATTGTAGCGGTTTTCCAACTGTTGGGAGTGTCACACAATGTTAGGCTGAACATTTCGGACTTTGGTTTATATTGTAGCGGTTTCCAACTATTAGAGTGTCCACAATGTTAGGCCGAACATTTCGGACTTTGGTTTATATTGTAGCGGTTTTCCAACTGTTGGGAGTGTCCACACAATGTTAGGCCGAACATTTCGGACTTTGGTTTATATTGTAGCGGTTTTCCAATTGTTAGGGGTGTCCACACAACGTTAGGCCGAACGTTTCGGATGCGCCTGTCCTACATGAGTATGAGTCTTATGAACCGAGGTGCAACGTTTAGTCGTTCTGTGTGCACATCATCATGAAACCGTTCCTCTCCACCTCTTCAGGTGCCAAGCACTAGAGGAAGATCTCCCCCTCCGCCAAGACCAGATAAATGGGAACACATTATACGGAACAAAACAACTTACAAACACATGCAGATATCACTGCATAGCTTTGGGCAGAAGGACAAGAGATCAAGTGCTGCTGGATCAATGAAGAAATTGTTCTTGTAACAAACCAAACATATCACAAAAAGTCATTCAACTGCTTGATAAAAACAATACGCAAACAAAAAGACATTCAACTGCTTGATAAAAACAAACGCAAACAAAAAGTCATTCAACTGCTTGATAAAAACAAACGCAACACAAAAGTCATTCAACTGCTTGATAAAAACAAACGCAAACAAAAAGTCATTCAACTGCTTGATAAAAACAAACGCAAACAAAAAGTCATTCAACTGCTTGATAAAAACAAACGCAAACAAAAAGACATCACACAATTGATTAAAACTGCATGGTTTTACGACTGTGAATTTTATGTATTTTGTTATCACAGAAGAGAAAATAGGAACGCTTTTGAATATCTCGTTTCATTACTAACAAGAGATGTAACATGGGATGAAGAGATTTCAAACAAGAACAAACATAGCCCCTAGAAAAACTGAACTAAAAGCAGGATCAGAATCGGGGGTCACAGTGACAAGTGATTCAGCTGTTGCCTTGCGTTCTGAACGTCGTGGGTTCGAATCCAGGCCGTGAATTATATTCACGAGTGAATTTTAAAAATAGAAACCAGAATGATTGTTGCCGAGGCTACGGAGTTCGTGCTTAATGCAATACTCCCAGCGGGTGGTTTATCATTTCTGCTGAGAGGGACCGAGCCATATGGGGTAAAACCTGGTACAATGAAGTTGTTCCTTAGACTTAAGATCAGAATACTGAGAGCATGCATTGCATATTCATGTGTGTAGTACATATGCATTTAACAAGGCTGTGACAAAGCATATATGTACTGTTCAATATAGAGTCGTCCGTAGAGAAGAGAACAAATAGATATATCCAGAAATAACTCAAAATTAAACATTTCTTGACTAAACAAACCAGAATGAGAAAATTGAAGTATTTTGGACATATAAAAAAGACACTACGGGTTAGAGAAAATCATGATAGAAGAAGGGAAAGAGGAAGACAAATAAGAAGATGGATTCAGGATGTAACTGACGATTTGAGCAGGACAGCTGCAGAATTGGGAGATCAGGCCTATGAGAGAGAGAGAGAAATTCTGGTCTCTGTGACTAAATGGTTACGCCATTATTGCCCTGCCTGCCGAAGGTCGTGGGTTCGAATCCGGACCGCGCTGGTTTGTTCACGAGTGCATTTTTTTAAAGAGACTCCTAGGATTGTTGCCGGAGCTACGTAGTTCGTGATTTATTCAATACTCTCGGCTGATGGCGTGCCATTTCTATGGAGAAGGACCGAGCCATGTGGGGTATAACCAGTTCCAATGAAGTCAATCCTTTGATTTTAGACCTTTTATTTAGAGAGAAATATTCCTAAGAACTGTTAGTATAGCAACGTTCTCCTCCAGAACAAGCTATTTGCTGATGATGATGATGAATTTGTATTCCAAAACGAAATTATGAAGGTATGAAAGCTTCTTACTATCACTACTTTGGATGTCGTCTATTGTAGTTTCCAACTTCCAGCTGGTCAAGAGCTCTCTTGCGTTTGGTTTCATGCTCGTCTAAATCATGAGTGGGTTGCCTCATGAAGCTGCATGTCAGTGAGTCTCGATTCCATAGCTTGGTCTGTATCTTTGTTCATGAGGCCATTTTCATTTCGTTGAAGTTGAGTAAATTACGCAGCAGATAGTGTTGTCGATAGAATTATAACATGACTTGGCAATATTTTATCGTGACATCGCGTGTTAGTTTTTTATATAAATGTTTTCTTATCTGGTAAAGTGTGTTGGTCTGTGTGTTTTATGTTCTCATGTGGATCCATTGTAAAGTCGGTCTTTATATCTATCCGTACTTGTGTCTGAATTGTCTATCTATACATCTGTCCGTCCAAGTCAGCCTTCCTATTTCTACATGTTTATGTCATTCTGTCTTACATCTGTCCGTTCTTGTCTTGTCTGTCTATACATATGTCCGTCCGTATCAGTCTGTCTATGTATCTGTTCGTCCATGTCTAACCATCTATGTGTCAGTCTGTCTATACACATGTCCGTCCGTCCACGTGTCTGTCTGTATATATCTCTACATCTGTCAGTGCGTCATTCTTTTTCTTTGCATGTCTGCCATTTTGTCATTGGCGCTGTATACATACGCCCGCCCTGTGTTTTGTGTGTCATTTTCCCGCTATATTGTCAATTGTCCATCTACCTTCCCTGCTTGTACTTGGAAAGCAGTCCACGTCGGCTGGTGTAGGCGATTGGGATACTTCACAACATGCTGTCACTCGACATATAGCGCCCCTGTATCAAACCACGACTACATAAACATCACGGACAAGTTCGCTCGTTCTCTCTGTGACCTGGTGACAAGACAAATCTTTGGCCTGGTTGACAAACCAAATGTATTCAGCTCGAAACTATCCTCTCCCCTTTCCCCCAAACCACCATCCGTATACTTTCAAACCCAACCAATCAGGCGTCATGTGATCTTTGCTGTCGAATCCTTGTTCCTTGTTACAGATTCCTAGAATATGCTGTGCACTCTCTATATTGAGCCTCACCCAGACGGTACTTAAAAGTATATCCTAGACGGCAACCTCGGGCACCATAATTCTTACTTTTACAATTTGTTCATTATTTGCAGTGACGACGACTCGTGGTAATTTTTCGTGGTGGAGCCAGACAACGTTTTTCGGAAAAATCATGGTTTGTTGGACTATTTACCACTATTTGTCTATTCCGGGAAGTTATTTCCCCTTTCGAGAAAAGAACAAATGCTTCAGTTCTGCAACAGCTTGATATTAAAGAGAGTTGGCTATTCATCATCATCATCATCATCAAATAACTTGTCCTGAGCAGAACTTTGCCACCCCAACAGTAATCCGGAATTTCTCTCTTCTCATGGGCCAGATGCCCTTCCTCTGCAGTCATCATGTTCAACCCATCAGTTACATCCCATCTTCTCCGTGGTCCTCCTCTCCCTGCCGGCATGCCTCCCTCCGCGACAGTCCTTTCCAGTCCCCCCCTCCCATGCCTCTCCATATGTCCAAAATATCTCAATTCTCTCTTTCCCGTCTGTGGCATCAACCAGCGTTCCATGAGTTCCTTCTGCATAGATTCCCTTGCTCTCATCTCTGTCCATGACGCACGGAGGACATCCTCTGCAACACCCATATTCATACGCACACACATGCTTTTCACTGCCTCAACAAGTGTCCATTCCCCACATCCACACGTCGGCTACTAAAGAAAATAAAATCAAAGACAATTAAATATTTCGGCCACATCAAACGACATGAGTGCCCATCGAAGATTTATTGGGAGAAAAAAGCATCTACGTGAATTGAACGCACGTCACCGGTATTACAGACTACTAGCGTGACTATATATATGTTGGGTGATTTTGTAATATATAATCTCTCTTCATAAACTTGTCAGCTGTGTAAGCGAAAGTGAAAGTACATTGTCGTAAACAAATGTATATTGATGGAATATGCGATTAACGTAAACTATTCTATGATAGTTAGTGACTTGTTTCTTATTTCATATTTTATACTATATTTATATATAATTCGTAAATCAATCGATATTTAAATAAAAGTACTATTTAATCAAGAAATGAGTGGACCGCGTAAGAATAAATTTAGTTACCAGTTGAATGAAAATGATGTAATTGTTTTGACAATTATCATTGCAGGTAGACGTCAAAGGTCGCAATATTACATCGTAGATAGGCATATTTTAAAATGAACTACTGAAAAATAGTGTACTGTGATATGCTTGACTGTATTCAGACTGCGTATATTTTTTAATAAATATTTTATATAGTATTATGACAATGATATAATATGTATATTTTAGTGTTATATATTCAACTTTCAAAACTAATCCGTGTCAAGTTAAAAGTAATATTTATGAAGCAATAATTTATAAAATAATAAGTACATGTTGCTCATTTTGGTTGGGGGAGACCTTTACTGGCCCTTAATAACATGGGCATATACTAATTAGGGAAGGAAAATACTGAATTTCAGAGTGTGTGATATTTTAGCGTTATATATCAACTTTCAAAGTTAATCAGTATCACGTTGAAAGTAATAATTATGAACAAATAATTTCTAAAATTAATAAATGTACGTTACCTAAAATTTGTGGAGGGCTGGTCCTCAATAACGAGCCGCCCCTGATTATTTGTATAGTCTTCTTTTCTCTAATCCGGTTTTGCCTCTTATAAAACGGGCTTTTGTGTTCGCTTCATAAAGTGTTTTTTAGTGCCTCTGTTATCTCTGAGGTCCACCTTTTGCATGGACTGCCTTTTGATTTGTATCCGCTGTATTGGAGTAACATTGCTCTTTGATGCTGAAAGTAACCAACTTATGTGACGGAACCGTTTAATTTGTTGTTTCTTGATGACATTCAGTACTGATGTTGTATCCACTGTTTTCCTGAAGTCTTCTTTTCTTAACGGGTCTCTTCTTGATACTCCCAGCATTGCCTAAACACTTCATCTCTGTCGTGACTAATCTTCATCTATCGTTTGATGTCAGCGTCCAAGTTTGGCACTGATAGCATAATGTTGGGAGAAAGATTGTGTTGTACAATACTCTTTTAGTGTTTAAGGGTGACATGTTTACATTTCAAAATTGGTGCCATTTGCCCTTTAATTTGCTTAATTTGATCTTTGTTGAATTGTGTAAGTTATTCTTCCATTTACTGATGATAATAATAATAATAAAAACGTAATAGTAACATTAATACAAATAATAATAGATTAAAACTTATACTGACTTAACGTTTAATTTTTATTTTTTTATTAGTGTCCTTACGAAAAAGGTGGGATTTCTGTGGCAAAGCCTTTGTCTTGCTTTCAGAAGGTCATGTGTTCGAGTCCGGACCGCGCCGTTCTTTTCACGAGTGCATTTTTCAGAGTCCCCTAGGTTTGTTGCCGGAGCTACAAAGTTCGTGCTTTGTGTGATACTCTCCCGTGCGATTTATGCGGAGAGGGACATATGGGGTAGAACCCGGTGCAATGTCCTTCGACTTTATATCAATTATTTTACGAAATACGAAAAAGCTAATATTTACTTTTATTTCGGAAATATTTCTTTTTTCTTGAAATCTCCATTATCTTTAAAGCCAGCGGAATAAAAATAGGGCGTCAGTGATGTATCGCAGGGGCACTCGTTGGACAGCACTGGTGTAACGTATTCTAATTGAAAAAAAAAAACATGGAGCCCGCAAGGAAAAGTAAAGAAACCCTTTTTATACCTTGAGGCAAATTGGGTAATATGGTGTTAGCTCCCTATATTTTGTTATTGACCGTAGACACACGATGTGTGATGTGGTCAACTTCACGCCCGCCGCCTTTATTTCCCAGTGCTTTTCCAGCCGTGCCTAATTGAGGCTGGGTCGACCTTACGGCACGGCAGGAAAAATATTCCACGCCCACTGGAATTGAACCTGGACCACTATCCTATAAAGTGAGTTCACTAACAACTACGCTACTAGGAATCCAGCAAGAATGCCCCACAAGAACAAGTGGTTGAGAGATCACCCAGGTCATGAAAAAGGATGATGCATACTACCAACTTGATAGAGAACATGTTGTCATTTTTCAGCTACGAACTAGGTTTATCAAGTACAAGATGTGCCCTTATGGTATATCAGCAAGTTGACAGACACACACATATTGCAAGAATGTCCAACATACAATGAACAGAGAGAAAACATACATGGTCAATCCCCATGTCAGTCCAAGACAAACTATATGGAGATGTACATGGACTCCGGTTGACCACTAACCTTTTTTTAAAGTATACAAATCGAACCATGAATATGACCATCGACGAAGTGGACGAACTGGCTAGAGACAGAGTGAAATGCAGATGCGCTGCAAAGAGAGCAACGTCCTATAAAGGATACGCACCTTGATGATGATGATGATACAAAACGATGTCTGAAAACGTTGAAAGAAGCTGACATGAAAGAACTCCAATAGGGATGAGATGTTGTTGGTGAACTTTGTCCTACTTATGAAAACGCGTGCGTGAGATGATGGCCGTTCCACGACCTGGTATCTCACAGCCACAGCTGTAATCAAATGAAATATCCTCCACGTACTGTGGTCCCCAGGCACAGATAATCAATACTCCGACCAATCCCCCGCCCACGTCACCGAGTTGTGTGTAGATACGGTCCTTGTCACGCGTTCACCTCGTACTTTGGTACTGAGAATGTTGTCGATCGCGCGACAGCTCTGATTAACCTGTCCAACTGTGTTTTTGTCTAATGCATCATCATAATCAGGGGCCGGCTGGCTTAGGCGATCATGGATCTCTACAACTTTCTGTCCCTGGTGTTTGCATTCATCTCAGATGTTGACGCTCGTCTGTGCCATGAAGTCAGGCTGTTCAAAATTGGAATCTGATATTACTAATCTTATCCCCCCCAGGTATACCCAAGTATTCTTCATTCTAAGAAGTCTTTCCTCCAATTCTCTTATAACATACGACAAACTTGAGTGGAACAGTTATAACTTATGTTATTTGATCAAAGTCGTGGCATACTGGGCTTTCCCATGTATGTTCCGTCCTCCGCTGCAGCAGTAATCCTAAAGTCCACATGCGACCATTAAATTTCTCAGGATCATGCCCCCCACCCCCGTTCTACACCGCCCTAAAAAGTGGCATTACAGACAGTAGCAATATATAATTATAAAACGTTAAGATATTTTTACTGGAAATTATTTGTGTCAAAAATGCTGTGGTTAAATTTGTAAAATGTTTTTTCTTTTCTCGTCTCTGACAGCATTCAAAGCCCAAGTCTCGACTCCAACAACGATACTTTGCTGGAAGCAAGAACTGCGATGAGGGCGGGGGTGAGAGGGGAGTGCGGTGAGGTCAGAGTTGATAACCGGAAGTTTGATGCACCAATACCGAGCAATCTTGACCTTCTAGCCTCTGCTGCTAATATTCACACAGGCTCCAAAAGTACAGAGGAACATCGAATTAAGGCGATACAGCGTCTCCAGGAAGAGTCTGAGAAACGCTTTCATGACATGTCTTCAAGACCTAAAGTTTCCAATGCTCGACCAGAACTTAACGTGACGATAGCTCCAGCTTCAAATACATTAGCCACACCACTTAATGATTCTCATCCTGTGCTTTATAGCAACCATGACAGAGTTGTTCTAGTAGGGTCTCACATCAATAATGTAAAAACCACTTTCAGAGAACCACAGCCAAACTCGAATTTGCAATCAGAGTCACCACTCCGTGGAGAGGAAAAACTCATGACTGCTGCAAGATCTGACAAGATAAACACCACATCCTTAGTCAACTCGAGAAAGTCAAACGTCTCTATGAGTACTACCAAAATGGATACAATGCGGTCATTCCACAAGAAATGTTGGACCCCCATGGACAATTACTCCCACTCATTAATGAAGGGGTTTCCAAAGCTAGGGAACAACAGACCCTGAAATTAGTCCCGCATTTTTCCATGAACACATCAGCAGATCGGTTTGAACCATCACCACATCACTTAGCCATCAATCATCATCATGATACTTTTCCTGAACCACATCCTGTTTCTAGAATAGCCTGCATTATCGCAGAAGAGTTAGCGAAGGACCATATACCCGACTCCAAAAGTCCTTCTAGAGATATCATCACCACAGTTGAGAGAGTCCTTCCCACAGATGCCATATACTCAAACCATACAGAGCTTAACTCTCGCTTGCCTGACCTTTCTAATAGAGGAACTTCCAGAGAGTTTCCCCCTCATCAAATATCTCAAACACAGATCAACAGCCACCGCCATAAAGAGAGCATCAATGACTATGTTGTTCGGGCACATTCCCAAGGAGCAGTTCAGCAATTTCCAGCACACTTGCAGAAACCCAGCCACAAATCTGGAACAGATAGTCTGGCTTTCCATTTAGGTCACACGTCATCAGCCAAAAATAGTAACGTTTTGACTGGCAGTGTTGCTATCGGCAACGAAGATTTGCCTGAAGATTTGAGCCTGAAGTCTGGAAGGCTAATGAACGATAGAACTAAAGACGAACCTCAAATATACTACAAAATGCATCCTAACTCTCTTGTAACGGAAATACGTAACAGAGGTTATGTTTCCAACCCAAGTTCTCCATTATCATTCCACGCTTCTGGCGGCCATGTTGGATCTCCGACTTGGCGGATGTCGTCGTCACCTAGCAACAATTCTGACATATATTGCAACTACAGATCTGGCAATGACGCTATAAATCGACCTGCTGGAAAGTGGGAAAAGAACGGACAGGTTCATGACCTTGACATTTGCTCCAAATTGAACGGGGATGTCCATGCTGAGAAAAGAAGGGTTGAGAATCTGAAGAGGTGGTCGGATAATCGGGGTTCTGAGGCGAGCAAGAAACGGAAAACTCCGTGAAATTGCAATGTCTTGAAGAACCGATTGTAAAAGCAGTGTGAAAACTCCCTAAACGACAATGAAGTTCATGTACTCTGCAAGAACAGATCCGTAAACAGTATTTGTGAAAGCTACCTAAAAGGCTGAACATTTCATTCTTATGTCGTCATTGACCAACAGCATGTTGCGAAAGCTACCTAAAAGACTGAACATTCCATTCTTATGTCGTCATTGACCAACCGCAAGTTGTGAAAGCTACCTTTTATCATCGTTAGTTTTCGTCGCTCTCAACGACCACATTAAAGCACAAGAAAAAAAGGTTCCAGAAAAAAAAATTCCACTCACTTCTCTGATGGCATCGGAATCTTCATGGGCAGTTGGGGTTTTTTCTGTCTGTGTTTCTATTTCTACTTAACTTGCATATTTTCCTGTATGGGTGTCGTCGGCCCCCTGTTTCAATATCTATTTGCTTATTTACCGGTGGGGGTCGTCGGCCCCGTTTCTAAATCTATTTGCATATTCACAGCGTGGAATCATCGGCTCACTGTTTCTATAGCCACTTGAATATTTACAGTGTAAGGGTCGTCGGACTCTCAATAGCGGTTAGAATATTTACAGTGTGGGTCGTCTGCCCCCGTTTCTGTAGCTGTTAGCTTATTTACAGTGTGGGGAGAATGTTTAAATTGTGGAGTCGTCTGCCCCCGTTTCTATAGCTGTTAGCATATTTACAGTGTGGGTCATTCGAGCCCCCTGTTTCTGTAGCTACTTGCATCTTTACAGTTGTTTCTATAGCTACTTGCATCTTTACAGTTGTTTCTATAGCTACTTGCATCTTTACAGTTGTTTCTATAACTACTTGCATCTTTACAGTTGTTTCTATAGCTACTTGCATCTTTACAGTTGTTTCTATAACTACTTGCATCTTTACAGTTGTTTCTATAGCTACTTGCATCTTTACAGTTGTTTCTATAGCTACTTGCATCTTTACAGTGTGGGTCTCGGCCCAATTTTCTATAGCTACTTGCATCTTTACAGTGTGGGGTCATCAGCCCCACTCAATCTCTTCGTTGTCTTTTACCTCGTGTTAGAGGAGGCAGTGGTTCTATTCGCCTTTACCCCCGAAATCACAGTGGGTGGGTGGTTGAGAGAAAACTAGCTATAGCACGAGGTAATTACACTGTAAATTACCAATAGAAACAGCAAGTTGTAAAACTACCTAAAAGACAAAAGTTCCAAATCTTCAAAAAGACATCAAGTCACAACATCAAGTTGACTTTCTTATATAACCGACGAGAATTCCGGTCTTAGGTTCAAGTGTGCGTGTCTTCATACTATTTGCCTTATCATAGCTCATCTGAAGTCCCCAATTTTTGATGCTATAGACGACATGTTATCTTTTGTTATTTGCATATCTTGATTGTTTGTTTTTGTTTGACAAGACAATATCGTCTGCAAAATCCAAGTTTTCCAGCTGCCTGTTTTCCCACCTAGTTTATGACCAGTGCACACTTGTCACGACAATCAGAATATTGCCTAATCTTATCGGAGACAGACGATTAAAAATGTAACCTGTTAAAATTGAATACATAAAACAACCTCCGTAAATAGAGTCTGGAAAACCAATAAAAAATAATAAATATATTTATTTCTTACATTAGTTCTCTTAGCTTGTACAGAGGAGTTTGTGCTCTGTCGTTGAGCTCTTTTCCTGTGTAAGAAAGAGATCAGAGCACACATGGTTATTCACTGAAGTGCAATGATGATGGTCATATCAGTCTGTGTACTAGTCACGCAACATGATGATATTTGCTTACACTGTAAGATGTAATTTGAAACTTTGTTGTGCATGTAATATTGTGTTCATGACAGACAATAAGTTGTTGTTGTTGTTTGCTTTCTTGCCAATTTATTATTATATCAAATACATTTTTCTCCAATGTTTATCATCAATTAAAATCAGTATTTCACAAGAAGAGGAGTTTGTGTGTGTGTTACGTAGATCATGAGTGCACATCTCTTGTTACAAAGGTACTCGATCTGCTCCCTCGTGAAGCCATCGCGATATTTTACCAGAGATTCATGATCTCAGTGTAGGTGAGATCAAGTTCCTAGTCCTATCGGAGACGGATGATAAACCTTAGGTCCTGTGTTCATTTTGAGCACGTAAAAGAATCCTTGGCAATTCACAAGATTCGGGAGGAACAGGCTGGAAAGCCTCTACCTGGGCAAAATACATTAGGAAATATTAAAAATACAATTCCTACAAAATATATTTGCTATCTGCAGAATTACATTGAAGACCCTTGTTGGTGTTACTGCACTGCCGCTGTGATTTTCCGTGTAAGAAAAAGATTGGAGCACATGGTTACTCAACGAAATGCGATGATAATGGTCCTATCAATCATGACTACGGATAAGAGTGAGAACAGTGAAGCATTTTGGACATGTAAAGTAGGGACACAAATGGCTGGATAAGAACATTGTGGAGGGAGGCATCACTGCGATGAGGAAAACCACTGAGAATATGGATTCAGGGTGTGGCTCAGGATTTGAGCATGATGTTTGCAGAGGAAGGACAACTGGCCTATGAGAGAGATAAATTCCGAAGGACTGTTAGGGTGGCAAAGTTCTGCTTCCAACAACAGCTGTTTCTTGGTGAGAAGTCAGGTGGAGTTTCTGAGAGGCACGGTAGAGTCATTGCAAAGCGGAAGGAAGCATACAGGACAACTACTTCCAGTACAGATTCAATGTCTGCCCTTCAAGCTCTAGAAGATGGTGGACATTGTAAATCTGAACTATCCCATATAGCCCTAGATATTGACAGACTTATTACATCACATGACATCAAAATAACCATGCAGTGGATCCCTGGACATTCAAACACACCTGGAAATGACAAAGCAGATAGGCTAGCCAAGAAAGGGTCAACACAGGAACAACCAATCACAGCAACAACTCTCCATACAGCAAAGCAAATTATAATGACAACAAATAAAGAAATTTGGCTGAACAGATGGGCCATGGGAGACACGGGAAGAGAGGTGTACAGCCATATGGCCAGCCCTAACCTTAATGACAACATCAACCACCTTACAAGAAGAGATCAGAGCACCATTTTTAGACTCCAAACCCAACACATAACACTTAATAATCACTTGAACAGAATTCAACCACAACACACTCCAGAGTGCCAACTGTGTGCACATCATCATGAAACCGTTACCACCACCTCTTCAATTGTCAAGCACTAGATGACGTCAGGAAGATCCTCCAAGGCCAGATAAATGGAACACATTATACAGAACAAAAGAACAACTTACAAACACATGCAGATACCACTACATAGCATTGGGCAGAAGGGCAAGAGCTCAAGTGCCGCTGGATCATTGAAGAAGAAGATGATGGGAGTTGAGGTTGTGGCTGCTGTTCTCCGGTGGTTCTCTGTGACTTTGTTTACTGGGACCTTTTTTGTGTCTGCCTCAATCGATACTTTCTGTCTGTATCCTCTTCGTGTCCCTTGTGATAAATAATGCTTCCAAGAAAAATGTCCATTGTTACCATTCTTCCGCATTTCTACCATTTGTTTCCGACGTCAGGCCATAGTCTTTCAACTTCCTTTTTTAACACACTTTTTCCTCCTTTTTTTCATTTGGCAGCCCATGCCCTTTTTCCCATCAGAGAGCTGTTCTAGCAAATGTCCCTACTGGCATACATCATATATGCCCACTTTATCTCCGTCTTCTAGTGGTGGTCTACAATGATGCACAGCTTGTTAGGGTTAAAAGCTCCTCATTTGGGATTGAATTTGACAGAAAATTTTTAATCATTGCTTTGGAAGGTCCAAAACGGCAGGCTATAGTATGAGGGAATGTTGTCTATCAAAGTTTCTAACCTCCAGAAGCTTACGTGGATCTTCTTCGAACGCTCCATACCGACCACTTGTTAAATCACTCTTTGTGATTTGTATGTGATCTGGGCCTAAGAGCGATTGTACGTTGTGCCAGTTATGCACCTACAAAGGGTGGTTTCCTAGACCCCTACCTCAGTCGCCTCTTACGACATGCCTTGTAGGTCACAGTGTTACTATTCTTTGCTCCCCGGCGACAAACGGGCGTTACGTGGATCAAATCTCCTGAACATGCGGATGTTCACTGCAATATAATGACGAACATATTTGCATCAACATCATCGTTTGTTGGAGAATTCAAGACAAGAAGGGAATCCTTCTCTGATTTTAGATAGACATTTATATTGAAACTATCCAGCGATTGAAATTTTGTCATTTTATTTTAGGCAGTTTGCGGAGACAACTTGTGTGGAAGTGGTTTAGTTTTCTTCCGCTAAATAATACATTGTCCAAGTCTAGGGTGACTACAGCATGGTGAGCACTGGCCGGTAAACTTTCATCTTTGAGGCGATACTTGTCCACTTCCACCCCCACACACAGCAACAACACAGTCTTCCATATGCAGGAGTAGCTTTAAATATATTTGTTAATCTTATAGTCGATTTAAATGTACATAGAATAATCCAAGCCACCCCCCGAATCCACTGACCGGTACGTCTCCCTAATGAGGTTCATGATATCAGCCCTATCCATTGCTCTACCGCTTGTACGTGTAGCGTGTCTGCAAAACTACCGGTTCATTTTTCAAGATTTTCACATGTCCGGGTTAGAAAATTAAGAGCCTAACTGTCAACCTTTCCTACCCCCATATAACGGAACTGACAGCCTACCAGACCAACAATCCTTCTTAGGACTAAGTCCGATTCCAGAGGCTAGCCGGTTCAAATTCCACTGAAAGAACATTCCTTTTCAGAACTCCCCGTAGGCAGCACAACGGACCAGATCGACACATAGACCTCTACAAGACACCTCTACAATAAGGCAGGATATGATCCCAGATACAGAGGTCCTAAAAAGAGCTGCTCTCTCCAGCATCTACACAATCTTGATGCAGTCCCAGACAAGATGGGCAGGACATGTGGCTCGAATGCCAGATTGCAGAATACCCAAACGACTCTTTTATGGTGCTCAAGACAGATCAGCCTGGCTCACACTTCTTCGACATGGTTCCTTGGCCTGCGAGGCAGATAGAACAGCACGGATCGAGCAAAGACGTCAAAACAGAAAGGTAGTAAAACTTCCCACAAGTGCAAGTATACCTTGCCCACACTGTACATGAACATTTGAAGCCCGTATCGGGCTCACTAGTCATCTACGCACACACAGACAAACATAGCGCAACTACATTCCCTTGGATGAAAATGTGTGTGGTCATCATCACCCGTGATGGACGAGCATCATACAAGACACCAACCAGACAGCATGAGACCCTTAGTTAGACATGATTACCAGCAGCACACAGGTCCTCAAGAAGTCAGCCAACCAGCAGAAAAGTCCGCGAATATTGCCAGCAACACGCCAGTCAGCCAACATAAAAATCCGACTTCAGACAAATCCAAGAACCACACACACACACCATGTACCAGATCAAAAGAAAAAGTTTTTCTCGGGACTATAAATACGTACTAGAATACAATACTCTTGTGTAATACTCTAGGCAGATTTCGTACCATTTCTGCACAAAGGGACAGAGCCATATGGAGTAAAAACCCGGTGAAAATGAAGTCAATCCGTGGTATTTAAACCAGAACACAATAAGCACAATACTCAACAAACAGTCGTTGTTAAGTGTGACTTGGCCACATAAGAGATCTTAATCTACCACCTAACAAACAAACAAGATTTGGCCAAGCTCACATACAGAACAGGTAATACTCTGAGGTTCTTCTGCAACGTTATTCTTTCTTTCTTCTTTTGTCCTTCTCTGCTTTTTTGCCGCTAGGCGGAGCAGGTTTAACTGATGATCGGTTTCCGAGATAATGCACGCTCGGTCGCTTGATATGTTGTGGTATTGTGGAGTTTTAAGATGTCTGTAACTCCATCAATCCATCTTTTCTTGGTCTGCCCCTTCCTCTTGATGATTCAATTTTCAGGTTGTACGCTCTTGCAACTGGTGTATTTGGGTTCATTCTGACCAAGTGGCCAAACCATTTGAGTCTCTGTTTTTCAATAAATCTAACAGCAGGTTTTGTTCCGACTGTTCTTCTAATTTCCTCATTTCTTATATGGTCTCTTGTTTTATTTACTGCTTTCCCAAGCATCTCATTTCGCATTTGGTAATTTTCCTTTCTTGTTCTTTTGTCAGTGCCCATGTTTGGCTCTGGTAGCACAGTGTTGGTATAAAGATTGAATTTATAATCTGTCTTTTAGTCTCTACTGGAATTGCTGGGTGTTTCAAGATTGGTGTAAGCTGGTATGTAATGTTGTTGGCTTGCTGGATTCTAGTTTCGATCTCTCTGTCCGGTCTACTATCAGATGTGAAGATACTTCCAATGTATTTGAATTCTCTCACCTGCTTTAGCGTTTGGTCATTTATTTTTATGTTGATATCTTTATGTTCTCTGCTTATAGTCATGACTTCTGTCTTTTGAATGTTGATCTTCATTGAGACTACCAAACTAAAGATACGAGCTACATTTGCTTCCCCGACCTGTAATATGTTGTTTCATTTACATGTTTATTCTTGACAAATTACTTTAGTGGACAAAGAGATATAACTGAAATAATATTTGTAGAGGTTGTAAGTTAATGAATATTGTCCCATTATACAGTCTTTTTATTTTTTGATTATTTCGATTGGAGTTTCCATGTATACACAGTTGATTCAATTTTCGTATCATACAAAAGACTTCAAACTCTGCGGCGGCAATTTGGAAACAAATTTGTTCACGTGGGTCTTTACGAACTGTAAAAAAAGACTGGCATAAAGTGTCTAAAAAAAGTGTCAGGCATGTCGTAAGAGACGACTAAGGAGATCAGGAGGAAGAGACGGCAAATACTCTCAGGTAACAACTCAATAGAAGAAATAACAGATAAAGCGGTTCCTATCGCTCGTTATTGAAGATGGTTTCAAATGCAAGTCCCGCAATATAATCTACGCCATTACTTGTAAGCAGTGTGACAAGGCATATATCGGCGAAACAGGCAAAATGCCTAGGGACCGTTTCGGTCAACACTTGTGCGATATACGCCAATACTCTGTGACCCCTGTAGCCACTCATGTCAATGGAACTGACCATTTGGGAGCTCGCGATGTCCAGGTCACAGCCATCCGATCATGTTTCTCTGATGATCGAAGTCGATTTCCTCTGGAGAATAGTTTTATTTCGTTATATGGTACCTTACAACCTCATGGACTCAACGCTCTACATTCCTATGCTTCTTATTACTTTTTCTAAAAATGCTCCATATTCTAAATGTGTGTATGTTAAATGTATATAAGTTGTAAAGTTACTTGATTTTTATTGTTCTTTTTCTTTATCCACTTCTAGTTTTGTGGGGGGTTTTTTTTTTGGTATTTAATTTGTTATTCGTTGTTAGTCACAGATTTTCATTTTGTTACGGTTGGAATATCTCTGTCGTTGTCTATATGTAGTGTGCTGTGAAATTCGTCACTCATGTTGTATCGTTTGCTTGATAACGGACTTTTGGTCGAAACGTTGCTGTGTATTGTCATTGTTTTGTAAAACTACAGTACATTTTGGGGGTCTCTGTGGCTGAGTGGTTAAGCCCTTTGCCTTGCGAGTCGAAGATCGTGGGTTCGAATCCGGACCGAGGCCTTCTGTTCGCGAGTGCAGTTTTCTCCAGAGACCCCTAGGATTGTTGCCGGAGCTACGGAGTTCGTGCTTTGTGCAATACTCTCGGCAGGTGGCGTGCCATTTCTGCGGAGAGGACCGATCCATATGGGGTAAAACCCGGTGCAATGAAGTCAATCCTTCAGCTTTTTTTCCCCGATCCAGAAGCACTTGAGCTTTTCAGCTCTTCGACTCGGTGTCATGGACATCGTAACCCTTCGGTTCGGTGCCACGAACACCGTAAATCTGGGAAATCTGTGGCTTTTTCTGCCATCCCGCGAAATTGAACCCGCACACACAGAGGGATAGTCACCCGTAGTCCAACGCGCTACGAACACGCTGGGCATCCTTCGGCTTTAAAACCCTTTATACAGTACTTTACGCCCGTCTGCCCAGCGTGTTCGTAGCGCGTTGGACTTCGGTGACTATCCTCTGTGTGTACGGGTTCAATTCCGTGGGATGGCAGAAAAGCCACAGATTTCCCAGATTTACGGTGTTCGTGCACCGAACCGAAGGGTTACGATGTCCATGGCACGAGCCGAAGAGCTGAAAAGCTCAAGTGCTTCTGGATCGGAAAAAAAAAATACAGTACTTTATACAGTACTTTGTTATTGCGTGTTTCGCCATCTTACATAGTTTTACTGCTGTCTCCTCCTTTATCGATATTCATATACATTTTGCAAGATGGGTATGCGGTAGCTGCTGAGCAGTCTAGGATCATTCCCATATGTATGGGGCGATAGTAAATATCTACATGTAGCCAATCCTCGGGTACCACAGCATTCCATATACAGCTGTTGAAATCCATCACAACTGCATTAATAACAGTCTCGTCGAGCTGTTTCATGTGATGCTAGTGGACACCATCAGGCACTGGAGCAGTGATGTGGCTTGCTTTGACTGCATTAACTATATCCACCTTTGTTATGAAATCAGTGTAAGGTTCTCCAGTGTTGTTAGTATCATTTGAAGCTACTTTGAATGATGTGTACATGTTTGTTATATGTGTATATATGTGTGATATTGTGTCGTCTCTAATATATACAGGCACAACAAGCTCATAGCATGTGCCTGTGCAAACACTATTAACGAACCCTACCTGATTGTTTCTGTGTCTGGTAATAACAAGCGTCTGAGAAAGACACTCCCCGTGAGTCATTTTTTTAGAATGGCTCATTGGTTGTGTACGTAAGGACGCTCGTATTGCTAGGCTAGGCGATTGGTGTCGTAAGGACTAGGGTAAGTGGTTCGAGTCCCGTGTTTGTCTACTTGTTTTTTCAGAAGCTCTTAATACCTGTATCTGTTCATTTGTTGATCATATTCGTTACTTCCGTTGCTTCCTCTGGGGTTCTTGATAAAAACTCCTTGTGCTCATCTTATAATTAATTTGAAGCTACTTTGAATGATGTGTACATGTGTGTATATATGTGTGATATTGTGTCGTCTCTAATATATACAGGCACAACAAGCTCATAGCATGTGCCTGTGCAAACACTATTAACGAACCCTACCTGATTGTTTCTGTGTCTGGTAATAACAAGCGTCTGAGAAAGACACTCCCCGTGAGTCATTTTTTTAGAATGGCTCATTGGTTGTGTTCGTAAGGACGCTCGTATTGCTAGGCTAGGCGATTTGTGTCGTAAGGACTAGGGTAAGTGGTTCGAGTCCCGTGTTTGTCTACTTGTTTTTTCAGAAGCTCTTAATACCTGTATCTGTTCATTTGTTGATCATATTCGTTACTTCCGTTGCTTCCTCTGGGGTTCTTGTAAAAAACTCCTTGTGCTCATCTTAGAATTAATTTGAAGCTACTTTGAATGATGTGTACATGTTTGTTATATGTGTATATATGTGTGATATTGTGTCGTCTCTAATATATACAGGCACAACAAGCTCATAGCATGTGCCTGTGCAAACACTATTAACGAACCCTACCTGATTGTTTCTGTGTCTGGTAATAACAAGCGTCTGAGAAAGACACTCCCCGTGAGTCATTTTTTTAGAATGGCTCATTGGTTGTGTACGTAAGGACGCTCGTATTGCTAGGCTAGGCGATTGGTGTCGTAAGGACTAGGGTAAGTGGTTCGAGTCCCGTGTTTGTCTACTTGTTTTTCGGAAGCTCTTAATACCTGTATCTGTTCATTTGTTGATCATATTCGTTACTTCCGTTGCTTCCTCTGGGGTTCTTGAAAAAAACTCCTTGTGCTCATCTTATAATTAATTTGAAGCTACTTTGAATGATGTGTACATGTTTGTTATATGTGTATATATGTGTGATATTGTGTCGTCTCTAATATATACAGGCACAACAAGCTCATAGCATGTGCCTGTGCAAACACTATTAACGAACCCTACCTGATTGTTTCTGTGTCTGGTAATAACAAGCGTCTGAGAAAGACACTCCCCCGTGAGTCATTTTTTTAGAATGGCTCATTGGTTGTGTACGTAAGGACGCTCGTATTGCTAGGCTAGGCGATTGGTGTCGTAAGGACTAGGGTAAGTGGTTCGAGTCCCGTGTTTGTCTACTTTTTTTTTCGGAAGCTCTTAATACCTGTATCTGTTCATTTGTTGATAGTATCACGAAGAACATTCATATTATGGTAGTCAACCGTATCACATTTTTATATATGATCTACAAAACACTGAAGGAACCAGTGAACCACTGCCCCTTTTCTGCATCTATTGTCAATACATCGGGCTCCTGACGAGTCCCGTAAATTAGGAATAGATTGGTTGGTAGTCCTGTTCATTTCAAGATGAAGGAAGATCTGTGTGTGTTGTATCTCTTGGAAAAATGTTACCGTACAGTTGTCACAAGATACGAAAACACAAAGTTGTCTAAAAATAATGCAGTAAAAAACGAAATAAAATTAATATTATAAAAGAAAATACGCAAGCTTGTTCTGCTTATATAAATTATTCTTTCTCTTCATATTTGATTTACTATTTGTATACACAATGTCTATTACTGTTTATTATTCATATTGTGCAGAGATGAACATTAAAATTGTGGGGTTTTTTTTATTCTTACATTTGTTCCGTGTATTTATTTTACATTGTCGTTACAGGAAGTTTGTTAGGGGAGGGTACAAACTGAACCTGACATCTGCTAGAAGTCTGTTGATACTCATAGACAACACGACATTAACAAAATGTCTTTGTACGGACAGAAACCGCTAGATACAGACAACAGAGACGCTATCACAAGAGGGCTAGTAGATATTTTAAAACCAGCAGTCGATGAAGTTGACCAAAGCGTACAAGGTGTTAGGTATGTATGTATACTTTTAGTTACTTTTAGTGCAAGTTTTGATTCGCCGTTAAAGTTTAAAGCATTCATTCAATTAATTATTGATGTGACGAAATAGTAAACTACATAAGTACGTGGAAATCAGTTAGAGTGCTTTCTTAGCAAATGAGATGGTTAAGTGTCGATTCCTTGTATTATATACTTGATTCACTAATATAAAGGGGTGCTGGGTGGATAGGATGACATTAGACTACTGATTAGAACTGGCCACCAAACCTTAAAATAAAAATACTATAACTAGTATTGGGAGATCTCTTACACTTTACACCACTAGACATAAATATTACATGGCATAGGTTCAAAGGACAAGAGTTCAACCATCGCTGGATCATTAAAGAAGAAGAAGATTAAATCTACATTTTGAGCAAATGTAGAACAGCATTTCAAGTGTGATATTTGTGGCGAAGAATCTAGTAATTTGCCATCCATTCTGAAATGTTGGGGGTTGAAATGGGGTCTGCATTGCTCAATTTTCGAGTGCATTTTTAATATTTTGTTTTTGTGCCAGGGCAAACAGGTGTAAAGGGAAATGATCACGCTAATAAGCTTGCAGGTATAGCTGTATTAAAAAGCTGGTGAGCAATGGACCAGGCTGATATTCTAAATTCCCTGAGGGAGATAGGATGTGTAAATGATTCAAGTACTAGTGATGAATCTACAACACTAACAAGACTGCAAGAATTCCAAGTCAAATGGGGTGTAGCTAGACAAGAGCACTATACTGGTAGTCAAAGAGGAATAGTAAACCTACAAAGAACCGGTGTTGTTAGTTGCCACACGATGAGAGACATACTGAGGAGGAGATCTGAGCAATTATGGACTAATTGGTTCAATGTGCAGTGATGATGATCCAACGACTAAACTAAGAACTGGTGTTGTTAATTGCCACATGCGGAGAGAAATACTGAGGAGGAGATTGGAGCACTTATGGACTAATTGGTTCGATGTGCAGTGATGATGATCTGACAACTTAACTAAACTAATATTTTGTTTAGAAATCTCTAGGTGAGTTGTGGAGTTTGTGCTTTGTCCAGTATTCTAAGAAATTGGTGCACCATATCTATGAAAAGGGACTGAGCCATAGGGAACCCATGTTTAATTAAATCAATTCTTCACCTTTTAAACTTGACAGACTGCGGTCGTTGTTTGAATTGTGAAACCTCAAAAGCTCTGGAATATTTGTGTAACTAACTTTTATATATTGCTATCTGCAGACAGAGTCAGATGGAGCTACGGCAACAAATTGATACGTTCTGTGAAGGTTGGTAACATAGTTCTTTCTTTTGTCATCACACTGTTACCTGGTTGTTGCCCAGTGCCGTGGTTTTCTGTTTTTGTCTCACACTGCTCTAGTGGTTTGGGTGATAGTTATTTTTGCTTTTTGAAAGGATTCTCCTATGCCATCTAAACATCTTTTTTGTGATCTTCCTCTCACGTTCTTTCCTGATGTTCTGTTGTAGAAGACTGTATACAGTAGAGTTTGGTTGCATTCTTATTAAGTGGCCAAACCACTTCATTCTTTATTTCTCAATGTAATTTAAGCAAGGTTATGTCCCAACTTTCTTTCTTATGCTGATGTTGGTGCAGTCTGGGGTGCATGTAAGATAAAGGAATCCTTTTTTCATACCACTTGGTATATAGGGTAATACAGTGATACAGCCCATATTTTTTTCATTGACTGTCAGCACACAATGGGTGATGTGGTCAACATCACGCTGGCAGCCTTTATTTTCCAGTGCTTTTCATGGTACTCAATTGAGGCTGTGTCAACCTGAAAGCCATTTCAGTCTGAAAATATTCCACTCCCACTGGGGAGTTGAACCCGGTCCACTAGTCTAAGAGAGTTCACTAACAACTACGCTACTGGAACTCCTCTGTTCAAATGTAGAATTGGCTAAATTGTCAATTTGAATGTTATTTACATATTGCTGCTGAGTAGATTGTGTCCTGTTCTGAGGCGCAGAATGACAACTTGTTTTAATCTGTTCATATTTTGATTGTTGTCCTGTTTTAGTATTGGTGGCTTTCTGATCAATTTAATCATAATTTTCTTTTGGTGGTAGATAACTGGTACAACCAGTTGCTCTCCTGCAGCACCATCCTTGGCCAGCCAGTCTGCTGTCTCATATCCTGGTATTCCACAGCAAGACAGTATCCACTACTAGACATCTTATAGGATGTTTGCACAGTTGGGAAGTATGGTCTGTAGAATTGACACTTTTTTGGACTGAGATGCTTGGAGTGCTGATTTTGCATTTTTTTAAAATATAACAGGTTGTGAATCAGTCTTGGTGTTCAACAGTTTCTCAGGTGCCACCTTGATTGTCCAGATTTCTGCTTTATAGTTATGGCAGAGAAGAGAACAAATAGGTCTATCCAGAAAGAATTCAAAATCAAAGAAAACTGGCTTATGTTACAAATAAGAAGGAGAACATTGAAGTATTTTGGACATATAAAGAGACGCTAAAGGTTGGAGACCATCATTGAAGGAGGCATCCTGAGAAAGAGGAAGACCACTGAGAAGATGGATTCATGATGTGATTGATGATTTGAGCATGATGGCTGCATAGGTGGGACATCTGGCCTATGAGAGAGAGAAATTTCAAAGGACTGTAAGGGTGGTAATGTTTTGCTCAGGACAAGCTATTTGATGATGAGTTATAACAGAATTTCCTCTTTAGTTCTTTGTTCATATCTTTAACGTTTTGTTTTGGTGTTCTATATACACGCATGCTTCTCCACTCTTTACTGAGTTTACCTATCCTTGCATACCAGGACCCAAATATCTTGTAGCTTTGAACACCATTAGTAACATGGATCAGACAGTGGTTTCTGGTTGTTATTTGAATTCTACTTCCCTGTCTCAACTTTAGGAGTCAAAACATGGTATTTCTAGATTTTAACACTATAAGGAGTCATCATCATCAAATAGCTTGTCCTGAGCAGAACTTTGCCACCCCAACAGTTCTCCGAATTTTCTCATAAGCCAGATGTCCCGTCTCTGCAGCCTTCATGTTCAAACCATCAGTTACATCCTGAATCCATCTTCTTTGTGGTCTTCCTCTTCTTCTCTTTGTCATTATGCTTCCTTCCATGATGGTCTTCTCCAGCCCTTCATGTCTTTTTATATGTCCAAAATATCTCAATTTTCTCTTTCTTATTTGTAGTTTCAACCAGTTATCTTTGATTCCAAGTTCTTTCTGTATAGATCTATTTGTTCTCTTCTCTGTCCATGATATAAGGAGGACTTGTATTGTTCTTTTCTGCTATCTTCTGTAACATTCCTCATGATGTTTTCTGCATATATGTTAACCAGATAAGGGAGTAGATGGAAGAATAACTAATGAAATCCAACATAGATGCAACAAAGTAAATCAAATCATAAGACAAATGACACTAATTTTGAAATGCAAACATGTCACCATGAACACAAAAATAGCATTGTTCAACACAATATTTCTCCCAACATTATGCTATCAGTGCCAAATCTGGACGCTGAGATCAAACGATAGAAGAAAACGAGTCACGACAGAGATTAAGTGTCTACGCAGAATGTTGCAAGTATCAAGAAGAGACCGGTTTATGAATGAAGAAATGAGGAAAAAAGTGGGTACAACATCAGTGCTGAACAGATTAAATGGTTCGGCCACATAAGCAGATTACGAACAGACAGTACACCTCAAAGAGCAATGCTACTCAGATTTAGTGGATGCAATGCAAAAGGTAGTCCACGCAAAAGGTGGACCAAAGCCTGTTCTAGAAATCTCTTCTGATCCTGATGCTGTGAGGCAATACAGGATTAGATAAATGAAGACAGAGAGTAGATGATGTTTTATTAACCAACACAGAACTGAAATTGTCAGTTGTCGCTTGCTGAAGGATATACTGAAGATAAGATCTGAGAACTTATAGACTTGTTCCATGTGCATAGGGATATAGAAGATGTTGGTGAATTTGTCTACCTTGGAAGCAAGATCAGACAATCAGGAGGTACAGATGAGGACATAAATGCCAGGATTAGGAAACCCGGCAAGCTTTTGCTATCCTGCACACTGTGTGGAAATCCACTGCCATTCTCCATGAAAACAAAGCTCAGGATGCTCAAATGTGAAATCTTTTGTTGTTGTTGTATAGCTCAGAAACAGGCGAGTCACCAAACTAAATACAAATGAGATTCAGTTTTTGTCAATGGATGTCAGCGCTGTATTCTCAGACTGATATGGTATGACAGAGTTGCAAACACTAACCTCAATACATGAACCCATGATGATTCAGGTTAAGAAAAGAAAATGGCGGTTGGTGTGACATACCCTACAGAAGACACAGTTGAGTGTTACTAGACAAGCCCTTAGTGGAAACACATGGAAAAGGGGATGTCAAATACAGGCCAGAAGATGAAGTCTTCTTGAAGAACGGAAGAGTGCTCCTCTATACTGGGAGGCCATAAGGGAAACAACCAGAAATCGGGAAAGTGGTGAACAACTGTTGAGGCCCTATGCTCCACAAGGAGCGGAGAGGAATAATGGAATTGTGCAATGAGGATCGTCTGATGACTAATTAACTGACTATATATTTAAACATTCTGTTTAATTGTCAGATATTTTGTGCAGCTGTTTCCCTTCGCAAGCATACATTTCTATAGTTGTTTCCCTTTGTACCCATTCATTTCTACAACTGTTTCTATTTGCATACAGACCTGAAGAAAATAGCAGAAAGTGACGGTGCTCCAATTGACCTAGAGGTCTATGTCAAGAAACTAAATAACTCCCGCAGACGTGTGATGCTTGTCAGTAGTATCTTACAGAATGTACAGGTATTGATTTCTCTGTCCTTATAACTGAAGTATGGTAGAACCACGATTAACAGTCACCATCCAGACCAGGGCTCTGATGGATAACTGAATAAACAGATAATAGACAGATAACGGAAATCTCTTAATACAATATGTACAGTAACGTGAGTTCATTGCGGGCTTTGGAAGAAAATGAAAATGAAATCCTTTAAAAGTGAATAATACATAATACTAATAATTCCTCTCGTCCTTACATAGGGCCTGCAAGTAATTTCTCCATACCGCTCTATCCTGGGTGAATAATACATACATATTGTATTTAATTTTACAAAGCGATTAATGTAAACTTCAATATTGTAGTACTTTATTATTGTAATACTAACCTACGTTACTTTAAAATAATCTGTCACCTCATTCTTTGTCTTTTTAGATGATGACAGATATCAGAGAATGATGGTTAAACGAGTGACGGTTAATCAAGGTTTTACTGTATTGTCTTTTTACCATTGCAAATCAAATCATAGGACAAATGGCGCCAATTTTGAAATGCAAGCATGTCATCATGAACACTAAAAGAGCATTGTTCAACAAATCTTTCTCCTAACATTATGCTATCAAGGCCAAACCTGGATGCTGACATAAATGATAGAAGAAAACTGGGGGGGGTCTCTGTGTCATAGAAGTTAGGTGCTCGCCTCTCGCTGCAAAGGTACTTGGTTCACTCTCTCATGGAGCCAGTGACATATTTTCCCAGAGATCCCTGATCTCAGTGTGGGTGAGATCGAGTTTCTAGTACTATCAGAGACAGACAATAAAACATAGTTCCTGTGTTCAAGTTGAGCACGTGAAAGAACCCATGGTAGTTGAAAATTGAGAATAACAGCTGGATAGCTACTGCCATGGCTAAATTCTTTAGAAATTGTTATTTTAATTCCTACAAAATACTTTCACCATCTTCTAAATTACATCAGGGACCCTTGCGGTGCTACAGAGTTTGTGCACTGCCGCTGAGATCTTCCTGTGTAAGAAAGAGATCGGAGCACATATGGTTACTCACTGAAGTGTAATGATGATGGTCCAATCAATCAATAGTCACGAAAGAGATTAAGTGTCTACGCAGAATGCTGGGATTATCAAGAAGAGACCGGTTTAGAAATAAATATATCCTGGAAAAAAATTGGTACAACATCAGTACTGAACTTCATCAAGAAACCACAAATTAAATGGTTCGGCCACATAAGTAGATTACCAACAGGCAGTGCACCTCAAAGAGCAATGCTATTCCGATACAGTGGATACAAAGCAAAAGGCCATCCACGCAAAAAATGGAACTCAGAGATAACAGATGCGATGAAAAACACTGTTTATGAAGCACACACAAAAATCTATTCTAGAAATCTCCTCTTATCCTGACACTATGAGACAAAACAGGATTAGAGAATAGAAAGAAAAAGAATCGTTGCTTGTTCTCATCCTATGAATTCAGCTGTTTATCGTGACTGACAGAATGCCATCATCCTATGAATTCAGCTGTTTATGTGACTGACAAATGCCATCATCCTATGAATTCAGCTGTTTAGTGTGACTGACAGAATGCCATCATCCTATGAATTCAGCTGTTTATCGTGACTGACAGAATGCCATCATCTTATGATATACAGCTATGATATCAGATCACACTGCAATGGACAAAAATGACATTCTTAACACATTGAGAGAGTCTTCCAGAAAGAGGGGTTTCAGGGTTATGAATCCCAGTCACTGACCAGATTGAGAGAGATGGATGTTGATATTGGTAAAGCCCGAAAAGAACAACATACCAAATATGAATAAAGATTGATTGATCAACATCGAACTGCGTGTTGGGCTGCTGGGCGATTTGTTGAGGCGAGATCAGAGACCTATGGGCATGTCCGGAGTGCTTTGATGATAGTCCTCATATAACTGGTAACATTGAAGTAGTGAGTTCGGCCACTGGATGCTGCTGGATTTGTTGAGGCGAAGATCAGAGTACCTATGGGCATGTCTGGAGTGCATTGATGATAGTCTTCATATAACTGATTACATCATGGAAGCTGAAATAAGGGACTGCGGTCATTCATGGATTAGTAGACAAACGGCAGATCAGCAGCAGTGTGTCAACCAGAACATGAAGAAAATATATATATATAGATTATCGATGTATGGAAAACATTGAAGAAGTTTTAAAAAATTGCTAAAAAATAGGAAAACTTGGCATGAGTTGGTTGAGGGCCTATACTCCAACTGAGGTTAAAAGGCACAAGAGAGAGAAGGGGTGTATAGGTGAAGGATTGACTTCATTGCAGCAGGTTTTATCCCATATGGCTCTGTCCCTCTCCGCAGATATGGCATGCCACCTGCCCAGAGTATTACACAAAGCACAAACTCTGTAGCTCCAGCAACAATCTTAGGGATCTCATAACAAATTGCACCCGAGTGGTTACCGGGCCCAAATTGGGGTGTCAAGAATAGAACCACTGTTACCTGCCACGCATGTTGTAAGAAGGTTGGGCGTGGGGCTAACTACCCCACACCGCAAATAACACTAGATGGCTACAGAACGGAGAGCAAATCAAGTAAACGCTGGCTGAAACTGGACACATCACCGAAGGATAAGCACCAGAGCTCCTCTTCTTCTTTGCGTTCGTTCTGTACGACCAATTTTAATCACTCTTTGTGATATGTTTGATCTTTGCCAAGAACGTGTATACGTTGCACATTAGTTTGGTAGGCCCCTAAACGCATAGACTTCTACATGCTTAGGACACGTGCATCCGATTTCAGCCAAACCTCCTTAGTCGCCTCTTACGACATGCGTGGCAGGTAACAGTGGTTCTATTCTTTACACCCCAAATTTGGGCCCGGTAACCACTCGGGCGAACACCAGAACTCCAAATTGTGCTGAAGATGTGACGTAAAACACACCAATGTTAAGGCTGCATGAATCAGATTGCAACATGAATAGAATTTATGGGAAATCTGGTATATCGGTCTGGCGGTCATCGCGAAAGAGAGGAAAAGATAACAAATAGCACATGTGACTTGGTCCAGATTAAAACCCACAATCTACAGAACGACAGACAAACATCTTAACTACTTTACATAGATGAGCACAAGAGTTTTTACAAGAACCCAGAGGAAGCAACGAATAATCGAATATGATCAACGCTCATCTTAGAATTAATTTGAAGCTACTTTGAATGATGTGTACATGTTTGTTATATGTGTATATATGTGTGATATTGTGTCGTCTCTAATATATACAGGCACAACAAGCTCATAGCATGTGCCTGTGCAAACACTATTAACGAACCCTACCTGATTGTTTCTGTGTCTGGTAATAACAAGCGTCTGAGAAAGACACTCCCCGTGAGTCATTTTTTAAGAATGGCTCATTGGTTGTGTACGATGGACGCTCGTATTGCTAGGCTAGGCGATTGGTGTCGTAAGGACTAGGGTAAGTGGTTCGAGTCCCGTGTTTGTCTACTTGTTTTTTCGGAAGCTCTTAATACCTGTATCTGTTCATTTGTTGATCAACTACTTTACATAGAGACTCCCTAAGAAAGATAGAGAGAGAGATGAGACTTAACCCTTACACTCTGTAATTTATTTTACATCCAGAAACATTTACTTTCACAATGTATACTCAATTATCCCATTATACTGTCTTTGTATCATCTTAAAGAATACTATAAACCAGTTTATCGGATCACAATGGCAAAAAGGTTAGCAAAATAAATATAATCCTGATAATTGTTTTTGTTTCCAGGATCGTCTGAACAAACTGCATCAGAATATATCAAAAGAGACAGCCAAAAGGAAATCAATGTTGGATCCATCATCCCCCACTCATCAGAAGTAGTTTTACAGTAATGACATTTTTTGTAATGTTAACATTTGTAAAAATTGTCATTATAAATGGACAATGTTAACATTGAATGTAATTTTGGGTTGTACAATTTTTTTAAATTGTTATTTTGTGTAAATTAATGTGAGCTGCTGTCACTTAGCAGTAGTGTGATCGATCGTAACCATAGAGTATCTGGTTCAAACTCTGCAGCATGCAGTTTTGAAGCAAATTTATTCCTGTGGATTTTTACAAACTGTAAAAATAGACCTCACCGTTCAGAAAGCAATTACAAACTACTGGACGTATAAGTGGTGCCTAGAAAATCAACGACTCGCTTACTGTGGTTGATGGTGACGTCCTTTAAAGGATCTGCCACAATTAAATTTGTTTACATTTTTGTGTGACTTGATGTATTCTAGTCTTCTCTCTCAATCTCTCTCTCTCACAATCTCTCTCTCTCACCCTTGGTCTAGCTTATGACGCACTGGTACTTAGGTAGCAACAAATGCACACCATTCTTCTGTGGTTCTGCTTTCTGTTTCTACTCTCAGTTGATGCTTCAGAAGATACTCCAGAATGGCAGGTTGCAGTATGAGTGGATGTTTTTTACAGAGATTTCCAACCTCTAGAGCATAGATTCCCAAATTTTTTCGCCCGACCGCCCACTTTGCACAACATAAACTTTGTAACGCCCCCCCCCACCTCATATATACATGCTCTTTTTTCACGTTGACATTGAAAATTTATATATATTTCTGATATACATGGTCAATTTTCAAATGTTTATCTGCATGAAATTGATGAAAAAATTGATCGTGTAAGACGGGCATAAGATAATTTAAATTCAGAATTCATATTTAAAATGATTATTCAATTGCAAAACCACAAAAGTAATTTATTTAAAAATATTTATTATTAATTTCTTCTTTAATGAGCTGCCGACCCCTAATCGTCTGAACACCCCCAAAATTCTTCTGAACCCACTATCACCCTCCTAGAATGCTTCAGCGCCCACTGGGGGGTACCTCCCACTTTGGGAAACGCTCTAGAGACTCACATGGATTTACTGTCCTGGATATGCGGGTGTTCGCGGCAATGAGAGAGCTGACATGCTTGCAATGAAAGAATTGATTGTCTATGAGTTTTTGATAGATATGGGGGATGTTCTTTGGTCTCTTGGCAACCTACTGTTGGATGAGGACAGTAAATTTGACATTGAATCAATCCAGTGATTTAATGAGTATGGAATTACACGTTGTACAAGTAGAGCTGGATCTTGAGGGGCAGAAAGAGGAGTGTGTTTAACCAGCAATCTACGGGAACCATCAGTGCATACCCTTGGACATCATGTGTGGGGAGACTGAGCACCTATAGGTCTGCCCAGTGTGGTGCTGTGACGTCAGTTCAGTAATCAATAACCCTCTCCACAGAAATGGGCCACCTGCTGAGACTATGACACAAAACATGAACTCCGTAGCTCCAGCAACAATCTTAAGAGATCTCCTTAAAAAATGCACACATGATCTGATTGACTTGGTCCGTATTCGAACCCACAATCTTCAGAAAGCAAGGTGTAACCAGTTCTCCATAGAGATAATCAAAAAAAGAATACAAAATGATTTTGTTCTCCATGTTATGTTCTTTCACTGCTGCTCATTTATAAAATTGTTTAATTTTTCATTAAAATTTATATTTTTATATGATTTCAATTTTATGACTTGTCTTTGTTATTCTTCTTCTAATGCTTCATATCAAGCACTTGTTAAACCTCTCTTTGTGATATGCATGTGATCTGAGCCTAAGAGCGATTGTTCATTGTGCCAGCTATGCGCCTACAAGTAGTCCAGCACATCCGATTCTGCAACGCTTTTTATTTACTAGGGTAGTTTCCCAAGGCCCCTACCTTTGTCGCTTCTTACGACATGTGTCAAAGAGAACATGAAGAAGATAGAGTTGGTTACAAGATTTCAAACTTTATATAAATTTTTGAACATTGTACAAGCAAAACTGAATGCCTGATGGACAGAATGAAGAATGTGTTCAACTGCGATGCACGGGTACCATCAGTATGCTTACCCTTGGGCATCTGCTGGGAAAGTCTATGGGTCTGCCAAAATTTCTATGTCATCAGTTCAGTAATCAATTTGCAGTTTTTTACATACCATGGTTTTTTTTTTCAACTATTTTCATTCCAGAAGGGTGGTTTACGTTTCTGTTTGGAATATCTTGATTGCACTCTGGACATATCCATAGGTGCCTTGATCTCCTTTGCAATATCTCCAACAGCATCCAACGACTAACCGTACCAGTTCGATGTTGATTGATGAGCCTACTCATATACCTGTTGTGCTGCTCTTTTCTGGCCACTCCAATCTTCAAACTCTTGCAATCTAGTAGTTGACGTGGATTAGTGTGGATAGTCTTCTTTGCAGCCACACTCTATGAGAGCGTTACAGACAGAAAGTCAGATCTATCCATTGACTGACCACCCCCTCCTCCCCCCCAATATGGTGGCAGAGTCAGCCAGCATGCCCACTCTTTCATTGCCATCTGTGGGCAGTCAGGGTTATTGCAGGGATGGAATTCTGGCATTCTTCCACAACATACTTAATGGGTTTTCATGATCACTGGGGTCTCTGTTGCGTAGAGGATTAGTTGATCTCTTCTCGTTCCAAAGGTACTCGGTTCGCTCATTCATGGAGTCATCAAGATATTTTTTCAGGGATCTCTGTATAGGTGAGATTGAGTTCCTAGTCTTATCGGAGACTCACAATAAAATGTAGATCCTGTATTCGGGTTGAGCATGTAAATGAGCCATTGTCAGCTCAAAATCGAGAAGAGCAGGTGGAAAGCAGCTGCCCTGGCAAAATTTATTAGAAAGATTAAAAAATAAAATTCCTCCAAAATATTCTCACCATCTTCTAAATTTCATTGTAGACTCTCGTCGGTGCTATGGAGTTTGTGCAATGCCGCTGAGATCTTCCTGTGTAAGAAAGAGATCGGAGCACACATGGTTATTCACTGAAGTGCAATGATGATGGTACTAACAATCAATCAATTATGATGATCACTATGACGTGTACTGAAAAACAGATTTGGGTCTTCTGTGTCGCAATGTTTTGACTTTGTTAAGAAAGACAATGCAGGGGAGAGAATCATGGCAATTTTATTTGCCAAAGAGGACAACTCTTGTATGTCTTTCATCTTTTTTGCGTTCGTTCGCTATGAATTCAAGCATAGTCAGGGGGCCTGGAATGGCGCAATTCTGACTGATTTTTGCTTGTAGGACTGCTATCCTTTTTATCAGTGTCCCCTGTCATACAGGCATGCCGCTTTCTCTGACGTCAGAGGTGATCTTTCTTCTAAACTGTCTCCGTTCCACCCACCTCTTTTCTGTCCTCTACATCTTCTTCTGTATGGATATTTTCTTGCTCCAACTGCTGGAGGACCAGATAACAGTGAATTAACCCCATAGCAACATCAAGAGTTATTTTTTTGTCTTCACCTGCAATGAATTTATACATGGTCATGGTGCCTGATCCAGCACCTCCGTATCATTTTTGTGTGAAGGCTTGCTTTCTTTATCATCAGTGTCCATTATAAAGTCATAATGTCATTTTGATCCATTGCAGGGCTCTCTGATTTGGTAGCCGTGCCAGCAAATCTATCATCTCGTTCATTACTTGTGACTCTGGCATAAACTGTTAATGTATATCTCTCTCTTGTGTCTTTTTTAACTCCAGCTAGAGCATAGGCCCTCAATCAATCCAAGTCTTCCTATCTTTATCAATCTCTTGGAGCTTCTTCCAGCTCTTCCATACATTGTTAATCTTTGCCTCCAAATCTCTTCTCTATGTATTTATAGGCTTCTGTCTCTTTAATTTTCCCTGCTGGTTTCATGAGAAGGCACTTCTTGTTGTATATGTCTCCGCTGCATACTTCGTATTTTTTTAATGTCCGCCCGCTGTAAATTCAGACATAGTCATGGCACCTCTGACTTATTTTTTGCCTGAAAGCTTGCTTTCCTTATCACCAGTGTCCCTCACTATTCAGGTGAATGTTACTCTGTCTTTAGAGGTACTTGTAATTTTGATCCGCTAGTAAAGGATCAAGTCCTCCTGTAGTTAAACCATGTACACTGAGAAATTTAGGCTCAAGCTGGCTTGAACCCCGAATTTCCATCGACAATCCCAAACCGGCTGGAGCTCATTGGAGATATTACAAAACAGTCAATTATATGATTGGTGAAAAAGTATAAAAGCGAAAAATAGAAACCACTATGTGTTGTTAGTCTTCTTTGGAAAAATCTGATAGGAAAGTCAAATCTTCACTAGTTATCACAGGTGCAGGCAGCCAAGTCTATGTTACCCATTCTATGGTGCTCCGCAGGTGCAGGCAGTCGAGCCCATGTTACCTATTCTATGGTGCATGCCCAAGAGTGCATGCAGGCCAAGTCCATGTTAGCCATTCTATGGTGCTCGCACAGAGTCAGGCAGCCAAGTCCATGTTACCAACTTTATGTGCTCACAGGAGAGGCAGCCAGAATCTCTGGAGACCTGACTACGAGGTGACTTTCTGCCAGTAATGTCCATTCTAACCTTGAAGACTGTGTATATACTTTTCTGTTTAATGTATTATGATTGTCATGCTCTGAGTTTTATCCCAACGTTTGTTTTTCTGATGACAACATCAGACATGGACGAGGTAGAACAACATTTTCTTTCATACAGTTTATTATGACATGGAAACAAAATAAACAGAAGACATTGATACATATGTTTCTAGGATATATATCTCAATGTAGCAAAATAAAACCAAAATAATGACAACCTAGATAAAACAAGCATGAAAAGATATTTTATCAAGGCAGAAGAGTAAAAAGAAAATGATGAAGTTTCGAATATCTCAGAGTACTGCTTACAGAACAGATGGAAATAGGATGAAGGAAATTAAAGAAGAAAGCAATAGGGCATCACAAAAAAGTAGACATACTAAACAACCGTATGGAATGGAACTGATAACAAAACAGAGATCAGAATACAGCATGCATATTCCTAGCAAAGAACTTATCACTGGAGATCTAAAACCTCTCTCCTATGTGACCGCTTCTTTGTATGGCAAGAGGAACAAACTAACTAACTAACTAATTCCTAGTGGTATGACTGTGGACATTTTAACCAGATAGTGGAAAAACATATATTTTGAATATAAATGTTGCAAAGAGTCCTCACTGTATACCACGGACAAGAGAAGAGGGGCAGATCTATCAGGAAAACTCAAAATCAAAGAGAGAACTGGCTGATGCTTAAATAAGAATGTTGAACATTAAGTATATGGACATATAAAAAGAGTTGAGAAGACCATCATGGAAGGAGGCATCCATTCAAAGGAGAAGAAGAACCATAAGGATGTCAACTGATGATTTGAGCTATGACCGTTGCAGAGAGTGGGACATCTGGCCTATGAGAGGAGAAAATTCAGAAGGACTGTTGAGCATTGCAAAGTTTTTGTTCAGGACAAGCTTATGTAATGATGATTCATTTTTTCTTAATTTTTTTTTAACACTTGAATACTTTATATTTGCAACTGAGCATTCATTTTAAACTGAGATTCCTTTCTCTTCTTCTTTCTCCAATGTTTTCAGACATCGACTTGTATACTTCTAAAGTAGTTAGTGGTCAACTGGAGTCTGTATGCATCTCTATATAGTTTTTCTATATAGTTTTTCTTGTACTGACATCGACTTGTATACTTCTAAAGTAGTTAGTGGTCAACTGGAGTCTGTATGCATCTCTATATAGTTTTTCTATATAGTTTTTCTTGTACTGACATCGATTTGTATACTTCTAAAGTAGTTAGTGGTCAACTGGAGTCTGTATACATCTCTATATAGTTTTTCTTGTACTGACATCGATTGTATACTTCTAAAGTAGTTAGTGGTCAACTGGAGTCTGTATGCATCTCTATATAGTTTTTCTTGTACTGACATCGATTTGTATACTTCTAAAGTAGTTAGTGGTCAACTGGAGTCTGTATGCATCTCTATATAGTTTTCTTATAGTTTTCTTGTATTGCACTGACATCGACTATGTATACTTCTAAAGTAGTTAGTGGTCAACTGGAGTCTGTATACATCTCTATATAGTTTTTCTTGTACTGACATCGACTTGTATACTTCTAAAGTAGTTAGTGGTGAGCTGAAGTCTGTTGACCATCTCCAATATAACATGTCTTGGACTGACATCGACTTGAATACTTGTAAAGTAGTTAGTGGTCAACTGGAGTCTGTGTACATCTCCATGTAGTTTGTCTTGGACTAACATTGATGTATAGGTCAGAGGAATTAAGATTGCTTGCCTGAAGCTGTCGCCACGAGTGTGCTGATCATTGATTTTATTTTTTCTCTAACAGAAAAAAAGAACTTATCAAGGGGTCAAACATGACAAGCACTTGAGTAGAGTCTGGATGGTAAATGGAAAATCTTAAATAAACCTGGGGATGAAGTCTTCATGAGGAACTGAAGGATGCTGGACTATCCTTGGAAGCTATACGTCCACAGATAGGCAAATGTGGAAGATAAATGTTGAGGACCTATGCTCCATGAGGAGCAGAGAGGACAAAGTGAAGGGATCGAACACAGGGCATTTCAGTCAGAAAACACCTGGCGTGTAACCGTTCGGTCACCCACGCATAATTCAGTGAACATGCACATTTTTTTCTGAGATTCCTAGGATTGTTGCCCACCTCTGTGGTGCTGGGGCCTGCAAGGAAGCAAAAATAGTAGCACTGCAACCTACAAGGCATGTTGTAAGAGATGACTGATGTAGGACCTAGGAAGCTACCTTAGTAAATAAAAAGCATCGCAGAAATCGGATGTGCTGGCCTACCTGTAGGCGCATAATGCACAACTGTACAATTTCTTTTAGGCTCAGATCACATACAAATCATACAGAGTGGTTAAAAAGTGGTCGATATCGAGCGTTTGAAGAAGGATTATTGCTGGAGTTAGTCATGTTTTGTGCAATATTCTTGGCTGGTGGCATGCCATTTTGCTGAAGAGGGACTGAGGTATATGGTGGAAAACTCAGTGCAATTAAGTCAGTCTTTCATCTTTAAACCCTTTTGTTAATGACTAGATTACGATTTAGAATATATTGATAAGAAATATTGGTTATTGACTATTGGTTACTGAACTGACATCATTACACTCCAGGCAGACCCATAGGTGCTCAGTCTCCTCCAATAGTTGTCGGAGGTATGTATACTTATGGTTCCTGTGTCTCATTGGTTAAACACTCACTCTGTCCCTCAGGCATCCAGTTCTACGTGTGCAATGGGTAACTCTAAACTCCTTAAATCGCTGGATGGATTCAACATCTATTTTAGTGTTATCATCTAACAGGCAGTCCGTGAAGATACCGAAGAACATACCCCTTATCCATCTTCAACTCCCCAACAATCAATGCTGTTGATGCAAGCCTGTCCACTCTCTCATTACCGTAAACACCGGCATGCCCAGGACATAAGTCTCTGGAGGTTAGAAACTTCAATAGACTATATCCACTCATAGCCCAATCTGCCATATTGTAACATCCAAAGCATCGACTGAGAGTCAGATACAACAACAGACCCAGTAAACAGAGTCCAAGAGAAATAATGACAAGACAACAACTACATTAACAACACGACAATACCAAATAGTGTTCCCTCTATTTATAACAACATTCTCAACGTAACCATGATAATGTAAATAAACAACGAGCATGTACATGTGTGTACATTTTCTGTCAACAGAAGGGAAACAGATAACATTTTGTTTGTAAGTTGTCCCTCGCTTAATGACGGTAACTGGTCCCTGACAAAAATTATAATTTATTTAAAATTATTCTTACAAAAAAATATGAGATTCAATATTCATGATCATCAAATAGCTTGCCCTGAGCAGAACTTTGCCACACTAACAGGTTTTCTGAATTTCTATCTCATCGACCAGATGTTCCACCTCTGCAGTTATCATGTTTAAATTATCATAACATAGCTTGTCCTGAGCAGAACTTTGCCACACTAACAGCCTTCTGAATTTCTCACTCATCGACCAGATTTTCCACCTCTGCAGTTATCATGTTCAAATTACAATAACATAGCTTGCCTGAGCAGAACTTTGCACACTAACAGCCTTCTGAATTTCTATCTCATCGACCAGATGTTCCACCTCTGCAGTTATCATGTTTAAATTATCATAACATAGCTTGTCCTGAGCAGAACTTTGCACACTAACAGTCTTCTGAATTTCTATCTCATCGACCAGATGTTCCACCTCTGCAGTTATCATGTTCAAATTATCATAACATAGCTTGTCCTGAGCAGAACTTTGCCACACTAACAGTTCTTCTGAATTTCTATCTCATCGACCAGATGTTCCACCTCTGCAGTTATCATGTTTAAATTATCATAACATAGCTTGCCCTGAGCAGAACTTTGTCACACTAACAGTTCTTCTGAATTTCTATCTCATCGACCAGATGTTCCACCTCTGCAGTTATCATGTTCAAATTATCATAACATAGCTTGTCCTGAGCAGAACTTTGCCACACTAACAGTTCTTCTGAATTTCTATCTCATCGACCAGATGTTCCACCTCTGCAGTTATCATGTTCAAATTATCATAACATAGCTTGTCCTGAGCAGAACTTTGTCACACTAACAGTTCTTCTGAATTTCTATCTCATCGACCAGATGTTCCACCTCTGCAGTTATCATGTTTAAATTATCATAACATAGCTTGTCCTGAGCAGAACTTTGTCACACTAACAGTTCTTCTGAATTTCTATCTCATCGACCAGATGTTCCACCTCTGCAGTTATCATGTTTAAATTACAATAACATAGCTTGTCCTGAGCAGAACTTTGTCACACTAACAGCCTTCTGAATTTCTATCTCATCGACCAGATGTTCCACCTCTGCAGTTATCATGTTTAAATTATCATAACATAGCTTGTCCTGAGCAGAACTTTGCCACACTAACAGTTCTTCTGAATTTCTATCTCATCGACCAGATGTTCCACCTCTGCAGTTATCATGTTTAAATTATCATAACATAGCTTGCCCTGAGCAGAACTTTGTCACACTAACAGCCTTCTGAATTTCTATCTCATCGACCAGATGTTCCACCTCTGCAGTTATCATGTTTAAATTATCATAACATAGCTTGCCCTGAGCAGAACTTTGCCACACTAACAGTTCTTCTGAATTTCTATCTCATCGACCAGATGTTCCACCTCTGCAGTTATCATGTTTAAATTATCATAACATAGCTTGTCCTGAGCAGAACTTTGTCACACTAACAGTTCTTCTGAATTTCTATCTCATCGACCAGATGTTCCACCTCTGCAGTTATCATGTTTAAATTATCATAACATAGCTTGTCCTGAGCAGAACTTTGTCACACTAACAGTTCTTCTGAATTTCTATCTCATCGACCAGATGTTCCACCTCTGCAGTTATCATGTTTAAATTATCATAACATAGCTTGCCCTGAGCAGAACTTTGCCACACTAACAGTTCTTCTGAATTTCTATCTCATCGACCAGATGTTCCACCTCTGCAGTTATCATGTTAAATTATCAATAACATAGCTTGCCCTGAGCAGAACTTTGCCACACTAACAGTTCTTCTGAATTTCTATCTCATCGACCAGATGTTCCACCTCTGCAGTTATCATGTTCAAATTATCATAACATAGCTTGTCCTGAGCAGAACTTTGCCACACTAACAGTTCTTCTGAATTTCTATCTCATCGACCAGATGTTCCACCTCTGCAGTTATCATGTTCAAATTACAATAACATAGCTTGTCCTGAGCAGAACTTTGCCACACTAACAGTCTTCTGAATTTCTATCTCATCGACCAGATGTTCCACCTCTGCAGTTATCATGTTAAATTATCATAACATAGCTTGCCTGAGCAGAACTTTGTCACACTAACAGTCTTCTGAATTTCTATCTCATCGACCAGATGTTCCACCTCTGCAGTTATCATGTTCAAATTACAATAACATAGCTTGTCCTGAGCAGAACTTTGCCACACTAACAGCTTTCTGAATTTCTATCTCATCGACCAGATGTTCCACCTCTGCAGTTATCATGTTCAAATTATCATAACATAGCTTGTCCTGAGCAGAACTTTGCCACACTAACAGGTTTTCTGAATTTCTATCTCATCGACCAGATGTTCCACCTCTGCAGTTATCATGTTTAAATTACAATAACATAGCTTGTCCTGAGCAGAACTTTGCCACACTAACAGCCTTCTGAATTTCTCACTCATCGACCAGATTTTCCACCTCTGCAGTTATCATGTTCAAATTACAATAACATAGCTTGTCCTGAGCAGAACTTTGTCACACTAACAGCCTTCTGAATTTCTATCTCATCGACCAGATGTTCCACCTCTGCAGTTATCATGTTCAAATTATCATAACATAGCTTGCCCTGAGCAGAACTTTGTCACACTAACAGTTCTTCTGAATTTCTATCTCATCGACCAGATGTTCCACCTCTGCAGTTATCATGTTCAAATTACAATAACATAGCTTGCCCTGAGCAGAACTTTGTCACACTAACAGTTCTTCTGAATTTCTATCTCATCGACCAGATGTTCCACCTCTGCAGTTATCATGTTCAAATTATCATAACATAGCTTGCCCTGAGCAGAACTTTGTCACACTAACAGTTCTTCTGAATTTCTATCTCATCGACCAGATGTTCCACCTCTGCAGTTATCATGTTTAAATTATCATAACATAGCTTGTCCTGAGCAGAACTTTGTCACACTAACAGTTCTTCTGAATTTCTATCTCATCGACCAGATGTTCCACCTCTGCAGTTATCATGTTTAAATTATCATAACATAGCTTGTCCTGAGCAGAACTTTGTCACACTAACAGTTCTTCTGAATTTCTATCTCATCGACCAGATGTTCCACCTCTGCAGTTATCATGTTTAAATTATCATAACATAGCTTGCCCTGAGCAGAACTTTGTCACACTAACAGTCTTCTGAATTTCTATCTCATCGACCAGATGTTCCACCTCTGCAGTTATCATGTTTAAATTATCATAACATAGCTTGCCCCGAGCAGAACTTTGCACACTAACAGTCTTCTGAATTTCTATCTCATCGACCAGATGTTCCACCTCTGCAGTTATCATGTTTAAATTACAATAACATAGCTTGTCCTGAGCAGAACTTTGCCACACTAACAGCCTTCTGAATTTCTCACTCATCGACCAGATGTTCCACCTCTGCAGTTATCATGTTTAAATTACAATAACATAGCTTGTCCTGAGCAGAACTTTGCCACACTAACAGCCTTCTGAATTTCTATCTCATCGACCAGATGTTCCACCTCTGCAGTTATCATGTTTAAATTATCATAACATAGCTTGCCCTGAGCAGAACTTTGTCACACTAACAGCCTTCTGAATTTCTATCTCATCGACCAGATGTTCCACCTCTGCAGTTATCATGTTCAAATTACAATAACATAGCTTGTCCTGAGCAGAACTTTGTCACACTAACAGCCTTCTGAATTTCTATCTCATCAACCAGATGTTCCACCTCTGCAGTTATCATGTTCAAATTATCATAACATAGCTTGTCCTGAGCAGAACTTTGCACACTAACAGTCTTCTGAATTTCTATCTCATCGACCAGATGTTCCACCTCTGCAGTTATCATGTTTAAATTACAATAACATAGCTTGCCCTGAGCAGAACTTTGTCACACTAACAGCCTTCTGAATTTCTATCTCATCGACCAGATGTTCCACCTCTGCAGTTATCATGTTCAAATTATCATAACATAGCTTGTCCTGAGCAGAACTTTGTCACACTAACAGCCTTCTGAATTTCTATCTCATCGATAGATGTTCCACCTCTGCAGTATCATTAAGATTACATAACATGCTTCCTGAGCAGAATCTTTGTCACACTAACAGCCTTCGAATTTCTACTCTCGACTAGATGTTCCACCTCTGCAGTTATCATGTTTAAATTATCATAACATAGCTTGCCTGAGCAGAATTGCCCACTAACAGCCTTCTGAATTTCTATCTCATCGACCAGATGTTCACCTCTGACAGTTATCATGTTTAAATTACAAACATAGCTTCCTGGCAGAACTTGCATAACAGCCTTCTGAATTTCTATCTCATCGACCAGATGTTCCACCTCTGCAGTTATCATGTTTAAATTATCATAACATAAGCTTGCCTGGCAGAACTTTGTCAGCAACAGTTCTTCAGAATTTCTATCTCATCGACCAGATGTTCCACCTCTGCAGTATCATGTTAAATTATCATACATAGCTTGCCCTGAGCAGAACTTTGTCACACTAACAGTTCTTCGAAATTCATCTCATCGACAGATGTTCACTCTGCAGTTATCATGTTTAAATTATCATAACATGCTTGCCCTGAGCAGAACTTGCCACCTAACACCTAGAATTTTCTCATCGACCAGATGTTCCACCTCGCAGATTATCATGTTCAATTATCATAACAAGCTGCCTGAGCAGAACTTTGCCACACTAACAGTTCTTTCTGAATTTCTATCTCATCGAGCTAGATGTTCCACCTCTGCAGTTATCATGTTTAAATTATCATAACATAGCTTGTCTGGCAGAACTTTGTCACACTAACAGCCTTTGCAATTTCTATCTCATCGACCAGATGTTCCATCTGCAGTTATCATGTTCAAGATTACATCTAGCTTGCCTGAGCAGAACTTTGTCACATAACAGCCTTCTGAATTTCATCTCATCACCCATGTTCCACCTCTAGCAGTTATCATGTTTAAATTATCATCAACATAACTTGCCTAGACAGAACTTTTGCCACACTAACAGCCTTCTGAATTTCTATCATCGACCAGATGTTCACCTCTGAGTTATCATTTTAATTATACATAAATAGCTTGCCTAGTCAAACTTTTGCCACACTAACAGCCTTCTGAATTTCTATCATCTACAGATGTTCACTTCTCGCAGTTATCATTTTAAATTATCATACAACTTGCCTAGCAGAACTTTGCCACCTTAAAGCTCTTCTGAATTTCTATCTCATCGACCAGATGTTCACCTCTGCAGTCATCATGTTCAAATCATCATAAATAGCTTGTCCTGAGCAGAACTTTGCCCACTAACAGCGCTTCTGAATTTCTATCTCATCGACCAGATGTTCCACCTCTGCAGTTATCATGTTTAAATTACCATAACATAGTTCCATAGCAGAACTTTGCCACACTAACAGCTTTCTGAATTTCTATCTCATGACCAGATGTTCCACTCTGCAGTTATCATGTTTAAATTACCATATACTGCTTCCCTGAGCAGAACTTTGTTCACACTAACAGCTTTCTGAATTTCTATCTCTCGACCAGATGTTCACTCTGTCAGTTATCATGTTCAAATTATCAACATAGCTGCCTGAGCAGAACTTTGCCACACTAAAGCTTTTGAATTTCTATCTCATCGACCAGATGTTCCACCTCTGCAGTTATCATGTTTAAATTATCATAACATAGCTTGCCTGAGCAGAACTTTGCACATAACAGCCTTCTGAATTTCTATCTCATCGACCAGATGTTCCACCTCTGCAGTTATCATGTTTAAATTACAATAACATAGCTTGCCCTGAGCAGAACTTTGTCACACTAACAGCCTTCTGAATTTCTATCTCATCGACCAGATGTTCCACCTCTGCAGTTATCATGTTTAAATTACAATAACATAGCTTGCCCTGAGCAGAACTTTGTCACACTAACAGCCTTCTGAATTTCTATCTCATCGACCAGATGTTCCACCTCTGCAGTTATCATGTTTAAATTATCATAACATAGCTTGCCCTGAGCAGAACTTTGTCACACTAACAGCCTTCTGAATTTCTATCTCATCGACCAGATGTTCCACCTCTGCAGTTATCATGTTTAAATTATCATAACATAGCTTGTCCTGAGCAGAACTTTGCCACACTAACAGCCTTCTGAATTTCTATCTCATCGACCAGATGTTCCACCTCTGCAGTTATCATGTTTAAATTATCATAACATAGCTTGCCCTGAGCAGAACTTTGTCACACTAACAGCCTTCTGAATTTCTATCTCATCGACCAGATGTTCCACCTCTGCAGTTATCATGTTTAAATTACAATAACATAGCTTGCCCTGAGCAGAACTTTGTCACACTAACAGCCTTCTGAATTTCTATCTCATCGACCAGATGTTCCACCTCTGCAGTTATCATGTTCAAATTATCATAACATAGCTTGTCCTGAGCAGAACTTTGCCACACTAACAGCCTTCTGAATTTCTATCTCATCGACCAGATGTTCCACCTCTGCAGTTATCATGTTTAAATTATCATAACATAGCTTGCCTGAGCAGAACTTTGCACACTAACAGCCTTCTGAATTTCTATCTCATCGACCAGATGTTCCACCTCTGCAGTTATCATGTTTAAATTATCATAACATAGCTTGCCCTGAGCAGAACTTTGCCACACTAACAGTTCTTCTGAATTTCTATCTCATCGACCAGATGTTCCACCTCTGCAGTTATCATGTTTAAATTATCATAACATAGCTTGCCTAGCAGAACTTTGCCACACTAACAGTTCTTCTGAATTTCTATCTCATCGACCAGATGTTCCACCTCTGCAGTCATCATGTTCAAATTATCATAACATAGCTTGCCTAGCAGAACTTTGCCACACTAACAGCCTTCTGAATTTCTATCTCATCGACCAGATGTTCCACCTCTGCAGTTATCATGTTTAAATTATCATAACATAGCTTGCCCTGAGCAGAACTTTGCCACACTAACAGTTCTTCTGAATTTCTATCTCATCGACCAGATGTTCCACCTCTGCAGTCATCATGTTCAAATCATCATAACATAGCTTGTCCTGAGCAGAACTTTGCCACCCAACAATTCTTTGGAATTTCTCTCATAGGTGAGATCTCCCGCCTCCATGAGGCATCACACTCAGATCATGAATCCATCTTCTCCATGTTATTCTCTTTGTCAGGATGCCTCCTTCCATAATGGTCTCCAACCTTTCATGTCTTTTTTATACATTCAAAATACTCATTCGCTGTGATGAGAGTAGCGTTCTACAAAGGACATGCTACATGAAGAGATACTGACAGATAAATAGTTCAGCAAGACATCCTATAAGATCTGCATATCAAGGAGATATGTTAACCACACAGTGGTTTGAAAAGAACGGTATTGGAAGGTATGGTTCCTGGAGTAGAAGTCAGGAGGCGACCAAGAAGAATGTGGCAGCGGGACATCAAAGAAACCTTGAACATGATGTTAGAAGAGGTGCATGGCGTTAAAAGAGGCAGGAAAACTTGCTAGAGGCGAGAGTTTTTCAGATGGCATGTGATGAGCGACGTTCCAAGGGACATGCTACAACTTGAATGTATCAAAAAATGGCCAGCCCTTTATTAAATGTAGCCATCGTTAACAACATAAGACAATTGTTTAGCAAGGGACAACTATAAAATGTTTCCCATCAAGATTTCTGTTGTTGCCTTTCATTTTAACTGTTAAATTAATATAAGAAGGATAACTCTGAAGTTGGTGTTTGAACGTGGAAGATCAGTGAGTTAATGAACCTGGTAAAAGAGATGTACAGATGTTATGTCAGGGGAAGGCTACTCTCACTGGTTTTCCAACTTTGGTGATGGTTCTTGCTCATGAGGCTTGCCTGTTATATCATGTCCAGGTGTAACTGGAGTTTCTGCCACGGAAGAGTGGATTTCTGACTTCCATTTCTCCAGTCTGGGGATGGGAAGAAGAATATTTTAATAAGGATCAATATCGTCATATATTATCTTCATTATCTTGTTCAGTTAGATATAAACATGTAATAGATGTTCTTCAACAAAAACTAGTCAAGACAGAAATGACGTGTTTATGCAGATTACTGCTTGGCCTTTTGGCTAAGATCAAAGTGCAGTGTCAACTTGATTGCGTCCAAAGGGTGGGAGTCTTCATTAAATGTCAACTTGATTGCGTCCAAAGGGTGGGAGTCTTCATTAAATGTCAACTGACAAAATAAAACCCCTTAAACAAATTCTGAGTGCTCTTTTTAGAAATAATGATGACACATGGAGTTTCAAACATTTTCACATTCCCTTGTAATGGGTCAGTCTGTTGTTGCACTTCCAGGTGGGGTCCTAAAAATTTTTACAAATAAAAACAAAGAATGCTGGTAGTATCAAGAAGAGACAGATTTAGAAATGAAGACATCAGGAAAAAGTGGCTACAACATCAGTACTGAACTTCATGAAGAAACAAATTAAATGGTTCAGCCACATAAGCAGATTACCAACAGACAGTGTGCCTTAAAGAGCAATGTTACTCTGATACAGTTGATACAAAGCAAAAGGTCATCCACGCACAAGGTGGATCTCAGAGATAACAGAGGAGATGAAAAACACTGTTTATGAAGCACACACAAAAGCCTGTTTTAGAAATCTCTTCTTATCCTGATGCTGTGAGACATTTTCTAGAAATCTCTTCTTATCCTGACGCTGTGAGACATGTTCTAGAAATCTCTTCTTATCCTGGTGCTGTGAAACAAAATATGATTGGAGAAAAAAACCAATTGCAAATGATGATGACAACTGTCTCAGACGTATGTTGTTGCACCTCTTTGATGTGTGCGGGGGTGACTAGAGTTCAATTCTGAAACGCGATCCTCTACCACAGGTGAAAAAAGGGTCTCTCTTTCTCCAATCCTGTTTTGCCTCACAGCTTCAAGATAAGAAGAGATTTATAGAACAGGCTTTTGTGTGCGCTTCATAAATAGTGTTTTTCTTCTCCTCTGTTATCTCTGAGGTCCACCTGTTGCATGGATGGCCTTTTGTTTTGTATCCATTGTATCGGAGAAACATTGCTCTTTGAGGTGCACTGTCTGTTGGTAATCTGCTTACGTGGTCAAACCATTTCATTAGTTTCTTGATGAAGTTCAGTACTGATGTTGTACCCACTTTTTCCTGATGTCTTCATTTCTAAACCGGTCTCGTCTCAATACTCCCAGCATTCTGCATAGACACTTCCTCTCTGTCATGACTAGTTTTCTTCTATAATTTAATGTCAGCGCCCAGGTTTGGCACTAAAATGATTGTGTTGAACAATGCTCTTTTAGTGTTCGTGGTGACATGTTTGCATTTCAAAATTGGCGCCATTTGTCCTAAGATTTGATTAGCTTTGTCGGATTTTGTTATAGTTATTCTTCCGTTTGCTGAAACATTTTTCCCATTGTATCTTTAATTGATGTTTATCGATGGAGATCTTGGTAGCGATTTTCTGTCTAGCGAATGTCATAACTTTAGTTTTGTCTATTCTCATATTGTAATCTGAGAATCAACTGGTTTAAAACTAGGGGCTAAAAGGTTGAGAAGGTACATGACAAACGTTGTTGTTTGACATCATTAGTCAGAAAAAGAAAGAGAGAAAGGAAGAATGTAGAAGAAAGAGTAACATGTACATGAAAAATAAGAGAGACATGGCATAAGAAAAAACAGAAAACGAGAAAGTGGATAAAGTAAAGATGGAGAGTAAAATAAGAAATAGTGAGGCCAAGAAATATTTTACCGGAGCTAAGCCTGGGCACTCGTACACAGTGTAGTCTCCCTCAACATTGTCCTCCTCAGAGTCATCTTCTGATGCATCATGTTTCATCTCTCCATTGGCTCTGAGAACAAGAGAATTAATACTCTAAGACAATGGTTACTCTAAGACAAACTTATTTGTTTAAGCTGATGCACTCCCCTTGAAGATGAGACAAGACTCCAACGTCCACCACTCTTCCTTATACCCTGCCCCCCCTCCGAATACACTGTTATTTGAGAAGTGTATATAGAAAAAAAAAATGTTCCTCATTCTGAGCTTTAACAGCACTTTCCTGCAGACTAGTATCCTAAATTTAAAATATTGTCGGGAAAACGAGCGACACATTTTTTGCAACAAACACATCCACTAAGGTAACTTGCTTGATTGATTGATAGGACCATCATCATTGCACTTCGGTTGAGTAACAATATGCATTCCGATCTCTTTCTCATGCAGGAAGATATCAATGGCAGTGCACAAACTCTGTAGCACCGGCTAGGGTCTCCGGTGTCATTTTGAAGATGGTGAAGATATTTTGTATTAATTTTATTTCAATCTTTATTTCTTCTAATAAATTTTACATGGACAGCGGCTATCTATCCTGCTCTTCTTGATTTTGAACTGCCAATGATTCTTTTACATGCTCAAATTGAACAGGGGGACTCCATTTTATTGTCTGTCTCCGATAGTACTAGGAACTCAATCTCACCTACACTGAGATCAGGGATCTCTGGAAAAATATCCCAATGGCTCCACAAGGGAGTGAACCGAGTACCTGTGGAACGAGAGGCGAGCACCTAACTTCTACACCACAGAGACCCCCCCCTTTCCAGAAGGTAACTTAACCCTTTCACCCTTCTGAGCGGAAATACTGGCTTACGGGAAGTTTTAATATGACACAAAGCCAGTACACTAGCTAGTTCAGTAGACATTACAATGTAATATGACACAAAAGGCAGTACACTAGCTAGTTCAGTAGACATTACAATGTAATATGACACATACAAGGTCAGTACACTAGCTAGTTCAGTAGACATTACAATGTAATATGACATCCAGAGGTTAAAAAAGACATTCTGAAAAATGATTAAAGATAAGTAGTAAGCAGTAGCTTACATTTATGCCAGCAATCATCCTGCTAGTTCAGGTGTTCAATGTAATTGACACAATCAGTACACTCTGTGTGCCAAAGTTTCACAGTACCAGAGGAGTCACTAGCTTTCAGTAGACCAGAAACTCAATGTAGATATGACACACATCAGAACTGCTTTTGACATTACAATGTAAATGCATCCAGAGGTTAAAAAAAACCAATTTCTGAAAAATGAGTTAAGAGATAAGAGTAAACAAGATAGCTTACTTTTCCATGGCAATCATCTGTTGTTTTTGGTGTTGGTAGTGGTACATCTGTGCACTCTGTGCCAGTTTCCGGTCACCAGGGGAGGGAATCCTATCTTTCATAGGACCAGTAACTCCATATGCAGGATAGCCCACATCAGAAGCTGCTTTTGCACTTTTACGGAACCTAAGAGGGAAGAAAACAAAACATTTAGCTCAAATTTGAAATATGTCATGTTGTGTGACTCAGAAACGTGGCGAGTCAAGAAGTTAAATACAGATCAGGTGCAAGACAGAAACATTTTTGAACAAATAAGATTCCTACAAAATATTTTCACCATCTTATAAATTACATCGGTGACCCTCACCAGTGCTACAGAGTTTGTGCACTGCCACTGAGATCTTCCTGTGTAAGAAAGAGATCAGAGCACACATGGCTACTCACCAAAGTTCAATGACAATAGTCCTATCAATCAAAGGGGCAAGACACTCCACAAGCTGCATGGGGTTGTAGTAGTCAGCGACTCATAGCAGACTGCAAACTTCAGGGTCAGCGTAAGAACAAAGCTGTCTGAGACTCTACTCTCTCTCTCTCCCTCCAAAATGAAATATTTTGGTCACATTAAACGTCACAGTGGTTTGGAGAGAACAGTAATGGAGGGCATTGTTCTTGGAGTACGAGGCAGGGGGGGCCATCAAGACAAAGGTGGCAGCAGGACGTCAAAGAGACCCTGAACGTGACGCTGGAGGAGGCAGGAGAACTTGCTAGAGACAAAGAGTATTTCAGGCGGGCTGTGATGAAAGTGACGTTCTGCTAGGGACATGCTACTTGATTATCAGTAGTAGTATTGCAACCATCACATGGCGCCCGCGCCCCCACAACCTTCAGTTAGATCCGCCCCAATATATAGAAACGTTGGACAGCACCGCCCTATAGTATCAGCGGTATTTATATTTTACACCCCCGCACACACTTCCAAATAAAATAGAGATCATTCAGCGGCAAATAATTAGTTTGCGTGCAAGGGAGATAACCATAAATAACGGGATGATGTCAACCCGTTCCTGGTTATCTCCTCTATAAAATATTTAATGCGAGAAATATCATTCCGTTCGTTCCCAACATTGTTTCATTCGGTGCATTTAACTGATCACTTCTTGCGTGGAATGATGATGCCCAGACACATAATCTTCATCCACATTCACAACACGAATGCTAAATGAGATATTTTGAAATTGAAATATGTAAGTTATACAAGTAGGAAGTAGGATTCTCCGAAAGGAGTTAATTCTTATTTGTCCTGTTTCCTTTGCGTTCCCGGCCTAGACTGTTGGACCAACTTTTATCATGAATTTTACTGTTGTTTTTAGGGACTCCGTTCCTCCGTACAGCTTTTCGCGAAGCTCTGTGTGTTGTGGCCACGACTCTTTCCTTATACCTGCTAACCGTTGACAGTCTTGCAAGACATGTTCTGCCGTCATGTCTGCCATTTTGCAGGGGCACAGGCTAGTTGTGCCAATTTTAAATTTATGGAACATGTGGGCTCTGAGCTTGTTGTGGCCGGTACGGAGGCGAAATATGGCGACTTGTTCACTGCGAGAGAGACCATAGTATCCGTCACTGTCTGTGTACTGAGGGTGGTCTTTTGCCCATTTGCTCCTATAGTGCGAACCGATGGTTGTTTTGACTTCCTCATAACCGATCTCGAGATCAGTCTGAGGTAGTCGCCCGCCCTCTTTGGCTGGTTTGTCGGCTGCTTCGTTTCCCTAACGTTGCAGTGTGACGGTATCCACTGGATGACGGTGCGTTTGAGTGAACTCGTTAGTTCAGCGAGGGACGTTTTGAGCTCATTCATCTCGGTTTTGCCAACGCATTTGAGTGCCGTGATGACCGATAGAGCATCGGTGAATATCACGACCTTGTTGCGTGTAGTGCTTCTTCTCTCCAAGATCATTTCGGCCGCCTCTTTGATTGCCTCTGCCTCTGCTCGGTAGTTATTCAAATATTTGCCAGTTGCAATCGCTTTCTTGACCGTGACTTTCTTTGAGATTTTAAGCACTATTCCTCCTCCGCCATCGCTTATTGCGTTATTTGCCGATCCGTCCGTGTAGACGTGCGTCCACTCATTTTCAGGATACTCTGATTCTATGTGCTCTTCTGCTGCAGTTTTTCTCTCGAGGTTTTTTGGACCCTTTTGTTCAGTATGCCTGGGATTGATTCCCTTAGTTCTCCGACTCTGTCTCAACAAATCCAGCAGCGTCCAGTGGACCAACTCGCCAGCACTACGATGTTGACTAATACATCTTTATGCATTGATTGATTGATTGACAGGACCATCATCATTGCACTTCGGTGAGTAACCATGTGTGATCCGATCTCTTTCGTACACAGCAAGATCTCAGAGGTAGTGCACGATCTCCGTAGCATCGGCGAGGGTTCCCGATGTAATATTTGAAGATAGCTACATTTTTTACAAGAATGATGTTTCAATATTGTTAATGAATTTTGAAATATGACGTCGGTTCAGTAACCAATAACCAATACGAAGAAAAGTCAATATATACAGCAGGTGTATGCTATCAACTTTACTATACAGATCAGAATGCTGGAGAATGACAGAACAGGATATGTACAAGCTCTTCACCTTCCCTACAACTTTTATGCTAAAGATCTTAGGCGTGTTCTGGTCAAATACTATCTCTAAACAAGAACTGCTTACACAGTGTCAACAAGAGAATATGAGTACCATCACCCAAAAAGAGAAGGCGGAGATGAATCGGACATTTGATACGCATGTAGACAAACTCTGGTATAAAAACTGCACGTAAATGGTCACCAGATGGTAAGCGAAAACGTGGAAGACCCAAAACAACCTGGAGTAGAACAGTAGAACAGGAACTGAAAGAAATGAATCAAATCTGGAACACAATACAGAGAACTGCCAAGAACAGAGAAGAATGACTTGCATTTATAGCTGCCCTAAGTGCTCAAGAACATCACATGATAGAGATTTCAGTATATCCTGCTCTATGCGCCAACGGTGACACAGACTAGAGCAGGGTTCTACAACGTTTTTATTTATTTGGACTCAGTGGCGGCTCGTGATCATTTTTGTTGGTGGGGCCAGAGAGGAATTTTAGGAAAAAAATCATGGTTTTGTTAAGATATATTTAAATGTATAAAATAATAAATACACGTTACACCTTATTTTTGGTGGGGCCGGCCCCACTAGCCCTTAATGACGAGTCGCCACTGTTTGGACTCATGTGACTAATGGCTGGGGAGACGTTGGCGCCATGTGATAATTGCAATACTAATATTAATAATAATAATATTAATAATAACAATAGTAATCTTAATATAATACAGATGCTGACGCTTTCTCCAGTCTTCATCTTCTTTGCGTTCGTTCTTTACAACCAATTTTAATCACTCTTTGTGATATCTTTGATCTTTGCCAAGAACGTATATACGTTGCACATTGGTTTGGTAGGCCCCTAAACGCAGACTTCTACACGTTTAGGACACATGCATCCGATTTCATCCAAACCTCCTCAGTCGCCTCTTACGACATGCGTGGCAGGTAACAGTGGTTCTATTCTTTACACCCCAAGTTTGGGCCCTGGTAACCACTCGGGCGGCTTTCTCCAGTGAAAAAGCAAAGAGTGGGGCGGAGGATCGAACGGTTACAAAATAAAACCAGATAAGAAAAGTGGAAATATCGTGTTCATGGGAATGCTACGAATAAAAAAATGAAAATTATGTTTTCTTGAAATTTGATTAACTTTAAAGACAGGAGTGCCAAATAGGGCGCCATGAATGAATAATACGGGTGTCAGGGCGCCCAAAGATGCCGTTTTGGACAGTGCTGGTGTAGATAGATATATATATCAGTATATACTGCCCTTAGTGCTAAGGGCGTCACAGGCTAGAGAGAGAGGTCATCATCATCATCTGTCATACCGGCTAGTGCAGGCGATCATGGATCTTCACAAATCTCTGTCCCTGGTATTTGCTATTATCTCAGATGTTGAAGCTCTTCCGTGCCGCTCTTCAGGCTGGCCAAAACTTGTTCTCTCTGTCTTCCTCTGTCTCGTCTCATTTTGATTTTACTGGTTGTCACAATGTGTTCTAAACTTTCCCTTCACAACAGATGTTCGAAAAATTATGACAGCCTCTCATACATTAACAATGTGTCTTGTGTTTTCTCTGTGTTTTTTGGCTTCATGAGAGAGAGAGAGAGAGAGAGAGAGAGAGAGAGAGAAGAAGCAAGTCATGCTAGAGAAGGATATACTAGCATATCTCTGGAGTTACAATATATTGCGACATAGAAATCATTATACAAAAATAATCAGTATTACCGTACCTCAATCCATCATCTCTACATTCCCAGTACTGTAAAACTTCTGGTGTTCGGCACATCGCTTCGGAACCTGACACACCAATCAAACCTTTTGTATCTCATTCGACAATTACTAACTTCGTGTATCTTCGTTAATCTCTGTTTTCTACGAAACACATTCACAAGACCACAGCCACACATACTGTACGAGCCCGCTCGGTTAGACGACGAGTACGACACGAAATTTCACGAAGTTTGTTATATGTAAGAGATTAAATCCTCATTAAGCCGAGACACGACCTTTTCAACCTAAGGACGAACCTTGTTTTGGTTATATCAGAGCGTGTAGGCCAACACACATGAACAATAAGAAGTAACTCCTTTCGGAGACGTCAAAACTATTAAGTTCACGAAGTAACCATGACTTTTTTGTATACATAACATCGGATTAACCACACGTCATGGGTAACGGCCAATGGGGGAGATTTTCGTATACAACGTTTTCTCACCAACTGCCAAAATAAGAAAACTACTCGTGCTGAAGACATTACCCAATTTGGGCTGTTCCCTTTTAATTTCTCTTCGCCATGTTGCGTTCGATATAAACATTTTGACAAACGTGGTCTCATTAGTGTGTTGTTTTCATTTCAACTTGTCATTACAGGTTATTCTGACGACTAGCTTGTTTCTGTTGGTGTCATATTTAGTAACCACTACAACTGTCTTCGGTGCAATAAGCGTGTAAATGTACGTGAGATGATTCTTCGTCTTCTTCTGCGATCAGTTTCCAATGCTCTCATAGGTCTAAACGCCCTAGTGGTTACCGGGGCCCAAATGTGGGTGTAAAGAATAGAACCACTGTTACCTGCCACGTATGTCGTAAGAGGCGAGTAAGGAGGTTTTGCTGAAGTCGGATGCATGTGTCCTAAAACATAAATCTATGCGTTTAGGGGCCTACCAAACCAATGTGCAACGTATACACATTCTTGGCAAGATCAAACATATCACAAAGAGTGATTAAAATTGGTGGTAAAGAACGAACGCAAAGAAGAAGATATGTCTAAACAGCGAGATTAGTTGATTTATGAATCCAGTTGTCAGCAGGAGGTCCTCATGAGTCATCATCAAATATCTTGTCCTGTGCAAAACTTTGCCACCCCAACAGTCCTTTGGAATGTATCTCTCTCATAGGCCAGATGTCCCACTTCTGCAGACGTCGCATTCAAGTCATCATCAAATAGCTTGTTTTGTGCAGAACTTTGCCACCCTAACATCCCTTCAAATGTCTCTCTCCGTATGTTAGATGTCTTGATTCTGCATTCGTTATTCTCAAATAATCAGTTACATCCTGAATCCATCTTCTCCGTGATCTTTCTCTTCTCTTCTTTGTCGGAATGCCTCTTTAGATAATGGTCTTCTCAACCCTTCGTGTCTCTTTATATGTCCAAAATACTTCAATTTTCTCATTCTAATTTGTAGCATCAGTCAGTTTTCTTTGATTTTGAGTTCTTTCTCAATAGATCTATTTGTTCTCTTCTCGTGGGTGGTCCACAATTTCTATTTCAGATTAGTCTCACATGGTCATGTTTGAGACCTCAAGTCATTGAGCAGGGGGCAGGTTTGAAGGGTGTGTTCAGGGGTCTGTGGGCCCTTTTGACGCGTACAATGGTCAGTTTGGGTAGCTTTTCAGTTTATAAAAGTGGGCTTACAAATATACTACTGCTGTAGTAGTAGTAGTAGTAGTAGTAGTAGCAGCAGCAGCAATACTAATACTAGTAGTAGTTGTAACAGTAGCAGCAGTAGTAGTAATACTAGTAGTAGTTGTAACAGTAGCATCAGTAGTAGTAATACTAGTAGTAGTTGTAACAGTAGCAGCAGTAGTAGTAATACTAGTAGTAGTTGTAACAGTAGCAGCAGTAGTAGTAATACTAGTAGTAGTTGTAACAGTAGCAGCAGTAGTAGTAATAGTAGTTGTAGTAGTAGTAGTAGTAGTAGTAATACTAGTAGTAGTAATAGCAGCAGTAGAGCGGCAGCAGTAGTAATAGCAGCAGCAGTAGTAATAGTAGTAGTGGTAGTAGTAGTAGTAGCAGCCGTAGCAGTAGCATCCGTAGTAGTAGTAGCGGCAGTAGTAATAGTAGTAGGTGCAGCAGCATTAGTAGTAGCAGAAAAAATAGTAACATTAGTAGTAGCAGAAGTAGCAGTAGTAGTAGTTGCAGAACTAGTAGTAGTAGTAGCAGAAGTAGCAGTAGTAGTAGTAGCAGAAGTAGTAGTAGTAGTAGTAGCAGAAGTAGCAGTAGTAGCAGTAGTAATGGTACCAGTAGTAGTAGTAGTACCAGTAGTAGTGGTAGTAGTCGCAGTAGTAGTAGTGATGGTAGTAGTAGTAGTTGTTGTTGCAGTAGTAATAGGAATAGTAGCAGCAGTAAAAGTAGTAGTATAATCAACAATGTAGTACTTACTTGTAGTAACATACACCAGCCATCATTAATCCAACAAATCCAACAGATACAAGCACTGCTATTATAACTGGATAAAACAAAAGATAGAAGTTTAGTTATATAAAGATTTCACAAGCAGGAAAATATTTACATAAGCGAAGATTTGAACTTTTTCCTCAGGGGCGGCTCGTCATTAAGGGCCAGTGGGGCCCGGTCCCACCAAATATTTTGAGTAATGTGCACTTATTAATTAAAAAAATTATTTGTTCATAATTATTATTATCTCGAAAGGGGAATAACTTCCCAGAATAGACAAATAATAGTAAATAGTCCAAAAACAATGATTTTTCCGAAAATTTTGTCTGGCCCACCAAGAAAAATGACCACAAGCCGACACTGTTTTTCCTTATTGCTGTATGTTGGGATGTTTGCATAGCAAAGACGCATTATGCCGCCCCTAGCGCTTATGGCAGCAACAAATGCGCGTCATTCTTCTCTATTCTTGGTCGCCCTCTGTATTGTCTTCCAGTTGTCATTTATTTCAGTTCTTGTTCTACTGTTTACCTCCAGATTGTTCGGGATTTGCAAGTTTTCGATTAGCCTCTGGTGTCTATCTCAGTGCAGTTTTTTGTGACAGTTAACCTCTATGCGCATCACATATCCGATCCATTTCCATCGTTTCTGTTGGATAGATGTTATTCCTATTCTCTTGATGGCACTATACAAGTCGGTTCCAAGCCCGGATGAAAAAGGAGGAGGAGGAAGTGTGCATGAGGCCAGCTACCTCATCACAAGAAATTGAAAGAGCTACAGAAACTTGCAAGAAAGGTAGGTCGACCTAAGGAGACCCTGAAACGAACTTTGTTGCAAGCAGTTCTTGGCTAGAGATACGTTTTGACCAGAACACACGTAAGATCTTTTGCAGACAAGTTGTATGAACTTTCGTTTTATTGTCGGTCTCCGATAAGAATAGGAACTAATCCTCGACCACACTGGGACCAGGGATCGTTGCTGTTTCCGTAACATACAAAATTGTTACAAGAATGTGGTTGTTAGTAGTCTCAAGCGAACCCCCAACCTGTAGGACTATGAGACCAAATAAAATCTGCATATCCCACTGTACCACTGAAGCACGCAAGCAAACCAACTTATAAACACATTTAAAAACAAACTTATAAACACACGCCCACTAACTTACAAACACAGCTATAAACCAACTTATAACCACATGCCCACAACATATAAACACACGCCCAGTTACTTATAAACACAACTATAAACCAACTTATAAACACACGCCCACCAACATATAAACAAACATCTCCCAACATACAACCACAAGTCCACCAACTTATAAACATACGACCACCAACATATAAATACACGCCCACCAACATATAACCACACGCCCTCCCTCCCCCAACATATATACAAACGTCCCCCAACATACAACCACAAGCTCACCAACTTATAAACATACGCCCACCAACATATAAATACACGCCCACCAACATATAAGCACACGCCCCCAACATATATACAAACGTCCTCAACATACAACCACAAGCTCACCAACTTATAAACATACGACCACCAACATATAAATACACGCCCACCAACATATAACCACACGCCTGCCCCCCAACATATAAACACACGTCCACTTACTTATAAACACAGCTATAAACCAACTTATAACCACATGCCCACATCATATAAACACAGCCCAATTACTTATAAACACAGCTATAAACCAACATATAAAAATACGCCCACCAACATATAACCACACGCCCACCAACATATAACACACGCCCCCAACATATAAACACACATCCACTTACTTATAAACAATTTATCCTCTTCGTCTATCATCCCTGAAAGATTACTGTTTTCGCCACGTTGTTGCTGCTCTAACGGCGAAGCCTCCCCTGGGACACCATGCACTTCACTGGTTCCTTGAGCGAACCCGATTTGGCCGCCTGTTCTCTCACCGTCTACACGGTTATCACTGTTTATTTCAACATTTACATCGTTTTTTTCTGCCTCCTTGACTATACTAGGAAATTGTGGTTCTATAGGTTCATTGACTACGCTAGAACCTTGTGGTTGTGAATTTGAGCCGTCGCTTTTGTTGATTCCTTTCTGGTCCTTGTTTTTCTTGATTATTGGGCCTGTGGATTGAAGAAAAAAACATACAAAAATGTTATATTATGTTATGTTATTCGATCAACATAATGAAACATTGGGCATTCCCATGCGTGCTCCGTCCTCTGATGCATCAGCCATCACAAAGAGCACTTTCTCATCGTACCATAAGAAGTTGATTAGTATATCACCTCTCTCTACCACGAAGACGACACTGTCTGGCATGTCCACACTTAACTCATAATTCTAGCAATCGGTCCAGTGTCTGAGACTCGCTTCCATTGGGAAGGGAGGTGCTTCCTTCCGCTTGCCTTGACATGTGGACGCCCATGAGTGTTCATTTGAGGATCATCTTCATCACACATCGGACATGTTCTCTCTCTCTCTTTCTCTCTCTCTCTCGTGGTCGTTCTTTTTAGCAATTTTTATCCTTCTTGTGAAATATAAACAGCCTTTGCCAAGAACGGTTTTTACGTCACAATCTTCAGTACCATTTGTAGCTCTGGTGCTTGTCCTTCGACGATGTGTCCAATTTCAACCAGAGTTTAATGGGTTCGCTCTCCATCAACCGTTGACTGTCCCCAGCCGACCTGCAAGACAGCAGGTTTGACATGTTCATAATTGTTGCGATCTCCTCCCAAGCATGTCTTACAGTGTATTGATCATTTCTCCTAACATAACCCCATCTTCTCAGAGTATGCCCAACATATCCCCATCCTCTCAGAGTATACCCAACAGCCACCCCATGATGCCATTACTTTGTAGTAGTGGGGCGGCTTGCGTGCTCTAATTATACAATTGACTAAGACAGCGGGAACATATGTTCCTGGCAGAGTCACCCAGGCCGAACAGGTCATTGAGGAGTAAAACTAAATGTGGGTTCCTGGTCCTCCAGGTGGGGGGTTGACTTGGGACTAACAATCCCATCCTGTAAAAAATCGTTATGTTACGGAAACAGTGACGAAGACACTACCGTATCACGGAGATCATGAAGGGCTACCCGAGTCATTGACTTATATAACTGAAAGTGGTGACAGTCGAAAGGAAGCTACTTTCACAAGAACCGAAGTCCTGAATGCTAAAACCAAAATTGGATTCTGGACTATGAGAACAATCCGTCTAAAGGGTTTTAAGCTGAAAGATTTACTTCATTGCACCGGTTATTTTTTACTCCATATGGCTTGATTCCTCTCAGCAGAAATGGCACGTCACCTTCCTAGAGCATTGCACAAAGCACAAACTCCGTAGATCTTGCAACAATCATAGTGGTCTATGGAAAAAGTGCACCCGTGAACAGACGGCGTTCGGATGCGATCCCAAAAGGCAAAGCCAAACTTAGCCAAAGAGATTTTCTATTGTGCCTCACATCGTCAGGGTAATAAGAGATTTCTAGAACGGGCTTTTGTGCGAGCTTCAATAATAGTGTTTTTCACTGAACACTATTATTGTTTTTCACTGTCTCTGTTATTTCTGAAATCCACCTTTTGCGTGGAAAACATTGTATAGAACAAAAACTGAAAGAAATGAATCACAGTTGGAACAAAATATAGAGGATAGCCAAGAATAGAGAGGAGTTGTGTGCTTTTGTTGTTGCCCTAAGCGTCAGGGGCGTCACAGAATAGAGAAAGATACCCAACATATGCCCATCTTCTCAGAGAATGCTTAATATATCTGCATCTTCCTAAATCACTAATCAACAACTAACAACTCATGTTATGTGCTACTGGATGTATCTACTACAGTTTCTCGCAGAGTTCTCTCGTCTTGTCTAAACTAACAACTCATGTTATGTGCTACTGGGGATGTATCTACTACAGTTTCTCGCAGAGTTCTCTCGTCTTGTCTAAACTAACAACTCATGTTCTGTGCTGGTTGATGTATCTATTGGGGTTTCTCGTATGGTTCTCTGTTTTTTAGACTAACATCCATGTTCTGTGTTGGTTGATGCATCTACATAGGTTTCTCTATGGTTTTCCTGTTTTGTTTAAACTAACATCTTCTGTTCTGCGTTGATGTATCAACTGGAGTTTCTCTATTTTGTTTGGACTAACAACTCCTGTTCTGTGTTGGTTGATGCATCTACAGTGGTTTCTCATACGGTTCTCTTGTTTTGCTTAAACTAACATCTCCTGTTCTGCGTTGATGTATTTACTGGGGTTTCTCACATTGTTTTCTAATCTTACCTACCAATCGGTATGTCTAGCTTGCGGAACCGAGACAAACAATGCCACTCACCTGAAAATAAAACATCATCCTGTGCCTTCACCTTACCGAGATCAGTGATGAGTCGGTCGATAAGATCCTCATCAGACAGATCAGAATATGAATTTCTCTTTTCATCTGTAAATATGGAGAAAAAAAAATGATAATTATGCTAATTCCGATAAATTATGCCAAAATAAAAACACGGTAATTATTCTAATTTGAATAAATAATATCCAAAAAGATATAATTATGCTTCTTTTTCTTCCTCTGCGTACGCCCGCTGTGAATTCGGGCGTGTCATGGCGCCTGGTATGGTACTTCTGACTGATTTTTGCGTGAAAGCCTGCTTTACCGTTTTATGATCTTGATAATTAAGTTAATTTAAGATGACACAGAAATCCTCACAGCCACAACAACATGTGTCTACCAGCGGTGAGAACCAACATACAAAATAGACATATACTATACATACAGTATACATAAACTATAGGAAGGACAGAAATCAATCTTATTCTACCCCTTTCAACTCCCAACAGAGCACAGGTCTTCAACAAACTTCTTCCAGCTCTTCCTCTCTCTTGACATCCCTTCCAATTCTGTCCACGTCTTGCCTAAACTTTTAATATTAGTCTCCAGCTCTCTTCTCCAGGTATTTATAAACCTTCCACATATCCTCTTACCCTGCGTGTTACAAAACAATGCATGTCTTGCAATGCTTCCGGTCGTTCTTCTCAATATGTGTCCTATCCATCTCCAGGGTCTCTTCCTTATCTCTTTCTCCCCTGGTATCTGCTTAGTTCTTTCCGAGTTCATTGTTCATAGTCTTATCATACCATCTCAGTCTCTCTATTCTACGTAAACATTCACGAAAGGACGGAAATGCAAATTGAATATGATATAAATATGAAATATATAAATATGAAGATATAAATATGAAGATATAAATATAAGAGATATAAATATAAAGACTTAAATGTAAAGATACAAGCATATATATATATATATATATATATATATATATATATATATATATATATATACATATATATATATATTATATATATATATATCACTATCATCAAGATGCATGTGGCGCCAGATGACCATGGATACTCACACATCTTTTGTACCTTGTATTGCCTTTCAATTCAGATGTTGACATTTTTTTCCTGGCCATGAGGTTACAAAAAAAAGTAAAGAACCAGTATTCATACCTCGAGGTATATTTGAGAAGACGGTGTTATGCTCGGATATTTTGACCGTCGGCACACGATGAGTGATGTGGTCAACATCACGCCAGTTGCCTTTACTTCCCAGTACTTTTCAACGTACACAAATTGGTGTTTGGTCGACCTGAGAGCAGTTACGGTCGGAAAAATATGCTACGCTTAAATGTGAGAATTGAACAGGGACCACGCACCTAAGAAGCAAGTTCACTAACAACTACGCTACTGCGGCTCTTACTTGCAGGCTCTATGTAACGTATAGCGGTAAGAGAGGAATATAATAATGTTATCCTAGCTTACACATTTGTCATTGTTCTCCCCTAACGAAAGAGATACCGCTAACAACTAAAGCATATCTTATATATAAGAACGAGTATCTGACCAACACTCCATTACTGTTGTCTAACTGTAGTGGATAGCCAGTCCCCAGGTGGCAGCTGAGGAACCAGACAGTTAGTTTTAGTGTGTAGTTTGTATATATTTAGATATTTTAATAGCGGACTTAATGTTTATTCTCTAAGCAGAATGGCAACACTAAACGAGACATTTACGTAGTGAAGATAGTTGACGTAGAATTGTGTAGGGACTGCGTAGCAACGTTAGTGATAAAAATAAGACGACATAAACACTTGAGATGGACAGGCGTGTTTACCATGTCCATATAATATCAAAATAAATATACATCAAAATCATCTATAAGAAGTTCGTGTTACTTTATAATACTCTGTGAATTGTGAGTGCTGTGGTCATCATGTGTTAATTCACTATTAACCTCACTATTATTCAAGTGAAAGAAGCAAAGTATAAACGTACGTGGATGTATAAATATATCTCAATGGATAAGAAAGAATTGGAAAGGACTTAAATGAACAAGAAAGAATTGGAAAGTACTATGAGAGAACCACGAAGGATAAGAAAGAATTAGAAAGGACTAAGAAGGCCACCTGACAAGGAGGAAACCACAACAATGTACTCACACAAAAGCCCTAGCCACTCGGCCAGAAACCCAACGTGCTCTCAACGCACAGCCCCTCCTAGCAGGGTAGCCACAATATAAGGACTGAAATCATACCATCAATAAGACCGAAACTAACCCTACCAAAGCAATAATCACCATCCCCGAATAAGGAGGAACTTTAACATAACTAAACTAAAGAGATACCACTAACAACTAAAGCATATCTTATATATAAGAACTATTATCTGACAACACTCCGTTACTGTTGTCTAACTAAACTAAAGAGATACCGCTAACAACTAAAGCATATCTTACATATATATATATATTTTTTTTTTGCGTTCTCACTAGATTGGGATTTCGGATTCTCTAATAAAGGCAGCCATCTGCCTCAGATTATCAGCCACGCCATACAGTTTGTCTTTGATGCTAGTGTAAGTGGGCCACCTCTTTCTTCTCAGGTCTGCATACTGAGGGCAGTTCTGTAGGATATAATTCCTATCATTTCTGCTTCCCCGTTTGTGCCAACCTCTTCCCGCAGTAAGTTGTGGCCACCCTTGTGATGGTAGGTTTGACATTCTTACTGCGTGGCTAAATCTACGAGGCAGATTGGCGACCATAGAATCCGTTATCCCATTCCACATTGTGAGGGTCGTTGCACCATGTTATGCGCCTTATGGCCTGGTGCATCCATTTTCTGCAAGCATTTGTTTCGGGTTAGCATTCCCTAGCGGACACACGCATCCGATTTCAGCCAAACCTCCTTAGTCGCCTCTTACGACATGCGTGGCAGGTAACAGTGGTTCTATTCTTTACACCCCAAATTTGGGTCCCGGTAACCACTCGGGCGATATCTTATATATAAGAACAATTATCTGGCCAACACTTCGTTACTGTTGTCTAACTAAACTAAAGAGATACCGCTAACAACTAAAGCATATCTTACATATATAAGAACGAGTATCTGACCAACACTATGTTACCAGTGTCAAACATGGCCAATAACAGCAGCTAATGAGCTGAGAATGAATCCGAGCTGAGAATTGGTGAGAATGAACCCGAATACAACAGTTGCAAGAGCGTACAACCAGAACATGGAATCATCAAGAGGAAGGTGCAGATCAAGAAAAAGATGGATTGATGGAGTTACAGACATATTAAAATTCCACAATATCACGGCATATCAAGTAACCGAACGTGCACTATCTCGGAAACCGATCATCAGTTAAACCTGCTACCTCTAACGGCAAAAACAAAACAAAAGCAGAGAAGGATAAAAGAAAAAAAAGAATGAGTAGAAAAGCATAACGACGGAGATGAGGTGCCTTAGAAGAGCTGTATTAGTGACAATAAGAGACAAAATTAGAAATCAGAAGAAGACTAGATGTGAAACCAGTCGTGCAATTCATAAAAGAACAACAGGTTAAATGGTTTGGACACCTGACAAGAATGCTCTGGTAATGTATACCCCAGAGAGTAACACTGAAAAAGTATAAGGAGTAGAGAGCAAGAAGAAGGCCACGCAAAAGATGGAGCGACAGCATAAAGATCAGCCTTAATAAAATGAAGCACAGCTTACAAAGTGTCTTAGAACAAGCACACACAAGATCACTACCCCCTTTCCTTTCCCCAAACACTTCTATAAATAAGTAAATTTCAAAAAAAAAGGTTTTAAAGCCGAAGGATTGACTTCATTGCACCAGGTTCTACCCCATCTGGCTCGGTCCCTCTCCACAGAAATGGCATGTCACCTGCCGAGAGTATTGCACAAAGCACGAATTCCGTAGCTCCAGCAACAATCCTAGGGTCTCTGGAAAAACTGCACTCGTGAACAGAACGGCGCGGTCCGGATTTGAACCCACGACCTTCGACTCACAAGGCAAATAAGTAAATGGTGAAATAGAAGAAGATCCTAGCTTGCATAAGACACCGCGTTACCGTATCCTGACCAGTTGGGTCATCTATGTCTATGGCAAACCGTTGGATCATATATGTTTATGGCAATGCATTGTTCATTTGAGGATCATCTTCACTGCACATCGGACGTGTCCATAATTGTTCCGATCTCCTCCTAAGCGAATGTATTTCAGTGTGTTTAGATCATCGATCTCCTCCTACATGTATTTCAGTGTTTAGATATCGATCTCCACCTAAGCATGTATTTCAGTGTGTTTAGATCATCGATCTCCTTCTAAGCGCATGTATTTCAGTGTGTTTAGATCATCGATCTCCTTCTAAGCGCATGTATTTCAGTGTGTTTAGATCATCGATCTCCTTCTAAGCATGTATTTCAGTGTGTTTAGATCATCGATCTCCTTCTAAGCGCATGTATTTCAGTGTGTTTAGATCATCGATCTCCTCCTAAGCGCATGTATTTCAGTGTGTTTAGATCATCGATCTCATTCTAAGCGCATGTATTTCAGTGTGTTTAGATCATCGATCTCCTCCTAAGCGCATGTATTTCAGTGTGTTTAGATCATCGATCTCCTCCTAAGCGCATGTATTTCAGTGTGTTTAGATCATCGATCTCCTTCTAAGCATGTATTTCAGTGTATTTAGATCATCGATCTCCTCCTAAGCATGTATTTCAGTGTGTTTAGATCATCGATCTCCTCTAAGCATGTATTTCAGTGTGTTTAGATCATCGATCTCCTTCTAAGCATGTATTTCAGTGTGTTTAGATCATCGATCTCCTCCTAAGCATGTATTTCAGTGTGTTTAGATCATCGATCTCCTCTAAGCATGTATTTCAGTGTGTTTAGATCATCGATCTCCACCTAAGCATGTATTTCAGTGTGTTTAGATCATCGATCTCCTCCTAAGCGCATGTATTTCAGTGTGTTTAGATCATCGATCTCCTTCTAAGCATGTATTTCAGTGTGTTTAGATCATCGATCTCCTCCTAAGCGCATGTATTTCAGTGTGTTTAGATCATCGATCTCCTTCTAAGCGCATGTATTTCAGTGTGTTTAGATCATCGATCTCATTCTAAGCGCATGTATTTCAGTGTGTTTAGATCATCGATCTCCTCCTAAGCGCATGTATTTCAGTGTGTTTAGATCATCGATCTCCTTCTAAGCGCATGTATTTCAGTGTGTTTAGATCATCGATCTCATTCTAAGCGCATGTATTTCAGTGTGTTTAGATCATCGATCTCCTTCTAAGCATGTATTTCAGTGTATTTAGATCATCGATCTCCTCTAAGCATGTATTTCAGTGTGTTTAGATCATGATCTCCTCTAACGCATGTATTCAGTGTGTTTAGATCATCGATCTCTCCTAAGCATGTATTTCAGTGTGTTTAGATCATCGATCTCCTCTAAGCATGTATTTCAGTGTGTTTAGATCTCGATCTCCTCCTAAGGCATGTATTTCAGTGTGTTTAGATCATCGATCTCCTCTAAGCATGTATTTCAGGTTGTTTAGATCATCGATCTCCTCCTAAGCATGTATTTCAGTGTGTTTAGATCATCGATCTCCATGCCTAAGCAGCATGTATTTCAGTGTGTTAGATCATCGATCTCCTTCTAAGCCATGTATTTCAGTGTGTTTAGATCATCGATCTACTCTATTAGCACATGTATCTCCAGCTGTGTCTTTAGATCATCGATCTCCTCCTAAGCGCATGTATTTCAGTGTGTTTAGATCATCGATCTCATTCTAAGCGCATGTATTTCAGTGTGTTTAGATCATCGATCTCCTCCTAAGCGCATGTATTTCAGTGTGTTTAGATCATCGATCTCCTCCTAAGCGCATGTATTTCAGTGTGTTTAGATCATCGATCTCATTCTAAGCGCATGTATTTCAGTGTGTTTAGATCATCGATCTCCTCCTAAGCGCATGTATTTCAGTGTGTTTAGATCATAGATCTCCTCCTAAGCGCATGTATTTCAGTGTGTTTAGATCATCGATCTCCTTCTAAGCATGTATTTCAGTGTGTTTAGATCATCGATCTCCTCCTAAGCATGTATTTCAGTGTGTTTAGATCATCGATCTCCTCCTAAGCGCATGTATTTCAGTGTGTTTAGATCATCGATCTCCTCCTAAGCATGTATTTCAGTGTGTTTAGATCATCGATCTCCTTCTAAGCATGTATTTCAGTGTGTTTAGATCATCGATCTCCTCCTAAGCGCATGTATTTCAGTGTGTTTAGATCATCGATCTCCTCCTAAGCATGTATTTCAGTGTGTTTAGATCATCGATCTCCACCTAAGCATGTATTTCAGTGTGTTTAGATCATCGATCTCCTCCTAAGCGCATGTATTTCAGTGTGTTTAGATCATCGATCTCCTTCTAAGCATGTATTTCAGTGTGTTTAGATCATCGATCTCCTCCTAAGCGCATGTATTTCAGTGTGTTTAGATCATCGATCTCCTCCTAAGCGCATGTATTTCAGTGTGTTTAGATCATCGATCTCATTCTAAGCGCATGTATTTCAGTGTGTTTAGATCATCGATCTCCTCCTAAGCGCATGTATTTCAGTGTGTTTAGATCATAGATCTCCTCCTAAGCGCATGTATTTCAGTGTGTTTAGATCATCGATCTCCTTCTAAGCATGTATTTCAGTGTGTTTATATCATCGATCTCCTCCTAAGCATGTATTTCAGTGTGTTTAGATCATCGATCTCCTCCTAAGCACATGTATTTCAGTGTGTTTAGATCATCGATCTCCTCCTAAGCATGTATTTCAGTGTGTTTAGATCATCGATCTCCTTCTAAGCATGTATTTCAGTGTGTTTAGATCATCGATCTCCTCCTAAGCGCATGTATTTCAGTGTGTTTAGATCATCGATCTCCTCCTAAGCATGTATTTCAGTGTGTTTAGATCATCGATCTCCTTCTAAGCATGTATTTCAGTGTGTTTAGATCATAGATCTCCTCCTAAGCGCATGTATTTCAGTGTGTTTAGATCATCGATCTCCTCCTAAGCGCATGTATTTCAGTGTGTTTAGATCATAGAATCCCAAACTTTTCGGCCCACCGCCCACTTTGCCCGACATAAACTGTGTAACGCCCCACCTCCCCATTATAACAGTTTGCCACTACCCGCCCCCTCCCAACATATATATATACTGATCTATTTTCACTTTGACATAGAAAATTGATATATATTTTTCATGCATGGTCAATTTTCAAGTGATTATATACATGAAATAGAAAATTGATGAAAAAATGGATCGTCTAAGATGGGCATAAGATGAATTAAAATGTAGAATTCAAATTTTTAAATGACTATTCAATCGCAAAATCACGAATAAAACTCCACCCAAATACTTCTGAACTCACTATCGCCCCCTGGAAGGCTTCTGCCCACTGGTGGCGTACTCGCCCACTTTGAGATCCCATGGTTTAGATTAACAATTCTTTTCTCGTGTTAGTTGATGTATCTACTGGGGGTTTCTCTCTTGGTTTTCCCGTTTTGTCGCGCCTACTTTCTGTGTTAGTTGATGTATCTACTGGGGGTTTCTATCTTGGTTTTCCCGTTTTGTCGCGCCTACTTTCTGTGTTAGTTGATGTATCTACTGGGGGTTTCTCTCTTGGTTTTCCCGTTTTGTCGCGCCTACTTTCTGTGTTAGTTGATGTATCTACTGGGAGTTTCTATCTTGGTTTTCCCGTTTTGTCGCGCCTACTTTCTGTGTTAGTTGATGTATCTACTGGGGGTTTCTATCTTGGTTTTCCCGTTTTGTCGCGCCTACTTTCTGTGTTAGTTGATGTATCTACTGGGGGTTTCTCTCTTGGTTTTCCCGTTTTGTCGCGCCTACTTTCTGTGTTAGTTGATGTATCTACTGGGGGTTTCTATCTTGGTTTTCCCGTTTTGTCGCGCCTACTTTCTGTGTTAGTTGATGTATCTACTGGGGGTTTCTATCTTGGTTTTCCCGTTTTGTCGCGCCTACTTTCTGTGTTAGTTGATGTATCTCTGGTTTTTTTCCGTTGTCGCGCCTACTTCTGGTTAGTGATGTATCTACTGGGGTTCATCTTGGTTTTCCCGTTTTGTCGCGCCTACTTTCTGTGTTAGTTGATGTATCTACTGGGGTTTCTTCTTGGTTTTCCCGTTTTGTCGCGCCTACTTTCTGTGTTAGTTGATGTATCTACTGGGGTTTCTCTTGGTTTTCCGTTTTGTCGCGCCTACTTTCTGTGTTAGTTGATGTATCTACTGGGGTTTCTTCTTGGTTTTCCCGTTTTGTCGCGCCTACTTCTGTGTTAGTTGATTATCTACTGGGGTTTTCTTGGTTTTCCCGTTTGTCGGCCTACTTTCTGTTTAGTTGATGTATCTCAGGTTTCTTGTTCCGTGCGTACTTCGGGGTCTGGCCAGTTCCGTTTTGTCGAGCCTATCGGTATGATCTACGTTTTCTGGTTTCCGTTTTGTCGCCATCGGATAACTGCACCAGATTATCGATCAGGATAGCCATTGGCTCGTCCATTTACCTCGGTTCGGTGCACGAACACCGTTAATCTGGGAACCTGTGGCTTTCGCGCAACCAGATAAAATACCCTTTATCTTCGTTGAAATCATCAGAGCGTATGGCAATGAATTACAAATGAGAATAAACATTGCCAAAAACGAAGTAATGACATTCGCTAGAGAGGACAATGCTACCAGTATCTCCATCAACAAACATACATTAAAACAAGTCAAAAACTTTATGTAAACATTAAGTGAGCATTTTTTCAGCAAATGGAAGAATAACTAACAAAATACATTATAGATGCAATAGGTGGCGGCTCGTCATTAAGGGCCAGAGGGGCCGGGCCCCACCAAAATAATATGTAACGTGTATTTATTATTTAATAAATTAAAATATAACCTATCCCAAAGCCATGATTTCTCGAAAATTTGTTTCTGGCCCCACCAACAAAAACGATCACGAGCCGCCACTGGATGCAATAAAGCAAATCAAATTATAGGACAAATTGCACCAATTTTGAAATCTTCGGGGATAGTTTTGCTACATTTTCCATCTCCGCTTCATATTTGTCATCTTCTGATGAATATCATTCTTCTAATGGGCAAGTGTTTAATGTTACTTGTCTACTTACCCTGCTTCATTTCATTTAAGATTAAACCACAATAATATTTTTCTGTGTTCAGTTCTCTATGTGTGTAATTGTCATATGCGCAATTGTCATGGAACCATCTTCATTTTTAAACTGTTCTCTTCTTGATACCCCCAGCATTCTGTGTAAACACTTCATCTCTGTCGTGACTAGTTTTCTTCTAACATTTGATGTCAGCGTCCAGATTTGGCAATGATAGATACCGTTGAGAGAAAGATTATGTTGTGCAATGCTATTTTAGTGTTCATGGTGATATGTTTGCTTGGTTCCATTGCCAAATCTGGATGTTAACATCAAATGTTAGAAGAAAACTAGTCACGACAGAGATTAAGTGTTTACACAGAATGTTGGGTGTGTCAAGAAGAGACCAGTTTAAAAATGAGGAAATCAGGGAAAAAAGTGGATACAACATGTACTGAACAACAAATTAAATGGTTCGACCACATAAGAAGATTACCAATAGACAGTGCACCTCAAAGAGCAATGCTACTCCGATACAGTGGACAGAACGCAAAAGGTCGTTCACGCAAAAGATGGACCTCATAAATAACAGGTCTAAATAACAGAAAAACACTATTTATAAAGCACACACAAAAGCCTGTTCTAGAAATCTCTTCTTATCCTGACGCTGTGAGACAAAACAGGATTAGAGAAATGAATAGAAAATATAGCAAGCCATTGGATATATCAAATATATCTATGAAACAGGATAAGCAGGATGTGTATTAAACACCAAACAACACTGATAACAAATTATGGATATTTTGATAATTCGAGTGTCAGATATGTCATTCTAAATGCGTGCGTGTTGACACGAAGATGATAAAGGATTGCACTTTGACCTCACTAGACTGTCAACCCTGTCCATCTTCCTTCTATACCTCGTTTAAGCATTCGTTAAATTAATATAATCTGTGTTTTCATAAAGATTTCAGTTTTGAAAGAGGTGAAGTTTGTGTTGTTGATATACAAATCTTCTTCTTCTTCGACATCGGATATCAAAAGAAAGCATGGACGTTCAAATGAAACAAGATGAACTATCATGAGTTGGTTGAGGGCCGATGCCACAATTGGGATCTATTAGAAGAGAGAGAGAGAGAGAGAGAGAGAGAGAGAGTGAGAGAGAATTAAACTCTTCATACATATCTACTTCTTCTTCCTCGTTCGTTCTCATACTCCCGCTGGTTATAGCAGGATGCAGTCCAGAGAACGGAATGTCTTGTGTGACAGACAGACAGAGATAGACAGACAGAGATAGGCAGGCAGGGAGGCAGGCAGACAGACAGAGACAGACAGACAGACAGAGACAGACAGACAGAGACGAAGACGAGACAGACAGACACAGACAGACAGACACAGACAGACAGAGAGATAGACAGATAATCATATAGACAGATCGCCCGAGTGGTTACCGGGCCCAAATTTGGGGTGTAAATAATAGAACCACTGTTACCTGCCACGCATGTCGTAAGAGGCGAGTAAGGAGGTTTGGCTGAAATTGGATGCACATGTCCTAAACATGTAGAAATATATGCGTTTAGGGCCTACCAAACCAATGTGCAACGTATACACGTTCTTGGCAAAGATCAAACATATCATAGAGTGATTAAAATTGGTCGTAAAGAACGAACGCAAAGAAGAAGAAGAAGATATAGACAGATAAGCCAACTGAAGAAATAATGGATGGATCATTGCAATTATAGATAGTGATTGATATTGAAGTATATCGGTTTGTCTTACACATTAACAATGGATGTTGAGGTTGGGACAACACTACATGAAATACGTGACTACTTGCAAGGGGTAAACAAAAGTGAAGAAATTTTAAAGTGTAGTGCCGGGATGTCACGCAGATAACATTTCAGATAATGTCAAGTGATTGGAACAGCTAATTCTGTCTTTTAAAAAAAGAACATTTTTCTGGATACAAAGAAAAAAAACAAAGATTATGTCCCCTGACATAACTAAGACTATGTCCCCTAACAAAACTAAGATTATGGCCCCTGACAAAAACAAAGATTATGTCCCTCGACAAAATAAATAATGTTCCCTAACAAAACCAAATATAAACCTAAGATTACCATCGATAATAAAGACATTTGAATATCTGTCTCCATACGTAACAACAATGAGATGTACAAAATAGCGTGGACCTTTTGGCTAAGCTCAAAGTGGTGAATGAAGGCCGCTGTAGGAGTTGTTAGTGAACTCACTTCCAATGCAGTTAGTTAGCTCGAGAATGCGCTGGAATGTTTCACTTAACGAGCCGTTGACTAGGTCGACCCAGCCTCAACTGGGTACCAGACATTCTCTGGGAAAGTAAAGGCGGCCGACGTGATGCTGACCACATCACCCATCGTGTGCCGACGGTCAATGAAAATACAGGCCTAACACTGTATTGACCTATATACCACGAGGTATGAAAGGGTTTCCCTAAAAAAAAAAGTGTAGTGACCACTTGAACGTGGCCAAAGAGTAGGAGACTTCATATAGCCAATAAGTAACTAAATACATTTAAACAAATTTCAAGCAGTTATTATTCGAAAGAATGACGACTCTCTGAATGTTTACACATTAAATAGGAGCCGGATTGAATCACTGACCTATCTGTGTAAATAACGCATATATAATAGATTCAAAGCCGAAGGATTGACTTCATTGCACCGGGATTTACCCCATATGGCTCGATCCCTCTCAGCGGAAATGGCACGCCACCCGCCGAGAGTATTGCACAAAGCACGAACTCCGTAGCACCAGCAACAATCCTAGGGTCTCTGGAAAAACTGCACTCGTGAACAGAACGTCGCGGTCCGGACTCGAACCCTCGACCTTCGACTCACAAGGCAAAGGGCTTAACCACTTAGCCACAGAGACCTATAATATATTCATATATATAGCTTAACTCTCAACTATTCCTAGCTACGTCAATCAAGTTAAAGACAGAAGAACTTTGATGGAATTTGTGTACTGGCTTCTTCGCCATGACACCTCTATCACTCTAACGGATTATCAGCCTTATTCTTTCTTTCTTACTTTCTCAATCCTGTTTTACCTCACATCATCAGGATAAGGAGAGATTTCTAGAACTGGCTTTTGTTTATAAACAGTGTTTTTCCTGGCCTCTGTTATCTCTGAGATCTACTTTTTGCGTGGACGACCTTTTGCTTGTATCCATTATTTAATGGAGAGAACCGTTGCACTCCGTTTAGGAACATGGACATCGGATCCTGCACGTATATGCCCGGATTACCCCAGGGTTCTCCTCTATCACCCGTGTTGTTTAATATTTACACAGCAAATGTAGCTAAAATTCAGCCAACCGGATTGGGTCGGACATTGACATTTGCAGATGATATCTTAATATATAGGACTGGGTCAGATAGACGAGAGATGGTTGATGACATTCAGAAAACATTGCATACCATCTCGGGTTGGTGTAGAGAGTCTCGCTCTCAGGTCAATCCTTAAAAAGCGTGTATGTTGTGGTGCTCGTTGAATAATCACATCGTCAAGGCTGACCTACCCTGTGTAATCTTTGATGAACATACCATCGAGCGCAGAGACAGGCTGCGCTATCTTGGAATAACCTTGATCGTAGTCTATCTTTCAAACACCATATTGAACAGACGATACAACGGTGCAAGCGTGGTCTTGCGGCTCTTAAAGTTATGGTGGTCGCACACCTTGAGCAGAGACTACTTGCCATTTTGTTCGATCGACTGGTAATGTCAGTGGTAGATTACGGACTCGGAATTCTTACGATATCAAGATCACAATCTGAACGACTCGAACGGGTTCAGAATGAAGGTATGCGTATAGTTCTGGGCTGCACTAGAGATACCCCATTGTGAAGATGAGATATATGCTTGCCTTCTGTCACTACGCTCCCGTCATGCAATTTCCCAAACCAAGGCATATATGCGGGTTACTTCGGATAAGAGACATCCACTTCACAAGAACACTAATGATGTTAAGGGCACGAGAATCAAGCGTGGCATGTCGTGGATGGCCCAGGCTGAGAGAACAATTGGCCAGGTGACTACGGTTGCGACTCTACCAAAAGGGGAAGAATGGATCCCAACAGATGGTAGCATGATGAACTATCTCAACGTTATCATTACTCTTGGAAGAGAATGTAGAGATTGGGGCAACATGAAGGCTGATCTCGCAATTAAGCAGCTGATAGAAGATAATGCAAGGGATGATGTTGTTGTTGTATATACCGATGGGTCGGTTCAACGTGGTGAGAAATCCGGCTGGGGTTTCTTGGCTAATGCGCATGGTAGGGTTGTTGCAGAGCGAAGTGGGGCATACAGGACAACTACTTCTAGTATGAGGATGGAGGTTGAGGCCGTTACTGCTGCCCTCCATTGGATTTCTGGGACTTCATTTACTGGGGCAGTTGTTGTATCTGACTTTCAGTCGATGCTTCACAAGATCCAGAAGGGCAGGTTTCGGTATGAGTGGATGTCGTCTATAGAAGTTTCTAACCTCCAGCGGCTTACGTGGATATACTGTCCTGGGCATGCGGGTGTTTACGGTAATGAGAGAGCGGACATGCTTGCATCAACAGCATCGATTGTTGGGGAGTTGAAGATGGATAAGGGGATATTCTTCGGTCTCTTCGAGACTCTGTTGGATGAGGACACTAAAATCGATGTTGAATCGATCAAGCGATTTAAGCAGTTTGGAGTTACCCGTTGTTCAAGTCGAACTGGATGCCTGAGAGGCAGAGTGAGAGGTGTGTTTAATCAGCGAGCCACAGGAACCATCAGTATGCATACTCTTCGATATCTGTTGGGGAGACTGAGCACCATGGGTCTGCCCGGAGTGCAATGACGTCAGTTTAGTAACCAACCAATAACCAATAACCATTATTTGAGTAACATTGATCTTTGAGGCGCTAATCTGCTTATGTGGCCGAACCATTTAATTTGTTGTTTCTTGATGAAGTTCAGTACTGATGGCACACCCACTTTTTCCCGATGTCTTCATTTCTAAACCGGTCTCTTCTTGATACTTCCAGCATTCTGAGTACACACTTCATCTCTGTCTTAACTAGTTTTCTTCTATCATTTGATGTCAGCATCCAGGTTTGGCACTGATAGTATGCTGTCAGGAGAAATAGTGTATTGAACAATGCATACTTTTAGTGTTCATCTACCTTATTGGATTACTATAATGAATGTAATTCCATGAAACCATTTTGCTAGGAGTCACGCTCACACACATATACACGCACTGGTCGCACTCGTCTAGTAGATGTTATACAGACGAGTATACTCACTTTGAATAATAGCACGAGAGCAGAGCGAGTAATGTTGCGTGTAATGAGCACGCCCTCAATCAACCTGACATTTTGAACAAGAATTATTATTGGAAATTGAAGGGTTATATTCATTACTTGGAAACTATGTAGTGGTTGTGTAACGGCAGAGGGCTAGGACAAGTCTCTATCGCTCTCTCCCTCTTTCTCTATTTATATATAGATATATATCGCTATCTCTCTGTCTCTATTTATATGTCTCTATCTCTCTCTTTTTTATCTCTATATCTATGGCTCTCTCTGTCTTTCTCTGTCTCTCTATCTTTCTATGTCTCCCTATCTCTATCTCTCTCTATATCTATCTCTCTGTTTCTCTCTCTCTCACTATTTCTCTCTCTCAGTTTGTCTAAAGTCAAGTGGTTCTAAACCAGGATAGCTTGAGACTATCAGAGAAGGCGTGAGACAATATCAGGGAAGGCGTGAGACAATATCAGGGAAGGCGTGAGATAATATCAGGGAAGGCGTGAGACAATATCAGGGAATACGTGAGACAGTATCAGGGAATACGTGAGACAATATCAGGGAATACGTGAGACAGTATCAGGGAATACGTGAGACAATATCAGGGAATACGTGAGACAGTATCAGGGAAGGCGTGAGACAGTATCAGGGAATACGTGAGACAGTATCAAGGAAGGCGTGAGACAATATCAGGGAAGACGTGAGACAGTATCCGGGAATACGTGAGACAGTATCAGGGAATACGTGAGACAGTATCAGGGAAGGCGTGAGACAGTATCAGGGAATACGTGAGACAGTATCAGGGAATACGTGAGACAGTATCAGGGAAGGCGTGAGACAGTATCAGGGAAGGCGTGAGACAGTATCAGGGAATACGTGAGACAGTATCAGGGAATACGTGAGACAGTATCAGGGAATACGTGAGACAATATCAGGGAATACGTGAGACAGTATCAGGGAATACGTGAGACAGTATCAGGGAATACGTGAGACAGTATCAGGGAATACGTGAGACAATATCAGGGAATACGTGAGACAGTATCAGGGAATACGTGAGACAATATCAGGGAATACGTGAGACAGTATCAGGGAAGGCGTGAGACAGTATCAGGGAATACGTGAGACAGTATCAAGGAAGGCGTGAGACAATATCAGGGAAGACGTGAGACAGTATCCGGGAATACGTGAGACAGTATCAGGGAATACGTGAGACAGTATCCGGGAATACGTGAGACAGTATCAGGGAATACGTGAGACAGTATCAGGGAATACGTGAGACAGTATCAGGGAAGGCGTGATACAGTATCAGGGAATACGTGAGACAGTATCAAGGAAGGCGTGAGACAATATCAGAGAAGGCTTGAAACGTTATGAACATTGTCTGGAATTGTGTTTTAATATAAGTTTTTATACTAACTCGTTTTTCTAGTTAAAATACGGGTTTTTCCCATTATAACTGTAAGTTCAAAATCTCTATTTAAAATAACCAAGAATATCATTGATGAGGAACCCGCTGGGAAAGCAAAAGAGGTGGAAGGCTAAAATACATGGAGAAGAGATTTGGATGCAGAGGTTAAGGATATACAGAAGAGATGGATTGAGCTGCAAGAGATAACTAAACATAGGATGACTTAGTTTGTTGGAGGGTATCTGCTCTGACGGGGATTAACAAGGCATTAGAGAGAAACTATATAATTTATACTGATTGAATAAAGTCAAATTAAAATGATTGTTTAAATCAATATTTATTTTGTATTTGAGGTACTTTATTTATATGATTGATTGATAATACCATCATCATTGCACTTCTGTGAGTAACTATGTGTGATCCGATCTCTTTCTTATACATGAAGATCTTAGCGGCAGTGCACGAACTCCGTAGCACAGGCCAGGGCCGGTGTCATTTAGAAGATGGTAAAATTTTGTATAAATGTTTATTGTTAATCTCTCTAATGAATTTTGTCCGAGCAGCGGTTTTCCAGCCTACTCTTCTCGATTTTGAACTGCCAAGGGTTCTTTTACGTGCTCAAATTGAACACGGGACCAACGTTTTATCGTCCGTCTCCGATAGGAACTCGATCTTTCCTGCACTGAGATCAGGGATCTCTGGGAAAATATCCCGATCACTCCGCGAGGAAGCGAACCGAGTATCTTTGGAACAAGAGGCGAGTACCTAACCCCTACGCCACATACTTGAAAAAAAATATGACTCATTTTTGTAAATTGATTGATTATTATGCAAGATATAAAGGGACAGAGGTTAAATTACTTTAGACGTGGGGGTGAGGACGTGCTCTAAAAGAGGCTGAAAAACACGTCCGCGACGAAAATATAAAACAAATACAGAAAGGTCAATATCGCATCGATCGAGTTCAAGGTTGATTACCACCAATGACGTCAAAAACTTCGTAACCATGGGAAACTGTCATTCAATATTTGGTCGGAAATTGGATCGAGAATTTGGCAATACCAAATTACGGGAAGTTTGGTAGCAGAGTTAGAAATTGTGGGAGATAAACAGGTTGATTGGGTGAGTATAATGGCTGAACCTCTCGCAGATACAGATCGGGTTTGTATGGAATTTGTATAATATAATAAGCTAGAAGGTTATGTATTGTTGCTTCTCTATAGATGAGAACATTTACCATCCGACTATCAGACAGTTCTCAACCTACAGTCCATTCATGTTTACATTCATCCATTCATCCTGTATCTCCGTCCGTCTGTCTCATCCGACCGTCCGTCCATCTATGCTCTCAACCTACTCTCCCTTCATCTATTCATCCTGTCATCCGACCGTCCGTCCATCTATGCTCTCAACCAGTGGCGGCTCGTCATTAGGGCCAGTGGGTCGGGCCCCCCAAAAAATCATGTATAACTAATAAGTAAATACTAATATATAACCTAACCCAAAACCATTATTTTTCTTAAAATATTTTTCCGGCCCCACCAACAACAATGATCACGAGCCGCCACTGCTCTCAACCTACTGTTCATTCTTCAAACAACTCTCAACCTACCGTCTATTCATCTATTCCTCCTCTCATCCGACCGTCTGTCCATCTATGCTCTCAACCTACCGTCCACACATCGCTTCATTCATCTGTCCACCTATCCATGGCCTCAACCTGTCGTCCATTCATGTTTTCATTCATCGATTCTTTCTCTCTCATCCATCCATCATTCCTCTCATCCGTTCATCATTCCTCTCATCCGTCCATCATTCCTCTCATCCAATTTACCTCAATAAAAAAATTAAACGATCTTCAAAACTTCATCGGGATACTCAACCGTGCTACGGAGTTAGTGCACTGCTCCTGAGATATCCCTGTGTAAGAAAGAGATCGGAGCACGCATGGTCATTCCCCGAAGTGCAATGATGATGATTATATCAATCAAACAATCAATCAAACTTGGGTCAGGTGTTACAAAAATGCGGATCAATATCATAATAAGGTATTCAACTCTTGCCAAACACAGCAACGTCACATAATTTGAAAACCTCTGGTTCAATACGACTTTGCTAAAGGGACAAAAGCCAAAGAATTGACTTTCATTGCACCGGTTTTACCCATATGGCTCTGTCCCCCACCGCAGAAATGGCACGTCATCTGCTGAGAATATTGCACAAATCTCTCTGCCGATCGTTTATTGCACAAATAACGAGCACCGTAGCCTTTCTCTGGGGAAAAATGCACTGTAACAGAACGGCCGATCTGGATTCGAATCCACGACCTTCAGAACGCAGAAAGTGTAACCATTAGCAAAGAGAACATGCTGTTTAATTATATATTACTGATAGAACATTGAGTAGAACTTAATTGTTAATAAAACATTGAGTAGAACTTAATTGTTAATAGAACATTGGGTAGAACGAGCTTGTTAATAATTACCATCTCAGTCTAAGAATACACCCAAGACATACGTTGACAAAGCTCTGAATCTTATTTGTATTTAACTTGGTGACTCGCCATGTCTCACATTCTATATCGTCATCAAGCAACATGTTCCTTGTGGAACATCTCTTTCATCACATCCCACCTGAAAGCTCTTTTACCTCTAGCTAGTTCTCCTGTCTCTTATATCGTCTTTTCAGGTTTCTTTGATGTCCTGTTGCCACCTTCGTCTAGGTCGTTCCGTGCCTCGTTCTCCAGTGATTTAAGGAGTTTGGAATTATACTTTGTACAAGTAGAGCTTGAGGGACAGAGATATGAGTGTAACCAGAGAGCCACATGAACCATCAGTATGCATACCTTCGACATCTGTTGGAGGAGACTGAGCACCTATGTGTCTGCTGAGTGTTATGACGTCAGTAGGTAACAATAACGAATAACTCCAGGAACCATACCTTCCATTACCGTTCTCTCCGAACCACTGTGACGTTTAACGTGGCCAAAATATTTCATCTTCCGGGTCGAGGTGTTATTCATGATCCAATGCTTCTCGATATACATTCTATAACATCATCATCAAGTAGCTTGTGCCTTCATGAACTTGGCTCCCATGACAGCAGCCCTGAAAAACTATCTATTATGTGCAAGATGCCCGTCGTCAGCAATAGTCATTCTCATCTCGTCAGTGATATCCTGCACCCATCGTCGTCTAGGTCTTCCTCTCATTCTTCTTCCAGGTGCTGTTCCCTCCAAAACTATCTTTTCTATGCACTCCTGTCGGTTAATGAGTTTGAAATATTTAATGTTCCTTGTTTTTATGTGTGTGTGTGTTTTAGTTGCTTTTTTAAAATAACCAACTCTCATTACTATCAAGCTGTTACATTCTATATATTGTGGTCTGTGGCCTAGGGGTTAGTGACTCGGTCATTATCCTCGCGTTCTGAGTTCGAATCACGCTGCGGACAGTTTGGTTGCAAATTGTTTCGCTGTGGATTTTAACAAAGGACGATGGCGCCACCGTTCAGAAAGCAATGGCAAACTACTGAACGTAATAATGCTAGAAAAATCACAAACAGCGTTACAAAGCCGGGTTGATTGCAAAGTCAAAGGATATGCAATTAACTTACATTCTATATACTACACATAAAAACAAATTTAATATACGCCCAAAATTGTCAACAACAACAACAAAAACAAGCCCAAAACATAACTACATCAAGAATGATATCGGGTTATTCTGAAATACAACTAATGTTGTGAAGTTATAAAATGTAACTACTGTGTTGACTCATGGATGGCAAATAAGCGGTCAAATGCAATTAAACGACATTCCTTTATTAATTATGGATGACGTTTTGAGTAACAGAGAACATGGGTCTTAGACTTGCCATTCAGCTTGTGGTTGCCGGGCTGCAAGGGAGCAAAGAATAGTAACACTGCGACCTACAAAGCATGTCATAAGAGATTACTAAGGTGTGGGCCAAAGGTAGCTACCCTAGTAAATAAAAAGCGTCGGAGAAATTCAGATGTGCTAGCCTACTTGCAGACGCATAACTGGCACAGCGTACAATCGCTCTTCGGCTCAATCATCAGATCACAAGAGTGGTCGATATGAAGTGTTCGAAGAAGAAGGATGTGCTGACCTACTTGTAGTCGCATAACTGGCACAGCTTACAATCGTTCTTAGGCTCGAATCACATTCAAATCACAAAGAGTGATTTAACCAGTGGTCGATATGGAGCGTTTAAAGAGGAAGACAAATACCTTACTATGACCATCTAGTGAAGTCTACAGACTACTACGACATCCTCATCATTTGTTTTCTTCGCTGTGCATGCGATTTTCAGCATTCTTCTGTACAAACACATATCTATGCCTTCCTGCGATCTTATTTATTGTTTGTTTATTGTCCATCAAATATTGGTTCAATGTAGCCATGAAGTACTGAATCTAATAGCACTGAAGTACTGAATTTAATAGCACTGAAGTACTGAATTTAATAGCACTGAAGTACTGAATCTAATAGCACTGAAGTACTGAATCTAATAGCACTGAAGTACTGAATTTACACCAAACTGGTATGATTAGTCGTTAGACGTTGTTGAAGATATTGCGAAGGAGATTGGATCACTTATGGACATGTCAGGAGTGTAATGAAGATATTCCGAACTGAAACTGAAGGCACTGAAGCTGAAACTGAAGGCACTGAAACCTAACTGAAGGCACTGAAACCTAACTGAAGGCACTGAAACTGAAGGCACTGACACCTAACTGAAGGCACTGAAACCTAACTGAAGGCACTGAAACCTAACTGAAGGCACTGAAACTGAAGGCACTGAAACCTAACTGACTCTGGAGTACACTTTTCCGCACTATTGCTGGTAGTCTTCTTCCTCTTTTCGATCGCCCGCTGTGAATTATGCGGTAGTCATGACGCATGGTATTGCCTTTACCAGTTTTGCGTGAGACCTGCTTACCATTTGACAGGTTTCCCTCGCCATAAAGGCGAGCCTTCACCGTCTTCAGAGGTACTTGAAGTTTAGATCCTTCAAGTGTGATCGTTACAGGAGACCTGTGGTCCGGTCCACTTGCCTTGAGTCCTCGTACCCTCGGTACTTTTACGGCCAGTGTTAATTAGGTTGTTGGTAGTCGCCCATGTGGTGCCGGGGTCAGTAAGGGAAGCACAGAATAGTACCACTGCAACCTACAACGCATATCGTAAGAGGCGACTGATGTAGGCCCTAGGTATGCTACCCTAGTAAATAAAAAGCAGCGCTGAAATCAGATGTGCTGGCCTACTTGTAGGCGCATAACTGGCACAACGTATGATCGCTCTTAGGCTCTTAGATTACATACAAATCACACAGACAAGTGGTCGATATTAAGCGTTGGAAGAAGAAGGTTGTTGGTAGTGAATTCACGAAAAGAATGTTTTTCATTTTCATAAAAACTGCTTTAGCTTGAGCGAATTCTATTCTTTATATATATTGTACAGCTTCCATCTGATGTTATAAATGCTTTGGAAATATTACATAATTTCTGAAGATTCTGTCAATATTTGTCACATATTATTCATCCAATCTGTGCGGAGAGGGACCGAGCCATATGGGGTAAAACCCGGTGTAATGAAGTCAATCCTTCAGCTTTAGGCTGGTCGTTGATGCCTGTAGTAGCACTTTTAAGGGCGGTGAAGGACGGTGGGGAAGAAAGCCTGAAGTAATTAATGGTGGCATGTCACCGCGAAACTAACTGTTCAGGTTATGATTTTTATTTTATGCCCAGACATTTAAAAAAATCCTTGGCCTTACCGTGAACTGAACACGGGTCTCCCGCATGTGAGCCTCACTTTAATCTATTCGGTCAGACACACCTCATCCTCGCTATAATCCTTAGGGTGGTTACATGAGGAAATGAGTCACTATTAACTAGGTCATGATATTCTATTTGAATTGGTCCAAACATAATTACTCATTGGTGAGCAATTGGCACCAGCTGGCGATGAAGCTCTCACCTACAGCTGTGAGTGAGCATAGCCCAGTAGTTGTACTAACCAGATGATATATTAACGGTACCAGTTGCATGGAGAATGTGCGAAATTAAAACGCTCAGGATAGTCAACTCAAATGTGAACTCTGTTTTGTTGTATGGCTCGGAAACGTGGCGAGTCACCAAGTTAAATACAAATAAGATTCATAAAACATCAGAAGCAGAGTGGGCATAACTTCATGCACCGAATACATTGAAAGACATAACTTCATGCACCGAATACATTGAAAGACATAACTTCATGCACCGAATACATTGAAAGACATAACTTCATGCACCGAATACTTTGAAAGACATAACATCATGTACCGAATACATTGAAAGACATAACTTCATGTACAGAATATATTGAAAGACATAACTTCATGTACAGAATATATTGAAAGACATAACTTCATGTACAGAATATATTGAAAGACATAACATCATGTACAGAATATATTGAAAGACATAACTTTATGTACCGAATATATTGAAAGACATAACTTCATGTACCGAATATATTGAAAAACATAACTTCCTGCACCGAATATATTGAAAGACATAACTTCATGTACAGAATATATTGAAAGACATAACTTCATGTACAGAATATATTGAAAGACATAACTTCATGTACCGAATATATTGAAAGACATAACTTCCTGCACCGAATATATTGAAAAACATAACTTCATGCACCGAATATATTGAAAGACATAACTTCATGTACAGAATATATTGAAAGACATAACTTCATGTACCGAATATATTGAAAAACATAACTTCATGCACCGAATATATTGAAAGACATAACTTCATGCACCGAATATATTGAAAGACATAACTTCATGCACCGAATACTTTGAAAGACAACAAAAGCAGTGGTTTGAGCATCTAATGAGAATGGAATACAACCAACCACCAATAACAGCATTCAATAAAAAGAGATCGGGTACTAGAACCAAGGGAAGACCAAGAAAAGATGAATAGACAATATCAAGACCACACTAAATAAACACGGATATAACACAACAAGGGCGACTCATCTGGCCCTGGAACTCAAATTAAAGCTTCCACCCCTACGCTTAACGACAAGAGTGGACAACCAATTCCATCATCCACCTGGGGAAAGATAATAGACCTTTAGATGTGGAAATCTACTACCATCTCCACTAAAACAAAACTCAGAATATTCAACTCAAATGTGAAATATGTCTTGTTGTTTGGCTCGGAAACGTAACGAGTCCCCAAGTTAAATACAATTCAGATTCAAATACGATTATGGAGACTTTATGGCGTAGAGGTCAGGTTCTCGCCTCTCTTTACAAAGGTACTTGGTTCGCTACCTCGTGGAGTCATCGAGATATTTGTCCATAGATCTCTAATCTCAGTGCAGGTGAGATCAAGTCCCTAGTCCAATCGAAGAAGGATGATAAAATGTAGGTCCCGTGCTCGAGTTGAGCACGTAGAAGAAGAACTCTTGGCAGCTCAAACTAGAGTTGCGCATGCTGGAAAGTCGATGCCCTGGCAAAATTCATTAGAAAATTGACAAATAAAATTCCTAAAACATATATTTTCCCCATCTTCTAAATTAAATCGGGACCCTCGCCGGTGCTATGGAGTTTGCACATTGCCGTTGAGATCTTCCTGTATAAGAAAGAGGTTCGAGCACACATGGTTATTCACCGAAGTGCAATAATGGTGTTCCTATCAATGCAATCAATTTATCTATCAATGAAGAAGAAATTATGCGATTTTTTGTTTCTTCTATTCTCTAATCGTATTTTGTCTTACAGAGTCATGATATGAAGAGATTTCTAGAACGAGCTTTTTTTTGTTCGCGCCATAAACAATGTTTTTCGACGCCTCTGTTATCTCCGAGTCCACCTTTTGCGTGAATGGCATTTTGTTTTGTATCAACTGTATCGGAGTAACATTACTATTTGAGGCGGACTGTCTGTTGGTAATCTGTTTATGAAATTCAATATTGATATTGTGCCCACTTTTTCCTGAATGTCTTCATTTCTAAGCCGGTCTCTTTTTGTTACTCCCAGCATTCTGCATCGATGCTTCATCTCTGTCGTGACTAGTTTTCTTCTATCGTTTGATGTCAGCGTCCAGGTTTGTCATTGATAGCATAATGTTGGGAGAAAGATTGTTTTGTACTTTTAGTGTTCATGGTGACATGTTTACATTTTAATATTGGTGACACTTGTGCTATGATTAGATTTACTTTATTGCCTTTATATTGTTGAATTTAGTTGGGTATTCTTCTGTTTGCTGAAAAACTGCTGTCTAGGTATGTTAGGTTTCGTGACTTGTTTTAATTGATGTTTGCCGGTGGAGATATTGGTAGTGCTCCTCTTTCTAGCGAATGTCATTACTTCGGTTTTGTCTATGTTTACTCTCATATTTCTTCTTCTACTTTTTCTTCTGCGTTCTCACTAGATTGGAATTTCGGATTCTCTAATAAAGGCAGCCGTCTGCCTCAGATTATCAACCACGCCATACAGTTTGTCTTCTTCGTTCTCACTAGATTGGATTTCGGATTCTTAATAAAGGCACCGTCTGCCTCAGATTATCAACCACTCCATACAGTTTGTCTTCTGCGTTCTCACTAGATTGGAATTTCGGGTTCTCTAATAAAGGCAGCCGTCTGCCTCAGATTATCAACTACGCCATACAGTTTGTCGTGGACGCTAGTGTAAGTGGGCCACCTCTTTCTTCTCAAGTCTGCATACTGGGGGCAATTCTGTAGGATATAATTCCTATGATTTCTGTTTCCCGTTTGTGCCAACCTCTTCCCGCAGTTGAGTTTTGGCCACCCTCGTGATGGTAGGTCTGACATTCTTGCTGCGTGGCTAAATCTCCGAGGCAGATTGTCAACCGTAGAATCCATCATCCCATTTATCATTGTGAGGGTCGTTGCACCATGTTATGCGCCTTACGGCCTGGTGCATCCGTTTTCTGCAAGCATTTGTTTCGGGTTAGCATTCTCTAGCGGACACATGCATCCGATTTCAGCCAAACCTCTTTAGACGCCTCTTACGACATGCGTGGCAGGTAACAATGGTTCTATTCTTTACACCCTAAATTTGGGCTTCGGTAACCACTCGGGCGGTTTACTCTCATATGAAGCGATTCGTCATCATCATTAACATAACGTGTCACGCCGACTGGTGTAGGCGATAATGGATCTCCACAAGCGTCTGCCCTTAGTACTTAATAATACAGATTTCACATTTCAGATGAATATCCGGAGCTTAATTTTGCAACTACGTCAGTATTAATTGACTTTCGTAACACTAAAGAGCTCTCCTTTTTGTTGTCATTAACAACTAGTTGCTTAACAAAATAGAGTTCATTCTCTACGATGTTATTTTTGGCTCGCTGATGCCATTGTTATGCGTGAATGGCGTGCTCGGTTGATTTATACCAGCAATTTATTGTTACCGATTTATAAAGCTTATGGGTTATTTGGAGTCTGTGATGAGACGATTTATAAGAGATAATATGGAAAGACTTTCGGCATGTAATGCGATTTTACAAGGCATGGAGTAAGCTATCAGACAAGAGAGGCAATATATCTGCCCGATGGCAACGTTATATTACGGACAAACATAGCAGATTAATCCATACACGAATCATAAGCTAGCAGTGGATCAGCGGTTCTCAAACTAGTATTTGTGGGGATCGTAAATGTACACGAATACTTTCATTGAATTCCATAGGAAGCTCACGTGGTTATAAACTCTTCTGGGACAAGTTCTATGAAATTATCAAGTCTTAGACTGCCCACTGCTTTCTTTATAATGTGTCCAACAATGTACCGTCTTCTTCGAACGCTCCATATCGACCACTTGTTAACCACTCTTTGTGATTTGTGGGTGATCCTAGCCTTAGAGTGATTGTACGTTGTACCAGTTATGCGCCCATAAGTAGGTCAGCACATCCGATCTCTGCGACTCTTTTTATTTACTAGGGTAGCTTCCCTAGGCCCCTACCTTAGTAACCTCTTACGACATACCTTGTAGGTCGCAGTGCTACTATTCTTTACTATCATTGCGGGCCCCAGCAACAGACGGGTGACAGTGTCCAACATATGAGGTCCAGAGAAAGTTTACATGGAAGTCACCGGTACCATTCTGTGACAACGTTTTGTGGAGGCATTAACAGTCTTAGACTGACCACTACTTTCTTTAGAAAGTGGTCAACATAGCGGTGGATAAGAAAAGATGTATAGAACGGGCTTTTGTGTGCGCTACATACACAGCTATTTTCGTCGCCTCTGTTATCTCTGAGGTCCACCTTTAACGTGCACAGCCTGTTGCTTTGTATCCATTGTATCGGAGTAACATTGCTCTTTGAGGCGCACTGTATGTTAGTAATCTTCTTACGTGGTCAAAATATTTCATTTGTTGTTTCTTGATGAAGTTCAATACTGATGTTGTATCCACTTTTTTCCTGATGTTTTCATTTCTAAACCGGTCTCTTCTTGTTACTCCCAGCATTCTGTGTAGACACTTCATCTCTGTCGTGACTAGTTTTCTTCTATCGTTTGATGTCAGCATCCAGGTTTGGCACTGATAGCATAATGTTGAGTGTGTTAAACACGCTCTTTCAGTATTCATGTTGACATGTTTGTATTTCAAAATTGGCACCATTTGTTCTATGATTTGATTTGCTTTATTGCATCTATATTGGATTTCATTAGTTATTCTACCGTTTGCTGATTTTAAAAAAGACTGTTACGGTAACAGAGTTCTTCACTAGACAAACTATTGGATGATGGTGAATTCTAGGCACTGACCAGATTCAGAGATATGTGTCGTTGACATTCGCTCAATCCGAAAACAACGACATATCAAATATGCGAAAAGATTAATTAATCAAAATCTAACTGGCATGATGTACGGTCGGACACAGCTGGATTTGTTTAGACGGAGATCGGGATCACATATGGACATTTGTTAGTCGTAATGATATTAATGACAGTCCTGATGTAATTGATAACAGAAACAGTTCACAAAGTGCGACACAACCTGCATAACTGACTAAGTGAGCATTTAGTTGCTGGTTAACTAAGAATCACGCACGAGACTACTGTGAGTGAATCACAACATTGATATAAAATGGAGGTTTAATTAATCATGTGATTTATTTCTATTTTTAATTCACCGATTTTGAGGCATTTACGGTTGAGTAGCAAGTTATCAAATCAAGTTTCTTTTAAGTATATTTTTCTACCAACATGTTCTTATCAGTGCCAAACTTGGTCCCTAACAGCAACACACCACATGTGGAATGAAAGATTTGAGGAAGGCGGTGGAGGTCACCAAGAAAGATAGAATACAAAACGAGAACATCAGAAGCAGAGTGGGCATAACCTCATGCACCGAATACCTTCAAATACAACAAATGCAGATGTTCGGACATTTAATGAGAACAGAATACAACCAACCACCAATAACAGCATACAATAGAAAGAGATCAGGTTATAGTACTAAGGGAAGACCAAGAACAAGATGGATAGACAATATCAAGACTACACTAAATTAAACACGGATATAATACAACAAGGGCGACTAGTCTGGCCCTGGACCGCAAATTAAAGCTCTCACCCCTACAATTAACGGTATAATTGGACATCCATCATCCACCTGAGGAAAGACAATGGACAATAAAGACTATTTAAGCTCCCTATAAAGCATCTCAACAAACGTCGCAATTTTGTTCTATATATCGACATTTTTCCACGTCTTTTCCATCAGTGGCGACCTGTGTAGAAAAATGTTGGTTGCAAGGAGACAGTGGGCCAATTCATATCTATAACACGATCATTTAAAGGATCTAAAGCAGAAGGATTGAATTAATTGCACCGGGTTTTATCCCCATATGGCTCGATCCTTCACCGCAGAACTGGAACGCTTGCCACATGCCGAGCGTACTGCACAAATCACGAACTCCATAACTCCGGCAAAATTCCTAGTGGTTTCTGGGAAAATGCATTTGTGAGCAGCATGGCGTGTTCGATTCGAACCCCGACCTTCGGAACGCAAGGCAACAGCTTAACCACTTAGCCACAGAGATCCAATTAAATTGGCATATTTCAATTTTAATATATATTTTTTAAATGTATAAATAGTAACACTGCGACATACAAGGTATGTTGTAAGATGCGACGGAGGTTGGGGCCTAGGGAAGCTACCCTAGTAAATAAAAAACGTCACAGAAATCAGATGTGCTGGTAGTCGCATAACTGACACAACGTAAAATCGCAATTAGGCTCAGATAACATACAAATGATAAAGAGTGGTTTAACAAGTGGTCGATATAAAGCGTTGGAAGAAGAAAACTAAGAAGGATGTGCTGGCCTACTTGTAGGTGCATAACTGGCACAATGTACAATAACTCTTAGGGCTTCAGATCACAAAGAATGGTTTAGAAGTGGTCGATATGGAGCGTTCGAAGAAGAAGAAGAAGAGAAGAAGAAGAAAAGAACGAAGAAGAACGATAAGAAGAAAGCATGAAGCGTGTAATATCTTCCCAGAGTGCAAGTACAATAGTATAATGTGACCAGGTTTTTTTGAGTGTGCGTGCAAATTTATGAATACAGGAAGGCCATACGTCATACCTTTAATCAGCGGCGTAGTCGCGTCAGTGCAGTTTATGTAAGAACAGCGTGTTCTGTCTCACAGTTGGTCGACTAGAGAAACTCAGTCATCCACTGCTCCACAGAGAAGCCAAAACCATAATCCACAAATATTACTCTTCAATGTGGTAGAAGAATATGAATGTGGTGGGACAGATTTGACCCACTTAACCACCTTCAAAGACACCAGCAGATGATCCTGTTTTATCTGAGAACAGGCCACTGCATGAGCATCTATACCATCGTTTCCCAAATTGGGCGGTATGCCCCAGTGGGCGCTAAAGCGTTCTAGGGGGACGATAGTGGGTTCAGAAGAATTTGGGAGTGTTCAGGCGATTAGGGGTCGGTGACTCCCTAAAGAAGAAATGAAAATAACTATTTTAAAATAAATAATTTTCGTCTTTTTGCGATTGAATAATCATTGAAAATTTGAATTCTGCATTTTAATTCATCTTATGCCCGTCTTACACGATCCATTTTTTCATCAATTTTCTATTTCATGCATTAATCATTTGAAAATTGACCAAGTATTAGAAAAATATATATCAACTTTCTATGTCAAAGAGAAAATAGAGCATGTATATATGTGGGAGAGGGGCGTTGGCAAACTGTTATAATGTGGAAGGGGGCGTTACAAAGTTTATGTTGTGCAAAGTGGGCGGGGCCGAAAAGTTTGGGAATCTATGAACTAGAATAAGACGAAGAAAGCAATATTTTACTCTGGTAGTATAAAAATGTGAGCGTCTCTAACTCAAGCGGTAATGAGCTCGATCACAAACCTAAGCGTATCTAGTTCAAACTCCACGGTGGGCAAGTTTGGAAGCAAATTCGTTCCCGTATAATTTGTACAAAAGGTAAAAATAGACCTCACCGTTTAGAAAGCAATGGTAAACTACTGAACGTATAAGTGGTGCCTAGAAAAGCAACGACTCGTTTACTGTGGTTGATGGCTACGTCCTGTAAAGGATATGCCACGATTTTCATTTCAGTATAGATAATAATTTCGAAGTTTGTTGAGAACTTATACTCTAAAGGGAGCTGAAAAACTAGTTTAGATAGGATTAATTGGCTTCATTCCACTGAGTTTTTCCCAAATAGTTCGGTCACTCGCCGCAGAAATTGTGCGCCACTTCCTGTGAGTATTGCACAAGCACAATAATGTATAATAATGCTTTGTATAATACAACGCACGAACTCTGTCAATTCAGCAACAATTCTAAAGATCTCCGAAAAAATATATTCGGGAACACAATGAACACAATGATGCAGTCCCGATTCAGACCTACGACGTTCAGAACGCAAGACAAACAGCTAGACCACTGTGTCTAACTATTTAAAACATTATGATAATAGTAATCAGATTTCTGATAGAAAACCTAGTCACGACAGAGATGAAATGTCTACGCAAAATACTAAAAGTATCAAGAAGACTAGTGACGACAGAGATGAAGTGTCTACGCAGAATGTTGGGAGTATCAAGAAGAGATCGGTTTAGAAATGATAACATCAGGGAAAAGTGGGTACAACATCAGTACTGAACTTCATCAAGAAACAACAAATTAAATGGTTGGGTCACATAAACAGATTACCAACAGACAGTGTGCATCAAAGAGCAATTCTACTCCGATACAGTAGATACAAAACAAAATGCCGTCCACGCAAAAGGTGTGCCACAGAAATAACAGAGGCAGTGAAAAACACTACGAAGCGCACACAAAAGCCCGTTCTATAAATTTCTTCTTATCCTGACGATGTGAGGCAAAACATGATTAGAGAAAAGAGGAAGATAATAATAAGGATAAAAATCAAGTCATGACACCATATTGTGTAAAATATATTCTTCTTGTACCGCTATACTTTACATAGGGGCTACAAACAATTTATTCATACCGCTCTATCCTGGGTAACTCGTTCAATCACTTCCAGGAATTGAGTCCGTTATTTCTGCCTCTCTCCAGTAAAGTTCTTTCATGGTTTCCTAGGACGTTCTTTCTTTCTTGAACCGTTTGTCTCCATGCAATGTCTGCTTTGTGATTCTTTGATCATTTCATCTCAGAATACGTTCAACACACATCCTCTCTTTCTTTAAACAGTTAGTTATTAGTAGTTGACCAGACATTTCTGTGATTTCATTCCTTTTGAATTAGTCCCATTTTATCTTAACGTAAATATAACTAGTAGTTTACGTCAAATAGCTCAAACACTTTGTAATCTTTGGGTCACTGCCAGCCTTTCCCTCGGCGAAGAAATCAACGATCGAATAGGGAGTACGGCTACTACATTCGGCAAACTATCAAAGAGAGCATGGGATAACACAAAATTAACATTGCAGAAGAAGTTTCACATATATCGAGTCTGTGTAATTAGTTATTTACTATATGGCTCAGAAACATGGACAGCCTATTCAAGACACGAGAGGAGACTTAACATCTTTCACCATCAATGTCTATGATTATGAACATCAGGTGGCACGACAAGATAACCAACTCTGAAGTACTGCAACGTGCAAACTTGCCTTCCATCATGGCATGCTTAGCATTAGAAGACTAAAAGGCTAGGTCATGGGAGAATAATGGACAAAGCAGCATACCGCAACAAGTGTTCTGTGAATCTTTGGAAGGGAAGAGGCACACTACACAGATATAAGGATGTCTGCAAGGCCTCAACGAAGAACTTTTCTATTGGTCCAGCAAATGGGAAAAACTAGCTGATTACCGAGTTATGTGAAAAACAACATTACGCAAAGGTGCAGAATCTTTTGACAAGAGACTTAGGAATGAACTGAAAGACAAGAGAAACGAGCACAAACTCAGAAGTTGTCACAGTAAAACACTCGCAAATTGACAGTCAGTGAAGACGAGAAAGGCTATATATTTTACGTCATCGTGTTGCAGTTTGCAAAGCACCCAAACACTATTTATTTCACGACTACACCTCTGCATTTAATTACTATCCCGGAACCATATACAATTAATCTGACAGATTTCGCCTACGACGAGGTGGCTATATGACGTGGGGATAATTAAAGACAATTACCAGACTACATAGCCAGATTTTTGCCTTTAGACATGTCGATTCAGATCCGCAAAGTTCTACAAGAATAGGTTAAACTGCCATGCTTCGTTAATGTACTCACAATAGAATTACAAATAACTTGAATTCTCCCTAAAGAGTTAATGCTTATTTGTTTTGCTTGTTCTTCTTCTTCTTCAGCGATCTCTGGTCATGCGCTTAATTTACTGTGGACCAAACTGGGCAGTCAGCTTCAGGTCTGTCAGGTTTCCCCAAAGCTTAGTTTTCAGGTCGACTGGGTGTGGCACATGTTGCTTCTCAGCTCACCAAGGAGAGGACAGTCTTGCAGGATATGCTCTGGTGTCTGTTTCGCTTGCTGACACTGGCAGAGAGCTGTTTGACTTATTCCTAGTCTATATAAGTGTTTGTTGAGTCTGCAGTGTCCGGTGCGTAGTCGAAATATAATGACCTGGTCTGTTCTGCTTAGGTCTTTGAGGAGTCTTTTCCATAATCATATCCAGTGTTTGTCTTCCAGTCTACTGCAGATTTTCTCTGTATGAGGGTTTTAACCTCTTGAAAGACCGCGTGCCCAGCGTGTTCGTAGCGCGTTGGACTACGGGTGACTAGTCATCTGTAAGTGCGGGTTCAACTCCGCGGACTGGCGAAAAGCTACAGGTTCCCCAGATTGACGGTGTTCGTGGCACCGAGCCGAAGGGTTACGATATCCATGACACCGAGCCGAAGAGCTTTCAGCTCAAGTGCTTCTGGACCAGGGAAAAAAAACCTCTTGAAAAAGACAAGGATTGAGTAAATTTGCTCTTTGGCACTGCCCTCCTTAGCTAAGACATCAGCACTCTCATTGTCTGCAATGCCACAGTGAGATGGAATCCACTGTTTTACTTGTTAGACTATACGCTCTGATTTTAAAAAATGGGAAAATGGCTTTCTGCACGTGTTTTCGCTTTGTTAGGGCGGTGTAGAACAGAAGGGACATGAGCCTGAGAACTTTAATGGTTGCATGGCTAGTGCAGTCACAGCGAAATTGTTCAGGTTATGATTTTTCTTTACGCCCCTGACAGAAAAAAACTCCTTGCCTTACCGGGATTGAACCCTGCTTTTCCCGAATGGGAGCCTGCGCTCTAATCCATTCGACCAGACGCTCCTGTCACGCTTGTATATAACCCCACAAACCTCGCTCTTATGTTGAAAGTAGCGTGCCATGATTTGAAGAAGGTTTTAATCCCTTACTAAAGCCTAAAGAGTCAGAAGTCCAAGTATTGACTTCATTGTCCCGGGTTTTACCCCATTTAGATATGTCCCTCTCCACAGAAGTGTTATGCCACCTGCGAGGGTATTGCACAGCGCATGAACTCCGGTAACAATCCTAGTAGTCACTGGGAAAAAAATATACTTCTGAGCAAAACGACGCGGTTCTGATTCTTCTTCTTCTTCTTCTTTGCGTTCGGTTTCGTATGCTCGTCTAAATCATGAGATGGGTTGCCTCTATGAAGCTGCATGTCAGTTGGAGTTCTTCGAGAGTTCCCCATAGCTTGGTCTGTAAGCTTTGTTCATGAGGCCATGTTTCATTTCGTTGGTGTATGTATAATGGACATGACTGCAGGATGTGCTCTGGAGTCTGTGTTTCTGTCTGGCATGCACACTGTGCAGTCTGAGCAGGCTTTATTCTGTGCATGTGGTCGTTGAGCCTGCAGTGACCTGTTCTTAGGCGAAAGATTGTTGTGTGCTGTTTTCTGTTTAGTCTGCTGATGGGATCTTGTGGGTGTTTGCTGTGGGTTTGTTGCCTCCATACCTCTTTGTACTTTCTTTTGATATGTGTCTTGATTTCTGGTAGTGATACTGGGTGTTTCTGTTGTGTAAGTTTTGTTCCCTCCTTAGCCAGCATGTCTGCTCTCTCATTTCCTGGAACTCCACAGTGGGCTGGTATCCACTGGAGAATAATTTTGTTGTGTTCTGAGAGCTTGTTTAGCTGTAGTATCAGCTCTCTTTCCATGTTATCTTGTGGTTCCCTTTGTGTGGCCTGCAGGACTGACAAGCAGTCGCAAAGGAAGACAAATTTGTTGTTTTGGATGTTTCTTTGCTGCAGTATTTTGAGGCATCCACAATTGCCTGTTGTTCGGCTCTAAAATTTGTTGATAGTTCTCCAGTGGCACTTGAATTTGTTAGTGTAGTGCCATCTTGGAGTATGATGATGGTTCCGGCCCCTCCTTTCCTCGCTGTCGTGTCTGATGATCCGTCTGTGTATATATGGGTCCACTCGGGATGGGGGTATGAGGTGTCAATGTGTTCTAGTGTCTTTGCTCTCAAGATGGGACCTGTTTCTTCACCCTTTTGTCTACATTTGGAATTGTTGTTATCACTGTGAAGTTGGGTTGTAGGTCTGTGTTGTTGAATGGTACTATCATTTCCCAGGTTGCTGGGTCTTTTGAGAGGATGTCCATGTTTTTGCAGAGAGTGATTTTGACAAGTGATGGAAGCTGTGTCTTTTTATGCGGTTTTTGGTTGGTTCGTTGATTGTTTGGTGCATGGGGTTATTTTCTGTGCGTTTGAACTTTTCTGATAGTGTGAGTATTTTTGTTCCCTGCGTCGTCCCAGGCTCTCAATGCCAGCAGTTGCTTCTAGATCTTTGATTTGTGTACTTCTCAGACCTCCGGTGATGATTCTGAGGCCTGTGTTCTGTATTTTATCTAGCTTGTGTAGATTTGTTTGTGCTGCCGTTGTGTAGGCTCCTGTGCCATACTCCAGTTTTGGACGTACATATCCTGTGGATATTTGGCGTGTAGTGTTTGCATCTGCGCCCCAGTGGGTTCCTGCTAGTTTTTTCATAAGTCTTAATCTTATTGTGGCTTTCCTTTGTGTTTCTTCTATGTGGGGACCCCATGTGAGTCTTTTGTCGAATTTTATTCCTAGATAGGTAGGATTGTCCTCCTTTGGTAGTGGTTTGTTGTCCAGGTATAAGTCGACTTGTTCAGGTTTTGTAGAGAGTGAGAACAGTGTTGACACTGTCTTGTTTTGGTTTATTGTGACCCCCAAGTGTCTGCCCATTTCTTTACTGCATTTATGGCTCCTTGCATTCTGATCTTGGCAGTTCCTATGTATTCTGTTTGGGTCCATATGGCCAAGTCGTCTGCATGGAGTGCCTTGTGAATGTTAGATGTAAATTGTTTGGGGAGATCATTGATAAAGATGATGAAGAGTGTAGGGGATATTGCACTTCCTGTGGAACCCCATCTTCTAGTCTGACCAGCTTGCTTCTATGTCCTTCCAGTTTGACTCTTGCACATCGTCTGTGTAGGAAATCTCTGATCCATGTGTACATGTGACCTTTGATCCGCTTTGTGCTAGTTTTAGCAGGAGTCCTTTTTCCAGACTTTGTCGAAGGCTTTAGTCAGGTCGAAGAAGGTGCCAGCAGCTTGTGTTTGTTCTGAAGGCATCTTCAATTTCTTGGGCAAGATAGGTGGTTTGGTCATCTGTGCTTCTGTGTTTTCTGAAGCCTGATTGGCAGTCATCAAGTATTTTCTTTTCCTCTAGAAAGTTAAGCAGCCTGTTGTTTATGAGCCGCTCCATTGTTTTCCCAAGGCAGCTGAGGAGGCTTATGGGACGGTAGCTTTCTTTGTTTTCCTTGGGCTTGCCTTTTTTTCCTATAGGGATTATTTCCACCTCCTTCCATTCCTTTGGATATACTCCTTGCATCCAAGATTGGTTTATCAGGTCCAGGAGGTGTTGTCTGCCACCTGTTCCTAGGTTTATTATCATTTCGTTTGTCACCCCATCTGGTCCTGGTGCCTTTTTTTTCTTTAGTTTTTTATTGCGCTGTCCAGTTCTTTGAGAGAAAAAGGTTTGTTCATTGTGTCTTGTTTGTCTGCAAGTTGTTTGTTTATTTTTTTAGTTCTTTTTTGTTTCCCTGACTTTGATTTTGGACATGTGTATGTTGCTTTCTTTTGCAAAGCCATCCGCAAGAATGTTTGCAGCTATTTTGCCCGTGTAGGTTTTCCCTCCATCTTCTATGACTGTGCAGGCATGGCTGGTGGTGTTTTCTTCATTTAGGCTCTTTACAAGCTGCCATAGTTTTGTGCTGTCTTTTTCCATGTTTAGTGTTGCTGTTTTTCCTGCCAACTTTTTCTAATGCATGTGAGTTTTTCTTTTCTGTATATGGCTTGGTGTTTGTTGTGTTCTGTTACATTTGTGTCAGATGGGTCTTGTTCCATTTTTGTTCGTGCTGCTGTGGCTTTTCCATGTGATTGTTGTAGTTCGTTGGTCCAGAAGGGTTCGTAGTGTTTTCTTCTTCCTCTGGGGATTGATTTTTGTGCTGCTTTTAGTATGATGCTTGTGAGAGTTGTAATGTTTTTATGTATGTTGTTTGTTGTGTGGGTTTCTGTCAGTTTACCTTCAGTTAGGTTTCTGTACAGGTTCCAGTTTGCCTTTTTTGTAGTTCCAGCTGGCTATTTTTTTCCTGTTTTCTGGTGACTTGAGTTTTCCTACAGTAATAATGATTGGTTTGTGGTCGCTTCCTCCTAGTTGTTTCATCACCTCTCTTTCTGCACATCTCTGGATGTCTTCTGTGGCTATTGCCAGATCGGGTGTGCTTTGTGTTCTCCATACTCTTGAGTAGAAAGTTGGCTCTGAATCAGGTTTGTTTATGAGTATGAGTAGGTTTTCCATCATCCATTCCTCTACTTCATCTCCTCTTGAGTCCATAGTAGCATATCCCCAGCTGGGGGTGGCTTTAAAGTCGCCTAGGATTATTTGGTTCTTCTCAGCTGTATGTATGCTCTCTAGTTCTAATTTCTTGTTGTTTGGGCAGTAGTAGTTTGTAACATGTATTGGTTCTGGGAGGACATGTATTTTGACTGTTAGGTGTTCGGCTTCACCTGTACTTCTGGAGGTTTCTGAGGCTGCGATGTTGTTTTGACTAGTGTGATGATGCCTCCCTTGTGTCCGTCTCTATCCAGTCTGTATGTCTCATAGCCTCTGATGTAGAAGCGGCAGTTTTTATTTAGATGTGTTTCCTGTATGCATATGATGTCGATCTGTTGTTCATGTAGGAATTTTTGCAGTTCAAGTTTCTTTCTGGCAACGCCTTCTGCATTCCATTGCATGATCTTTAGTGTGTTGTTCTTGTTTTGACCAGTGGCATTACTCTGCTTAATCCTGGTTCTTCGATGCGCAGAGCTACTGTCAGTAGCGGGTGGATCCTTCGAGGCTTGGGATCCGGCGCTGCTCCCGCCTGGCAGCAGTCCACAGGAGCAACCCCATATCTAAGTAAATATCTGAGCATACTCACTAACCGTATTGTGCGTTGATGTCTTTTTCCATTTCTGGGTGCCCACGCCATTCTGGCTGACATGTCCGTCTTCAGTGGGGGAAGTTATGGCGTCTTCCTATCCATGTCCTGGCTCTTCCCAACACTGCCTGCCAGGCATCAGAGGTTTAGGAGTTACCTTCCGCTTTTTTAAACCAAGGTGAGCTTCCTGGGTGTGATCTTGGTGGGGATCTGGACTTGTCCACACACAGGTGGGCCATGCATCCGCTTCACCTATCAGGGGATCACACCTCCCCAGGGGTTTTTGTCTGGCTTACCCCAGCCATAGCCTGGTATTTTACCCCTTCCGGCATTGGGGGCCCAGTTATAGCGCCGGGGACTCGCTTTTGTCAGAGCCGTGTTAGTTTAAACGGGGAGCACCACGTGAAGGTACGGTTGACTTGACTGCAGGCATTTCTCATTATTTAGATGAGGCCTATAACAGTCCTTGCTCCCCGTTCTGATTCTAACCCATGACATTTGAAACGCAAGCCATGGCTTAACTACTTAGCCACAGAGACCGTCCGACTGGCTTGACTACTTAGCCACAGAGACCGCCCGACTGGCTTGACTACTTAGCCACAGAGACCGTCCGACTGGCTTGACTACTAGCCACAGAGACCGCCCGACTTGCTTGACTACTTAGCCACAGAGACCGTCCGACTGGCTTGACTACTTAGCCACAGAGACCGTCCGACTGGCTTGACTACTTAGCCACAGAGACCGTCCGACTGGCTTGACTACTTAGCCACAGAGACCGTCCGACTGGCTTGACTACTTAGCCACAGAGACCGTCCGACTGGCTTGACTACTTAGCCACAGAGACCGTCCGACTGGCTTGACTACTTAGCCACAGAGACCGTCCGACTGGCTTGACTACTTAGCCACAGAGACCGTCCGACTGGCTTGACTACTTAGCCACAGAGACCGTCCGACTGGCTTGACTACTTAGCCACAGAGACCGTCCGACTGGCTTGACTACTTAGCCACAGAGACCGTCCGACTGGCTTGACTACTTAGCCACAGAGACCGTCCGACTGGCTTGACTACTTAGCCACAGAGACCGTCCGACTGGCTTGACTACTTAGCCACAGAGACCGTCCGACTGGCTTGACTACTTAGCCACAGAGACCGTCCGACTGGCTTGACTACTTAGCCACAGAGACCGTCCGACTGGCTTGACTACTTAGTCACAGAGACCGTCCGACTGGCTTGACTACTTAGTCACAGAGACCGTCCGACTGGCTTGACTACTTAGCCACAGAGACCGTCCGACTGGCTTGACTACTTAGCCACAGAGACCGTCCGACTGGCTTGACTACTTAGCCACAGAGACCGTCCGACTGGCTTGACTACTTAGCCACAGAGACCGTCCGACTGGCTTGACTACTTAGCCACAGAGACCGTCCGACTGGCTTGACTACTTAGCCACAGAGACCGCCCGACATAACAAACAAATAAACATGTAAGTATCCACAACAGAAATGAAATATTTTGATCATAACAAGCGTCACTGTGGTTTAGAGAGAGTAGTGAGTGGGGGGACCGTTTTTGGACGACAAGGCATGGGACAACCAAGATAACGGTGGCAATAGCACATTTAGGAACCCTAGAACATGACGATGATAGTAGGTGGAAGAATTTGTCAGAAACAGAATTTTTCAAGAGAGCTCTGATGGGAGCGACGTTCTACAGAGGACATGCTACATGAAGTGAGTCTTTCAGACAGGATGTGATGAGAACAACGTTCTACACAGAACATGCTACACGAAGATAGACTTTCAGACTGATGAGAGCAACGTTCTACAAAGGACATGCTACAAGAAGTGAGTCTTTAAGATGTGCTGTGATGTGAGCAACGTTCTACAAGTATACAAATCGATGTCTTAAAACGTTGGAGGAAGAAGAAGACTACAGGCAGATGTTAATTGTACAGACAGAAACCCCCACTTCATTATATCACACTTAATGAGATATACTGTGCCAGATCTGAAGGACATGTTCAACAATACAGCACAATATAAATCCTCTTCAAATGATACATGAAGACGTCAGATATTAAACAGACCCCCAAAAAAAAAAAAACTGTCTAATCAATCGAATGTCATGCCTGCCGGCATAGGTGATCATGTCTCTCCACAACTCTCTCTCTCTCTCTCTCCTTAGTGCAGTTAATCAGTTCTGGCGTCGATCTGTTGTTGAAACATGATGTTAAGATAATCCCAACATCCATCTTCTCCCTCTGTCTTCCACGATCTCTCCTTCCCTGAATGGTACATGTTGTCACTAAATGTTCTAAACCTTCTCTTATACTCGTATGCATGAAGAACCTTGATTGTCTGATTCTTATTCTTTTGATAAGGTTTCTTTGTATGCAGGCCTGTTTTAAGACCTCATCTTTTGTTTTCTTCGCTGTCCATGGAATATTCAGCATTCTTCTGTAAAACCACATCTCTATGGCTTCCAATGATCTTATTGATTGCTTGTTTATTGTCCATGATACGCTCCCTACATAGTATTGGTTCAATATAGTACTGGAGTACTCGTTTTCGCAGTGTTATTGGTAGTGAATTCATGCATAGTGTGTTTTTCATTTTGATAAAAGCTGCTAGCGTATGAGCTATTCTACTCCTAATCTCTGTTATACATCTTCCATCTGATGTTGGAATGTTCCAAGATACTTGAATCAATGAACTCACCAATGCACATGCCAAAACGACACCCACCCTGGAATCTTGAACACATTCTTCAAACCTGCACCCGCCTCAATGATTTGAAGTCTCAAACATGACCATGTGAGACTAATCTGAAATAGAAATTATGAGCTACCCGCGAGGACCTCCTGCTGACAACTGGATTCGTGAAGGCAACTTCTTCTTGCTGTCAGGACCGTGCGGTAGATTTTCTCAGTATGATGCAAGTCTTCGAAATACGCCCTTTTTTCTTTAAAATAACCCTCGATTGGTATTTTTTTTTAAACTGCCCAAAATTGTATTTTGATTGCGCTGCTTATGCCTACCCTTTACGGTTCCGCCTGATGCGGTCGCCTCTCTGCATCATAGCACGGCACGGTCCTGCTTGTGGTCGCTATTTTAATGTTTGTAGCGTCAGACGCGTTCGTATGATGAAGTCGACTGTTGTCTGTAGCTCATCTCTGGTGTCATGTAGTTTTGAATGTAGTGTTGTGGTGTAGGGCCAGCATCCCTTTCTATGGCGGACATACAGGGGACAGTCGTGCAGGATATGTTCTGTGGTTTGATCAGCAGTGCCACAAGGACACAGAGAGGGGATGGAGACAATCGTAGCCTGTGTAAGTGTTGTTTATTCAGTCTGCTATGCTCTGTCATGAGACGTAGGGTAGGGTGTGCTCTGTCCTTGTCTGTCGAGTGTATGATAGTCTTTGCTAGATAGTTTAGATTCCATGGAGGCAATTCATTTCGCTGTTCAGACCTCTGAGCACACGAAACTGATCGCAGAAGAAGAAGAAGAATAGACAAAACAGCACAAAGTGAAGAAGAAAAATAGACCCCATGTCTCTCTCGATCGCCGCCTAGGCTGATGTACCAAATTTTCTCATGAATTCTGCTGTTGTTTTTAGGGTACAGCTTCTCCTTAACTTCGATATTTAGGACCAGGTTTCGTTTCACAGGCCTTCACAGACCCCCATGTCCGACAAAACATCACAAAGTGAATCCACTTCATTACAAAACACATCAGATATATGTGTCATCTCTTCTAAACACTCACGGACAGGTGACAAAATGCATACACCTGTCGCATTGATAATCGCTTATCATATATCATTCCTTCTCACGGTGTACTGACTCAACAGGTAACTAGAGCGAGAACATACGTCATTTGTGGGTTAACAAATATTGAAAATCGGTTAGAATCAACTACATTTGACTTATTCCTCTCCGCTCCTCGCGGAGCATAGAGCCTCAACAGTTGTTCGCCACTTTTCCCGGTCTCTGGTTGTTTTCTTTATGATCTCCCAGGATAGTCGAGCACCCTTCAGTTCCTCAAGAAGACATCGTCTCCAAGTCTGTTTAGTATGTCCCATTTTCCGTTTTCCTTGCAGGTTCCACTCGAGTGCTTGTCTAGTGACACTTAACTGTGTCTTCCGTATGGTATGACAGAACCACACCATTTTCTCCTTTTAACCTGGGCCATCTTGGGTTCATGTCTTGTTCTTATCCACAAGTCTGTGTTTGCAACTCTGTCATACCATCTCAGTCTGAGAATATACCGAAGACATCCGTTGATAAAAGTCTGAATCTTAGTTAACTATTGGGTAACTCGCCACGTTTCCGAGCCATACATCAACACAGATTTCACATTTGAGCTGAATATCTTGAGCTTTGTTTTCGTGGAAATGGTAGTAAATTTCTACACTGTGTGCAGGATAGCAAATGCTTGTCAATCTTTCCTAATCTGGCATTAATATCCTCACCAGTATCGCATGATTCGTGAACGATCAAGTGTAAAAAAAGATCTTGCTGATAGCACACTTTGCGAAATATCGAGGTTACTGAAGTGTCCTGTGCTGGAATCGCAGACAGCAAAAGGGGAGGCCGAGAATACATGGGAATCGAATTTGGGGCCGAGATCAAAATATAAGAAGAGCTGGAGGAGCTGCAGGAGAAAAGCTAAGATAAGAAGTTATAGAATGCATGTTATTGCTGACCCTATGACAACCGACTAAGCAAAGAAGAAAGAGTATCTATGATTGGTTGATATTGATTCCATGTAGACAAATTCACAATATCTTCTATACACTTCCTCAATCAAATATGGTTTTGAATCAATGTTCTTCGCTGTACTTCTGTGAAATCGACTACAGCTACTAGATAAATAGGGTATAGAATCAATGTTACTGCACTCAGGACACAACCAAAGATGATCGGTTCCTTTTCAATTTGCCCAAAGGATTGATTTCATTGCACACCGGGCTTGCCCATATGGCTCCGCCCCTGTTGGCAGAAATGGCATACCATCTGCCGAGAGTATTTCATAAAATCACGAACTCCGTAGTTCCGGCAACAATCCAATGGATATCATTAAAAAATTGTCGGATTCGAACCCACAAGCTTCAGTACGAGAGGTAAACGACTTAACCATTCCGCCATTGAGACCCCCACAAGCTTCAGTACGAGAGGTAAACGACTTAACCATTCCGCCATTGAGATCCCCACAAGCTTCAGTACGAGAGGTAAACGACTTAACCATTCCGCCATTGAGACCCCCACAAGCTTCAGTACGAGAGGTAAACGACTTAACCATTCCACCATTGAGATCCCCACAAGCTTCAGTACGGTAAACGACTAACTCACTGCCATTGAGACTTCTAAACACAAGTATTCGACATCAAGGATAAAAATTACCACTGCCATTGAGACCCACAAGCTTCAGTACGAGAGGTAAACGACTTAACCACTCCCCATTGAGACCCCACAAGCTTCAGTACGAGAGGTAAACGACTTAACCATTCCGCCATTGAGATCCCCACAAGCTTCAGTACGAGAGGTAAACGACTTAACCACTCCGCCATTGAGACCCCCACAAACTTCAGTACGAGAGGTAAACGACTTAACCACTCCGCCATTGAGACCCCCACAAACTTCAGTACGAGAGGTAAACGACTTAACCACTCCGCCATTGAGACCCCACAACTTCAGTATAAGCTTACTCGCATTGGACCCAATCAGTGGGTAAACGCTTAACCTTCCATTGGACCCAAACTGTTCTACTTTATGTTACCCTTTGTTGAAATGCTATGACTTCAGGCGTAGTAATGGCGTCTAATGACACCTATGACTAATTTTGTGCTGAAGACTTGTTTACTTATCACCAGTGTCCCTCGCTATTCAGGAGAGCCTTGCACTGACTTAAGAGATACGTGTAATATAGATCTCCAAGTAAAGGATCAGGGTTTCAAACTGGCCTAAATCCCAGAAAATTCCACAGTAGGTTACTAGCGCAGCGTGTTATCCACTACGTGTTACCTTCTTTACCCTTCACCCCTGGGGAAGAGGGGAAGGGAGGTTCTGGTCCGCAACCAAGGTTTTCCAAGCCCTCCTATCCAATGCAATTGTTTCCAGTTCTCTCCATTCTCTTGCAATGCATCTCTAACTCCCGTCTCCAGGTGTTCATAGATCTTCCATTACCTTTATTACCCTGTGGGTTCAATCGAAGGGCATGTATCTTGACGATGTCAGTGTGTGTTCTATCCATCGCCACCTTCTGCTCCTTATCTCTTGTGCCATCTGCTGTTGCCTCGCTCTATCACATAGTTCCCTGTTTGTGGTCCTGTCATATCATCGTAGATGGACTATCCGGTGCAGGCATTTATTAATGAATTTCTGAAACTTCTTGGTGTTCTCCTTAGTTCTCCATGTCTCTGCTCCATACAGAAGGACAGCCTTGACATTTGAGTGAAATATCCATTTTCTAAGTTTTATTCCTGATCATTCTTGAGCTCCATATGTTCTTCAGAATGGTAAATGTTGATATTGCCTTTCGTATTCTAATAATAACATCTTCATCAGTGCCACCTCGAGTTATCGGTTACCCCTTGTCCGCTTGTTAGCTGTATTCCTCTCCTACAGTTAAACGTGTAATAATCAACTACGAGTAAACGTAGTTGTATTCCAATTGTAAAGTTATAGAGCCTGCAGACAATTTCATTGATCTATCCTGTGCAATTCGTTCTCATATTCTATAGAAATGAGTCTGATATTTCTCGCTTGTCTCAGTAAAGATCACTTCAGAGTTTCCTATGGCGTCCTTTCTTTCTTGAACCATTTGTTTCCATTGAATGTCTGCTTTGTGATTAGTTGATCATTTCTTTCTTGAACCATTTGTTTCCCACTTGAATGTCTGCTTGTGATTAGTTGATCATTTCTTTCTTGAACCATTGTTTCCTTGAATGTCTGCTTTGTGATTAGTTGGTCATTTCTTCTCAGAGCATGTCCAAAATATATCCATCTTCTCTTTCTTATAACAGTTGTTACTAGTGGTTGACTAGACATTTCTTCTCAGAGTATGGCTAACATATCTCCATCTTCTCTTTCTTATAACAGTTGTTACTAGTGGTTGACTAGACATTTCTTCTCAGAGTATGGCTAACATATCTCCATCTTCTCCTTCTTATAACAATTGTTACTAGTGGTTGACCAGACATTTCTTCTCAGAGTATGGTTAACATATCTCCATCTTCTCTTTCTTATAACAGTTGTTACTAGTGGTTGACTAGACATTTCTCTGATTGCATCAGTTCTCCTGAATTCGTCCCATTTTATGTTCATTATTTTTCGAAGACATTTATTTTCAAATGTATTGTTAACATTTCCAGCTTGTTATTTTCAGGGTGATGAGATTAGAGCGGCATTCCACAAAGGATATCCTACATGATACATCCAGTTCTACTTGCGCAATGTGCATTTACAAACTGCTTAAATTTCTGGATAGGTTCAACATTAATTTTAGAGCCCCCATCTAACAGGAGGCTGTCAAGAGACCGAAAAACATCCCCCTTATTCATCCTAAGCTCGCAGACAATTGATGCAAACCTGTCTGCTCTCTCATTTACTGCAAACATGCATGCCCAGTAGATCCCCATGAGCCTCTGGTGGTTGGTAACCTCTATAGACAACATCTACTCCTACCCTAACCTGCCAATCTGGATTTACTGAAGCATTGACAGAGTGTCAGATGAAACAACAGCCCAAGTAAACAGAGTCATAGAGAGCCACAGGAAAACAGCAGTAACTGCCATTCTCATACTGAAAGTAGTTGTACTTATGCTCCACTTCACGATAACCAAGAAACCCCAGCCTGACTTCGCACCATGATGCACAGACCCATCGGTATAAACAACAACATCATCATCACTTGCAGTATCTTCTATCAGCTGTTTAACTGCGAGTTCAGCCCTCATATTGCCCCAATCACTACAATCTCTTCCTAGAGTACTTAGAAAATAGGTAAGTACCAATTGAGGAGCAAATGAACAAACACTAAAGAAGGTTTACAACGGAGCAATAAGACCAAATCTAGAGTTTGGCTCAACAGCATTAGTCACAGCTGCCAACTTGCATCTACAGACTATAGACAAAGTTAAAAAACAAACACTTGCGGAGTTATTAATAGAGACATGATATTTACACCAATCGCAGAAAGCAACTTAGTACAGAAAAATATGATTTCTATCAGTATAGAACTATTCTAAGACTCTAACTGTTGTCTTCGAGCCCATCCAGTCTCAAATCTTCCTGAGCATACCCATTGAATCATTGAGAAATTTGTTTTATTTTTGTGCCAGGGCATGCAGGCATAAAGAAGGATGAAAGCGATGGTGGCTTGCCAGTATGAATTCTGGAGGAAGCAAACAAGCAATAGACCAGATTAATATTCTGAATTCTCTATGGAAGAGAGGGCTTGTAAACGATTCAAATAATGGGGGTAAATCTGCAAGAACACTAAATAAATGTAGTGTAGCTAGACAAGAGCTCAATACTGGTAGCAAAGAAGAATAGTAAACCAACAAAGAACTGGTGTCATTCATTGCAATATGCTGAGACATACTGAGGAGGAGATTGGAACATTTATCGACTAATTGGTTTGATGTGCGGTTATGATGATCTGATGACTAACCTAAATGAGAATACTCATGCATCCAAGAAAGCGCTGTTAATTGATCTGGCACTGGGACAACTAAAACATAACAGCTTTGTCAATCGGGGAAAGTGACTTAAAATGCAGCATCAAGAAGACCAACGCACACAACACTGCTGAAACCCAATCTCTACCGTGTACTCTGAGAACAAGTCAGTGATACGTAACAAATTATTTGCTAGTGAGTTCTACAGGTCATCTTCAGGCTATTAATTTTCACTTTACGCTCTTCCTAAGAAAGACTAGTCAACACCAAATCTGCTGGATGCAGAGCAGGCACAGACGCACTGTCTCAGTAATTTTGATTTAAAAGTTGATAAAGATTGGGCCGATGGCTCCTCCCTGTGGTACATCTTGTTAAGATTGATGAAATGGCTTGGTTAAAACAAGACAACAAGAATAAAAAGTTGACAAGAAAATGGATGGAAGTACTGGTACAAACAGGATTAAGAAAACACCATTTCATCCCTGGACATGCAGGATCTGGGTAAGAAAGAACTGATAGATTGGCTGGTATGACTATGATATTTTCATCCCTGGACATGCAGGAGTCTGGGGTAAGGAAAGAACTGATAGATTGGCTGGTATGACTATGATATTTCATCCTGGACATGCGGAGTCTGGGTAAGGAAGAACTGATAGATTGGCTGGTATGCTAGCTATCAGGAACTGCAATGGACTGAATTAACATTCTTAATTCATTGAGTCTTTCCAAAAAGAGGAATTTCAGAGCTGTGAATCCCAGTCACTGACCAGATTGACAGAGATGGGTGTTGATATTGGTGCAGCCCAAAAAGAATGACATAACAAGTATGCAAAAATATTAATTAATCAGCAACACACTAGCGTGTTGGGTCACTGGAGCGCTGCTGGATTTGTTGAGGTGGGGATTGGGGGCACCTATGGACATGTCAGAGAGCTATGATGATAGTCCTCATATAACTGATAAAACTTGTATGTTGGACGCTGCTGGATTTGTTGAGGTGGGGATCAGAGCCTCTATTAAAATGTATGAAATGCTAAGATGATAGTCCTTATATAACTTATTATGTCAAACTGGCATTCTAGGCCGCTACTGGATTTATTGAAGCAAAGATCGGAGCATCTATGGACATGTCAGGAGAGCTATGATGATAGTCCTCATATAACTTATAAAACTTGTATGTTGGGTCGTTTAACGCTGCTGGATTTGTTGAAGCGGAGATTGAAGCACCTATGGGTATGTCTCGAGTGCTATGATGATAGTCCTCATATAACTGATAACAAGACTTTTATAATATAATCCGCTAGGACCATACAACAGTAGATTCTCCATATTTCACTGACCTATGCTCTGGAGACATGGGAACAGTAAAATAAAATTTCTCACAGCTTTTTCAGATTTTAGTGTATCGTCTTCTACTTCTTGGATTCGTCCGCTATGAATTCATGTGTAGTCAGAGTGCTTGTTATGGTGCTACTGACTGATTTTTGCGTGAAGATATGCTTTCCTTATTAGCAGTGTCCCCGCCATAAAGGCGTTGTGCCGTATCCAACTTTAGAGGTACCTTAGGGTATGAGATCACTTTCCATTTCTAGAGCTTAGTGCACAGGATGATAAAGAGCCAAATCCTTTCCTCGCGTGTGAAATGTAAGTGTAAGAAGAGAGTGATTACTGTGAAATTTATAACACCAAATCCAAATATAGATCGATATGAGCAGAACAAGACCTTTCTAATCAACATTGATCTATGAAGGTGTATTCACTAAAGTAAGTTAAACGTACTTCTTAATGCCTACGATAGTCTAAGTTCTACCCTGTATACGGATCCCTATGTTAAAAGATTCAGAATGAGAAGATGTGATTCCAGTGGCAACACGGGAGACAGTGACAGCAGACGATGTCTCACAGAACACAACAACACGGCGACAAACACAACCAACGTACCTGTCGGACTTTCATTCACTGCTACTGTACGAATCCTACTAATTGGTAAAACTAGGAGAAAATTCACTATAATGTATCTCCAAAACATGATTAAAACTGCCAGGTTTAACTGGTAAATGTCTCAGTTTGTTGTATTATTCTATTATTCCATTCCTGATCGAATGTGTCTCGTCTTACTGACATATCCACTCTCGTCAACTCTCGGTTTTGTCAAAACATAAAGCGAGAGGCTGACTCATATGCCAGTATGCACACTGTGTGCCAAAATATTTAAAACAAAAAATGTTCCAAAAGTTGAACAGAGTGAGACCATGCGAGACATGTCGACTGTATGTGTTTGTTGTCCCCCAGGTCTGTCACCTTGATACAGACCAAAATTAATATAAGTAACGCTTTAAAGTAGAACAATTTTGTGTCCCGTCGGACGGTATGTATCACATGACATAATTCCAGATACCGAAGTCCTCATAAGAGCAAATATCCCACGCATGAACAACCTGTTACAGAAGGCCAATTGAGATGCAACTATCGTTGCGTAATTGAATACAGTTAGCGTTTCAATTAAAAGAGAAAAGAGGTTTATCGAAGGGCGCATATTCATTTTAACTAGCAGCACACGTCTCCCCAGCGTGTTCGTAGCGCGTTGGACTACGGGTGACAAGTCTCTGTGAGTGCGGGTTCAACTCCGCAGACTGACAGAAAAGCCACAGATTCCCCAGATTTACGGTGTTCGTGGCACCGAACCGCAGGGTTACGATGTCCATGACACCGAGCTGAAGAGCTTTCAGCTCAAGTGCTTCTGGATCGAAAAAAAGAAAAATTTTTTAATCTCGCATTATCAGGTTCTTCTTCTCTTCCACCATTTACTTCTTTATAGAAGTGTTGGGGTGAAACGTAGTGATCTTGTGTGTGCTTGTTTTAAGGCACTTTGTAAGCTGATATTCATGTTCGTAAGGCTGTTCTTGATACCGTCGCTCCATCTTTTGCTTGGTCTTCCTCTTGCTTTGTACTTATTATACTTTTTCTGTGTGACTCTCAGTGGTAGGCGATACCAGGGCATTTTGGTCAGGTGTCCAAACCCTTTAATCTGTTGTTCTATAATGAATTGCATGATTGGTTTCCCATCCAGTCTCCTTCTGATTTCTTCAATTCTAATTTTGTCACTTATTATCACACCTGCTGCTCTGATTAATCATATCTTTTTGCATATTTGGTATGTCGTTCTTTTCGGACTGTACAAATATCGACACCATCTCTCTCAACTGGTCATCGACCGGGATTCACAACATGAAAACTCCTCTGTTCGGAAAGACTCTCTCAATGCGTTAAGAATGTCATTTTGGTCCATTGAAGCTCCCTCTGATATTGTAGTCATGCCAGTCAATCTATCAGATCGTTCATTATACCTGACTCATGCGTGCCCAGGGATACAAATGAAGGTGAGTTCTCTGACCCCTGTCTGTACCCCCACCTCCAATCCAGTTATCAGTAGGAGGTCTCTCTGTGTGTTCCACACTTTCAGAATAACCTCACAGTGTCATATATCATTGAGGAGGGAACAAGTTTGAAGAGTGTGATCATGGTATATTTGTATTGGACTAATCTGTGGCTAAGTGGCTAATCCTTCGCCTTGCATTGCGAAGGTCGTTGGTTCAAATCCGAACCGCGCCGTTCTTTTCACTGGTGCATTTTTCCTGAAACCTCCAGTATGTTGCCGGAGCTTGGAGTTCGTGCTTTGTGTAATACTATCAGCAGGTGGCGTGTCATTTCTATAGAGAAGAGCTGAGCCATATGGGGTCAAACCCGGTGCAATGAAGTCAATTCTTCGGCATTAAACCCCTTTAGACTTTTGACCCTTTGTGATAAAGTGGGCAGAAAATCAACATTCTCTAGGAATACAATGCAATGCATCGAGCCAAATAGACAAATATTCTGAAGGCTGCTAAATCTGTACATACATCAGTTTCATAACGATTGATCAAATTTTCGATCACAAAAGCTTTAATTAAAATAAAATAAGATGTTTTGAGTGTTATAAATATATTGTTTTTTGTTCAGATCCGTAACTTAGATCATCCTAAACATATCTGAGGACAGAGTCTTCTTTGGGAACTGATGGCTGCTAGACTATCATGTGGGTCATAAAGAAAACAGCAGGAGACAGGAAACGTGGCAAGAACAACTTTGTTGAGCCGCTCTATGCTCCACGAAGTTAAAGTAAAAGAACCATTTCTATACTCCTGAGTACATTGAGGCAATACAGGTGTTTGGTCCATATTTTTCATTGACCATATTTATTCCATACGTCACAGCATGTTTGATGAGGTGAACATCACGACGGCTGCCTGTACTTCCCAGTGCTTTTCCTTGTGCCCAATTAAGGTGTGATCGACCTGAGTGCCATTACGGTCGAAAAATATTTCGCGCCCACTGTGAAATTGAACAGACTGTCAGTTGGCAAGTGTTTTACTGTGACAACCTCTGAGTTTTCGCTTTCTCTCTTGTTTTTAGCTCATACACAAGTCTCTTCTTAAAAGATTCTACGCCCTTGCACAATATCGTCTTCCATACAACTCTGTCAGCAGCTAGTTTTTCCCATGTACTGGGATCTCTAGAAAAGTTCTTCATTGAGGCCTTACAGACATCCTTATATCTGAGCAGTGGTCTGCCTTGGTGCCTCTTCTCCTCCGAAAGTTCCAGAACAACATTTGTTTTGGTATGCGTCAAGTTTCCATTCTTCTCACATGCCCTAATCATCTTAGTCGTCTACTGCTGATCATGTTCATGATGGAAAACAGGTTTGCACGTTGCAGTACTTCAGAGTTGGTTATTTTGTCGTCCACCTGATGTTCATATCTTGCGGAACATCGAAGGTGAAAAATGTTAAGTCTCCTCTCGTGCCTTGAGTAGGCTGTCCATGTTTCTGGGCCATACAGTAAAAAAAAACGAATTACACAGGCTCGATATATTTGAATCTTCGTCTGCAATGTTAATTTTGTGTTGTCCACGCTCGCTTGATAGTTTGCCGAATGTAATAGCCTCACTGCCTATTCGAGCGTCGATTTCTTCATCAAGAGAAAGACTATCAGTGACCAAGGACAAAAGATAGCAAAATGTTTGAACTGGCGTTAGATGGTTGCCATTTAAAGTGATATTTGTTGTGTTACTTCTCTGACATAAAACAACTGTTTTGGTAACACTTATATTCAAAGAAAATAGATCGCATGCTTTAGCCAAATTATTGAATATTCATTGCAGTGTAACCTCACTGTAAGCGACTAAGACAGCATCGTCAGTGAAAATATGATATATTTACGTATATATTATTAGGTAAGTGTATGTAGCTCCCAATCGTACCTGTTTCAAACTCCATAGCAGGCAGTTTGGACGCAAATTCGTTTCCGTGGGATTTTTACGAAAGGTGAAAATAGACCTTACCGTTCAGAAACCAATGACAAACTACTGAACATATAAGTGGTGCCTATAAAATCAACAGTCTCGTTTACTGATGTTGATGGTTACGTCCTGTAAAAGATATACTACGATTTTCATATTTATTTGTCAAATATAATGAAGACACATTTGGTAAGTAATACAGATATCATCCAGAAATCTAAAATGATAAAATAACAGATCAGTTCTCATATTTGGATATCAATTTTGATTGTAATAGAAATATTGAAGAAGAAAAACAGAAATTATACCACGAACTGTCTTCTTCTTTCTTCTTCCGTTCGTTCTTTGCGACCAATTTTAATCACTCTTTGTGATGTTTGATCTTTGCCAAGAACGTGTGTACGTTGCACATTGGTTTAGTAGGCCCCTAAACGCATAGTTCTACACGTTTAGGACACATGCATCCGATTTCAGCCAAACCTCCTTAGTCGCCTCTTACGGCATGCGTAGCAGGTAACAGTGGTCCTATTCTTTACACCCCAAATTTGGGCCCCGGTAACCACTCGGCCGCCACGAACTGTTTAAGCAACATCAGAATTTAAATTTAAATAAAATATGGAACTGCGAGTTATACAGTTTTAAAACTAAATTACGATTTTTTTTCAATTTCAATGTTGTAGCAACCGTAGTATATTGAAGCGAGAGTTGGAAAATGACTAAAGATATAGAAAATATGTTGAATGCATTTGAAAATATATATCTGCCTCAAATAATGAACATAAAATATGACGAATTCAGGAGAAGTGATGAAATCAGAAATATCTGGTAAACCACTAGTAACAACTGTTATAAGAAGGAGAGATGAGATATGCTGGGCCATGACCTCCGGGAACAGAAGACCGACTAGCTCAGACAAGTAATCGAAAATTTATGTTCAGTGTGGACTAGTTTTTGTTTGTTATAAAAGACTATAATGTTTTTTAACTGCAATTACATATATGAGCCTTGTTATTTATTATGAAATATATTATTAATACTGATATTCCTTAGTGTTAAACTTAACTTGTAACATAGCATAACCTTGATTTATCATGTTAATAATACTGATATTCTTAGTGTTAAACTTAACTGTAACTTAACATAACATAACTTGATTTATCATGTTGTGTTGTTTTTAAATGAATTTGTCCTTATCTCAAACAATATTGAATGCGAGGATCCCGCAACGGTTGTGGTCTTATTTCCTATAATATTTACTCAAGTCTGCCGGCCTTGTTATCAGAGGTCACGGCTGGGCATACTCTGAAAAGAAATAATCAGAGTATTTTAATGCAGGCAATGAAGTGGTAGGCAAAGGTTCAAGAAAAAAGAAGGAAACCCTGAAACAAACGTTACTGAGAGAGGTGAGAAATATCGGATTCGGTTCCTTAGAAGAGATTGCGAGTTTACCCAGGAAAAAGTGGTATGGAGAAAATACTTGCAGGATCTATGCAACATATAAAAATACAAGCGAAATATAAAAACTAATAACATAAGGAAGTTAATAATTATTTGAATACGAGAAAATAAACATAATTGTAATTATAGTGCACACTTTGTGTGCATGAACGACGGCAGATTTATTAATGTGGTCTCAAAGACCACGTTTACCTGGACATCAAGTGACGTTTCGTTGCCATGGCAAACTATTTATAGGAACACGCTGAAAGATGGAAAACATATACAGTTCTTTCTGGAATATTATAAATATATAATATATATCCGTTCTCTTCTCTGTCCAAGTCCTTCGTATTTCATGGACAGAAAATAGAACAATTAGATATATCCAGAAAGACCTCAAAATCAAATAAAACTGGCTAACGCTACAAATAAGAAAGAGACAATTGAGGTATTTTGGATGTAACTGATGGTTTGTACATGCCGGCTGCAGAGGAGTGCATCTGGCCTACGAGAGAGAGAAATTCCGAAGGACAGTTGGGGTGGCAAAGTTCTGCTCAGGACAAGTTATTTGATTATGATGATACAGTACATATTGACTTGTTCTTTCTCTAATGGTGTTTTGTCTAACAGCGTCAGGATAAGAAGAGATTTATAAAACTAAATCTTGTGTGTGCTTCATACTTGGTTTATTTCTATGGTACACCTTTGGCGGAGACGACCTTTTCCCTTGCATCCACTTTATCTAAATAGAATGTCCTTTGTGGCTCACTGTATGTTGGTAATTTGCTTATGAAGTTTGTTTCTTATTTTGTACCCCTTTGTTTCTGCGTCTTCATTACTAAATCGGTCTTTTCTTGATATTCTTCTCTGTGTAGACACTTTGTCGTGACTAGTTCTCTTCCGTCGTTTGATAACAACGCCCATGTTTTGGTATTGATAACGTAATGTCGCGAGAAAGATCCTGTTGTACAATACTCTTTTCTGTTCATTGTTGCATTTTAAATTGTGTGCTACTTATCTGATTTTGTTGTTTGTTTATTTGTTTGCGTTCGTTCTTATCAAACAAGTTAACCACTTGTTGTGATCTGTCTGGTTTGAGCCAAGAATTATATGCTGACATTACGGCCCGTTAGGCCGCAACGGCATATAGGACAGACACATCCGAATTTCGGTTGAGTTTCGGTCAACTCCCGGTAGATGGCGTGTCACTTTTGCGGACAGGGACGGGGCCATATGAGGAAATCCGGTGCAATGAAGTCAATCCTTCGCATTCAGACTACTTTTTAGATATTCACGTCAACATCTTAAAGCTGCATTTTCTCTATATGCTCTTCGTGTCCCATTGAACACATAAGGCTTCCACAAAAGATTTCCATTGTTGTCGCTCTGCCGCCTTTCTACCTTCTTCTTCGAACGCTCCATATCGAACATTTGTTAACCACTCTGTGTGATTTGTATGTGATCTGAGCCTAAGAGTGATTGTACGTTGTGCCAGTTAAGCGCCTACAAGAAGACCACATCCGATTTCTGCGACGATTTTCTTTTTACTAAGAGTAGCTTCCCTGTGCCCCTACATCAGCCGCCTCTTACGACATACCTAATAGGTTGTAGTGGTGTCATTATTTGCTTACCTTGTGGACCCAGCACAACACGGCCTTTCTACCAATTGTTCCCAATATCAGATCACAATATTTCAATTCACTTTCCACAGTTTTTTTCCATGTTTCCTTTGAAATACCTTCTTTTCTCATCCGCTGTCCATTTGAGACCTGTTTTTTCCGTCATTATTCATTTTTTCCCAACGTCTATCCATTTTGCTTATCTGAAACTTAATATATTAATTTGGTATTGTTTCATATCCTTAAAAACTTGTAAAAATGTTTCACTCTGATATAAAGTTCTTACATTCCAACAACAGATGTGGATTTATGTGATATGTTAGCACTTTGGATGGAGACTTCATATCTGGTTTGTTTTTCCTGTGATTAAACCAGTTGTCTGATTGCCCTCCTTCCTTTCACCCATAGCAACCAGCAAACACAGGAATCGCTTGCTTCTGTTCAAACTACACCGCAGAGGCTCAAGCACTAATACAGGTCGCAATCATGATCAATAATTCCAACTCTGACTGCCAACAAGTAGTTTTTTCACAGACGCACTATCTGTTTTGCAAGCCCTACAGAGTAACCATCCATCCCTGAGAAAAGAGCTCAGCAAGATCTCTACATTGCGGAGTACCAGGTAACGAGAAGGCAGACAAACTTGCTAAAAAGGGAGCAGAATGTGAACAAATAGACAATGAAATCACATACTTTGAAAAAAAAGCTATCATGGACATTAGAAAAGAACCTAAACCATCCAACGATGACTACCACACACTTGACAGACAAGGACAGACTATCATCTTCCGACTCAGGATAGGTCATAACAGACTGAACAAACACCTACACAGGCTGCGATTGTCCCCAACCCCTCTGTGCCTCCACTGAACAAACCACAGAACATGTCCTGCAAGACTGCCCCCTGTATGTCCTCCCAAGAAAGCAATGCTGAGCCTACAACACAACACTCAAAACTACATGGCACTAGAGATGAGCTCTAGACAACAGTCGATTTCATCATAAGAACGCGTCTAACGGTATAATCATTAAAAAAGCATTTCAAAGAAGAAGCTTGCTTCTGTAACACAATTATTTTTTTAGACAGGAATGTGTTGTACTTCGTCCTTGCCTAACCCCAACCTGGAGAACCAGGTCACATTTTGTCTGTCATTTTTCCTTCAACCTGTCTGACATAGGTGTCTCTACCAGAAGCAAATCTCCTGTTAGCATAGCTTTCCGGATCATGGAGGCACGCAAGCTCCCAAACAAAAATATGAATACCATTTTATGTAATAAATCATAATAAATAAATTTATCCCATTTTATGTAATACACATATAGAAATTATATATATAGATTTAAATATACAGTATTTAATGTTGTGTGATCCAGTGTGGTTTCCCAAGTATAAAAAATGAGAACCAATGTCTCCTCTCACATGTCATGAAAGGGTATTAAGAGGGTAGTTTTGGGACTGGTGACCCCAGATTGTGTTACAGCTACAGAAAAGCCATCCATATGCTAAATTTGATTGGAAATATTTTTTGTCTTTACTAATGTGCCGCAGTGGATGTTTATGTAGAATAGAGGGACTGAGATGGTATCATAAGATTATGAAAGATGAACTCACCGAAAGAACTAAGCAGATACCAGTGGGAAAAGAGCTGAGAAAGAGATGCTAGCGATGGATATGACACACGTTGAGAAGGCCGACCGGAACCATTGCAAGACAGGTTCTGTTTTGGAACCTGCAACAAAAATGAAGCAGAGGAAGGCCTAGAAATACTTAAAGAAGAGAACTGGATACTGATATTAAAAGGATAAGCAAGACGTGGAAAGAATTGAAAGGGAAGGCAAGAGAGAAAGGGCTGGAAGAAGTTTGTTGAAGACCTGTACTTCATTGGGAATTGAAAGGTGAAGAAGATGTGCCCTGGCACGAAGAGGACTTACGATGATGGTGGTTGACTGTTGATGTGATGATGTGTGATTTGATGATTGGCGGTGATTTGATGATGATGGTTGATGATTGTGATTTGATGATCATGGTCGATGATTTGATGATGATTTGATGATATGGTGGTGATGATGATGATTGATGATGATTGATGTTATGCGATGATTTGATGATGATGAGGTGAGTTGATGATTTGATGATGATGGTGGAGATTTGATGATGGTTGCAGATTGATGAGATTTGATGATGATGGTTGGAGATTTGATGATGATGATTTGATGATGTGGTGAGATTTGATAATGGTGGTTGATGATGACGGTGGCAGATTTGATGATGGTTGATGAGGTACTTAATGATGAAATACATTATGGCAACACTGCAGATACAAGAAAAACGGTGAGACACAAAATTACTTTCAGCAAATGCTTTTATTTCAATCATAATTACATGACACAAGTTTTCTTTGTTTGTTTGTTATGTTGTTTGTTTGCGCTCATTCTAATCAACCACATTAATCACTCTTTGTGGATCGCACCGAAAAGCAGTATGCTGCGTCCCTGTTAGGCCACTACAACATGTAGGACAAGCACATCCTAATTTCAGCCAAAGTCTATGCATATTATTCCAAATTTCAGCCAAAGTCTATACATATTATTCCAAATTTCAGTCAAAGTCTATGCATATTATTCCAAATTTCAGCCAAAGTCTATGCATATTATTCCCAAATTTCAGACAAAGTCAATAGCATATTATTCCAAATTTCAGCCAAAGTCTATGCATCTTATTCCAAATTTCAGCCAAAGTCTATGCATATTATTCAAAATGACACAAATTTGTACACACGGGTAACTAAGATTTTACAAACAGAAAATCCCCACTTTAACCAATGGACTTGCCCGCCTGCCCAGCGTGTTCGTAGAGCGTTGGACTGCGGGTGACTAGCCCTCTGTGAGTGCAGGTTCAATTTCGCGGGCTGGCAGAAAAGCCACAGGTTCTCCAGATTCACGGTGTTCGTGGCACCGAACCAAAGGGTTACGATGTCCATGGCACCAAGCCGAAGAGCTGAAAGCTCAAGTGCTTCTGGATCGGAAAAAAACCAAAAACCGATGGACTCCCATAATCTGCTTGGATCGCCACTGTGTATTTCTTTTAGATTTATTTTAAAGAAAATTCATTTACCTACAAAATGGTATATTACTCATAAAAATCGGTTAATGATTAAGAAAACTTCAGGTGAATTTGTACATACACCTGCAATGGGAAAATAGAACATAAATTCAATTCAGCAACAACCCGTTTTTTGAATTCAGTAGCCAATCATTTAAAGGACCACACCTGGAATTATACTGTAGCATGGTATCAAATCTGATTGGTCATAGGGAGGTCATCAGAGTGAACACTAGACTTATGCCAGGCTAGTCAGTATGAGGAGCATCTGGCCAAATGGATTAGAGAGTGGCTCTAATGCGAGAGACCCGTGTTCAATCCACAGTAAGGCCAAGGATTTTTTTCTGTCGGCGGGCCTAAAAGAAAAAATTCTAACCTGAACAGATTTGGGACGACTGCACTAGCCATGTAGCCATTAAGTTCCTCAGGTTCTTGTGCCCTATCACACCGCACTAACAAGTGGTACTACAGGCAGTAATGAGTTTAACAACAGTCAGTATCTTCTTCTTCTTTGCGTTCGTTCTTTACGACCAATTTTAATCAGTTTTTGTGGGGGACTGCCTAGAGTAATTGATAGTAGCTCGGCCTGCTAGCTGTGAGACGCCTCATAGCTCGGGTTCGAACCTACTGTCCGGCATTTGTTCGAGTCCCTGGTCTTACTCAGGACGATAACGTGAGTACCTCTGAAGTCGGAGAAAATCTGCCTGTATGGCGAGGGAATACTAATTACGAGTACATCGAGCACACGGCTGCCAGTGTAAAGTAATTTACAATGTGCACACTGCTGCCATTGTAAGAAATTGGAAAAACGGATTTACACGCAAAAATCAGTTTCAGAGATGAAACTTCGTCTGAGTTGAAAGCGGACGAAAGAAAAAAAAAAACAATCAGTTTTTGTGATATGTTTGATCTTTGCCAAGAATGTGTATACGTTGCACATTGGTTTTGAAGAAGAGCAATTATTCTTCTTCTTCAATGCAAGGGTTTCGCAGTGAGTAATTCCTATGTTTAATATTTTTCTAAAGACATCTTCAGAGATTGTTCCACCAGACTGTGGAGCATAGGTGCAATCTTATATTCCACATTGATGTGTTAGTCCCATCTCCATCCTACCTTAGTCGGCACAAATTTCTACACACATCCAGAGGACAAAATGCCAGCAATACCAGATATATAGAAAAAGTTCAGGGGCCGACATATTGGTGAACCAATGCTTAAAACGAACCAAACAAAAATAAATGAGAGGAGAGCATTTATAAACAGAACAAATCAGAGGAGAGCATTTATAAACAGAACAAATGAGAGGAGAGCATTTATAAACAGAACAAAAGAAGGTAGAACATTTATAAACAGAACAAGTGAGAGGAGAGCATTTATAAACAGAACAAGTGAGAGGAGAGCATTTATAAACAGAACAAATGAGGGGAGAGCATTTATAAACAGAACAAAAGAATGTAGAACATTTATAAACAGAACAAGTGAGAGGAGAGCATTTATAAACAGAACAAGTGAGAGGAGAGCATTTATAAACAGAACAAGTGAGGGGAGAGCATTTATAAACAGAACAATTTAAAGAAGAGCATTTATAAACAGAACAAGTAAGAGATGAGCATTTATAAACAGAACAAGTGAGAGGAGAGCATTTATAAACAGAACAATTTAAAGAAGAGCATTTATAAACAGAACAAGTGTGAGGAGAGCATTTATAAACAGAACAAGTGAGAGGAGAGCATTTATAAACAGAACAAGTGAGGGGAGAGCATTTATAAACAGAACAATTTAAAGAAGAGCATTTATAAACAGAACAAGTAAGGGGTGAGCATTTATAAACAGAACAAGTGAGGGCAGAGCATTTATAAACAGAACAAAAGAATGTAGAACATTTATAAACAGAACAAGTGAGAGGAGAGCATTTATAAACAGAACAAGTGAGAGGAGAGCATTTATAAACAGAACAATTTAAAGAAGAGCATTTATAAACAGAACAAGTAAGGGGTGAGCATTTATAAACAGAACAAGTGAGAGGAGAGCATTTATAAACAGAACAATTTAAAGAAGAGCATTTATAAACAGAACAAGTGAGAGGAGAGCATTTATAAACAGAACAAATGAAGGTAGAACATTTATAAACAGAACAATTTAAAGAAGAGCATTTATAAACAGAACAAGTGTGAGGAAAGCATTTATAAACAGAACAAATGAAGGTAGAACATTTATAAACAGAACAATTTAAAGAAGAGCATTTACAGATATGACAAATGAAAGGATCTAATTTATACAAATATGGATTATTAGACCAGATTTATACAAACAATAACATTAAGGGCAGATTTATAAAAATAACAGCGAAGGAATAGAATTATAAACATGATATATTTTCTTGCGATCGGTATTTGGATGATTATACAATCTCTCTCTGCGATCACCTAAAAGACTGATGTACCAGATCTCTCCATAATTCATTCACTCATGCAGCCTTAGCATAGGTGGGTTTCATCACATCTTCAGCGCCATTTGGAGCTCTGGTGCTTATCCTTCGGCGATGTGTCCGGATTCAGCTAGCGTTTACTGGGTTCGCTCTCTGTTAGCCTTTGGCTGTCCCCAGCCGATCTGCAAGGCAGCAGGTTGACTTCTACACATTTAGGACACATGCATCCGATTTCAGTCAAACCTCCTTAGTCGCCTCTTACGACATGCGTGGGAGGTAACAGTGGTTCTATTCGTTACACCCCAAATTTTGGCCCGGTAACCACTGGCGGCTATTCTTCTGAAACAAGTCACACGTTGAACATACATATCCTGCATGCAGAATTTGATAACATGAACCAGCACAAAAACAGGATTAGGTAGGGGTAGTCCATATTCACTACAACTGTGATCTAGACATCCATGAGAGGATGTCAGAGTTAACACATAACATACACAGATGTTTCAAATTTACACATCAAACATCAAATTCAATTTTATAAGTTTTTTTTATTATCTATCAAAATGGTCAGCTTCAGACAAGACCACCAACAATTAGATGTTAGAAAGTTCAATCCCTAAGACGCTCGCTGCCATCTTGAAACCGAGTCCAATATGATATATGGCATTGACATTAGAGGCAGACACAAATATTTATATTTAATTCAATGACATGTGACAATGGTGTGCATCTTTTTAAACATTTATGACCGACCAATCGGTATATGCTTAATTACACGCCTGACCTGATGACAGACAGTGACATGTTATATTCTCAAGGTGTAGCATGACCTAGAGGACGACATGTAAATGATAGATCGACGGAATATCCGAGGCACTAAATTCCACCTTGCACGCACTAAATTCCACCTTGCACAAAGCGCATAAGAAGGCTCGCTCTAGGTGCTTATTTTTTCAGCCTGAAGCCGAAAGACAAAACTGGGATAGAGAATAGATAGTAACATGTCCCTTGCAGAACGTCGCTTTCATCACAGCCCGCTTGAAATACCCTCTGTCTCTAGCAAGTTCTTCCGCCTCCTCCAGCTTCATGTTCAAGGTCCTTTGATGTTGTGCTGCCACCTTCGTCTTGGTCATCCCATGCCTCATACTCCATGCAATCCATTACCGTTCAATTATAATTTTTTACAATATACTAGAAGACTATATACATGGACAGTTATATGACATGCGTAAATATGTACAAATCATAGTAATATTATACTGACATGGTCAAATCTCTCTGTGCAGACAACTTGAGGGTGGGTTTTACCAAACTAAACTGGGGGCACACTGAAATTTTTGCTGACAATAGGACATTATATGGGAGTCGAGGAAAAAAAATATTGTCATTCTTAGGTCAATGAAAGAGGGAATGAGACACACAGAGTGATTTAGAATGAGTTATAATGAAGGGTAAGGTTTCTGAAAGATGTGGAAGGGACCGAGCAAGATAGCGGTGGTAAAAGAAAATTTAAGAAACCTTGAACAGGATTATTGGGGGAAGAGAACTTGTTAAAGATTGAGTTTTTTCAGGCGGACTTTGATGAGAGTGATGTTCTGTAAAGGGTGCGCTACAGGATGAGATTGAAGGAAGAGTGCCACAGTGGGGTCAGTGAAAGGATGAAGTGGTCCACAGTGGGGTCAGTGAGAGGATGAAGTGGTCCACAGTGGGGTCAGTGAGAGGATGAAGTCCACAGTGGGGTCAGTGAGAGGATGAAGTCCACAGTGGGGTCAGTGAGAGGATGAAGTCCACAGTGGGGTCAGTGAGAGGATGAAGTCCACAGTGGGGTCAGTGAAAGTATAAATGGGTCCACAGTGGGGTCAGTGAAAGTATAAATGGGTCCACAGTGGGGTCAGTGAAAGTATAAATGGGTCCACAGTGGGGTCAGTGAAAGTATAAATGGGTCCACAGTGGGTTCAGTGAAAGTATAAATGGGTCCACAGTGGGTTCAGTGAAAGTTTAAAGGGGTCCACAGTGGGGTCAGTGAAAGTATAAATGGGTCCACAGTGGGGTCAGTGAAAGTATAAATGGGTCCACAGTGGGGTCAGTGAAAGTATAAATGGGTCCACAGTGGGGTCAGTGAAAGTATAAATGGGCCCACAGTGGGGTCAGTGAAAGTATAAATGGGTCCACAGTGGGGTCAGTGAAAGTATAAATGGGTCCACAGTGGAGGTCAGTGAAAGTATAAATGGGTCCACAGTGGGGTCAGTGAAAGTATAAATGGGTCCACAGTGGGGTCAGTGAAAGTATAAATGGGTCCACAGTGGGGTCAGTGAAAGTATTAATGGGTCCACAGTGGGGGTCAGTGAAAGTTTAAAGGGGTCCACAGTGGGGGTCAGTGAAAGGATGAAAGCATCTATAGTGGAGGTCAGTGAAAGGATGAAGTGGTCCACAGCAGGTCAGGTCTGCAAAATTTGACAGACCCCTGGTTTAGATATTTATGAATATGAACCAATGAGATGAATCAGTGGAAGCGATGAACCAACCACACTTAATAGTTCAGAAATAAGCTAATCAAAATGGCATCCACTCCATATCCAGATCGATCTTGTGTCTTGCGAGGGAGAGAGGTATCAGTGTTATCAGCAGAGTTGTGGATCAGTACCGGAGATGAGATTTGTCCTTCATCATGTATCTGAAACAGAGATTAGTGCTAAGGTGAATACTTAAATAATGGTAGTTTCACAAAACACGTTGTTCGTTTGCTTGATAAAGGCCTTGTTGCTGTATTTTGTCATTGTTTTTGCAATTTGTAAAACTATAGTACTTTGTGATTACGTATTTTTCCAATCAAATAGTTTTACTGCAGTCTCATCTATTTTGTGAATAGTTTCACAAACAAGGCAAATATTAGACCAACAAAGTTATTTATTACAGAAGCAAAGACTCTCCAGAAACAATCCAGAAAAAATATGTGGAGAAAAACTAATGGAGGATACAACCCAGAGCATGACAGTATAAATACACTAAGCAGAAATGCACATACCAGTCTTCAGACTTAGAACGGACACCAGGTTTCAGAGCGCACCTCCGCCTGAGTGGTTCCCGGGCAGAGAGAGATGCCGGTCACATTATTGTGATGTTCTAGGACAGTCTGCATCTGCTGGCATGGCACAATATCAGATGGAAAGGGAGAGAGATGCCGGACACATTTTCAAGTTTTCTGTACATGCAAACACATTGTGGAATCTCGTGTTTTTATACTCAATGACTCCATGAGTATGATTCATAAAGTCAAAACAGGAATGTTGAAACACAACTGGGTGGAGGCACTGTTTTTGTCCCTGGGCATGCAGGAGTCAGGGGTAATGAACGAGCTGATTGATTTGCTGGCCTGGCTATGATATTAGAGAGAGCCGTAATGGACTGAAATGACATTCTTCAACACATTGAGAATCTTTCCCAACAGAGGAGTTTCAGGGTTCTGAATCTTAGCCGCTGATAAGATTGAGAGAGATGGGTGTTGATATGGGTACAGCCTAAAAAGAATGACATATCAAATATGCCAAAGGATTGATTAATCAAAATCAAACTGGCATGTTGGACTGCTGGACGCTGCTGGATTTGTTGAGTTGGAGATCAGACACATATGGACATAATGATCGTCCTCATATAACTGAAAACACTGTGGGCACCTTGCAGTTGCCCACAACGTCTGTTGCCCACTGTCACAATTCCTTGTCTTACCTGTCCAAGTGTTCCCAGAATTGCTGCAGTGATGCCCTGTCCAAGTGTCTGCGATGTCTGTCTAGGTTCATGATGTGCACGGACCACTTCTGGACGTTGGGGTCAACAGGAAGTTCACACCACTTCAGATGGAAGGCTTTGACTGAAATGGTACAGATTTAAAAAAAATAGGGGCTGTGAAAATTCTATCAATGTGTGTGTTTATGAGATGTGGATGGGCCCCTCTCTCTCTCCCTGTGTGTTTATGTGGTGTAGGATGGACTCCTCCCTCTCTCCCTTTGTGTGTTTATAAGGTACAGGGTAGCCTGTTTGACTGAACATCTCCCTACCTGACTGAACTTCTCTCTACTTGACTGACTTCTACCCTACTTCACTGAACTTCTCCTTACTTGACTGAACTTCTCCTTACTTGACTGAACTTCTCCCTACTTGACTGAACATCTCCCTACTTGACTGAACATTTCCCTACTTGACTGAACTTCTCTCTATTTGACTGAACTTTTGTCGGGACATAAAGAAAAATCATAACTTAAACAGTTTTGCAGTGACTGCACTAATCATGCTGCCATTAAATTGATCAGGCTCATCTCCCCCTCTGTTCTGCCCTAAAAAGCAGTGTTACAGGCAGTAACGACAGTTTATAGTCAGGCTGTAGTAATGCAGTATGTTGCCAGGGTCAGAACACAGAGGTGCAGTGACATCTTGATGAGATCTGGTTCACTGTCTGTGACCTCTGTCATCTCATTCCAGTGTCTTATGATGTGAACTCCACACCCTAACTGCAATGTCGCAAGCTTATGCCGGTGTGATCAAGTGTGTCCCCCATTTAAAGAAGTTTGAGAATCCCTGTGACAAGACAGAGAAGCTGAGACATGAGACTTTATCAAGACACTACTTACTCTTTGAAAATATCTCCACAGGGTTGGAGCTCCAAGGCCAACCCTTGAACTGCCAGGCTGGGCCCTGAACAAAGACAGCCACTACACGATCCCTGTTGACAACAAAGAACAATGATAGTATTGTATGATAAGGTCAGGAATAATAACAATTATGTTAATATAAAGAGCCATGACAACAGGCATCCATTTGTATCGGAGTAGCATTGCTCTTGGAGGCACACTGTCTGTTGGTAATCTGTTTATGTGGCCGAACCATTTAAGTTGTTGTTTCTTGATGAAGTTCAGTACTGATGTTGTACCAACCTTTTTCCTGATATCTCCATTTCTAAACCGGTCTCTACTTGATACTCCTAGCATTCTGTGTTGACACTTCATCTCTGTCGTGACCAGTCTTCTTGATACTTCCAGCATTCTGCGTACACACTTCATCTCTGCCGTCACTGGTCTTCTTGATACTCCCAGTATTCTGCGTAGACACTTCCATCTATACTGTGACTAGTTTTCTTCCATCGTTTGAGTTTCAATATCCGTATCAGAATAATCACAGTTTAAATCTAATTTGTCTTCAGGATCACTGAGCACAAGTTCAACAGCTTGTTACTTTTTTTTGGCCTGCTATGAATTTGGGTGTTGTTAGGACACCTAATATGGCACATCTGGCTGATTTTTGTATAAGGCTTGCTTTCCTTATCATTAGTATTGTGTGCCATTCCAGTAAGCCTTATTCCGACTTCTGAGGTACTTCCAAGTAATTGATAAGGAATCCTGTAATCCAACTGCATACCCTACGTTTGCCAAACTATTTTACACCCAAGTTGACTGTGAATCGCCAGAACTAGAACAGCAAAACGAAGGCAGAACGGAACAATGGAAATATATTGGTAAGACAGGGAAAGAAGAAGATATAGATAAATAGTTACCTCTGAAGTTGGAGAAGATACGCCTGTATGGTGGAGGACATTGATAGTAAGGAAAACAGGCCTTCACACACAAATATGTCAAGTGCGCTATACCAGGCACCCTGGCTATGGTTGAATTCATAGTGGGCAAACGCAAGAAGAATTCACTTACCAGTACCTCTAAAGTCAGAGAACGCACACCTGCATGGCGGGGACACTGATAAGAAAAGCACATCTTTACGCAAAAATCAGTCAGAAGCACTATACTAGGCGTCCTGACCACACCTGAATTCATGGGCAAAGCTTAAGAAGATGAAGTCACTTACCAGTCATCATTTGTCAGCTTGGATGGGTTATCAATAATTCTATAGGGAACAGTTAAACCTCCATCCTTTCGTCTGTGAATAAGCACCTCGTTGTCTCGTTTCATTCCCTGGGTTTTTTTCTCTTCTGTGCTGACAAATCTATTTGGAAAGAAAAGATAAAAGATGATGATAATTTATTGATTGATTGTAACAGCATCATTGCAATTTGGTGAATATTCATGTGTACCCTGATCTCTTTCTTACAAGTTCCTGGGACCGCTGTAGTCAGGGTACTGAACAAGCTGATAGATTGGCTGGCATGGCTACGATATTAGAGGGAGCTGTATTGGACCGAAATGACATTCTTAACACTTTGAGAGTCTTTTCAAACAGAGATGTTTCATGGATTTAATCCTGGTCTGAGACTAGATTTAGAGAGATGGGTGTTGATATTGGTACAGCCTGAAATGAATGACATACCAAATATGCAAAAATGATTGATTAACCCTTTGCCCTGTATTATTTTGACCTCTGGACGCATTTATTTTGCGATTCAAATTTAACATTCAATGTCAATTAGTTTAATCCTTTATAACTCTTGTACTGTTTCTCTAAAGTATGACATATAATATATTAAATTGTTGCTAATTGGATGTGGAATACATTAATATAATAATATTTTACATCAGGTGATATACGTTTGAGAGAATTAGGTTATTGTAGCATGACTATTTTGAAAAAAACGAAAAATCATTAAAAATATTTTTACTCTCCGGTTTGTATTACATCTTAATATTTATAGATGTTTGCAGAAGTAGTATTTAAATGAAGATAAACCATGTTGGAACATATTCTATAAGTTTCATCTAACTAGGTGCAGTAGTTTTTGTAATATTCACTTTTTAGTGCGGACACGTCAATAAATGGAATGTGGAACGCCCATTCTTTAGATGCAATTATTACATTAGACTTACAACTATCGATACTGCTTTTCATAAACAATCAAATGTCATTATTACCGTGAATTAAATATTCTTCATTACTATCACAAGTTATAATTTGATCTAACAGTACTCAAGATTACACTGTAAACATCGTCGGAAACATTAACGTTTAAAAAAAAGTCTCGACTTGAATGCAATAATACACTGCTTTCCCTCTTTCAAATCTTTGTTAAATGGAGATAGTAATGTACCTACATATATGTACTTTCCGTTTTGAAGATTTTTTTAACTTCAGTAAAGGGGTTCTGAAGATACATTCATTTCCGTGAACAGACATCCAAAAGCCGATATATCGGTTCTGCGACATCATGAACATTACTCTGAACCGATATATCGGCTTTGCAGTCCCGTTGGGTTAATCAACACTGAACTGGCGTGTTGTGCTAATGGACACTGCATGATTTGTTGAGGTGGAGATTGGAACACATATGGATATGTTCGGGGTGCTATGATGATAGTCCTCATATAACTGATAACTCTTACTTACAAGGAAGATCTCAGCAGCAATGCACGATCTCCGTAGCACAGGCAAGGGTCCTCTTTATTATTATATTATGTCCATCATTGCACCAAACAAAACAAAAGGGTATAAAGCTGAAGGAATGATTTCATTACACCTGGGTTTGCTCTATATGGCTCAGTCCCTACCTGCAGAAATGGCGCGCTACCTGCCGAGAGTATTGCACAAAGCATGAACTCTGTAGCTCCAGCAACAATCCAAGGGGTCTCTAGAAATAATGTACTTGTAAACAGAAGGGGCGCAGTTTGGATTCAAACCCATAACCTTCAGAACGCAAGGCAAAGACTTAACCACAATCAATATATTCAAAAACACAAATACAGCAGAGCATTAAAACTTTTTTTGAATTTTACGTCCTTGGTCAAATATTGCTTTTATGTGTGTGTCATGTGTAGAACTAAAGTCTTGAGTCTGTCAACCTGGGTTATCATGGGTTCCTGTCCTGTTCTTATCCACAGGTCCGTGTTTGCAAATCTGTCATATGATCTCGGTCTGAGTATCCGCCGAAGACATCTGTTGGCAAAGGTCTGAATCTTATTTCTATTTAACTTTCTGAGCCATACAGCAACATAGATTTCACATTTGAGATGAATATCCTGAGCTTTGTTTTCATGGAGATGGCAGTAGATTTTCACACTGTGTGCAGAACAGCAGAGGCTTGTCAGGCTTTCCTAATCCTGGCATTAATGTCCTCATCTTTTTTTTTTTTCCTTTTTTCCTTCATCCGCTTTCAACTCAGACGAAGTTTCATCTCTGAAACTGATTTTTGCGTGAAAATCCGTTTTCCAATTTCTTACAATGGCAGCAGTGTGCACATTGTAAATTACTTTACACTGGAGCCGTGTGCTCAATGCTCTCGTAATTAGTATTCCTCGTCATACAGGCAGATTTTCTCCCACTTCAGAGGTACTCACGTTATCGTCCTGAGTAAGACCAGGGGACTCGAACAAATGCTGGACAGTAGGTTCGAACCCGAGCTATGAGGCGTCTCACGGCTAGCAGGCCGAGCTACTATCAACTACTCTAGGCAGTCCCCCAATGTCCTCATCTAAATCTCCTGATATGACCGATTTTGCTTCCAAGATAGACAAATTCACCAATGTCTTCTATACCTCTTCCCTCAATCAATATCGGGTCTTGCTGTATGTTGTTGCTTCACAGTATTTTTGTCTTCTCTTGACTGATTTTAAGACCGACCTGTTGTGCAGTTTCTGCCAGAGCATCCACTTTTTCAAGGTTAGTAAGAAGTGTGCTAAAGATCAATATTTATCATTAACGTATATTATGCACAATTAAGGTCACTACTGTCTTAAAGAAACCATGAGAGACTCACTTCAGATCCTGAAGAATATCCTTGGCATTCAGCATGGTGATCAGAGAGGTTGATGCGGCAGGAATAATTATGATGGGGGTTCGAGAACCTGAAGATACAAATAAATAGCTTAATCAATAAACACAAATTTACTTACTTATACACCCCTGGCTACGATGGTTTTATTAAATGGTACAGACACACACATTCAGAACGAATATATATATATATATATATAAAGAGAGAGATATATATCTAGTGCATTGGTTGTGCCCTCATAACAGGCTGCATTTACTCCACAAGTTCTATAATCTTCATTGGGTTTAAGATCTCCATGAGTGTCTATCTTTCCTATGGGGGTCTATGTTGTATGCTTATTACACTGGGTCTATGTTTTCATGGTGTCTAGGTTTCCCATAGGAGCATCTGGCTGAATAAATTAGAGCACAAGCTTCCATTCGGGAGATGCAGGTTCAATCCTCAGTACAACCAAGAGTTTTTCCTGTCAGGTGCATAAAGAAAAAATCCTAACCTGAACAAGTTTCACTGTGGCTGCACTGAGCCATTAAATTCATCAGGCGCATACACCCCCATATCCCTAAACAGCGGTAACAAAGGCAGTAAAGACAGTTTTTAAGCTGTATGTTTCTTCCGCATGGTCTATGATCCTCCTGTGTTCTATGTTCCTCCCTGTTATGTTCTATGATCCTCATGTGGTCTACGTTCCTTATGGTGTCTATGTTTTCCATAGGGTCTATGTTTCCCATGGTGCCTACGTTGTATATTTATTATCTAAAACTGCTATCACAATTTTCTATAGGAAATGCCATGCTCTGGGATCCACAAACATCTTCCAGTTCTGAGCAAACATCGCACAAGTCACACACACACCTCAGAAACCATACAATTTACAAATACTAACCTTTCTTCTGATTGGGCGGAGGTCGGGCCATAGATACAGGTCTTGTCAGAGACTGTTGGACAGGTGTGGGTTGTGGCGCAAGTTGAGGTGTGGGTTGCGGAGTCTTCTTAGCTTGAGCACCCTCTGTGACAGACTTCAGGGTCATGCCATGATATGTCCCCCTTGTGTCAATTTGAAAACCTTCCGTTTCTGAAACATTAACAAAAAGACATGTTGAAATCTATGTCTACTAAGAGTAAGCAAGGAACATGGTAAATGATGAAAACAGAGAACTATTCACCAACTTCTGTGCAGCAACATTCTTCTTCTTCTAACCAGGGCTGCCAGTTTTCAATCTTGGGCAGTCAATGCCAAATTGCAGAATCGTCATGTGTTCTGTAATTGTGGAAGACTAGTGTAAAGGGTATTATGAACAGATGAGTGTGGTGGAGGAGTTCTTGTCTAGCTTTATGTAGTCCAGGACATTCAAGCAGGATATGCTGCACTTTCTACAGTGTGGTAGGTGTGTGGGTTTATTCTGTGTAGATGGTAATTCAGTCCAACATATTCTGTTCTTAACTGAAAGATAGCGCATTGATATTTTCGTAGTAGTAGATTTATAGTCCTTAGCGTTTGGTCTATTCATCTCACAGCAACATTCATAACATGGGGACCCTCACCAGTGCAATGGAGTTTGTGCAATGCCACTGAGATATTCCGTGTAAGAAAGAGGTTGGAGCACACATGGTTATTCACCAAAGGTGAAACAGTATGCACACAAAGTGTGTAACAGGTAGATGAGAAATGAATTATGGATAGAAGGTGAGCTACAGGTAGAAAGTTAGTTGAAGGTAAATGGTTAGTTAACAGGTAGAAGGTTACAGCAAAGGTGATGAAAGATTAGCCACAGGTAGGAGGTGAGTTACAGGTAGAAGGTCATGACAAAGGTGAAAGGTTAGCCACAGGTGAAAGGTTATTTACAAGCAGGAGGTGAGTTACAGTAGGTTAGTAAAACAACAATGAGAATAGATGTCTAGCAGAGTTCCCCCAATGCAATAGTATGACAGGATCACAAATAGGGAACTGTGGGATAGAGCGGGACAACAGCAGGTGTAACAAGAGATAAGGGGCAGAAGGTGGCAATGGATAGGACACACACTGAGGAGAACTCCAGGTGGCATCACAAAACAGGCCCTCCAACAGAACACTTAGGTTAACGAGGTCAGGAAGACCCAGAAACACCTGGAGACAAAAGTTGGAAACAAAATGCAGGAAAATGGGGAGAGATAGGAGAGATCTGGAAAAGATGGCATTGGAAAGGAGGGCTTGGAAAACCTTGGTTGCAGACCTATGCCTCCCTAGGGGTGAAGAAGAAGAACAATGAGAATTGAATATTTGTTAAAATTTGTTCAACTAACAATTCAAAAAGCAAATGCTGTAACTTACCAGCTAGTCCCATTGTTAAGGAACCCAAACATCTCACTGACAGCTAAACAACAGATGATCACAGTATTTTTATGCCCACTCTGTGTTACCAGAGCCAAACATGGACGATTAGCAAAACACAGGTGCAAAAAATAACTACATATGAAATGCAATGTCTACGAAAAGTTACAACAGAAAAGACAGAGTCACCAACATCAGCATAAGAAATAAAGTTGGGACAGAACCTTGCTTGAATTACATTGAGAGATAAAGAATGAAGTGGTTTGACCACTTAATAAGAATGCAACCAAACTCACAGTGTCTTCTACAAAGAACATTAGCAAAGAAGGCGTGAGGAATCCACGAAAAGATGACAAATGGCATAGCAGAATCTTGTCAAAGAGCAAAAATAACTATCAACCAAGCCATTAGTGCAGCACCATACAAAAACATAAAACCACGGCACTGGACAACAACCTGGAAAAAGTGTGACAACAAAACAAGAGGAACAATAAGAACTAAATAATATGTGGCATAGTACCTTCTTTTCCTTTAAATCGTTCCTGATCGTATCTGTTGTATCCGCTGATAGCTGGGACAGGTCTTGGTTGAGGCTGAGAGTAACATGAAGAAGAACATCATGAAACAACTGAATTGACATATATATGCTAAGACAGTAATTATTCCCTTTAAAAAATGGTCTAAAGCCGAAGGATTGACTTCATTGCACAGGGTTTTACCATTACCCCATATGGATCAGTCCCTCTCTGCAGAAATGGCATGCCACCTGCTGAATACAGCACAAAGAACGAACTCCGTAGCTCCGGCAACAATCTTAAGGAGTCTTTGGGAAAAATTTCACTCGTAAACAGAAAAGTGCGGTTAGATTTGAACCAACAACCTTCAGATCACAAGGCAGGGCTTTACTACAGAAACCCTTAAAATATGTATTCGTGTTCACCTCCCTTTGCAGAACAATTAAAAATAATTAATTTTAAAAAACAGACCTAGGGGAGTCCATCCCCTCCTTACGTGAGCCAGAACTCATAGCCTTTGACCTTGTGGTCAAAGTTTCCCGGTCTGCACCACAGGGAGGTGGGGTTAGCTTGTATGTTATATGGGTCATTAGCAGGCTACTAATTTTCACTTTTCGCCTTTCCAAGAAAGACTGCCGAACCCCAACCCTGCTGGATGCATAGCCAGGGGCAGAACACATCGTGTGGACCAGTAACCAGTGACAATGTTGAATTAATTGATTGGATTATCATCATTGCACTTCAGTGAATAACCACATGTGATCCGATCTCTTTCTTACACAGGAAGATCTCAGCGGCAGTGCATCAAACTTTGTAGCACCAGCAAGAATCCTAATGCAATTAAGAAGATGGTGAAAATATTTTGTAGAAATTTATATATTTTCCTAATAATTATGACCAGGCAGCAGCTTTCCAGCCTGCTCTTTTCAATTTTGTACAGAGTTGGGTCTTTCACTCTCTCAACTTGAACAAATGACCTACGTTTTATTGTCTGTCTCCAATAGGACTAGGAACTCAATCTCACCTACACTGAGATCATGGAATCTCTGGGAAAATATCCTGATGGCTTCTAATGTTGGACAATGACCACAAAACAAAAAAGAAACAGCACAGAACAAACCAAAAAAAAAGTTTAGAAAAAGCTTACCACAATCGAGGGGATTGAGCTCTGGGTAGAGTTTTGTGATCTTTGTGTTCCTTCCTCTCTGGCCTTGATGGACTGTAGTATGCTGAAGATGTTCTTGCAAATTGCTGAAGAACAACAAGAAAATGCTCAGCTTAATTCCAATGTACACTAATATGTGGTTATGAATGACCTCAAATCTCCCACTGCATTAAAATATCAATCAATTAAGTGCTATGTCTGCAGGTATAGGCGATCATGTCTCACCACAGCTCTATCTCCATGGTGCAGTTCTGACGTCGATCTTGTCGAATCATGATGTCAGAACATCCAACACCTTTTCCATCTGGCTTCACATTCTCTCCTTCCTGAATTTTACCATTTTCACCAAATATTCTACACCTCCTCTTCGCATTATATACCTGAAGAACAATGATTGTCTGATTCTTATTCTTTTGTTGAGGTTTCTTTGTGTGCAGGCCTATTTTAAAACCTCACCCTTTGGATTTTTGTTTCCAATGTGCCTGGGATTTCCAACACTAAAATATATCTGTTAAAAATAAGTGTTTCTTTTTCTTGCTTCGTTCTTTCACCAATTTTAATCACTCTTTGTAATATGTTTGATCTTTGCCAAGAACATGTATACGTTGCACATTGGTTTGGTAGGCCCCTAACGCATAGACTTCTACACGTTTAGAACACATGCATCCGATTTCAGCCAAACCTCCTTAGTCGCCTCTACGACATGCGTGGCAGGTAACAGTGGTTCTATTCTTTACACCCCAAATTTGGGCCCCGGTCACCACTCAGGCGAAATAAGTGTTTAAATGTGAAGGATTGACTTCATTGTACTGAGTGTCTTCTTCTTCTTCTTCAATGATCCAGCGGCACTTGAGCTTTTGCCCTTCAGCCCAAAGCTATGTAGTGGTATCTGCATGTGTTTGTAAGTTGTTCTTTTGTTCCGTATAATGTGTTTAATTTATCTGGCCTTGGAGGAAGGAGGGTCTTTCTGATGTCATCTAGTGCTTGACACTTGAAAAGGTGGTGGTGAACGGTTTAATGATGATGTGCGCACAGTTGGCACTCTGGAGTGTGTTGTGGATTAATTCTGTTCAAGTGATTATTAAGTGTTATGTGTTGGGTTCGGAGTCTAAAAATGGTGCTCTGATCTATTCTTGTAAGGTGGTTGATGTTGTCATTAAGGTTAGGGCTGGTCATATGGGTGTACATCTCTCTTCCTGTGTTTCCCATGGCCCATCTGTTCAGCCAAATTTCTTTATTTGTTGTCATTAGGATTTGCTTTGCTCTATGGAGAGTTGTTGCTGTGATTGGTTGTTCCTGTGTTGACCCTTTCTTGGCTAGCCTATCTGCTTTGTCATTTCCAGGTGTGTTTGAATGTCCAGGGATCCACTGCATGGTTATTTTGATGTCATGTGATGTAATACTGAGTGTCTTCATATGGTTTGTGTTCATGTCCGATGAAATGACGTCAGCTATTGAGAGTATTGGTAGGTTATTGGTTATTGAACTGACATCACAGCACTCCTGGCAGACCCATAGGTGCTCAGTCTCCTCTAACAGATGTCAAAGGGTATGCATATGGTGGTTCCTGTGGCTTGCTGGTTAAACATTCCTCACTCTGTCTCTCAAGCTTCCAGCTCTACTTGTGCAACGTGTAATTCTAAACTGTAAATCGCTTGATTGATTCAGCGTCCATTTTAATGTCCTCATCCAACAGTAGGTCGCCAAAAGACCAAAGAATATCCCCCTTATCCATCCTAAGCTCCCCAACAATCTAAGCTTTCGATGCAAGCTTGTCTGCTCTCTCATTGCCATGAACAACTGCATTCCCAGAACAGTAGATTCATGTGTCTCTCCTTCCTCTTTTCTCAAATTCTGTTTTGATCGTAGCGTCAGGATAAGATGAAATTTCTAGAACAAGGCTTTTGTTTGCACTCCACAGTGTTTTTCATCGCCTCTGTTATCTCTGAGGTCCACCTTTTGCGTGAATGGCCTTTTGCTATGTATGCCGTCTTGGTGTAACATTGCTTTTGGGCGCACTGCCTGTTGGTAATCTGCTTATGTGCCAAACCATTTGATTTGTTGTTTCTTGAAGAAGTTCAGTATTGTTGTTTTACACTCTTTTCCTGATGTCTTCATTTCTAAACCAGTCTCCTCTTGATACTCCCAGCTTTCTGCGTATGTTCTCTGAGGTCGACACAACTTCAAATGGATATCAGGAAAATCACTTGGAAGTAAAGGCAGTCAGCGTGATGTTGACCACATCACCCATTGTGTGCCGATGATCAATGAAAAATACAGGTCTAACACTGTATGCACCACATGGTACAAATTATGACCAAAATATGTCTACGACAAACCTCATTTCTTACACTACGCCAACACGTATGACTGACCTCATATAAATTACACCCACATGTGGTAATAACTGTTCTCCCACACAACATACTGCACCTACCTTTCCCACACTCTGTAGAATGGTTGTGCGTGTCCTCCACAACCTCTCCCTGCTAACAATATCCCTAGTGACGTCAACCTCAGCATCCACAAAGGTCCTCTGCTCGAGGGCCCCAGTCTGTAGGTCATCGTCTCCCTTGATCTTTGTTCTCTTGATGGCAAGGATTTTTGCTTTAATGGCAGCAATTTTCTCCAATGGCATGGCCTCATGGAGAGACGACGTTCTGGGGATGTGTATGTATCAGATTTACTACTTCTTCTATTATTGCATTCGTTAACACACCTTGTTTACCTTTCTTCTTCGAACGCTCCATATCGACCACTTGTTAAACCACTCTTTGTGATTTGTATGTAAGAGCGATTGTACGCTGTGCCAGTTATGCGTCTACAAGTAGGTCAGCACATCTGACTTCTGCTACGCTTTTTATTTACTAGAGTAGCTTGCCTAGGCCCATACCTTAATCGTATCTTAGGACATGCCTTGTATGTTGCAGTGTTACTATTCTTTGCTCCAATTGTGGGCCCCGGCAACACGCGGACGATTACCTTCCTTCCTTTCGCAATATTGTCTATATATTCAATGATCTTTCTTATATAAACTTCACTGTCTTGTGTAGCTCCCACAGAGGTCCATGCAGTTTTATGTTGGGTGTTTGGTCGATTACCTAATCTGATCTTTTTCTTTGCCAACGCTATTTGGATGATTATACCGTCAGACGTGTTCTTACGAAGTCAACTGTTGTCTGAAGTTCATCTCTGGTGCCATGTAGTTTTAAATGTAGTGTAGTGTTGTAGAGCCAACATCCCTTTCTAGGGATGTCTTGATGCAGTGCCACAGCTGGGATGGGGACAATCGTAGCCTGTGTTAAGTCTTTATTTTGTCTGCCATGCCCTGTCACGAGTCAGAAGACAATAGTCTATCCCTGCCTGTTGAGAGTGCAACAGCCATTGTTGGACAGCCCTTTGGCTCTTTTCCAATGTCCAGGACAGCTGTGATTTCCCCATAGTAATTCCAATTCGATCCCTACCCACTTTGCCAGACTGCAGTGCAGAAATCTCTATCCAAGTCCCCATGAGAAGTCAGAGTAGGGTCTCAATCAGTGCCAGCTCACTGACCCTTTGCTTACACTGTATTGTCACCTCTAAAGAGGTCTTTGTAGCGTAGATGTTAGGTGCTCGTCTCTCATTTCAAAGGTACTCAGTTTGCTCCCTTGTGGAGCCCTGAGAATATTTTTCCACAGATCCCTGATGGCAGTGTAGGTGAGATCGAGCTCCAAGTCCTATCGGAGGTGAACAATAACATAGGCTCAGTGTTCAAGTTGAGCACATAAAAGAACCATTGGCAGTTAAAAATCGAGAAGAGCATCCTGGTAAGCCTCTGCCCTGGCATAATTCATTAGGAAAAAAAAAATTCATAGAATTCCTACGAAATATTTGCACCATCATCTAACTTACATCGGGGATCCTTGCTGGTGTTACGAATCCGAGCACTGCCACTGAGATCTTCCTTTGTAAGAAAGAGATCCGAGCATACATGGTTACTCACCGAAGTGCAATGATGATGGTTCTATCACCCTATCAATCGTAGTCACTGTATTTCATTGTGCCCATGACCACATTCATTATTCTTAAACGATCGCGAGAGAAAGAATTTATTATTCTATTTTGAACTTACCCCAGAGCGGGAAGAACAGAAGAATCTCTTCCACCGTCAATTTTGTTGATCCAATTCATCTTTTCAATCTGCACTTGGGGGTCCTGTATATTAAATAGAGAAATAAAATACATTTGAGTGCCCTCACTAAGAAAAGTCTCAACATTAGGGATCTGCAATGGACTGAAATGACATTCTTAACGCAATGAGTCTTTCCGAAAAGAGAAGTTTCACGATTATGAATTCCAGTCGCTGACCAGATTGAGAGATGGGTGTCGATACCAGCACAGCCTGAAAAGAACTACATGCAAAATAAGCAAACAGATTGATTAATCAACATCAGTCTGGTGAGTTGGGCTACTGGAAGCTTCTGGATTTGTTGAGGTGGAGATCGGAGCACCTATGGACATGCTAGGAGTGCTATGATGATAGTCCTCATATAACTGATCATTATCCAATAGCTTGTCCTGAGCAGAATGTTGCCACCCTAACAGTCCTTTGAAATTTATCTTTCTCATAGGCCAGATGTCCCAACTCTGCAGTCACCATTCACAAAATATCTTTCAATAGCTCGTCCTGGACAGAACTTTGCCATGATAACAGTTCTTCAGATTTTCTCTCTCTCATAGGCCAGATATTCTACCTCTGTAGCAATCATTCTCAATCATCAGTTTACTGAGAAGATTGAATCCATGAATCCTGAATCCATCTTCTCTGTGGTCTTCCTCTTCGTTGGGATGCTTCCATAATGGTCTTCTACCCTTCTTGCCTTTTAATGTGATTTTATAAATATAATATACACAAAAATTACAAAGAAATAAATAGATGAATAAATCTAGAATGGTCACATAAAGTAAACAAATAAGTGTAAATTGATAGGTGGAGCCTTATATTCCACAGGGAAAGAGACAGCAAAAAAAAGTGTTCATTTACCTCAAGCCTTGGTTTCTTTTTCTCACCTTCCCCGGCATCATCGGCTGTTCGTTTTACTAAAAGTAAAACAAAAAAGAACATGAAACCACAAATTCCCTACCACTGACTTATACATATAGATGGCCTTTTGGTCTCTTCTACAGATGAAGTCAGACCTAGCTAAGTGTATTTTTTACTGTGACAACGTCTGAGTTTGCACTTGTCTATCTTGTTTTTCAGCTCATCTCTAAATCTCTTTTCAAAAGATTCTGCACCTTTGCATAATGTTGTTTTCCACATAATTTGGTCATCAGCTAGTTTTTTCCATTTGTTGGGACTGATAGAAAAGTTCTTCCTTAAGGCCTTGCAGACATCCTTATATCTGAGCTGTGGTCTGCCTTTATGTCTCTTCCCACTGAAAGTTCATAGAACCACATTTGTTGTGGTATGCGGCTACTGTCCATTCTTCTTACATGTCCTAGCCAGCTTGTCTTCTTACTACTGAGCATGCCCATGATGGTAGACAAGTTTGCATGTTGCAGTACTTCAGAGTTGGTTATCTTATCGTACCACCTGATGTTCATAATCTTGTGGATATATCGAAGGTGAAAGATGTTAAGTCTTCTCTCATGCCTTGAGTAGACTATGTTTCTGGACCATATAGTAAAGAGCTAATTATACATGCTCTGTAAATTTGACAGGGATAGTCACAGGGAAGCGGAGTGGATTTTCGAGGTATCCATTCTCATGGTAAGAGCTTACATAGACTTTTTGCCTGCTGTATCCTGTCAAAGATCTGCTTCTTCAATGATCCAGTGACAATTAGGCTTTGCCCTTGCCTAATGCTTTATAATTGTATCTTCATATATTTGTAAGTTGTTCTTTTGTTCTGTATAATGTATTCCATTTATCTGACCTTGGAGAAAGAAGGATCTTCCTGACATCATTCTCAAACCTCATTCCGATTCCAAATGGACCTCAACAGGTTTTGTAGTCACAGGTACAGGAAGTTTGAGATCGATGAGAAGTAGGTATGCCCCTGGGGGTCAAGCACTAAAGACACTGTTCACATAATGTAGCCATGACCTACTTATATAGCCTTGAGGGACCAAATACAACCATTCCATATCTCAGAAGAAACCAAACTCTGTGTTAAGGTGGAAGATATGCATGGCACCACAATCCGTCAAAAGTCTTAGTTCTACTAGAGGCCAGATTCTCCGTTTCCCTTTGGGGGACCACACACAAACTGCATGGACTTTAGCAGTCAGCGACTCATAGTCGGGCTAGTGTCAGGGTCAGTCCTGTAAACTTTTGCCACAAGGGTGGAAACATTGAAAATCCAACCAACCCGCCGCCTTGCAGTTCTGCACACACAAAAAAAACGTCCCTGTCTGTTGAAGACAAGAGTGTGTCAACTATGGTTCCGGTACTGAATTCTCTATCCGCAGTCACTTCCACAGAAGGTACATGCATATTGTCCAACTATACACAAATCTGTGCAGATGGGCTACTGGTCAGATTTTACAAACAGGAGATCCCCCTTTCCCTCCTTATAGTACCATGTCTACTAAGTTACTCTTCAGATCTGATTGATCATATAGGAGGCCGACATAGCTGACTCATGCCAAGGACTTTGATGATAAATTGAGTAGAGGAACTACTTACTCTGTGTTGGTCTTTGCGAGATTTCAAGAGGTGCACTTTTATCAATACTGCTAGCAGTGAATGTCTCCCCATTGAGGTATGCCAGAAGATCCTTTCTGTCTGAGACGACTGGACAACACTGATGCTAGCTGCCTGAAAGTCATAGATAGAACATGAGTCACAGATAGAACATGAGTCACAGATAGAACATGAGACACAGATAAAACATGAGTCATAGATAGAACATGAGTCAAGGATAGAACATGTCCCAGATAGAACATGAGTCACAGGTAGAACATGAGTCACAGATAGAACATCCCAAAAGAACACTCAATATTAACCACTGACATGATCAGAAGCTGTTTTTTCATTCAGTTGCTATGAAGCATAGCAATGGCGTCTCTGACTGATTTTTGTGTTAAGGTGTGCTTTCCTTATCACCAGTGACCCTTGACAATTAAACAAACCTTACTCCAACTTCAAGCTACTTGTAATTTAGATCCCCAAGTCAAGGATCAAGGATTCCTATAGTCTAACCGTGTACCACAAGCACATGGAGAAATTTTGCCCCTAGATGTTCTCAAACCGTAGAATTTTCACTATATGTATTCACTAGTGTAGCATAACTGCTGCTCCCGAAGCTGTTTCTATCCTGAAGCATCATCTTTGTCGTTCTTGTAACCAGTCGCTTGATGTGGTCTGAAAAACTCATGTTTGGAAGAAGCATCATCTCAGTTCACCCTATTTTATCTGAGTCATCTCTTCTTCTTATTCTTTGTGATCACTTTTTTTTATCATTATACCGTCTCTCGCATTCTTAAGATAAAGTCTACTGTTGTCTGGTGCTCATCTCCGGTACCATGTAGTTTTGAATGCAGTATTGTCTTGTAGGACCAGCATCCCTTTCTAGTGAGGACATACAGGGAACAGTCTTGCAGGAAATGTTCTATGGTTTGATCAGAGATGCCACAGGGACACAGAGGGGATGAAGACAATCGTAGCCTGTGTAGGTGTTTGTTCAGTCTGTTATGCCCTGTCATGAGTCGGAAGATGATAGTCTGTCCTTGTCTGTCGAGTGTTGTAGTGATCTTTGAATAGTTTATGTTATTTCTAATGTCCAGGATAGCTCTTTTTTTTCAAAGTATGTGATTTCATTTTCCACTTGTTCAGATTCTCCTCCCTTATTTGTAAGTGTGTCTGCCTTCTTGATGGTACCCACTGGAGTGTAGCTCTCTTGCTGGCAGAAATCTTGCTGAGCTCTTTGATCAGGGATGGAAGTTTACTCTGGAGGGCTAGCAAAACGGATAGAGTCATCTAGAAGAGTCATAGCATCTTCTGAAGGAGTCTTCCATATGCATTGAATAGGGTTCGTTTAGGCTCATCGTCGCCCCGCCTAACATTAACAATGACATTTTCCGTACCCTCATCTATGCAAATCTTTGTTCATTGTCTCAATGTCCAATGATTGATAGGACCATCATCATCGCACTTCGGTGAATAACCATGTGTGCTCTGATCTTTTCTTCACTGGAACATCTCAGCAGCAGTGGATGAACTCCGTAGCATCAGCAAAGGTTCCCTAGTGTCATTTTGAATGTGAAAAATTTTATCTGAATTTTAAAAATATTTGTTGCATGAATTTTGCCAGGAAGCAGCTTTCAACCTACTCTTATCGATTTTCAATTGTTAATTAAACCAAACTTGAACATAATGTTGAAGGAGATGAGAGAATGTGCTTGAGACCAAGAGTTTTTCATGTGGGGTGTAATGAGAGCGATGTTTGATGAGGTTCAACATAAAGATGATGTCACTTACCACTGCCTCTCGGACGTACAGAGGATGTTGAAGATGCACATGTTTTAGCAGGAACAAGATAGAGTCAAGCGTGTAGTACTCTTTGGGTATGCCATCCTTGCCTGTCCTGATTTATCATGGGGATAAAAGAAAACCAGTAAGTTCAACTGCAAAAATAACCCAATAAGTAAAACTGCACACACAAAAATAAATTTGATCAAAAAGAAAAAGTTTGACGGCAAAACAAAAAAAACAAGTTTAACTGCAAAATAAAAACAAATAAGTCATTAATGCCTGAAGTATCGCTTTTAGGCGGTGTAGAACAGGCGGGACGAGAGCCTGAAGATTTTAATGGCAGCATGGCTAGTGCAGTCGCTATGAAACTGTTCAGGTAAGGATTTTTCTTTAAGTCCTGACAGAAAAAAATCCTTGGCCTTACTGTCGATTGAACAGGAGAGGTCTCCCTCATGGGAGCAGTGCTCAAATCCATTCGTCCAGATACTACCCAAATAAGTAAAATTGCAAAAAAATTTTTAATAAGCTCAGCTGCAAAAAACCAAATAAGTTAAACTGCAAAAAACAAGAATATATAGCACAACACGAGGTTACTAGCGAAGGTGCTAATGCGCCCGGTCTTCCATGTGATCCCTTCCAAAAGATGAGTTCTTTATCTTATCAGAAATTAAATCGTGAATATTAAGCAACATAGAACATCCTTCTGGACAATCTGAATCCTATGTTGGTGCTGCACCACTGAGTAGTTCAGGGAGGCCCTTGTGCAAGAGCATTTCTTTCTTCTTCTTTGAACGCTCCATATCGACCACTTGTTAAACCACTCTTTGGGATTTGTATGTGATCTGACCCTAAGAGCGATTGTACATTGTGCCAGTTATGCACCTACAAGTAGGCCAACACATCCGATTTCTGCGCCACTTTTTATTTACTAGGAGCTTCCTCTGCCCCTTTCTCAGTCGCCTCTTACGAGGTCGCAGTCTTACTCTTCTTTGCTTCCCTTGAGGGCCCCAGCAACTGAGTAATTCAAGGAACCTCTTTGCGCTAGAACATTTCAGTTCCAGCTTCTGTCTGGAGTGGGTAGAAAATCCAGACACTTCAATGCTATGTTTATGTCATATTGAGCCTAAGAGCCCAAGCACATAAGAACCAAAATGATAAATCTGGGGCAGTCAAATGATAATCTGGGGCAGTCAAATGATAACCTGGCCAGTCAAAGTAAAATGATAACCTAGGGCAGTTAAAATCAAATGGTAACTGGCGGCAGTCAAATGTTAACCTGGGGCAGTCTTATTATAATCTGGGACATTTTAAAAAAAAGTATGTAATTGACTAAAATTTACTATTAGTTACAATTGAGTAATTTACACTTCAAAAAAAATGTAAGAGGGCTTCTTCTTCAGCCTTCTAAGCTTCAATGCTGCAGATATCACTTGCCTACATTCACCTCTAAAAGTGATTAAGGACAAACTTGAAATTATCATTCTACTGGTTTAATAATTAATGATAATTTAAACAATTATAAATATCCTTATTGTTTCTTATTTTCCATTCTCCACTATTTTCATAATACTTGTTGGACCCAAAAGATTCGTCTTAGATTATGTTTTCAATTGTATGGTTCATTGGCGTCATTCATATTGACAATGACAATATTATTATGTTGTGCTGTTTTTTGTGATTTTTGAAAAGAATGCCTCAAATAGTCTTATTACAGTTTTGTATATTGTGAGTTTATTGTTAAAGGACAAACAAACAAACGTGGGTAGAGAACTTCAAAATTACAAACTTATAACATCAGAAAGAAAAAATCAACAAAATATCAAATTCAATACGGTGAATAGTGAATGAACTGCGAACTGGTAAAGAACTAACGCTCTACTGTAGTACTGTGACTGTCTGTTTTGTTCCCATCGCAACAAAATGTTTCTAAAATTATTTAATAGTTACTATAAAAACATATTTAATCACACATCATACACACAACTGTATGTATGTAATATGTTCATTTATAGTTTTACGCGAAATGGTATCTCAGAATAAGAATACACCTGCTTTTCAGTTCCTGCTAATTGTTTAATGTTTACAACATGCCTTCAATAATATGGAAGAGCTAACCAGGGAGAGAGAGGGACACAGTTCAGAGTTCTGTTCACGTTACTGTTAAATTGCACACAATATAAATACGTCTTACCCCCAGATAACGTAGTTGGTCTTTGCATTTTTTGCCCAAGCAAACTCGCCAAAGATAATCTGATCATCTTTTTCCACAATTTCCTTTTTGTTGGTGTTATATTGACGTACAATGCTCAGAACGTCTGCCATCTTGCACGATTATATATAACTTCTATTATATCTCCGGAAGTTGTTAAAACAGGAATGTCATCCTGCACTCAATGCTTGCTAGTTCTAATGTTGGACAGAGATTATGGACAATACATATATAGTTCAAGTAGTAGAATGTCTTTTGTGGAATGTCGCTTTCATTACAGCGAGCCTGAAGAATTATCTGTCTCTAGCAAGTTCTCCCGCCTCCTCCAGTATCATGTTCAATGGGTTTTTTTTTAAATGTCCTGCTGCCGTCGTCGTCTTGGTCGTCCCCTGCCTCGTACTCTAGGAACCACGGCTTTCGCTATTCAAGGCTTCCGGACCAATATTAGTCACGTGACAATTCAAGGCCCATGAATCTACAACTGAAGTCAGTTTAAACACCAGGTTAGAAAGGACTTGTAATTCTGCCCAAATTTCGCTATTCTTGTGGATTTATGTGTGTTCTTATTCTTATGTGAAGGATTATTAATTATGCCTGAGAAGTGTTGTGTGCCTGAATGTAGGTCGAACTACAAGGGTGAAATTTATACGACAGTGTTTCAATTTCCCTCGCAAACACGCAACATTGTGCTTCGAGAAAAATGGATTCGATGTATTCCACGTAAAGACCGGGTTCCAACCAAGCACAGTGTTGTTTGTATAAAACATTTTCAGGATGAGGAAGTAATTACTGTCGAGACATTTAGAGATTCTGCTGGCACAGAACACACTGTTCAACGTCGCCCAGTTTTAAAACAGGATGCATATCCTACTATTTTTCCAGGCTTGCCTTCATATTTATCAACAGAATCCCAGTCTTTAATGAAGCGAAAGGACCCAAATCAACGAGCTGTTGAAGTTAAAAAAAAGACATGATAACGCTGTTTTAGAATGGCTGGAGACAGATTTTGTAAGCGATTTTAAGGCCTTACAGAACAGCTACGAAAATAAATTACAGCAACTGCTTAAAGGACCGTGGCATCACACATGCTTGAACAATGAATATGTTCTGTTCTACACATTAAATGTAAAGCCCTACAGAGAACCTGCCATAGAGCTCAGTATCAAAATTGCTCAAGACATGTCTTTCATTGTTTATATTAAGGAGGATTAAGTTGATACAAAATCATTCAATTGGCTTTTCAATAATGGAAAAATAGAGAGATGGTCCCAATTAGAAAATTTGCTTAGTCATTGTTTAGGCACAGATATAGAAAACAATGTAACTGTTGATGACTACATCACAAAAGCTCATGAGAATTTGCTAAAGGCGATGAATTTACTGTTTAATTTAAACTCAGAGAGTATTGTTAAAGAAGAAAATCTGCAGTTTCTGGATGAACAGCTGTTGTTGATGAGAACTAATGACAGAAGGAAGCGTTATAGTAGCAGAACTCAATGTTTGGCATTTATGGCTTACATCAAGTCTCCTGCCTGCTATCGGTTTTTGCAAAAATCAAAGTTATTATGCCTTCCGCATCCATCTACACTTAAAAACTTGATTCCATCCATGTCAAGATCATCTGGCTTTGATATGAGCAAATACTTACAGGTAAAAAGTAACATTTTATCTACAAGAGAAAGAATAGTTGCTGTTCAAATGGATGAGATATATGTTAAATCTGCTCTGAACTACACAGGAGGACAATTAATAGGGACGGCCTCTAATGCAAAAGAAAGTGCTACAACTGTACAAGCATTCATGATATCATCTATATTTGGCAGCTACACTGAGGTAGTAGGACTAATCCCCATGAAAAAAGATGACAGCAGATGATCTGCGGACCAATTTGCTTCAGACTATACAGTGTGTGCAGTCATCTGGATTCACTGTACTAGCTGTCATTGCGGATAATAGTGCAGTTAACAGAAAGGTTTACAAGGAACTGTGTGCACCTAACAAATACAGCTTTGACAATCCTCAGCAAGATGGGAAACCCATATTCCTAATTCATGACTCTGTTCATTTGTTGAAATGTATCTGGCACAACTGGCTAAATTTAAAGGATGCAGATCAGACATTTGCCTGCCCTTCATACCCTGTAAACTCTGATAATCCAGTTTTGAAAGCTACACTGTCTAGTCTGAAAACTGTGTATTTTAAGGATATACACAAAATTGTTAAACTGGCACCAAGTCTAACGTACAAAGCACTCTTCCCATCCAATCTTGATAGGCAGAAGGTACCACTGGCATTAGGTGTGTTTAATGATTATAATGTAGCAGCGCTGAGGCTAGCCGGTGAGAATGACAGTGCCAGTTTCATCAGTATAATCATTCAGTGGTGAAAAATTGTCAATGTGAAGAGTAAGTTTGGCGGCGTAAGAACTCGCAACCCTTTCTCACAGCCTGTCACTAATGAAGATCAGGCTAATTTGATACACCAGAGCCAGACCTCTCCATTGTTTCATGGATAAATTATACTCGGCTACTCGACCGAGGTGGCTTAAAATACCCAACACATTCTTTAACAGTTTTAAGTCTTATGGCTTACCTTGTTGTTCAGTCACTAATCTCTTCAGTTTATGAACAACAGTTTTTAAATTCCCCTAACCACAAGGAAATTGTGATGGACACTGACAGCTAATTTTATTCATTACTTCAAGGAAGATAAAACTGTTTGTGTAGCTTGTGGTTGTTCAATAACAGATGTTTTGGTGAGAGCCATTCCAACACTGGCAAATATTTTAATAAACAACTACAGGAAAACAAAAAATGACATAGAGAAATCCGAACAAGCTATCACATCAAATAAAAGAAAGCTTGGGAAATTTAAATAGCTAAAAATGAATCCAGAAGAATAAAAATGTTTTACACTGTTCATAATAATACCCAATGTGTATATAACAATTATTTGTGATGCAACAACTTAGACATCTATATTATGCCTTTTGAGAGTGTACACTGAGTTAGTATGTAAACAGTGCTGTATATATAGAAATAGACAAGTGTCTGGTTCATTTACCACAGACAGAGAAATACACTCAGATCATATAAATTAAGATTCTTCTGGTGAAATGTGTTGAGGGTTCATTCGTTTACAAAAGGTAGGTGTGTTTTAATTTTTGTTTCAAATGCCTTAGTTTTAAAAATGTCATTAATAAGTTGCAATCGTTTTATATACCTTCTTTATATAATCGATTGTATGTAATAATAAGAATAACAATAATTCCTCTTGTACCGTTATAGGTTACATAGGGCCTGCAATTTATCGATTGTATGTACAAGGAGTAAAATATAAACAATGTAAAATACACTAATTTTTAGCCTACCTGTCTTAGTTTAGTTCAATATTCATAATCGTGATAGTCGGCCGGTAGTTGTGACGTCATGAGTCAATATTTTGGCCAGTCAAATGGCCTCTAGTTTAAGTAGGTCATGCTAGGAACCATAACTTCCATTATTATTCTCTCCTTACCACTGTGACGTTTAACGTGGCCAAAATATTTAATCTTCCGGGTCATAATGTTATTTATGAGCCAACGCTCCTCGATATGCAAGCCGCGCATTATGTATTTCTTGGTTTTTATCTCTTCTCTGTCCGGGTTGTTTTACGATCTTTTTTGTAACACCCTGTTTCAAAAGCTTCAGTTTTGTTTTTAGTGTTTGTGTTATAGAATATAACATATATAGCACCCCAGTCATATAGCATCTCCTTTGCAGAATGTCGGTCTCATTACATCCTACCTAAAAAAAAACTAAGTTATCTCGCCACCTCCAATTTGACGTTTTTATTCTTGAGTTCTAACATCAATAGTATTAAAACTAAATTAAGAATTTTCGATTCAAATGTTGTATCAATCCTAACATATGCCAGCGAGAGTTAGAAAATGACTAAATATAGAAAGCAAGTTGAATGCATTTGAAAATAGATGTATGTGAAAGATAATGAATATAAAATGGAACGAATTCAGGAGAAGTGATGAAATCAGAGAAATGTCTGGTCAACCACTAGTGACAACTGTTATAAGAAAGAGAAGATGGAGATATGTTGGGCACACCTTGAGAAGAAATGATTAACGAATATCAAAGCAGGCATTGAAGTGGGATGCAAACGGTTCAAGAAAGAGAGAACGACCTAAGGAGATTCTGAAACGAACTTTGCTGAGAGGCAAGAAATATCGGTCTCGGTTCCATAGAGGAGATTGAGCGAGTTGCCCAGGATAGAGCGATATGTGTAACTTGCTTGCAGGCCCTATGTAACGAGAGGAATTATTATTATAACATCACATTCGATATTTCTTTAAAGACTTGATAGCTGCCACCGTCGTCCCCTGTCTTGTCTTCTATAAACTGCCCTTCACTATTATTCTCTCCAATCTATTGTAAAGTTATTTTTCAATGATCCAGCGGCACTAGGGTTCTTACCCTTCGACGCAATGCTATGTATTAGTATCTGCAAGTAACTTGCTGTTTTGTTCTGTATAATGTGTTCCATTTATCTGGCCTTGTAGGAAGAAGGATCTTCCTGACATCATCCAGAGCACTTGAGCTCTTGCATTTCGGACTAATGCTATGTAGTGGCATCTACATGTGTTTGTGAGTTGTTCTTTTGTTCTGTCAAATGTGTTCCATTTATCTGGACTTGTAGGAAAGAATAAGGATCGTCCTGACATCATCTAGCGCTTAGCACATGAAGAGCTGGTGGTGGTTTCATGAGGATGTGCACACAGCTGGCACTCTGGAGTGTGTTGTGTTTGAGTTCTATTCATGAGGTTAATAAGTCGTTCGCCGGGGACTGCCTAGAGTAGTTGATAGTAGCTCGGCCTGCTAGCTGTGAGACGCCTCATAGCTCGGGTTCGAACCTACTGTCCGGCATTTGTTCGAGTCCCTGGTCTTACTCAGGACGATAACGTGAGTACCTCTGAAGTCGGAGAAAATCTGCCTGTATGGCGAGGGAATACTAATTACGAGTACATTGAGCACACGGCTGCCAGTGTAAGTAATTTACAATGTGTACGCTGCTGCCATTGTAAGAAATTGGAAAACGGATTTTCACGCAAAATCAGTTTCAGAGATGAAACTTCGTCTGAGTTGAAAGCGAAAAAAAAAAAAAAAAGTCGTTCGCCCGTGTGTTGCCGGGGCTCGCAAGGGGAGCAACGAATAGTAACACTGTGACCAACAAGGCATGTCGTAAGAGGTCACTGAGGTAGGGACCTAGGGAAGCTACCCTTGTAAATAGGTCGCAGAAATAGTATATACTAGCCTACTTGTAGGCGCATAACTGGCACAACGTACAATCGCTCTTAGGCTCAGATCACAAAGAGTGGTTTAACAGGTGGTCGATATGGAGCGTTCAAAGAAGAAGATTAAGTGATATGTGTTGTGTTAAAAGTCTAAAAATGGTGCTTCTGGTCTCTTCTTGTCTCCTTCTTTTTCTTTGCGTTCGTTCTTTACGACCAATTTTAATCACTCTTTGTGATATGTTTGATCTTTGCCAAAAACCTGCATACGTTGCACATTGGTTTGGTAGGCCCCTAAACGCATATATTTCTACACGTTTAGGACATGTGCTTCCGATTTCAGCCAAATCTCCTTAGTCGCCTCTTACGACATGCATGGCAGGTAACAGTGGTTCTATTCTTTACACCCCAAATTTGGGCCCCGGTAACCACTCGGGCGGTCTCTTCGTGTAAGGTGGTGGATGTTATCACTGGGGTAAGTGTTGAGCATGTGTCTGTAAATCTCTCTTCCTGTGTCTCCCATGGCTCATCTGTTCAGCTAAATTTCTTTAATTGTTGTCGTTAGAATTTGCTTTGCTGTATGGAGATTTGTTGCTGTGATTATTTGTTCTTGTATTGACTGTTTCTTAGCTTGCCTATCTGCTTTATCATTTCTGGTTGTACTTGAATGTCCAGTGTTCCATTGCATAGTCATTGGGAAGTTAAATGTGACAAAAATATTTAAGTTTCCGTGATATAATGCTGCTTATGAACCAATGTTCCAAATTGTTTAGGGTGTCTATATTTTGTTACTCCTCTCTGTCCAGGTCTTGTATGATCTTCGTTTTTATTCTTCTCTGTCCAGTATGTTTTGATAGTAGTTGCTCGACAAACAGTACTTTGTTTCTTATTATTATTTTCGTTCGTTCTTATCAACCAAGTTAGAACTCTTTGCGATCTGTATGGTTTGTACAGAGAGCGGCAATACTAAGTGCTCAGTTCAGACTATCTTCATTGCACTCTTGACATGTTCATAAATGCTCCGATCTCCTTCGCAATATCTCCAACAACATCCAGCGACTAACCATACCAATTCGATGTTGATTGATGAGTCCACTGATATACCTGTTGTGCTGCTCTTTTCTGGCCCCTTCAATCCCAGATCTTGTAATCTAACTGTAGGTGATATTGGTTGTGGCGTGAATTGGTTGTGTTAGCTAGACATATATAGACGCATAGGCCAGTATATTCGGTCAGGGAAAACCTGACATACCTTAAGCTGACTGTGCAACTTTGAAGTCTACAGTTCACACGAAATTTCTCGAATACGACTCTCCTACATGTCCAAGAAACCTATGACACGGGGCGCAGCGTATTCATATTCTCGTACATAAACCACACAGAGTAACTAATTTGGTTGAGAATTCTTCTTCTTCGAATGCTGCATATTGACTGACCACTTGTTAACCATTATGTGTGATTTGTATGTGATCTGAGCATTAGAGCGAATGTAAGTTGTGTCAGTTATGCGCTTACAAGTAGGTCAGCATATCCGATTTCTGCAACACTTTATTTACTAGGCTGGTGGACAGAAAAAAACGTTATTTGCTGGCTGGTGGACAGAAAAAACGCTCTGAATTGCTTCGATATAGACACAACGTGCTGTGAATCCCTTGCTCAAGATTGCCAAATGTGGCACTGTAATAACACAAGAGGAACCCGCTTAGATGAGAATCATCATGCCGTTGAGTAGGCACAGAGAGACGAGCTGCGCGAAAGACGGACACACAACACCCACATGTCTAACCTTGATCATGTATGCCCCACCTGTGATAGGGGATTGTGTTCTAGGATTGGATTCTACAGTCACCTTCGCACACACCAGAGAGGTGCAGAATTAGAAGCACACGTCTGACTCTGTTGTCATCATCGCTTGCGATGGACGGCTAAAAAGTACATAGTCTATAGTAGTGTTTAGTGCGCTTGCCTCGTAAGTGCCAAGGCTCAGGATAAAATCCCTTAATAAGATTGAGATATTTCCGACCGTACCCGCTCACAGTCTAACCTATTCTCCAATATACCACATGGCATGAAAACAGGTTCTTTACGTTGCAAATCTGATTTCGTTTCATAGCGATTTTTTGTCAGATGAAATGGCACTAGATAAAGAGGAACTCTAAACCCTTTTTTTAGAGGAACTATTTTTTACGAGAGCGTAGTAGTTGGAGGTGCAACAGGAAGCGATCTTTTTCTTAGTGTGTTGAAGCAAGGAAGGTTGGTACTGCATTTATGATTCATGAAAACTGCCCCAAATTCCAGTATTTCAAATAATTTTGCATAATTTTCGTTAAAGTATTAGATGACTAATCATTTTTCAAGATTAATTAACATGTTATTTTGTGTCTTACACAAACATCTTTAAAAATTACATGTGTACACGTGTCGACCTGTTATCGATAATTAGCAAACTAACGGCATGCCATGATAAACATATAAAACTTATATTCTTTCAGTGAAAAACAGTCATGGGCTACAAAATAGTTAAAATACTTTATAAAAGAGTTTGTAACAAATGACATGATGGAGAGATATTTTGGTTCTGTGAACTGAATGTGATTCTACAAGATGCCAAAGGGCAAATGTAAAAACGCGAGTGACTTGACAAGTCGAGAACTGTTTGCATCTGGTCTATAATTGAAATGGGATCATTAAATAGCAAAACTTTACCAACCTAGCAGTCCTTACGAACTTCTCTCATAGGTCAAATGTCTAGCCTCTGCAGCCGCCATGCTCATATCAGTTAGTTACATCATGAATCGTCTTCACGACTTCCTCTGCTGGGATGCCTCCTATAATTATTATAATGGTCTTCTCCAATATGTCCCATTGTCTTTTTATATGCACAAAATACTTCAATTTTCTTATTTGTAGCATCAGCCAGTTTTCTCTTTTGGATAGATCTATTTGTTTTCTGTGATGAACAAGTCTGTCTGCCAGCAATGAAGTCAATGAAATGAAAATCGTGGCATATCCCAAAGGACGTAGCCATCAACCACAGTAAACAAGTCGTTGATTTTCTAGGCACCACTTATACGTTCAGTAGTTTGCCATTGCTTTCTGAACGGGTGGCGCCATCGCCTTTGTTAAAATCACGGAAACAATTTGCAAGCAAACTGTCCGCAGCGTGATTCGAACTCAGAACGTCAGGGTTAATAGACAGTCACTAGCCTAGCAGACGCCACTATTTTAAAATAGTTTCTTTATCCAACCTATGAGTAACCTAAGCAAGTTAAGGATATCTTACATGTATTGAGTTCATATAGTCATGTTTTGTAGCTCATAATTTTTGTAATTTTCTATGTAGTTTGGAAAAATGGCAAGCGCTGACCTTACATGGCTGATCATCAGGAACAACTCGTCAACTCTTCTGAAGAGAAGCAGGCAGTACATGAGTCTGGTGAGTATTGTCTTGTCTTATCCACATATTCCGTGAAGCTTGCAGGGAGTTTTTTTCTTTCTAACTTGGGAGATGTGTTTCATCTGTAGTTGCTAGTCTTTGATGTTGTAGAATGTTATCTATACATGGTGTTTTTGGTCTTCTCTGACCGCATCCGGGTTGCCGATTGTTATAGGTGACAGATGGTAGTAGTAGATCTGATTTCATTCTTATTAAGAGACCGAACCATTTTATTTGTTGGATGCATGGTGTTATTTAGACATTTCTAATGTTCTCATTTCTCAAGCTATCCCGACTTTTAACATTGATGACTTTTTTAAACAGTTCACTTCATTCATGATCTTTGGATTTAGTTAGGGACCATGATTGACATTGATAACATGAGCACTGTAAACACATCCTTAGAATTCACACTTTGTTTATGCCATCATCTCCAACTTTCTCTTGTCGCTTGAGTGGTTGGTTGCAGAGGAAATATAGATTTTTCATAGGATAGACCCAAGAAAGTGAATGCGATCCTTTCATTGACTCGAAATATTGTTTAAATGGCAAGGCGGTTAAGATGTTTGCATGTCGTTCTGAAGGTTGTGGGTTCGAATCCATAGGAGTGACATGCAGTTTTTCACGAGATCCTTGGGATTGTTACTGGAGCTGCAGAGTTCTTGCTTTGTGCAACTCTCTGCAGTTGGTGTCATTTCTGCCGACAGTGACAAAACCATATAGGGAAACCCGGTTCAATAAAGTCAATATTAAAAATTGTCTATATACTATACTCTTGTTTAAACTCCACTGTTTTGTAACTTGTATACGCCCGAGTGGTTACCTGGGCCCAAATTTGGGGTGTAAAGAATAACACCACCGTTACCTGCCACGCATGTCGTAAGAGGCGACTAAGAGGTTTGGCTGAAATCGGATGCACTGTCCTAAATGTATAGAAGTCTATGCATTTAGGGCCTACTAAACCAATGTGCAACGTATACACGTTCTTGGCAAAGATCAAACATATCACAAAGAGTGATTAAAATTGTTGTAAAGAACGAACGCTAAGAAGTAACTTGTATACAAATCTTTCTTCTACATTCTCACTAGATTGGGATTTCTGATTCTCTAATAAAAGCAGCCGTCTGCCTCAGATTATCAGCCACGCTATACAGTTTGTCTTGAACGCTGGTGTAAGTGAGCCACCTCAAGTCTGCATACTGGGGGAAGTCTGCATACTGGGGCAGTTTTGTAGGATATAATTCCTATGATTTCTGCTTCCCGTTTGTGCCAACCTCTTCCCGCAGTGAGTGTTTGCCACCCTCATGATGGTAGGTCTGACATTCTTGCTGCGGGGCTAAATGTCAGGCAGATTGCGACCATAGAATCCGTTATCCCATTCCTCATTGTGAGGGGTCGTTACACCATATTATGTGCCTTATGGCCTGGTGCATACGTTTTCTGCAAGCATTTGTTTCTGGTTAGCATTCCCTAGCGGACAAATGCATCCGATTTCAGATAAACCTCCTTAGCCTCTTACGACATGCGTTGGCAGGTAACAGTGGTTCTATTCTTTACATCCCAAATTTGGGCCTGGGTAACCACTCGGGCGGCACAGAAATCTGTCTAGTGGTGTATTACGGAACTGGTGAGTTTGTCCTGATACATCATTTGGGGCAGTCTTGAAGTACTGCAGTCTGGTGGATATGTACTATTGGTTGAATTAAGGGATGAGTTTTTTAAAAACCACAGGCGAGCCAATGAATATAGGTAAATAATATTACTTACTTAATCCCGTCATGCCTAGTGACACATGGGGCTTCAGAAAGGACTTTCCATGCTCTCCTGTCCGTGCAACCTTCAGCGCAGAGCACCACGTCAGAGATGCGGTGTCCAGTTCCTCTTCCATCATGCGCCTCCATGTTGTCCGTGGTCTGCCTTTCTTTCTCTTTCCTTCTGGTGTCCAAGTGAGGCTACCCTTGCAGGCATTTCTTGTCTCATTCTCATAACATGTCCAAGCCATTTCCATCTTCTCTTTTTGAGTATGACATTCATTGCCTCTTGTCAATCTTGGAGTAGTTGGTTATTGGATATTTTAACTGGTCAAAAGATTCCCAAGATTCTGCGAAGACAAGAGTGGTGGAAAACTGACAGCCTGCTAGTATCTCCTTTGGTCATCCTCCCAACACTCCGATCCGTAGAGCAAAACTGGCAAAACAATGCTTTTATAGAGTTTAAGCTTTGTGGTCCTATTGTAGATTTTGGACTTCCATACTCGTTTCATTTTGGCAAAAGCGGTTCTGGCCTTAGCGTGATTTTATATCTTCCTCTGTGCCACCATTTAGTGTCAGTATGCTACCAAGATATGTAAACTGCTCAACCCTTTCCAGTGTTTCATTTTCTAACATTACTGGTTGTTGGATTTCACTGTTTGTCATAATTTTTGTTTTTCCTGTGTTTGTTTTGAGGCCTACTGTCTTTGCCCTGCTGTGAAGTATTGTACTTTTCTCTTGTATATGTTCATATTTGTGTGACACCAGGGCTATATCATCTGCAAAGTCCAGATCCTCAAGCATATCGAAAGGGTCCATCTTATTCCTCTTGGTGCTTGTTGTAAATAATATAGTAAACAAGTATTAACTCTTAGTGGACCAGGGCAAAGGTCATATTTTTACAAGCCATTTGTTTTTAGAATAAAAAATGCCCATTAGTGTAGTGTTTGGTCCACAAGGGCTCTGGAAAAAAACCATTTACCAGAGTTTGAGCCATAGTGTTCTTATGGCACCCATTGCCCAGCCCTGCAGACAAGCGTTACAGTTCACGCTTAAAACAACTGACAACACTTTCCAGACTGCATCCTACTATAACCATTTATGTAGAAAAACAGAAACAAAGACGAAAAATCAATGCAATAAAGTCAATTCTTCGTCTTTAAACTTATTATTTGTGTTGATTAAAATCTTGTTTCATATTATGTGTTATTCTACTTATAGGAGCCCAACAATTTGAAGAGTCGTAACTCATTCCGTTACAATGGCTTCATACACCGTAAAACAGTTGGAATCGAGCCAGTCAAGGATGGCAAGGGAGTGGTTTTAGTAACACGCAAAACTAGAGGTAATGTGGGAGAAAAATGTTTGCATTGTAGTTAACACATATCAAATAGAGATAGTTGTTACAGTTGCATATAATCATCATATTCAAGAGTTGAAATGTTCCACTGGTTGAAATTGAACACACTACCGAAGGATAAGTACCTGATCTCCAATAGGTACTGAAGGCTTTTAACGTACATCCGTTCTTGATGTCTGGTGGACACCATATTGAGGGGATCAGCCAATGGGTAGGCCTGAAATTCTTGCATGCCCCCATGAACTGTTGCCACAGGATTTTCATTTAAACCAATCTACATGCTTGCAAGATTGGCCAATCAGCATCAAACTGGTACGGTTAGTCACTGGGTGCTGTTGAAGATATTGCGAAGATTGGAAGACCTATCAAGTCAGGAAAGCAATGAATTTATTTTGAAACTGAACCCATCTACTAGTTTAGATCTGATGAAACTGATCAAAGTAAAAGATACAAGTTTACAAGACATACTTTTATTTGTGAGAAAAATATGTCATAGTGATCTTCTTAGAATGCCTCATATCGACCACTTGTTAACCAATTTTTGTGATTTTTATGGTATCAGAGTCTAAGAGCGATTGTATGTTGTGCCAGTTATGCGCCTACAAGTAGACCGGCACATCTGATTTCTCTGATACTTTTTATTTACTAAGGTAGGTTCCCTAGACCCCTATCTCAGTCGCCTCTTACGACATGCCTTGTAGGTCGCAATTTTAATATTCTTTGGCTGAATTGCCAATCTTGAATTTTGTATACATGTGGCTGCGGAGCGATTGTGTCCTGTTCTAAGGCGCAGAATAACAACTTGTTCCAATCTGCTCATATTATAGTAATTGTCTTGTGGCTTTCTCATTGATTTAATCATCCTTTTCTTTTGGTGGTAGGTAACTGGCACATCCGGCTGCTCTCCTGCAGCACCTTCCTTGGCCAATTGGTCTGCTGTTTCATTTCCTGGTATTCCACAGTGAGAGGGTATCCACTGCAAGGCGACCCTGCGATGCTTGGACAATTTAGACAGTAGGGTCTGTAGACCTGGCAATTTTCTGGACTGAAGTGCTTGGAGTGCTGATTTTGCATCAGTCAAAAATACAACAGGTTGGAGATCGGGTCTGGTATTCAACAGTTTTTCAGTTGCCACCTTGATTGCCTGAATTTCTGCATCATAGTTGTGACAGAATTTCCCGTTGGTACTTTAATCACATCTCTAGCGTTGTTTGGGTATTCTATGTACACTCCTGCTCCTCCATTCTTCACTGCATTTTCTGCTGACCCATCCGTGTATACCCGGACCCAGAGATCATGTGGCATGCCTCTTACGACATGCCTTGTAGGTCTAATTTTAATATTCTTTGCTCCCTTGTGGGCCACGGCCTGTAATCTTTTAATCTCACTGCAAGTGGTTTGGACTAGGTTCTCTGACCACACAGATCAGTACTTGAGGACCTAAACTACAAGTACCTCAGAAGTTGGAGAAGGTACACCTGCATAGGGGGGGCACTGATATGGAAAGCACGCCTTCATGCAAAAATCAGTCAGGTGCACCATACACTGACTACGCATGAATTCATAGAGGACGAACACAGAACCAACTGCAAGGTAGTTATTGTGATGCTATTACTTGATCCAGGTCGTGCTGTTTAACTCTCTTCTGATTGCATCTATTGGTTATCGGTTACTGATCAAACAGGTCAAAGTTTAATATATTGGCATTGAATGCAGCAAACATAAAAAAAATATGATTAAAATGTCCAGCGCTGATGCCATTTGTGTGTACAATTTGAAACATAACTATTTATTATATTTGCCACAGGTCTCCGTAAGCCATCCAAGACACTGACTCGTGTTGAGTTGAAGAAAGATCCCCGTCGTACCATTGCTACTATTCGCAAGACACTTCAGAGCAACAACTACCGCAAGGATTTGGTCAATTCTGCGGTCAGGAGAACATGTGCTATCCTTAAAAGTCAGAAGCCTGTTGTGATTAAAAGCAAGGCACGTACTGCCAAGAAGGACTGATTCAATTATGTTCCTTAATAAACAAGTTTAATCTTGATTATTGTCTGTTATTTTGTGGATAAAAGTGAATCCGTTTGTTTGGTAAACAGAATAAAAACTGGAATTGTATAAATGTGCATTCTTCTTCACACTTCACCCCTAGGGAGGCATAGGTCCTGTAACCAAGGCCATTGATTTCCAGATCTCTCCACATTTTCTTGTATTCAGTCTCCAGGTTTTTCTGGGTCTTCCCTTACTCTGGGGGTTCTATCGGATATCCTGTCTCATGCTGTTGTCCGGGAGTCTCCTTGGCGTGTGTTATATCCATCGTCGCCCGAGTGGTTACCGGGGTCCAAATTGGGGTTTAATGCCAAGAATAGAACCACTGTTACCTGCCACGCATGTCTAAGAGGCGACTAAGGAGGTGGGGCTAGCTACCCCACACCGAAAAAACACTAGATGGCTACAGAACGGAGAGCAACTGAGTAAACGCTGGCTGAAACCGGACACATGCGAAGGATAAGTACCAGAGCTCCAAATGGTGCTGAAGATGTGATGTAAAACACACCAATGCTAAGGCTGCATGAATCAGATTTTCAGATGAATAGAATTTATGAGGTCTAGCTCTAGAAGATGGTGGACATTGTAAATCTGAACTATCCCATATAGCCTTAGATTTTGACAGACGTATTACATCACATGACATCAAAATAACCATGCAGTGGATCCCTGGAGATTCAAACACACCTGGAAATGACAAAGCAGATAGGCTAGCCAAGAAAGGGTCAACACAGGAACAACCAATCACAGCAACAACTCTCCATACAGCAAAGCAAATCCTAATGACAACAAATAAGGAAATTTGGCTGAACAGATGGGCCATGGAAACACAGGAAGAGATGTGTACACCCATATGGCCAGCCCTAACCTTAATGACAACATCAACCACCTTACAAGAAGAGATCAGAGCACCATTTTTAGACTCGAACCCAACACATAACACTTAATAATCACTTGAACAGAATTCATCCACAACACACTCCAACTGTGCGCACATCATCATGAAACCGTTCCATCACCACCTCTTCAAGTGTCAAACACTAGAAGACATCAGAAAGACCCTCCAAGGCCAGATAAATGGAACAAAAGAACAATTTACAAACACATGCAGATACCACTACATAGCATTGGGCGAAGGGCAAAAGCTCAAGTGCCGCTGGATCATTGAAGAAGATGAGGTCTGGTACACAGGCTTGGCGGTGATCGCATGAGAGAGATATCCATCGCCACCTTCTGCCTCTTATCTTTTGTTCCACTTGCTGTTCCACTCTATCCCACAGTTCAATGTTTGTGGTCCTGTCATACTGTCTCAGATAGAGACAGTATGACAGGACATGCACAGGCATCTATTGATGAACATCAGCAACTTTTTGTATTTCCCTAAGTTCTTTATTGCTCCGCTCCATACAGAAAGGCAGCTTTTACATTTAAGTTCAATATCATTATCTTAGTTTTATTCCTGAGCTCCATATGTTCCTCAGAATGGCTAATGCTGATCTTGTCTTTTGTATTCTAATCCTAACATCTTCATCTGTGCCACCATGACAACACTTCCCAGATATGTACATGAAATGTGCAACCTGAGTGATTCAATGAGTATGATCTGGAAGGTGTGGTCTGGTTCGGAACGCAGACAATGGACTGGAATTGCTACGAGGGTCGACAATTACATTCATGTTTGTTCCGGGGCACATAGGTGTCAACAATGGCAATGAGAGACAGGCTGGCTAGTTCTGCCACCACATCTGGGGTCAGCTAATGGATAGATCTGACATTCTGAACGAGTTGCAGCAAATATGACTGATCTAAACCAATCCATGGAACCCGCATGGAAAGTAAAATAGAGAGAAGCCTGGAAATATAGAGGCAGAGATTAATGACATACAGTGCTGGAGTCCGCAAGGGAAGCAAAGAATAGTACCACTGCGACCTATAAGGCGAGAGGCGACTGATGTAAATAAAAAGCGTTGCAGAAATCGGATGTACTGACCTACTAGTATGCACATAACTGGCACAGCGTACAATCACTCTTAGATCACATACAAATCACACGGAAGAGTTGGAAGGAGCTGCAGAGATTGCTAAACATAAGACTTGGTTGACAGCCTTTGCCCAGTTGGTGCACATGAGAAAGACAGCTCCATTTAAATGTTGTCTGTATAGCCATATGGCCCCATCTCTCTTGGCAGAAATTTCATTTTACCTGCCACAAGTTGCACAAAACCTGTAGCTCCAGCAACAATCCTAGGAATCTCTGATAACAATTGAACATATTACTGGATTCCAGATCCAAACCCAAAACCTTCAGAATGCAAGGCAAACATCTTCGCCATAGAGTCTTCAATCTGACAAATATCATGGTTATTAAGGCAGAAGATAAAAGCAAAGTTCAAGATAAAAGCAGCCTGTGAATGGAGCTAATGTGGCATATATGTATGAAAATGAGAATGTTCAGTTATGACGTAGATTAGGTCAAGGTTGTGTGATGGTGTGTAATTGTAGTGCGGGAAGGGCCGATGAACAAATGTGACCTAGGACAAGCTAGTCAGAACCGGTTTAAATAGTAAATAGACGAGATGCAATGCGTACCTGGCAAATTTCTATTTATCACTGGGGCTGCTTTTAAGTTGAACACCCTGTAGTTCCAGGTTGCGAGTGTGCAGCTTGAAACCTAATGTGGTAGAGGTGATACTATTAACTGGCTGTGCTGCAGGACACTATTCATAACTCGCATACCACTAATTCCAAGTGACTATCCTTTTGAGTTCAAGCGCCTGCAGTTTTCAATTAAACCATGTTTGGTATTGACTACGCGCAGGAACAGTCCTTCAAAGTATCTGGAATTAATTTATGGGATTCATGCTTTTCTCATGATCATTTTTATGTTTCTTGATTCATAATTAGTAACAATGACAATTTGTTCTCTGGCGATCATTCTTTTTGGCCATTTTGATCATTCTTATCAAAGCATTAAGAAGATTACAGCTATTGAAGAAGCTTGCTGGCACAACATTGGGATCAGACAAAGATACTCTGAGAGGCTTATATCTTGGTTACATCCGCTCTGCAATAGAGTACAACAGTGCTCTTCTAACAACTTGCTCCAAGACAAACCTTGATTCCCTGGACAGAGTACAGAACAATGCCTTACGTCTAATCAGCGGAGCAATGAGGTCAACACCAACCGCCGCATGTGAAATACACACAAATGTGGAACCTCTTGGGTTGCGAAGGGACAAAGCTGCTGTTGAAGCTTATGAAAGGAGCAAAAGAATGAATCAAGATCACCCCAATAAACTACTTGTTGAGAAGTTGAAACAGAGAAACAGAATTAAACAAAAGTCAATCCTCCACCACGTCAGTGAAATCAAAGACAGATACCACCTTCCAGAAACAAGACAGCAGCTGCAGAGAGTAATAGCAAACTTACCACCACATACACTCTTGAATACACCTGAAATTAGAACAAAATTGACAGATGAAGCAACTAAACGCTCCGACCCAGTCAGCCTTATGATAGCATCTCAAAAAACCATTGATGCCTATCCCCAAGAATGGATACATGTCTATACTGATGGATCTGCATTTAAAGCCACCATCAAAGCAGGTTACGGAGCATATATACAATACCCAGACAGATCATCCGAAGAGCTGTTTAGTGCATGTGGGGAGATATGCTCCAATTATGAGGCTGAAATTCATGCGATAGAAGCAGCGTTGTACCACCTGAAGACTGTTTTCGATGCCTTTCCATCAAAGGCACAAAACATAATTATCTTCACAGATTCAATGTCTGCCCTTCAAGCCCTAGAGGATGGTGGACATTGTAAATCTGAACTATCCATATAGCCCTAGATATTGACAGACTTATTACATCACATGACATCAAAATAACCATGCAGTGGATCCCTGGACATTCAAACACACCTGGAAATGACAAAGCAGATAGGCTAGCCAAGAAAGGGTCAACACAGGAACAACTAATCACAGCAACAACTCTCCATACAGCAAAGCAAATTCTAATGACAACAAATAAGGAAATTTGGCTGAACAGATGGGCCATGGAAACACAGGAAGAGATGTGTACACCCATATGGCCAGCCCTAACCTTAATGACAACATCAACCACCTTACAAGAAGAGATCAGAGCACCATTTTTAGACTTCCAACCCAACACATAACACTTAATAATCACTTGAACAGAATTCATCCACAACACACTCCAGAGTGCCAACTGTGTGCACATCATCATGAAACCGTTCACCACCACCTTTTCAAGTGTCAAGCACTAGAAGACATCAGAAAGACCCTCCTTCCTCCAAGGCCAGATAAATGGAACACACTATACGGAACAAAAGAACAACTTACAGACACATGCAGATACCACTACATAGCATTGGGCGAAGGGCAAAAGCTCAAGTGCCGCTGGATCATTGAAGAAGAAGATCATTCTTATCGTGATATATAAACAGCCTTTGCCAAGAATGTTTTTTTTACGTCACATCATTCTCCGCCATTTGAAGCTCTGGTGCTCATCCTTCGCGACGTGTCCGGTTTCAGCCAGCGTTACTGGGTTAACTCTTGGCTTTCCCAGCCTACCTACAAGGCCGCAGGTTAGACAATTTGTTCATATCAGCTCCTACGTGAAAAACTTTCAATATTGTCTACAAAGAGGCATTGGTTTAGGGATATCTATGTCGGGATTTACGTAAATTTCTCCTTAGCTTCCTATGTGTTACAATATAACATTATTCAAGGAGGCCTGCTGTCACAAATCACACTTCCCGATAGAACGACTCATGGTCACATCCACACAATTTTTAAATAATGCAAACGTTGAACACTTTCGTTCATTATATATACTTACAAGATTTAAACTATACATTTCTGTGTAAAGAACGGGTACATCTGCTAGTAATACTATAGTAAATGAAGTTACCCAGAGAAGACAAACTAGTGTATATATTCTCAATGATGTTTAATACTGAAATGTTGTATGTAACATTCTTAGTTGAAGTAAATATCAAAGATGTTGAATGAACAATCAAAAATAGGTTACAGCCAACTTCCCTGCGCTCATACTGCCTCAATTGTGAGTAATACTTTTTAGGTTGCTATTAGACTACATAAAGCTAGACAAGAACTCCTCCCACACACCCATCTGTTCATAATACCCTTTACACTAGTCTTCCACAATTACAGAACACATGCAGATTCTACAAACTGGCATTGGCTGCCCAAGAGTGAAAACTCGCAGCCCTGGTTAGAAGAAGAAGAAGGTTGCTATTAGTGGCAGAGCACTTCCATGGTTGCTCAAAGATTCTGAATTTTCTACAAAAATTCTAGCACCCATTACCGTATTCTTTTTCAATGATCCAGGGTCATTTATGTTTTAGCCAATTAGCAAATAGATATAGCATTGAAGAACTGGGGTGTCTGCATTTTTGTTACCTACCCTGGACTACTTCTAGGTGTCTCTGTGGTGTATAGGTTTGGTCCCCGACTTTTGCTCCAAAGGTACTCGGTTCATTCCCTGCATGGAGCGATCAGGATATTTTTCAAGAGAACCATGATCTCAGTGTAGGGGATATCGAGTTCCTAGCCATATGAGAGATGGATGATAAAACATGTTATATGTTCAAGTTGGGGCCGCAGGCGTAGGGACAGCGTTGTGTCAGGAGCTGGCACTGATCAAGCCCTACCCCACCTCGTGGTGGCCCTGGAAAAAGACAACGGCTTTTGTCTGGCAAAGTGGGTGGAGTTTGAGGGAGAGCTTCTCTGGTATCTTCTTCTTCTAACCAGGGCTGCAAGTTTTCACTCTTGGGCAGCCAATGCCAGTTTGTAGAATCTGCATGTGTTCTGTAATTGTGGAAGACTAGTGTAAAGGGTGTTATGAACAGATGGGTGTGGTGGGAGGAGTTCTTGTCTAGATTTATGTAGTCCAGGACATTCAAGCAAGATATGCTGTACTGCCTCACATGAGTGACTGCACTTTCTACAGTGTGGTAGGTGCTTCTCTGGTATAAGTAGTAGTGCAAGCAGAGTTACGTTTTATATATCTTCTTCGAACGCTCAATATCGACCACTTGTTAACCACTATTTGTGATTTGTATGTGATCTAAGCCTAAGAGCGGTTGTGCCAGTTCAGCTACAAGTAGGCCAGCACATCCAATTTCTGCGACGCTTTTTATTTACTAGTGTAGCTTTACTACCTCAGTCACCTCTTATGACATGCCTTGTAGGTCGCATTGTTACTATTATTTGCTCCCCTTAAAAGCCCCAGCAATATACAGGCGGTATATGAGATCTACTTGTAACATAGATGAGTAGAACCCCAGGTTAAATATATGTGCAAATCTCTCTTGGTTGATGGGAAAAGTGGCATAAATGCAAAACAATTGTAAGAAGCAACAAGGTGCTCGTCACCTTAAGTGTAAACTTACGCCCCACAGAGTCAATGGTCGCACCATAATTGCCAAAGACTCATTGAAAACGATGTAACGTGCCATAGCGACACAAGGGAAGATTGCTGTATACCCTGTACCGGAGGCCAAGCACATGTGAATTGGCTGGGTAAGATTGCAGAGCGTGAAACCTAAAGTTGCATTTGTGCCTAACGGAACGGCCCTCCTGGTACAACTGGTTCGTTAATGTTGTGCAACATGTAAAGTTGCATTTCTAGAGCCTAATGACATAACCACTTGTGTTTATATGAGATTAGTCCCAGCCAATGGTTTCCCTTTGAGAAGCAAAATACAGCGTAAACCTGCAAATTGCCAAGCACTGATGCGCATCTCAAAACAGGTGAAAATGTTCCTAATCCGGAACAACCTCATCGTGGTTAGAAAAGCAAGTCAGATAATGGAAAGGTTTGTGGTATCGCATGCCCAAACATTGGCAGACACTTAACGGACACAATTGTCCTACATATGTAGGATGACGCCCTGACTCAGACCATATAAAAGGGAAATTAAACCGACGGAAATTGATCGTACACGTGACAAGCCCATGTGTCCCAAATGGCTGAGAATGTTCCTAATCTTGATTTTCAACTGCCACGGGTTCTTTTACGTGCTCAACTTGAAAATGGGACCTACATTTTATCATTCGTCTCCGATAGGACTAGGAACTCGATTAGGGATATCTGGAAAATATCCAGATGGTGAACCGAGTACTTTTGGAATGAGAGCCACTGAGACTCCCCAACCCTTATTGCTGTATTCATGCAATTTATAAAAGATTCAACAGATTAAATCAGTGTTTCCCAAACTTTTGTGCCACACCCCACCAAATCTTTTCAAAAATTCGTATGCCCCCTTAAAATTATTTTTTAAATCTTAAGTAACGTGATTGTGAAGCAACATTCATTTTTGTCAACAGACATCCAAAAGTTGATATATCGGTTTTGCAACATCATGAACATTAGTTAACTCTTGCGCTCCATTGCCCTCTTAGCGATGAAAATGCCCCCTTGTGGGGCGTGGGCCCCACGTTGGGAAACAGGGGATTTAATGGTCTGGTATAGTCCACCACAGAGAGCCACACGGAAAAAGTATAACGCGTACAGGGTGCACAAAAGATCAACATTCTAGGTAATGGACACAAGAATGCCCTGGTATCGTCTACCATACCGAGAGCCACAATGAAAAAGTATAAGAGTACAGAGCAAGAGGTAGACCACATAAAAGATGGTGAGTAAAAATGTTACACATAAACAGTCAAGATTCTCGTAATTTTAACCCGACACAACGGGCACACTCGATGAGCAGCGGCTTGCGACCTCACAATCTGATTAGCACATTGAGCACACATACACATATGTTTACACGGAAGATTAACCACAGACTTACTCCTGCTTTGACACACAACACATATTCTTTTATCGCGTTCTTTCTCAAGTTCTCTATCAAAGTCCTCAGGAGACTTAATCCTCTTTGGCTCCTCTGGTATTAAAGATTGTCTGCAGCATGAAGCAGAATGCTCCGCCAATGGAGACATATGTCTGTCCATTCTACAAACGTTGGATTCCGTGGAAAATATATGCGCGTAAGTTGAGTCATCACTGTCGGATTGTCCAATCATAACAGTGTTGTCATCCGAATCGCTAACGTTATCCATCTCGGATATATCATCTGTATGAAAAGAAGTAGAATAATCCGCTTCATTTTCAAAATTATTATTATTCCCAAGAACTAATCTCATACATGAGTCACCGATATATGAGCAGCCTGAATATTCAGAGTCACTGTCAAAACCCAGGTGAATGTGATTTGGGCTATCTCTTCGGTGAGGACCTAAAGACTGTGCGTGTCTGTGCAGGTTTCTATAACTTTTTGATAACTTCAGATACAGCAAACAAAGAATGACAATTATTACAACATATATGTTCGTTGTTGTGGTAACCATGGCGATGATATAATAAGCTTTTGTTACAACGTGTGTTATAGATTCTGTACAATATGAAAGTATGGAAGCTACCGATGAGAAAAAATATCCAAGTGTTCGCCAGGTAAGACTGGCACAAAAACTTCCGATCGTTGTTGTGGCGGTTGTCGAGATGTGCGATGCTTGAGACACATTTAGTAGACATTCTGGTATGTTGTTCAAGAGTCTAGCTTGATAGAAGACATCTGGGAATCGAAGAAACACAAGATATGTCTTAGCCATCAAGAAGTGGACAATATAACAAAATGTATACTTACGGCAGAAAATATTGGAATAGAGGGTGGGGTTCTCTGTGGCATGGAGGTAAGGTACCGAAAAATCTCCAGGGTGAAACAGACTGGATATTCCATTGATCTGTAATTTCAATGTATACTTCTTCTTTGAATGCTCCATATCAACCACTTGTTAACCACTCTTTGTGATTTTATGTCATCCGAGTCTAAGAGCGATTGTACGTTGTGCCAGTTATGCGCCCACAAGTTGGCCAGCACATCCGATTTCTGTTATGCTTTTTATTTACTAGGGTTGCTTCCCTAGGTCCCTACCTCAGTCCCCTCTTACGGCATGCCTAGGTTACAGTGTTACTATTCTTTGCTCCCCTTGCGAGCCCAGGCAACACATGGGCGATTCAATGTATATCTTCTTCTTTGCATTCGTTCTTTACGACCAATTTTAATCACTCTTTGTGATATGTTTGATCTTTGCCAAGAACGTGTATACGTTGCACATTGGTTTGGTAGGCCCCTAAACGCATAGACTTGTAAGTGTTTAGGACATGTGCATCCGATTTCAGCCAAACCTTCTTAGTCGCCTCTTACGACATGCGTGGCAGGTAACAGTGGTTCTATTCTTTACACCTCAAATTTGGGCCCGGTAACCACTCAGGCTATGTATATGAGATCAAGTTTCTAATTCTATGGAAGACTGACTATAAACTGTAGGTCCAGTGTTCAAGTTGAGCACTTTGAAGAACCCATGGTTGTTGAACATTGATAAGAGTAGACTGAAGTGCGACAAAATTAAAATATTTTGTCTGTGCCACAATTACACTTATCAAAGTTCCTATCATTAGCTTGTGAATAGAAGTTCTAAGAACCCAGGAATTACCAGAGCAGAATATGGTAAATAAATAGAAAGTAAAGAAGTATTACAGGCCTCAGAAAAAAACAATTTACCAAACACAGGATCTGAACCACAAACCTTTATTTCTTAATGGCACTCATTACCTAGATCTGCTGATGAATATTTTTCGGAGCACAACAAGCATTGTGCTGTAAGAAATAAAGGTTGACTGTCTAGTTTATTTACCATATTTATTAGCTCTGGTCTTCCCCTAGTGGTTACAGCCCAAATTTGGGGTGTAAGAATAGAACCACTGTTACTGCCACGCTGTCGTAAGAGGCGACTAGGATGTTTGGCTGAAACGGATGCATAGTCCTAAATTGTAGAATCTCTGGTTTAGGGGCCTACCAAACCAATGAAAATATAACGTTCTGGCAAGATCAAACATATCACAAAGAGGATTAAAATTGTAGTAAAAACGAATGCAAAGATAAGCGCTCTGAGGCTTCCCTGAGCGCTTCATAGAACTCCTTGTTCACTTATCTTTAGCTTGCTGAATATAAATCAGCACTCTCGTCAGAAGATTGGCAAGTTTCAGATTTTACTGTCTGAACTTTGCTAAACAGCACATGATCATGTTGTAGTGGACACCATCTCACTGTGGAATACAATGTGAAATGAGATATCAGGCCGATGCCCAAAGAAGGTGCTGCAGGAGAGCAACTACACAGATCACAGAGTGATACTTGATTGATAAGAATGAATGCAAACAAACAGCATTAACCACCCTTTGATCTGTTGGTTTGCACAAAGAATGTGAGTATCCTGCTCTGGTTAGGCCTCAACGACATGTAGGGCAGACACTAAATTTTGGCTCGAGTGGTTACCGGCCCAAATTTGGGTGTAAAGAATAGAACCATGTTATATCACGCATGTTGTAAGAGGACTAAGAGGTTTGCTGAAATGGATGCACATGTCCAAAGCGTATCAGAGTCTATGCGTTAGGGCCTACAAACCAATGATGCAGTTGTCACGTTCTTGGCAAAGATCAAACATATACAAAAGTGATTAAATTGGTAGAAGAACGAACAAAAGAAAGAAGAATTCGCCAAAGTATATTATCTAACAGGCAACATTTGTCAGAAGGGTGACTTGAGTTTTACAAACAGAAACGCATGTGTGACGACTCTCAGTGAAGCAAAGAATAGTACCACTGCAACCTCTAGGCACATTGTAGAGCGATGATTAGGACCTAGGAAGCTACTCTAGTAAATAAAGCATTGCAGAAATCGGATGTGCTGGCCTAGTTCTAAGTGCATAACTGGTACAATGTAAATCGCACTAAGCTCCAGATCCATAGTAGGTAACAAGTGGTTGATATAGAGCGTTTGAAGAAGAAAACAAACAGAAAACTCCTTTAAAGTACCCATCGGAGTTATACTGTAGCATGATATCAGATCTGATTGAGCATAGGAAGTCATCATCAGCCATGCCAATCACATTAAGTGATTGTCTTGGTTTGACAAGAATAAACATAAAGAAGATCCGATTTCGGTATGGATGATGTTTGGGTTCACTTCCCTGGTCCGTGACAGTTTTGATATTGACAACTGGGCACCAACTATTCATACAAGCACAGATTTAAGTTCGATCCAGAGTAACTACTCTTCAGCCCTTCACTGTATGTGTTCTGAACAGCAAACACTACAAGATTTCAGCAGACTCAAACAGAAAACAGCAAAACAACAATCTTTTGCATCAGAACAGGAAACTGCAGGCTCAATCATCACATGCACAGAATAAAGCCTGCTCCGATTGCACAGTGTGCATGTCAGACCGAAACACAGACTCCAGAGCACATCCTGCAGTCCCGTCCATCATACATAAAACCAGCGCGCCGTACTATGATACAGAGAGCGGTCGCATCAGGCGGCACCGTAAGTGGGGCGCAGAAGCAGCTAAATCAAAACTGAAGGTTATTTAAAGAAAAACTATTTAAGGGTGGCATTTGAAGACTAGCATCATACTGAAAAATAACACACATTCCTGCATAAACCAACGAAATGAAACATGGCTTCATCAACGGATAAGGTGCCTGTTCCCCAGTTTTGGGACCCATATCGCTTGCGTCGCCCCAAGGAATTGTGAGTTTTCACTTGTTATTATTTTCCTGTGAAGCTTATGGAAACAGTGAAAATGAAGCAGATATTATTGGATCAACACCACTGACCATGGCACGGCGTTGTTCCTTGTATTTATTGCGCATGTGGTCCCTACTATTTTACAAATTTGATCGATATATGTGATGAACAGCAGCGGTCATCGTACGCACCAGTCTTACTTCAGACTCAACATGAAACGTTTCTGATAACCTGATCGGAGCTTGGTTATTGTATTAAGAGTGTGCCCATTGGTTATGTGAAAGTCCCCACCTTCTGGGGGCGATAAAGAGCGGGGCACTACACTTAACATTTTTTAAATTGGGCCCTTAACCGGCATTGCCGCAGCGGAAGGACCCTGTTACCGTTATTCGTTAACACGTAAACTCCGAGCGTCGTCTTTCTTTCGAATGAAACCTTCGGAATTTAAAAAATGTATTACGGTATTTGCTCTTATGAAGGCTCACACCTTTTGGCCGTGATTCAAGTGGACACTCACTACACTTTGATCTTAACTCTCACCTTTAATTCATTGCTCAGGCGAATCGATGTACCTGTTCTATAATAATACTCGTCTCCATTCTCGCACTGGAAATTTACATCTTTGGATAAAAAGTAACTACACCAATATCTGTCAGAAACTGCTCTACATCATACCAATCTTAAAATCACTACATATACTAATATTCTAGTTATTAAATAACTAGAGCATCTACAAGTCGACATAGACAGTACATTCAAACTTACAGCACTCCAAAACTATAACAGTTATTTCTGATATAAAATGACATTTCAGTTAGCATTGAATTGCAAAGAAGTACTTCCTTCGTCTGTTGATTTGTTTATTTCGTGAATGATCTTAATAGCAGAGTTTCTGCCAAATGCTGTATGTAAACCTAATAAGGAGGAAGTAAAGGAATTGTCTACTAAACGCGCCAGCAGATCTATAACATTAGAGAAGAGATAAGACCAGTTTGAAAATAACATTCAGATGCTCCGACGGGGAAATATGCTAAAGCGACAAGTCAGGCAGGGTCAGTGAGGTACTCTACTTCACGTGGTGGTGGTGCAAACCGACTGGAAGGATTTCCTGAAGTCCAACCATTTACCAGAATTTTTTTTCTCAAAGCTGGCCTCCAACCCCGAAATTTCCACGGTACGTGGTAACCAGCGCAGTGTATTAAAGACTTCTTTATCGGTGACTCCGTATACTTGAGTTACATCTTATGAACCGTAGCTGGTTTCTACACATATTCGATAGCAGGACTTCAGACAAACCAGGGGAAGACAGATCTCGTTAACAGGAAACTGCAACTGTCTCGAGAACAAGCTGAATACAAAATGTCTACCGAAACGGAATGTGTCAGCCATTATTGGCGGTGAGGAATCTATACAAACGAATAACACAATAACCATGAAATATGGGAGGTTTTCAGAACTGATCCTTCTTTTTTTTAATTCTCTAATACTGTTTTGTCTCACAGCGTCAGGATAAGAAAAGATTTCTAGAACGGGATTTTGTGTGCACGTCATAAACAGTGTTGTTCACAGCCTCTGTTATTTCTGAGGCCGTCTTTTCTCGTGGACGAAAGTTTGCTTTGTATCCACTGTATCGGAGTAATACTGCTATTTGAGGCACACTGTCAGTTGGTAATCTGCTCATGTGGCCGAATCATTTAATTTGTTATTTCTTGATGAAGTTCATCTCTGATGTTGTACTACTTTTTCATGATGTCTTCATTACTAAACCGGTCTCTTCTTGATACTTCATCTCTGTCGTGACCAGTTTTCTTCTATCGTTTGATGTCAGCGTCCAGGTTTGGCACTGGTCACATAATATCGGGAGAAAGATTGTGTTGAACAATGCAATGCTCTTTTAGTGTTTATGGACACGTTTACATTTCAAAATTGGCGCCTAAAAGAGCGTTGTGTGAGAGATCTTCAGAGCTGATGCATGGCCACAATATAGGATTAATGTCTGCGGTAAAAAAAAATTAATTAATATAATAACACATGAGACAAAATATTTGATATTTATTATAAATTTATTTCAAACACCTGTGTAAGCAGGTAGATTTCAATAATGGAATGTTTGTCAGAGAAAGGTAGATTTCAATAATGGAATGTTTGTCAGAAAAAGGTAGATTTAATATAAACTCACTATGGGTGGGTTGGGGAAAGGGAACACATGTGTGAGGACCTGCACACATTTGTGTCTTGTATGTGTGGGTGAATTAACAAATGTATCTGTTGATGTGTATAGTGTGATCTGTCGTGTGGGTTAGCGTTAATGTGTCCGTGGGAGAGTGTTCATGTTGATGTGTGGGGGTGTTTTTTGCGATGGGATAACTGCCGTTTGTGTGGATGTGAGCGTTATTGTTTGTGTGGATGTGAGCGTTATTGTTTGTGTGGATGTGAGCGTTATTGTTTGTGTGGATGTGAGCGTTATTGTTTGTGTGGATGTGAGCGCTATTGTTTGTGTGGATGATGTAGACATGACAGATAGTAGTATCAATAACAACAACAACAACAACCATATCAATCCTGAACCAGGACACAACCCCAGTATGTTTGAATTGCATAGTCAAATAGAGAGTTGGTGTAGTCAAGTAGTTAGAGAGTTGATGTAGTCAAGTAGTTAGAGAGTTGGTGCAGTCAAGTAGTTAGAGAGAGTTGATGTAGTCATGTAGTTAGAGAGTTGGTGTAGTCAAGTAATTAGGAGAGTTGGTGTAGTCAAGTAGTTAGAGAGTTGGTGTAGTCAAGTAGTTGGAGAGTTGGTGTAGTCAAGTAGTTCGGAAGAAATGATCAAAGAATATCGCATAAGAGGTAACAGCGAAAGACACCTGTTTGTTGTTGGAGCCCGCAAGGTGAGCAAAGAATAGCAACACTGTAACCTACAATTCATGTCGTAAGAGGCGACTGTAGTAGGGTTCTGTTGGGGTCTGGTCACCCCAGTCGGGAAAAATTTCAACTGCAAAATCCAACCAACCATGAACATGTCAAATATGGGAGAGAGCTAGGTATAGAAAGATTTGGTATGAGTTGTTTGAAGACCTTTGTCCCAAACGGAGTTTAAAAGGCACAAGGGAGAGATGGAGAGAGGCAGAGATAGAGGGAGAGAGAGAGAAACGGTGAAAGAGAAGTAGAAGAAGTAAGCGCATTCAGTTTAAAAGAATATCGAAGGTAATCTAAAAATGTCGTCACTTAAAAAAAGTTGCCTCCCTTTGACCATTAAGAACATGATTTTTACAAGAAAACACAATTAATGTGGCTGTTTCCCTTTGACCATGAAGATATGATATTACAAGAAAACACAATGTGGCTGTTTCCCTTTGTCCTTAACATTTCACTGGGACACAAATTTGTCTTGTTTTTCTGTAGCCAGGAATTTTTCAACAATCCATGATATTATTATTTATCTTGCTTTTTGGGTTTCAAGTTCTTTTTTCCCAGTATTTTCATCAAACCTTTCCCCATGAAGTACGGTTTCTCCTGGCTTCCATCATTACGTTCTATGTCTTCCACTGAGGAAAATAAACAACATAAAATTATTTATACATAGTTGCTAGCAAAATTGTCTTGATAGTGAAAAATGATACAGAGTTCTAAGAACTAATTAATTAATTCCGTATCTCTGACCACTATAATGGTTTACACACGTGCACCAAACACGTCATCAACATTAATAGTGGCTTTTAACATAGATAACTTTCTTTCTTTTCGTACTTAATCTTCCACGTTTTTATCGATAGTAAAACTGCGCAGAATAGAGAGACTAAGATATTATGATATAGTCACAAATGAGGAGCTTATGGAGAGAACAAGACAGACTCCAGTGAATCAAGAGGTTAAAAAAAGACACTGATGATGGATAGGACACACTTTAAGGAAATCTGAGGGAATATAACAAGAGTGCTCTTTCCTGGAACTCGCAGGGAAAGCAAAAGAGAGGGATACCTAGAAATAAAGCGAGATGATATTTGGAGGCAGAGATTAACAATATATAGAAAAACTGGAGAGACCTGCAGGAGATAGCTAAAGATACGAAGATTTGACATGAGTTGGTTGAAGGTCTTTGCCTGAATAGTGGTTAAGAAGGATGAGAGTGATAGAGATTAAGAAAAAAAGTATATTGAATTAAAAGAGTCTTCTTCTTCTGCGATCAACTTTTGCTATGCGACTACTCTCCGGTATGTGTCATAAACAGGGCGGTGCGCTTGAGGTCTTCATCAGTCTCCCATAATTTGTTTTGTAGTGTTGTTTCTGTTGGCCAGATTTCCATTCTCACACTGCTCAGACTGGAGCACTCTTGCAGGATGTGCTCTGGGGACTGCTTGGTGCTCCACATGTGCAGGCATCCGAGTCCCTGAGACCCATTCTATGGAGATGTGCTCTGAGACTGCAGTGTCCCGTTCTAAGTCTGAAGACTGTGGTCTGTGCTTTTCTGTTTAGTGTATTTATACTGTCGTGCTCTGGGTTGTATCCTCCGTTTGTTTTTCTCCCCATGATTATTCTGGATTGTTTAAAAAAAAAAAAAAAAGTTATAAAGTTGAAGGATTGACTTCATTGTGCTGAGTTTTCCCATATGGCTCAATGTTTTCCCATATGGCGCAATGTTTTCCCATATTGCTCAATGTTTTCCCATATGGCTCAATGTTTCTCGGAAAAAATGCAAGCCCCCTGCCGAGTATGTTACGCAAAGCACCAACTCAGTAGCTTCAGCAACAATCATTGGGATCTAAAACATGTGAACTAATCGACGTGATTACATGACACCAGAGATGAGCTCCAGGCAACGGTCGACTTCATCATAAGAACGCTTCTGACGGTATAAACATAAAAACTACATGGTACCAGAGATGAGCTCAAGGCAACGGTCGACTTCATCATAAGAACGCTTCTGACGGTATAAACATAAAAACTACATGGTACCAGAGATGAGCTCAAGGCAACGGTCGACTTCATCATAAGAACGCGTCTGACGGTATAAACATAAAAACTACATGGTACCAGAGATGAGCTCAAGGCAACGGTCGACTTCATCATAAGAACGCGCCTGACGGTATAAACATAAAAACTACATGGTACCAGAGATGAGCTCAAGGCAACGGTCGACTTCATCATAAGAACGCACCTACCGGTATACTCATCAAAATAGAGCCGCAAAGAAGACGATAAACAAAACAACACTAAAATCTACATATTATGAAGAAAACATAAATAACTTACAGAAACACAAGAAGACTGTATCCACTGCCATTTCATAAACACTAAAAAATATGTCTGCGATAATGTATGAACCAAGTATGACAATCTGAAGAGAAATGACACAAATACAATTTGTAAATACAAAAGATAAGGCAAGTCTATCTTTTCTATATATGCTCTATCTATCTATTCTCTATCTATCTATTCTCAATCTATTCTCTATTCTCTATCTATCTATTCTCTATCTATTCTCTATCTATCTATTCTCTATCTATATCCATATATTCTCTCTATATATATTCTCTATCTATCTATTCTCTATCTATCTATTCTCTATCTATCTATTCTCTATCTATCTATTCTCAATCTATCTATTCTCTGTACTTGTTTTGTCGTTCGCAGTCAGGTCGAAAAACGGTACATGGAGCGAGCCCCATAATGCGCTTTGTACACGGTGGAATTTAGTGCCTCGGATATTCCGTCGACCACCGTTTATGTGGTGCCAGTTAAGCGCCTAGAAGTAGGTCAGCACCTTCGATTTCTGGGATGACTTTTATTTACTAGGGTATCTTACTTAGGATGCCTTAGTCGCCTCTCACGACATGCCTTGTAGGTCGCACTGTTAGTATTCTTTGCTCCCCTTGCAAGCCCCGACAACAAGCGAGTGATCTAATTAGTTGATCAAGTGAGTAGACAAGAATATTGCAATACACTCCAAATTAGTTTTTAAAACTAAGATGAGCACAAGGAGTTTTTTTACAAGAACCCCAGAGGAAGCAACGGAAGTAACGAATATGATCAACAAATAAACAGATACAGGTATTAAGAGCTTCCGAAAAAACAAGTAGACAAACACGGGACTCGAACCACTTACCTAGTCCTTACGACACCAATCGCCTAGCCTAGCAATACGAGCGTCCTTACGTACACAACCTCTTAATACAAGCTCTTAATACCTGTATCTGTTTATTTGTTGATCTTTTTAAAACTAACAAACTGTCCATCATTGGTGACCATCATTAAAAGAAGAATATGGACGGGGATCGTATGCCACTGTTTAGAGCAACTATTCGATGGACAGCGATGGGAAAATACGGCCTGGACGTCCAAAGGAAACATGGAGAAGAACTGGGGAAAGAGAGTTGACAGATTATGGCCTGACGTGGGAAACAGTAGAAAGAGAGGCGACAGATTATGGCCTGACGTGGGAAACAGTAGAAAGGCGGCAGAACGACAACAATGGAAATCTCTTCTTCTTCTTCAAACGCTTCATATCGACCACTTGTCAACCACTCTGTGCGATTTGTATGTGATCTGAGCCTAAGAGCGATTGTACGTTGTGTCAGTTATACGCCTACAAGTAAGCCAGCACACCCGATTTCTGCGCTGCTTTTTATTTACTAGGCACCCATTTCTATCTCACTGTGCACAGTTTATGACCATTCGGTGGGAACGTTTGCACTGGATTCGAGCCTCTGCTGGGCTTTTCAATTTTTCTGCACATTTGGGTGGTCCGCTTACTCCTACGTTTGCCACACCTTTTCGTCGCTCCATCATCATCACCGGTGAGCTCACCTGTGTATCGTCCGTATGCGTGTTCGCTCTACTTTGGAATAGATAGAACTAATTAGACACATGGCGCCAGAGTGGTTACCGGGCCCAAATTTGAGGTGTAAAGAATATAACCACTGTTACCTGCCATGCATGTCGTAAGAGGCGACTAAGGAGGTTTGGCTGAAATCGGATGCACGTGTCCTAAACGTGTAGAAGTCCATGCGTTTAGGGCCTTCCAAACCAATGTGCAACGTATACACGTTCTTGGCAAAGATCAAACATATCACAAAGAGTGATTAAAATTGGTCGTAAAGAACGAACGCAAAGAAGAAGAAGAAGAAGACACATGGAAGGACACGAAGAAGGTATATATAGATAGAACTAATTAGACACATAGAAGGACACGAAGAAGGTATAGATAGATAGAACTAATTAGACACATAGAAGGACACGAAGAAGATATAGATAGATAGAACTAATTAGACACATGGAAGGACACGAAGAAGATATAGATAGATAGAACTAATTAGACACATAGAAGGACACGAAGAAGGTATATATAGATAGAACTAATTAGACACATAGAAGGACACGAAGAAGGTATATATAGATAGAACTAATTAGACACATAGAAGGACACGAAGAAGGTATAGATAGATAGAACTAATTAGACACATAGAAGGACACGAAGAAGGTATATATAGATAGAACTAATTAGACACATAGAAGGACACGAAGAAGGTATAGATAGATAGAACTAATTAGACACATAGAAGGACACGAAGAAGGTATAGATAGATAGAACTAATTAGACACATGGAAGGACACGAAGAAGGTATAGATAGATAGAACTAATTAGACACATAGAAGGACACGAAGAAGGTATATATAGATAGAACTAATTAGACACATAGAAGGACACGAAGAAGGTATAGATAGATAGAACTAATTAGACACATAGAAGGACACGAAGAAGGTATATATAGATAGAACTAATTAGACACATAGAAGGACACGAAGAAGGTATAGATAGATAGAACTAATTAGACACATAGAAGGACACGAAGAAGGTATATATAGATAGAACTAATTAGACACATAGAAGGACATGAAGAAGGTATAGATAGATAGAACTAATTAGACACATAGAAGGACACGAAGAAGGTATAGATAGATAGAACTAATTAGACACATAGAAGGACACGAAGAAGGTATATATAGATAGAACTAATTAGACACATAGAAGGACACGAAGAAGGTATAGATAGATAGAACTAATTAGACACATAGAAGGACACGAAGAAGGTATAGATGATAGAACTAATTAGGACATGGAATGACACGAAGAAGGTATAGATAGATAGAACTAATTAGACACATAGAAGGACACGAAGAAGGTATAGATAGATAGAACTAATTAGACACATGGAATGACACGAAGAAGGTATAGATAGATAGAACTAATTAGACACATGGAATGACACGAAGAAGGTATAGATAGATAGAACTAATTAGACACATGGAAGGACACGAAGAAGGTATATATAGATAGAACTAATTAGACACATGGAAGGACACGAAGAAGGTATAGATAGATAGAACTAATTAGACACATGGAAGGACACGAAGAAGGTATATATAGATAGAACTAATTAGACACATGGAAGGACACGAAGAAGGTATAGATAGATAGAACTAATTAGACACATGGAATGACACGAAGAAGGTATATATAGATAGAACTAATTAGACACATGGAAGGACACGAAGAAGGTATAGATAGATAGAACTAATTAGACACATGGAAGGACACGAAGAAGGTATAGATAGATAGAACTAATTAGACACATAGAATGACACGAAGAAGGTATAGATAGATAGAACTAATTAGACACATGGAATGACACGAAGAAGGTATAGATAGATAGAACTAATTAGACACATGGAATGACACGAAGAAGGTATAGATAGATAGAACTAATTAGACACATAGAAGGACACGAAGAAGGTATATATAGATAGAACTAATTAGACACATGGAAGGACACGAAGAAGGTATAGATAGATAGAACTAATTAGACACATGGAATGACACGAAGAAGGTATATATAGATAGAACTAATTAGACACATGGAATGACACGAAGAAGGTATAGATAGATAGAACTAATTAGACACATGGAAGGACACGAAGAAGGTATAGATAGATAGAACTAATTAGACACATGGAATGACACGAAGAAGGTATATATAGATAGAACTAATTAGACACATGGAATGACACGAAGAAGATAAGGATAGATAAATCTGATTGTATGTATGGAAGGACACAAGCATTGGATAATACTTACAATTATTGGAACAAGATAAAAATTAAGTTTTGGGTTGTAGTCGCTCAAAAACTCGATCCTTCCATCAAAGAAGAAGTAAGCAATGACACCTGGAAATATTAATAAAATCATAATGAGATCAAAACAGAACAAGCTTAGTTGAAACGTTACTGTATAATTGATTGTGTACTTTGTAAAACTACAGGGTGTTCAAGATAAAAGCAGCCTGTGAATGCAGCTAATCTGGCATATATGTATGGAAATGAAAAGGTTCAGTTATGACGTAGTATAGGTCAAGGTTGTGTGATGGTGTGTAATTGTAGTGCGGGAAGGGGCGATGAAAAAATATGACGTAGGACGAGCTCGTCAGAACCGGTTTAAATAGTTAATAAACACAACGCGATAGGTTATCTGGCAACTTTCGATTTGTCAATGTGGCTGCAATTATCTTGAGCACCCTGTATATAACTTTGTTTTCGCTTGTTTCGAATTTGCTGCATACTTTAACTGCAGTCTTCCCTTACATTGATAATCTGCTTTGCGATCACTATTTTGATGATTATACCACCAGACGCGTTCTTACGATGAAGTCGATTGTAGTCTGGAGCACATCTCTGGTGCCTTGTAGTTTTGCATGTAGTTTCTGTTTCAGGTTGGAATATCTTCATTGTACTCTGGACATGTCCATAGGTGCCTCGATCTCCTTCGCAATACCTTCAAGAGCGTCCAGCGACTGACCGTACCAGTTTGATGTTGATTGATGAGCCTACTCATATACCAGTTGTGCTGTTGTTTCTGCCACTCCAATCTTCAATCCAAACTCTTGCAACCTAGCAGTTTGCGTGGATTGCAACCTAATAGTTTACGTGGATTGGTTTAAATCATGGGTTTCCAAAGTAGGCGGTTCGCCTCCCAGTGGGCGCTGACATCGAAAGAAGGGGAGGCAAAGAAATACATGGAGACGAGATTTGGAGGCAGAGATCAACAATATAAAGAAGAGCTGGAGGAGCTGCAGGAGATAGCTAGAGATAGGAAGACTTGGCATGAGTTGTTTGAGGGCCTATGCCACAATCCTGGCTAAAAAGGCAGAGAGAGAGAGAGAGAGAGAGAAAGAGAGAAATATTCTTATATAAAATAACTATAATAGCAGCAACCAATGTACACAACAGTACATAACACTTACCAACTCCCCCGACAACAACCAATTTGCAAACAAACAAAAGAAAATCTGTGACTTTATCCAGAACAAATGAACGAACAACATTTGCTAAAATCAGTTTGAAAGCTTTGCTTGCTGATCGACAAAAATTCTTTCCATAGATCGCCATCTGAAATATTCACATAACGAATATGTGTTATCTGAAAAATGCGTAAATCGAGATATATATATTACGAGACTTGGAGAAAGCTTTATGCTGACACTTACTAGAACAAATATATCCTACCTTTCTTCTTTTTTCCCTTCCTTCCTACCTCCCCTTCACCTTCCTTCCCCCCGCGTCTCTTCCCTTCTTCTATCCTACCTTTCTTATTTTGTGCCTTCCTTCCTTTCATCCATCCATCCATCCTTCATTCCTTTTTTCCTACATTCCTTCTATTCTTCCTTCCTACATTCCTTCCTTTCATCCATCCATCCTTCCTTCATTCCTTCCTTCCTACATTCCTTCCTTTCATCCATCCATCCTTCCTTCATTCCTTTCTTCCTACATTCCTTCCTTTCATCCATCCATCCATCCTTCATTCCTTTCTTCCTACATTCCTTCTATTCTTCTTTCCTACATTCCTTCCTTCCTTATTTAATTCCTTCCTTCCATCCCTTACTTCCTTCTTTCAATCCGTTCACTTGAAATATTGTCTATGTATTCAACATTGTTTCTTGTATGAACTGCACTGTCTTTTGTAGCTCACACAGAGTTCTGTTTAGTTTTGCTGTCGAGTGTTATTTCGTTAGGCCAGTGAGTTTACCTCAGTGTATCATATTTGGGGCAGTCTTGAAGTATGTGTTCTGCAGTCTGATGTGCCTGTCCACATGTACACATGGCTGAATTGATAATCTTGAATTTTATACATGTGGCTGCAGAGTCGATTGTGTCCTGTTCTAAGGCGGTGAATGACAACTTGTTCTAATCTACTCATATTATAGTAATCGTCTTGTGTTGGTATTTGTGGCTTTCTGATTGATTTAATCATCCTTTTCTTTTGGTGGCAGGTAACTGGCACATCCTGTTGCTCTCCAGCCGCACCTTCCTTGGCTAGTCAGTCTGCTGTCTCATTTTCTGGTATTCCACATTGAGACAGTATCCACTGCAAGACGACCTTGCACAGTGAGACAGTATCCACTGCAAGACAATATTGCACAGTGAGACAGTATTCACTGCAAGACAATCTTGCACAGTGAGACAGTATCCACTGCAAGACAATATTGCACAGTGAGACAGTATCAACTGTAAGACAATCTTGCCCAGTGAGACAGTATCCACTCAAGACAATCTTTCACAGTGAGACAGTATCCACTGCAAGACAATCTTGCACAGTGAGACAGTATCCACTCAAGACAATCTTGCACAGTGAGACAGTATCCACTGCAAGACAATCTTGCACAGTGAGACAGTATCCACTGCAAGACAATCTTGCACAGTGAGACAGTATCCACTGCAAGACAATCTTGCACAGTGAGACAGTATCCACTCAAGACAATCTTGCACAGTGAGACAGTATCCACTGCAAGACAATCTTGCACAGTGAGACAGTATCCACTGTAAGACGACCTTGCATTGCAAGTACCTGGCCCCCTACAAATAGATATTACAAGGATACTTACCATTATGAAAGCGTTCTTGCATAAAAATCGCAGGAATTTCTCCAGACACCAGAAGCAGCATTTTAGACACCTGCGCAGACAAGGTCATAGGGGTCATATAAAATATAAACATGTATGCTTTCTTCTTCTTCTGCGCCGAGAACGTGAGTATGTTGCATCCCAGTTATTCTTCTACTTCATATATAACGTATTTACTACTACTCAGTGGCGGCTCGTGATCGTTTTTGTTGGTGGGGCCAGACACAAATTTTCGGAAAAATCATGGTTTGGGGTTGATATGTTTTAATTTATTAAATAATAAATACAAGTTACACATTATTTTTGATGGGGCCCAGGCCCCAGTGGGCTTAATGACGAGCCGCCACTGCTACTACTACTTATTCCTCTTTTCTCCTCATAGAGCATAAGGCTTCAACACTTGTCAAGGACTTTCTCCGGTCTCGGGCTGTTTTATTTATAACTTCAAGAATAGTCCAGCATCTTTCAATTACTCATAAAAAGATTCCGTCTTCAGGTATGTTTAGGATATCCCCCTTTCCATTTTCCATGTGGGTTCCACGCACATGTTCTTCTCAAAACCAAAGAAAACTGGATAAAACTCCAAATACGAAACCTGAAGTAATTTGGACATATAAAGCGAGACATGAGGTTGTAGAAGACCATTACTGGAAGGAGATAACCCTGCAAAGAGGAGAAGAGCCTCCCAAGTGGTTACCGGGGCCCAAATTTGGGGTGTAAAGAATAGAATCACTGTTACCTGCCACGCATGTCCTAAGAGGCGTCTAAGGAGGTTTGGCTGAAATCGGATGCACGTGTCCTAAACGTGTAGAAGTCTATGCGTTTAGGAGTCTACACACCAATGTGCAACGTATACACGTTCTTGGCAAAGATCAAACTTATCACAAAGAGTGATTAAAATTGGTCGTAAAGAACGAACGCAAAGAAGAAGAAGAGAGGAGAAGAGGAAGGCCACCGAGAAGATGGATTCAGGATGTGGCGGATGAAATGAGCATGGCGGTAGAATTTACGAGCAAGTTGCTTTTGATAGAAATACATTCAGAGGACTGTTAGGGTGGCAACGTTCTCCTCACGACAAGCTATTGGATGATTACAGATATATTAGAAAACTTTGAAAATAAATGTTATTGGGACATTTTGAGAATGTTTCGACAGAAATATGAGGAGCTACGGAAAAAAACTAATTGTACATAATTGGCAGCCTTGATCAGAAGAAGAATATAGGGATGTCTAGGAAATATGTATAGAATGCCAACGGACACTTTGTTAAATACAGTTCTATGTACACAGCAGACGATAGAAGGAGATGGGTCAGATCAAAGATAACTTAGATATCCTAGTCACCAAATCGACTAACTAACCGACCGACCAGGCAACCAAATAACTAACTAACCAACTAGACAACCAACCAATCAACCATCCAATCAACCAGCCAACCAACCAACCAACAACTGGGATGACTGATTGACATGCTGACTAACTAACCAACCAACCAACCACCAACCAACCAACCAACAAACTAAACTAAACTAAACTAACCTAACTAACTAACTAACTAACTAACTAAATGATTGACTGATGGACTAACTGACTAACTGACTAATACAATACGTTTAAACTTACTTCAGAAAGAACTTGGCAACGGGATTTTCCGACCCCTTTAATTTGTGATCCAAATAATCTAGGAATGTCCGGATGAGCTGAACAATGGCTATAAGCAACGAGCCAAAAGCAAGAGATCCCAGATGATACCTGAGTGAAAAACATACCAAATCATAAATCTGTGCATCTGATCACACAAGCAAAGAAGATAAACAATAGAGATTCACCATCATCATCCTCATCAAATAGCTTGTCCTGAGTAGAACTATGTCACCCTAACAGTCTTTCGGAATGTCTCTCTCTCATAGCACATATGTCCCACCTCTGCAGCCGTCATGCTCAAAACATCAGTTACATCCTAAATCCATCTTCTTCGTGGTCTTCCTATTCTTCTATATACCGGGATGCCTCCTTCCAAGATGGTCTCCAGCCCTTCATGTCTCTTTCATCATCATCATCATCATCAAGGTGCGTATCCTTTATAGGACGTTGCTCTCTTTGCAGCACGTCTCTTTATATGTCCAAAATACCTCAATTTTCTCTTTGTTATTTGTAGCATTATCCAGTTTTATTTCATTTTAAGTTTTTTTCTGGCCAAGAAAGGAGACCTAACAGATTGCAATAACTGGAGAGGAATCACGTTGCTTTCAATCCCAAGTAAGATATTCTGCAAAATTGTCATAATGCGAATACAAGAAGCAGTAGACAAGTGTCTACGAATGGAGCACGCAGGATTTAGGAAAGGAAGAGGAACAAATGAACATATATTTACCCTGCGTAACATTTTAGAACAATGTAGCGAGTGGCAAAGGACTATATATATCAACTTCATAGATTTTGAAAAGGCATTCGACAGCGTCCACAGAGACAGCCTATGGAAGATACCGAGACAATACGGTGTACCGCAGAAGCTTGTCAACATTATAGCCCTCTTCTATAAAAATTTCTCCTGCAACCTAAAGAATTCCAACAAAACATTCCCAGTAAAATCTGGTGTAAGACAGGGATGCGTAATGTCCTCTCTTTTGTTTAGTATTACAATTGACTGGGTGCTAAAAATGCCATAAAACAACAAGCACCAAGAGGAATAAGATGGACCCCTTTCGAGATGCTTGAGGACCTGGACTTTGCAGACGATATAGCCCTGGTGTCACACAAATATGAACATATACAAGAGAAAAGTACAATACTTCACAGCCCGGCAAAGACAGTAGGCCTCAAAACAAACACAGGAAAAACAAAAATTATGACAAACAGTGAAATCCAACAACCAGTAATGTTAGAAAATGAAACACTGGAAAGGGTTGAGCAGTTTACATATCTTGATAGCGTACTGACACTAAATGGTGGCACAGAGGAAGATATAAAATCACGTCTAAGTAAGGCCAGAACCGCTTTTGCCAGAATGAAACCAGTATGGAAGTCCAAAATCTACAATAGGACCACAAAGCTTAAACTCTATAAAAGCATTGTTTTGCCAGTTTTGCTCTACGGATCAGAGTGTTGGAGGATGACCAAATGAGATACTAGCAGGCTGTCAGTTTTCCACCACTCTTGTCTTCGCAGAATCTTGGGAATCTTTTGGCCAGTAAAAATATCCAATAACCAACTACTCAAGACACAAGACAAGAGGCAATGAATGACATACTCAAAAAGAGAAGATGGAAATGGCTCGGACATGTTATGAGAATGAGACAAGAAATGCCTGCAAGGATAGCCCTCACTTGGACACCAGAGGAAAGAGAAAGAAAGGCAGACCACGGACAACATGGAGGCGCATGATGGAAGAGGAACTGGACACCGCATCTCTGACGTGGGGCTTTGCGCTGAAGGTTGCACGGGACAGGAGGCATGGAAAGTCCTTTCTGAAGCCCCATGTGTCACTAGGCATGACAGGATTAAGTAAGGAAGTAAGTAAGTTTTTCTGGACATATCTATTTGTTCTCTTCTCTGTCCATCTATTTGTTCTCTTCTCTAGCTGTTCATCTATTTGTTCTCTTCTCTGTCCATCTATTTGTTCTCTTCTCTAGCTGTCCATCTATTTGTTCTCTTCTCTGTCCATGATATACAGGACATATCTATTTTTCTCTTCTCTCCCATCTATTTGTTCTCTTCTCTGTCCATCTATTTGTTCTCTTCTCTGTCCATCTATTTGTTCTCTTCTCTAGCTGTCATCTATTTGTTCTCTTCTCTGTCATCTATTGTTTCTCTTCTCTGTCCATGATATACGAAGGACTCTTCTATAATACTTTTATTGAAAAGCACATATATGTTTTTTTAAATGTCCATGCTTGACACCCATACATTGCCACTGACTACATACAATAGAGATTACATATGGTTATTTCATTATTATATATTCTGTTTGGAACAAAGATCAGAATACTAAGAGCAAGCATATTCCCAGTGGCAATGTATGAGTGTGAAGCATGGACATTTAACAAGGCAGTGGAAAAACATATCTGTACTTTTGAATATAATTGTTACAGAAAAGTCATCCGAATATCATGGACGAAAGAGAACAAATAGATGGACAGCTAGAAAGAGAACAAATGAATGAACAGAAAGAGAACAAATAGATGGACAGAGAAGAGAACAAATAGATGAACAGCTAGAGAAGAGAACAAATAGATGGACAGAGAAGAGAACAAATAGATGGACAGAGAAGAGAACAAATAGATGGACAGAGAAGAGAACAAATAGATGGACAGAGAAGAGAACAAATAGATGGACAGAGAACAAATAGATGAACACAGAAGAGAACAAATAGATAGACAGAGAAGAGAACAAATAGATGAACAGAGAAGAGAACAAATAGATGGACAGAGAAGAGAACAAATAGATGGACAGAGAAGAGAACAAATAGATGAACAGCTAGAGAACAAATAGATGAACAGAGAAGAGAACAAATAGATGAACAGCTAGAGAACAAATAGATGGACAGAGAAGAGAACAAATAGATGGACAGCTAGAGAAGAGAACAAATAGATGGACAGAGAACAAATAGATGAACAGAGAAGAGAACAAATAGATGAACAGCTAGAGAAGAGAACAAATAGATGGACAGAGAAGAGAACAAATAGATGGACAGCTAGAGAAGAGAACAAATAGATGGACAGCTAGAGAAGAGAACAAATAGATGAACAGCTAGAGAAGAGAACAAATAGATGGATAGAGAAGAGAACAAATAGATGGACAGAGAAGAGAACAAATAGATGGACAGCTAGAGAAGAGAACAAATAGATGGTCAGAGAAGAGAACAAATAGATGAACAGAGAAGAGAACAAATAGATGGACAGCTAGAGAAGAGAACAAATAGATGAACAGCTAGAGAAGAGAACAAATAGATGGATAGAAAGAGAACAAATAGATGGACAGAGAAGAGAACAAATAGATGGACAGAATACAAATAGATGAACAGAGAAGAGAACAAATAGATAGACAGAGAAGAGAACAAATAGATGAACAGAGAAAAGAACATATAGATGGACAGAGAAGAGAACAAATAGATGGACAGAGAAGAGAACAAATAGATGAACAGCTAGAGAACAAATAGATGAACAGAGAAGAGAAGAAATAGATGAACATCTAGAGAAGAGAACAAATAGATGGACAGCTAGAGAAGAGAACAAATAGATGAACAGAGAAGAGAACAAATAGATGAACAGAGAAGAGAACAAATAGATGGACAGAGAAGAGAACAAATAGATGAACAGAGAAGAGAACAAATAGATGGACAGAGAAGAGAACAAATAGATGAACAGCTAGAGAAGAGAACAAATAGATGGACAGAGAAGAGAACAAATAGATGGACAGAGAAGAGAACAAATAGATGAACAGAGAAGAGAACAAATAGATGGACAGAGAAGAGAACAAATAGATGAACAGCTAGAGAGAGAACAAATAGATGGACAGAGAAGAGAACAAATAGATGAACAGAGAGAGAGAACAAATAGATGGACAGAGAAGAGAACAAATAGATGGACAGAGAAGAGAACAAATAGATGGACAGAGAACAAATAGATGAACAGAGAAGAGAACAAATAGATGAACAGCTAGAGAAAAGAACAAATAGATGGACAGAGAAGAGAACAAATAGATGAACAGAGAAGAGAACAAATAGATGGACAGAGAAGAGAACAAATAGATGAACAGAGAAGAGAACAAATAGATGGACAGAGAAGAGAACAAATAGATGGACAGAGAAGAGAACAAATAGATGGACAGAGAAGAGAATAAATAGATGAACAGAGAAGAGAACAAATAGATTGACAGAGAAGAAAACAAATAGATGAACAGAGAACAAATAGATGGACAGAGAAGAGAACAAATAGATGAACAGAGAAGAGAACAAATAGATGGACAGAGAAGAGAACAAATAGATGGACAGAGAAGAGAACAAATAGATGAACAGAGAAAAGAATAAATAGATGGACAAAGAAGAGAACAAATAGATGAACAGAGAACACATAGATGAACAGAGAAGAGAACAAATAGATGAAAAGAGAACAAATAGATGAACAGAGAACAAATAGATGGACAGAGAACAAATAGATGGACAGAGAACAAACAGATGGACAGAGAACAAATAGATGAACAGCTAGAGAAGAGAACAAAAAGATGGACATAGAACAAATAGATGAACAGAGAAGAGAACAAATAGATGGACAGAGAAGATAACAAATAGATGAACAGCTAGAGAACAAATAAATGAACAGCTAGAGAAGAGAACAAATAGATGGACAGAGAAGAGAACAAATAGATGAACACAGAAGAGAACAAATAGATGAACAGAGAAGAGAACAAATAGATGAACAGAGAAGAGAACAAATAGATGAACAGAGAAGAGAACAAATAGATGGACAGAGAACAAATAGATGAACAGCTTGAGAAGAGAACAAAAAGATAGACAGAGAAGATAACAAATAGATGAACAGAGAAGAGAACAAATAGATGGACAGAGAAGAGAACAAATAGATGGACAGAGAAGAGAACAAATAGATGGACAGAGAAGAGAACAAATAGATGAACAGAGAAGAGAACAAATAGATGGACAGAGAAGAGAACAAATAGATGGACAGAGAAGAGAACAAATAGATGGACAGAGAACAAATAGATGAACAGAGAAGAGAACAAATAGATGAACAGCTAGAGAAAAGAACAAATAGATGGACAGAGAAGAGAACAAATAGATGAACAGAGAAGAGAACAAATAGATGGACAGAGAAGAGAACAAATAGATGAACAGAGAAGAGAACAAATAGATGGACAGAGAAGAGAACAAATAGATGGACAGAGAAGAGAACAAATAGATGGACAGAGAAGAGAATAAATAGATGAACAGAGAAGAGAACAAATAGATTGACAGAGAAGAAAACAAATAGATGAACAGAGAACAAATAGATGGACAGAGAAGAGAACAAATAGATGAACAGAGAACAAATAGATGGACAGAGAAGAGAACAAATAGATGGACAGAGAAGAGAACAAATATATGAACAGAGAAAAGAATAAATAGATGGACAAAGAAGAGAACAAATAGATGAACAGAGAACACATAGATGAACAGAGAAGAGAACAAATAGATGAAAAGAGAACAAATAGATGAACAGAGAACAAATAGATGGACAGAGAACAAATAGATGGACAGAGAACAAACAGATGGACAGAGAACAAATAGATGAACAGCTAGAGAAGAGAACAAAAAGATGGACATAGAACAAATAGATGAACAGAGAAGAGAACAAATAGATGGACAGAGAAGATAACAAATAGATGAACAGCTAGAGAACAAATAAATGAACAGCTAGAGAAGAGAACAAATAGATGGACAGAGAAGAGAACAAATAGATGAACACAGAAGAGAACAAATAGATGAACAGAGAAGAGAACAAATAGATGAACAGAGAAGAGAACAAATAGATGAACAGAGAAGAGAACAAATAGATGGACAGAGAACAAATAGATGAACAGCTTGAGAAGAGAACAAAAAGATAGACAGAGAAGATAACAAATAGATGAACAGCTAGAGAACAAATAAATGAACAGCTAGAGAAGAGAACAAATAGATGGACAGAGAAGAGAACAAATAGATGAACACAGAAGAGAACAAATAGATGAACAGAGAAGAGAACAAATAGATGAACAGAGAAGAGAACAAATAGATGAACAGAGAACAAATAGATGGACAGAGAACAAATAGATGAACAGCTTGAGAAGAGAACAAAAAGATAGACAGAGAAGATAACAAATAGATGAACAGAGAAGAGAACAAATAGATGGACAGAGAAGAGAACAAATAGATGGACAGAGAAGAGAACAAATAGATGGACAGAGAAGAGAACAAATAGATGGACAGAGAAAAGAACAAATAGATGAACAGAGAAGAGAACAAATAGATGAACAGAGAACAAATAGATGAACAGAGAAGAGAACAAATAGATGAACAGAGAACAAATAGATGAACAGAGAAATGTGTATGCTGTCTATCTCTTCTGTATCTACTTTCACAATGTCTTCTGAAGTACATTTTCAATTTTTTGTTGGTCAATTCCCCAACTAGACTTAACAAAGTACAAGAGAGAAAGAAGAGAAAGAGAAGGTATAACTATTTTCCCTTCATTTATTTCTATTTTATATTTCTATTTTATATTTCTATTTTATATTTCTAGTTTATATTTATATTTTCCATTTATATTTTTTACACAAACAGTCTTACTTTGTTATTCGTTATTGGTTACTGAACTGACGTCACAGCACTCAGGCAGACTCATAGGTGCTCAGTCTCCCCAACAGATGTCAGATGGTATGTATACTAATAGTTTCTGTTGCTCGCTAGTTTAACACACTCTTCTCTCTCTGTTCCTCAAGTATCTAGCTACACTCGTACAAAGTGTAATTTCAAATTTATTAAATCGCTGGATTGATTCAACATCAATTCTAGTGTCCTCATCCAACAGTAGGTTGCCAAGAGACTGAAGAATATCCTCATTATCTATCATAAACCCCCCAACAATCGATGCTTTCGATGAAGCCTGACAGATCTCTCGTTGCTCGATAACCCGCATGTCAAGGACAGTTAGATCCACGCGAGTCTCCGTAGGTTGTACACACACCCCCATCTGTACGACCAAATATCCAACATTCACATATCCACAACATCAATAATACACACCAAAAGGTCTACATTTCCTAACCCACATAACCACATCACACACAAGCACACCCACACAAACCAACACACACAACTGACCTGAAACAAATGTAGAATGCCTTAAACAAGGGAAATCTTGGAACATCCTTCGATTTATCGAAAGCCCAATACCAACTGGCAAAAGACCCAGCCAGCGTCAGCTGTCCAAGGGCAGCCACAAAGTTGACCAGCCAAAACAACATAAATAGATTGAAGATATGCAGGTAGATTGTGTAACTGAAAAAACAATATTAATAATAAAATGAACGGAAACATAGCATATGCCAACTGGCAAACGATTAAGCTATCATTAGCCTTACCAGGGCAGTTACAAAGCTGATGAGCCAAAGCAACATAAATTTGCAAGAAGATTGTGTAACTGAAAAACAATATTAATAATAAAAATTAACGGAAACATAGCATATGCCAAAACAGCTCTACAGGATGTACGAGAATCAACCACATACCTTGATAGCAACATGGACACAGAAGGGGAACAAACAAAGATGTCAAAATAAGAATACAAAAGCAAGGGAAACTTTATAGTATTAGGTAAGATATGGAAGTCAAAGGAGATCAAAACAAACACAAAGCTGAGAATCTTTCAATCAAATGTGAAGTCAGTGCTGTTCTATGGCTCTGAAACATGTAAGACAACAAAAGAAACCATCAGAAAACTGCAGACCTTCGTAATGGATGCTTACATAGAATAGAGGACTGAGATGGTATGATAAGATTATGAACGAGGAACTCGGAGAAAGAACTAAGCAGATACCAGTGGAGAAAGAGCTAAGGAAGAGACGTTGGCGATGGATAGGACATACATTAAGAAGATCGATCGGAAGCATTGCAAGACAGGCACTGTTTTAGAACCCACAGGAAAAAAGGAGTAGCGGAAGGCCTAGACAGACCGGAGAAGAGAACTGGAGGCTGATATTTAAAGGATAGGTGAAACATGGAAAGAATTGGAAGGGATGGCAAGAGAGCGGAAGAGCTGGAAGAAGTTTGTTGAAGACCTGTGTTTCGTTGGGAGTTGAAAGGTGAAGATGCTTATGCCAAAGAGCAAAAGATTAAGCTATCCTTAGCTTTGCCAGGGCAGTTACAAAGTTGACGAGCCAAAGCAACATAAATTTGCAAGAAGATTGTGAAACTGAAAAACAATTTAAATAACAAAATTAACGGAGACATAACATATTTTTTTAATGTATTTTTGTACTGTTATACGTTATATAGGACATGCAAGTAATTTCTCCGTACCGCTCTGCACTGGGAAACTCCCTCAATCTCTTCCATGGAATGGAGTTCGATATTTCACTCAGCAAGTTTGTATCAGGGTTTTCATAGCACGTGCTCTCTTTCTTGAATGCTTTGTGTCTCACTTCAATGCCTACTTTGATATTCTTTGATCGTTTTTTCTCAGAGTATCTTCAGCATATCTCTATCTTCTTCTTTTTATAACAGTTGTCACTAGTGGTTGATAAGACATTTCTCTGATTTCATCACTTTCATCACAGTGCTGGCATTATAAGCATGTATATGTAATATGCGGCGTGATGCTGACCACATCACCCATTGTGTGCCGATGGTCAATGAAAATACAGGCCTAACACTGTATTGACCTATATACCACGAGGCATGAAAGGGTTCCTTATATGTAATAGGAGGTGTTGTTCTATCATTTTTCCTTCTATTAAGAATTGATTGATGGTATTAGATCTGATGCTGTTAAAGCCATCTATGGCATAACAGATGTTGGTGGTTAACTGTGAGTTTGATGACAATAACTCAAACACTTTTGTTATATTCAGATCATGTTTATTGTGCCATTGTTTATCAACACGTCCGTCTCTTACCAAGGTTTCTATCGGTCTCTCTCGTTGCTATGTTGTTTTAATGCCCTTAGTTTCTGTCGTCACGCTACGTCAAACCAATTCCGTTCTAATCTCTATATTATTATCTAAATATTCAAAAAATAAATGAGACTTCAGTAAAACTATTTGATTAGTAAAACTATATTATTGTCAAGACGTGCATCATTGGTGTGCAGTTCTGGTATACGGTGTCCCCTTACTTTTCTCTACCTGTCTACTTGTCCCTGTCTAGTCCTGTAACTGCTGTCTTAAGGTAGGGGAATGGCTGTCCTTTGTCATCTCCGTGTACAGATATCTTGCCGAGTCAGTGGCCTAGTGGCCAACTCGCAATTGGTAGTAGTGGCTAGCTACAGATGTGTCAGTGATTCGACATGTGCGGAGCTCATGGGCTATGTCTTCCTGCTCAAGTCAGGGGATGTTGTGAAGGAAGACAGTGGTAGTTTGCGTGACTACGAGTAGTCTCACTATGGAAATGATGGCAGTAACTAAAGCAATCGCCTGGCTGAGTCCACACTTTATCCATGCATGTTTTCTCAGTAACTCATGAGAATGCTCAGAAGATTAAAACATGCTGGGCGAGAACAATTTTGAATTCACTGAAGAGGTCTAGGCTGGCAAAAATCAGTTTTATTTTTGTGCCAGTGCATACAGGTGTAAGGAGGGGGTGAACTTATCGATATGCTCGCAGGTATGGCTGCTGTAAAAAGCGGCTTATTCTGCTCTTTATTTCTGATCTGCGTCTGCTATCTGATTACACAAGGACTCCGAGGTATGTAAATTGCTGTACTTGTCTTAGCTCCGTCCCATTTACTGTGATGATGCATTTTGTCGAAGTCTGCATTTTGATACCACCAAATTTCTGTTTTCTTACTATTCTTCTTCTTCTTTGCGTTCGTTCTTTACGACCAACTTTAATCACTCTTTGTGATATGTTTGATCTTTGCCAAGAACGTGTATACGTTGCACATTGGTTTGGTAGGCCCCTAAACTCATAGACTTCTGCACGTTTAGGACATGTGCATCCGATTTCAGCCAAACCTCCTTAGACGCCTCTTACGACATGCGTGGCAGGTAACAGTGGTTCTATTCTTCACACCCTAAATTTGGGCCCGGTAACCACTCGGGCGTTCTTACTATTCAAATTCTATCCTTTGTTGTTACTGTCTGACGGTATAACCATCAAAATAGCGGTTGGAAGAAGAAGAAGAAGATTTTACATGAGGCTGGAAGGAGTGCGAGAATTCGGAGTTAAGTTTGGACATGCCAGACAGTGTCGTCTTTGAAGCTATGCTAATCAACTTCTTATGAGTGCGGCGAGCAAATATACTTCAGGATGGCTGCTGCTGCGGAGGACAGAGCACGCATGGGAATGTCCAATGTGCAATGATGTCGATCGCATAACATAACATAACATAACATAACATAACATAACATAACATAACATAACATGAGACTACCACACATTGAACAACTACACTTACTCTCCTTTGCCATACTTGATGAAACCACACAGTTCACCACCAATGGAGTCCTGATGAAGACAAAAAGACAATGATTATACAATGTTTATGGTTTCATGAAGGAATCTTACAGAGCAAACTATGGGGAGGTCTTGAGGAACTCTAACTGACATGCTGCTTCATAGAGGCAACCAATCTCATGGTTTAGACGAGCATACGAAACCGAACGCAAAGAAGAAACACGATACAATGTTTAACGCGCTTTAGAGGAGCCGAGTCTGACCGAGTGGAGGAGCATCTGATCGAGTGGAGAAACGTCTGACCGAGTGGAGGAGAGTCTGACAGAGTGGAGGAGAGTCTGACCGAGTGGAGGAGAGTCTGACAGAGTGGAGGAGAGTCTGACCGAGTGGAGGAGAGTCTGACCGAGTGGAGGAGAGTCTGACCGAGTGGAGGAGAGTCTGACCGAGTGGAGGAGAGTCTGACCGAGTGGAGGAGAGTCTGACCGAGTGGAGGAGAGTCTGACCGAGTGGAGGAGAGTCTGACCGAGTGGAGGAAAGTCTGACCGAGTGGAGGAGAGTCTGACCGAGTGGAGGAGCGTCGGACCGAGTGGAGGAGTGTCTGATCTAATGGATTAGAGCGCGTCTCCCATGCGGGAGACCTTGTTAAATCCCGGTAACGCCAAGAATTTTTTCTGTCAGAGGCATACAAGAAAAATCTGAACCTGAACAGTTTCAGGGCGACTGCACATTGAATTCGGCCATTAAATTACACAGGCTCTCGTCCTCCTGTCCTACACCACTCTTCTTCTTCTTCATCTTCTTCTTCATCTTCTTCTTCATCTTCTTCATCTTCTTCTTCATCTTCTTCTTCATCTTCTTCTTCTCATCTTCTTTTCATCGTCTTCTTCATCTTCTTCTTCATCTTCTTCTTCTTCACTTCTTCATCTTCTCTTCATCTTCTCTCTTCATTTCTTCTTCATCTTCTTGCCTCATCTTCTTTCATTATCTTCTTCTTCATCGTCTTTCATCGTCTTCTTCTTTCTTCTTCATGCTTTTTATTACTTTTATGTAGCCAGATTTTTCTTCTTCAGGTCATCTCTCTTCCATCATTCTTCGCCTTCTTACATCTCTCTCTGTCTACCATCTTGCTTCTTCATCTTCTTCTTCATCTTCTTCTCATCTTCATTTCTTCTTTCTTCTTCATCTTCTTCATCTTCTTTTTCATCTTCTTCTTCATCTTCTTCTTCATCTTCTTCTTCGAACGCTTCATATCGACCACTTGTTAATTACTCTGTGTGACTTGTATGTGATCTTAGCCTAAGAGCGATTGTACGTTGTGACAGTTATGCTCCTACAATAGACCAGTACTTCCGTTTTCTGCGATGCTTTTATTTACTAGGTAGTTTCCTAGGCTCCTACATCAGCGCCTCTACGACATGCATGTAGTGCAGTAGTACTATTCTTTGCTTCCATTCAGAGCCCCAGCACCCCGGCGAAATCGGGAAATGATCGAACCTCTATGCTACAGAGACCCCCACCTCCATATGCACATTAGACGCTATGTAAGCATGCCTTCACGCAAAATCAGTCAGAAGACCGAATCGATAGCCGATGAAGGCGCAGAAGAAGAAGATAGAGCGTTAGAGTTTCACAGAAACAATTAATTAACTCTTACGCTGACATTACAAGGCAATCCTGAAAAATGTTATAGTCCTGGCTCTGATGGCGTGATAATCAAATTTGGAACTGTCATTTGATAAAGTGATGTTGTTATCGTTATTGATATCGTCACGACCCACAGATGCTAGATATCTGACAGTTGTCAAGGATATTAATAATAATAATAATACTTACTTATTTATCTCCGCTCCACATGGAGCATAAGGCCTCAACATTTGTCAAGAAGAATAACGATAATAATTGTAGTAATTACCGCCGTGTGTTGCTGGGGCTCGAAGGGCAAAGAATAGTAACACTACAACCTACAAGGCATGTCGTAAGAGGTGACTGAGGTAGGGGCCTAGGGAAGCTACTCTAGTAAATAAATAGCGTCACAGAAATCGGATGTGCTTGTCTAGTTGTAGCCGCATAACTTGTACAACGCACACTCGTTCTTAGGCTTAGATCATATACAGATCTGGGATTGAAGATTGGAGTGGCCAGAAAAGAACATCAGAACAGGTACATGAGTAGGCTCATCATCAAAATCGTACTGGTACCGTCAGTCGCTAGACCCTATTAGAGATATTGCAAGGGAGATTGTAGCACCTACAAACATGTCCGGAGTGCAATGAAGATATTCCAAACTGAAACTAAAACTGAAACATATACAGATCACAAAGAGTAGAATTAGCAGCATATCTGACACAACGTACAATTGCTCTTAGGCTCAGATCAAATACAGATCACAAAGAGTGGTTTAACAAGTGGTCGATATGGAGAGTTGAAAGAAGAAGAAGGAGGAAGTAATGATAGCTTGCGTACTATGGGACTCTGTTTACTGGGGCCGTTGTTGTTAATGACTCTCAGTCGATGCTTCGGAAGATCCAGAATAACATGTTGCGGTATAAGATCTCACTTGAGGATCTAAACTTCAAGTACATCTGAAGTACGATAAGGTACGCCTGTGTGGCGAGGAACACCGATAAAAAGGATAGTGAGCCATCACGCAAAAATCAGTCAGAAGCGCCATACCAGGCGTCCTGACTATATCTGAATTCATAACGGGTGAACTAAGAAGATGAAGAAGAAGAAGAGGTTGTGGAATGAGTTTATATCGTCTATAGAGGTTTCCAACCTTCATAGACTTACGTGTATCTACTGTCCTCGGCGTGCGGGTGTTCCTGGTAACGAGAGAGAGAGAGAGAGGAAACGCTTGCATCGAAAGAAGCATCGATTGTTGGAGAGTTAATGATGGATGAGGAATTTCTTCGGTCTCTTGGCGACCTACTGTTGGATGGTAAAAAAGAAAAGTAAAGGAACCCTTTCATACCTCGTGGTATATAGGGCAATACAGTGTTAGGCCTGTATTTTCATTGACCGTCGGCACACGATGGGTGATGTGGTCAGCATCACACCGGCCGCCTTTACTTTCCCAGAGCATGTCTGGTACCCAGTTGAGGCTGGGTCGACCTGAGAGTCGTCGCGGTCGGGAAAAATTTCACACGCACTGCGGGAGTTGAACCCAGACCACCAGCCATGAAAAGCGAGTTCACTAACTACTCTACCGCGACTCTCACTGTTGGATGAGGACACTAAAACTTACGTTCAGTCAATCCAGCGATTTAAGGAATTTTTAATTACACATTGTATAAGTAGAGCAGGATGCTTGAGGTGGAGTGAGAGGAATGTGTTTAACTAGCGAGCCACAGGAACCATCAGTATGCATATCCTTCGGCATTTGTTGGAGGAGATTGGGGACCTACGAGTCCGTCTGGAGTTCTGTGACGCCAGTTCAGTAACCAGTTACTTTAGACAAAACCAAAGTAATAACTTTCGCAAGAGAGGAAAACACTATCCGGTGTCAAGCTGAAAGGCAGAGAGAGAGAGAGAGAGAGAGAGAGAGAGAGAGAGAGTTATTTAGCTGACGCTGACCGAATGAAGGTTGTGTGTATGGACAGTATATCAATTTTTTTTTCAACTTTGCATATTTGTTATGATGACCTAAAGTTCAACAGTCAAAGGTTAAAGTTCCCCAAAGGATACGTAGCAATAGTGCCCCATAATGCAACAACAGCAACTTGTAAGATGAATGGAATCACTGGCCAAAGCAAGGTCGACCACATGGCACCGACAGCTCTGAAATTGTAGATAGAAAACAAAAAAAAGTAAACAGTAAACTAAAAACAGTAAAATAGAAACAGTAGACCAGAGACAGTAAACAAAAAACACAGTAAACAGGAAATAGAAAAAAATACATAGTAAACAGCAAACAGTAAATAGTAAACAAAAGTGTAAACAAGAGACAGTAAATAGGAAACAGTAAATATAAAAAAGTGAACAGTAAACAAAAAAAAAACAGCAAACAGTAAACAAGAGACAGTCTTCTTCTCTTTCACCATGTCATCACCCATTGTGTGCCGACGTAAATGAAAATACAGGCCTAACACTGTATTGACCTATATACCACAAGGTACTAAAGGGTTCCTTTACCTTCTTACCCTTCACACACACAATACCACAACAACATCAAGCATACAACGGATACCATAACCAGTAAATCACAACCATCACCACCTTCATCAGTACATCACTACCACTAAACAACATCCACATCATCCTTACCTGCTTCCTTGTTTGATTAGAGCTACTGCTATACGAATCCTTGGGCACAAGAACAATAAAATCAAGAGAACAATAATCAGATGCACCAAAGATGATACCTGGAAACGACAAATGTAATGAAATTAGTAAAATAAAACTAACACAGAGGAGGGCGATCATGATGGACATTAAGGAGAAATTAAATTTTTATATCAGAGATTAACTTCTAACCTCCGGCAAACCACATGATGAGTTATACGAGAAGGAACCAATCTACGACAAGCTATCTCACGAGGCAAAATATTTATAACTATCTTTAATATCTAAGACTATTTTTAGGGCGGTGTGGGACAGGGGAGGACATGAGCCTAAAGAATTTAATGGTTAGTGCAGTCGCAGCAAGAAAATGTTCAGGTTAGGATTGTTTTATTGCCCCCACCAAAAAAATCTTTTTGATCTTACCAGGGATTGAACCTGGGTATCCCGAATGGGATAATCCATTCGGTCAGATGCTCCTCTAGACGAAAATGTACTACTTAAATAAACAACTTACAAGAACTCTTTATTACTATTTGTTTTCATATTTTGTTAGAATTCAGCAAGTGTACTTCTAGAACAGTACTTTCAGATCTGTGTACTTCTAGAACAGTACTTTCAGCTCTGTGTACTTCTAGAACAGTACTTTCAGCTCTGTATACTTCTAGAACAGTACTTAAGCTCATGTACTTCTAGAACAGTACTTTCAGATCTGTATACTTCTAGAACAGTACTTTCAACTCTGTAGTCTTCTAGAACAGTACTTTCAACTCTGTGTACTTCTAGAACAGTACTTTCAACTCTGCGTACTTCTAGAAAGTACTTCAGCTCTGTGTATTTCTAGAACAGTACTTTCAACTCTGTATACTTCTAGAACAGTACTTTCAACTCTGTGTACTTCTAGAACAGTACTTTCAGCTTCTGTACTTCTAGAACAGTACTTTCAACTCTGTATACTTCTAGAACAGTACTTTCAACTCTGTGTACTTCTAGAACAGTACTTTCAACTCTGTGTACTTCTAGAACAGTACTTTTAACTCTGTGTACTTCTAGAAAAGTACTTTCAGCTCTGTGTACTTCTAGAACAGTACTTTCAACTCTGTATACTTCTAGAAAAGTACTTTCAACTCTGTGTACTTCTAGAACAGTACTTTCAACTCTGTATACTTCTAGAAAAGTACTTTCAACTCTGTGTACTTCTAGAACAGTACTTTCAACTCTGTGTACTTCTAGAACAGTACTTTCAACTGTGTGTACTTCTAGAACAATACTTTCAACTGTGTAAATTCTGATATCAGTTATACGAGGGCTATCATCATATCACTCCCGACATGTTTATAAGGGTTCCGATCACCTCCTCAACAAATCCAGCAGCGTCCAGCGGCCCAACACGCCAGTTTGATGTTGATGCATTAATATATTTGACATATTTGGTATATAGTTCTTTTCGGACTGTGTCACTATCGGCATCCATCTCTCTCAATATGATCAGCGACTGGGATTCACAACATTGAAACTCCTCCGTTTTAAAAGACTCTCTCAATGCGTTAAGAATGTAGTTTCTGTCCATTGCAACTTCCTCTGATATCGTAGCCATACCAGCCAATCTATCAGCTCATTCATTACATCTCACTTCTGTGTGACTAAGAACAAAAATTAAGGTGATTTTTATGATCCCTGTCTGTACCAGTAGCTCCACCAATAACGCTGTATTCTCCAGTATACCGTATGGTATGAAAACGAGGTGATATATAAGGTATAACGGTAGAAGGGGTGGCTTATATGTAAGGTACAACGGTAGGAGGGGGCAGCTTATATGTAAGGTATAACTGTAGGGAGGGGTGTAAATATCTTACCTCCAGCAAGAAGGACATTCTCCTTCTCAAAGGTAAGTCTCCAGACCAGGTAAAATGTGAGCGTCTCATTTTTACCTTTGGTTTCAAAGTACAGGTACCAGCAGGCCGCAGTTACTGAAAGGTAGGACAGGTACAAATATGATTGCATACAATCAGAAGTTTAGTCCAGTCGACAGATTATCACAGCAACATTTCTTATGGAATTCATTAATACATAAGTGCTGGTTCAGTCTCTTACTTCGATATTATTCATATATTTTACGATTATTTCTTTGTAGTAGTAGTAGTGGTAGTAGTAGTAGTGGTAGTAGTAGTAGTGGTAGTAGTATTAGTGGTATTAGTGGTGTATAAGTAGTGGTAGTAGTAGTAGCAGGGTAGTAGTAGTGGTAGTAGTATTAGTATGCGGTAGTAGCGGTAGCGGTAGTAGAAGTAGTAGTAGTGGTAGTAGTAGTAGTGTTAGTAGTAGTGGTAGTAGTAGTAGTGGCAGTAGATTGTGTTAGTGTTAGTAGTAGTGGTAGTAGTAGTAGTGGTAGTAGTAGTGTTAGTGTTAGTAGTAGTGGTAGTAGTAGTGGTGGCAGTAGTAGTAGTATGTGGTAATGGTAGAAGTAGTAGTAGTGGTAGTAGTAGTGTTAATGTTAGTAGTAGTGGTAGTAGTAGTAGTAGTGGTAGTAGTAGTAGCGGTAGTAGTAGTAGTAGTAGTAGTAGTGGTAGTAGTAGTAGGGGTGGAGTAGTCGTGGTGAGGATTGTTGTGGTGAGAAGTATTGTCTATACATTCAATGTTGTCTCTTGTATAAACTTCAAGTAGTTGTAGTAATAGTAGTAGTAGGTGTAGTAATAGTGGTGGTGGTGCGGATGGTTGCGGTAGTGATAGTTGCAGTAATAGTAGTAGTTGTGGTAGTGAAAACGGTGGTTGGGGTGTTGGTGGTGGGGATGGTTGCGATAATAGTAGTCATAGTAGTAGTAGTGTAGTGGTAGTAGTAGTAGTAGTGTAGTGGAAGTAGTAGTGTAGTGGTAGTAGTAGTAGTAGAAGTAGTGGAGTGGTAGTAGTAGTAGTAGTGGTAGTAGTAGTGTAGTGGTAGTAGTAGTAGTAGTAGTAGTAGTAGTAGTGGAGTGGTAGTAGTAGTGGTAGTAGTAGTGTAGTGGTAGTAGTAGTGGTAGTGACGTGTCTACGTAGAATGCTGGGGGTAACAAGAAGAGACCGGTTGAAAAATTAAGACATCAGGAAAAAGTGGGTACAACATCAGTACTGAACTTCATCAAGTAACTACAAATTAAATGCTTCTGCCACATAAGCGGATTACCAACAGATAGTGCACCTCAAAGAGCAATGCTGCTCCGATACAATGGGTACAAAGCAAAAAGGCCAGCCACGCAAAAGATGGACCTCAGAGATAACAGAGGCGACGAAATACACTGTTATGAAGCGTACACAAAAGCCCGTACTAGAAATCTTTTCTTATCAAGATTCTGTGAGGCAGAATAGGATTGAAGAAAATAAAATAAAAAAATGAAAACCAACATACAGAGAAAAACTGAAGTAGACAAACACTGGATATGATTATGGGAAAGACTTTCTCAAAGATCTAAGCAGAACAGACCAGGTCATTATATTTCGTCTACGTACTGGACACTGCAGACTCAACAAACACTTACATAGACTAGTAATAAGTCAAACAGTTTTCTGCCAGTGTCAGCAGGTGGAACAGACACCAGAGCATGTCCTGCAAGACTGTCCTGTACTGGGTGAGCTGAGAGCAACATGAAGCCACACACAGTCGACCTAAAAACTAAGCTTTGTGGAAACATGACAGACCTGAAGCTGATTGTCCAGATTGTGGTCCAGAGTAAACTAAGTGCAAGAAGAAGAAGATGAAGAATTTATAAGCCAATTTTCTCTTTATCAGATCTTGTTGGATGTCTTTCTTTTTAAATTCTTTTTCTGTTCAGGAAGTTATAAACATTTTATTCTGCATTTTATTTTAAAATAATCGAATTTTGTTAATTTATTGTTTGTTAAAGTAGAGGAAGACCACAAATAAGATAAATAGATGGCAGAGAATAATCTGTCAAAAACAAAAATAACTATCCCACAACACTTGAGCAGCGCAAGACCAAATAGAATGCACGAAACTGGACAACGACCCGGAACAGTGTGACACAAACGACACGACAATAGGACAACGACAACTGGTAACAGTGTGACAACAAACGACACTGACAACGACCTGTAACAGTGTGACAACAAAACACGACACTGGACAACGACCTGGTAACAGTGTGACACAAAAGCACTGACAACTGGACAACGACCTGGTAACAGTGTGACAACAAAACACGACACTGGACAACGCCCTGGTAACAGTGTGACACAAACACGACACTGACAACGACCTGGTAACAGTGTGACACAAAACGACACTAGACAACGACCTGGTAACAGTGTGACAACAAAACACGACACTGGACAACGGTCCGGTAACAGTGTGACGACACTGGACAACGACCTGGTAACAGTGTACCCGACACTGGACAACGACCTGGTAACAGTGTGACAACGACACTGACAACGGTCCGGTAACAGTGTGACGACACTGGACAACGACCTGGAACAGTGTGACGACACTGGACAACGACCTGGAAAGGTGCGACACTGGACACACCTGGTAACGTGTGACGACACTGGACAACGGTCCGGTAACAGTGTGACGACACTGGACAACGACCTGGTAACAGTGTGACGACACTGACAACGGTCCGGAACAGTGTGACGACACTGAAAGAGCGTGCGACACTGGACAACGACCTGTAACAGTGGACGACACTGGACAACGACCTGGTAACAGTGTGACGACACTGGACAACGACCTGGTAACAGTGTGACGACACTGGACAACGACCTGGTAACAGTGTGACAGACACTGGACAACGACCCGGTAACAGTGTGACAGACACGGGACAACGACCGTAACAGTGTGACGACACTGGACAACGACCTGGTAACAGTGTGACGACACTGGACAACGACCCGGTAACAGTGTGACGACACTGGACAACGACCTGGTAACAGTGTGACGACACTGGACAACGACCCGGTAACAGTGTGACAACAAAACACGACACTGGACAACGACCTGGTAACAGTGTGACAACAAAACACGACACTGGACAACGACCTGGTAACAGTGTGACGACACTAGACAACGACCTGGTAACAGTGTGACAACACTGGACAACGACCTGGTAACATTGTGACGACAAAAGAAGAAAGAAGAAGAACGAAAGAAAATTAAAGTAAACTAAATTTTTTAATTGTTCAGAAATTTAAAAAAAAACTGTTTCGAATGTTTATCAAATTAGTGATCTCTCGATAAATCGTGACCATAACACAAACATTAAAAACAAAATTGAAGCTTTTCATCTTCTTTGCGTTCGTTCTTTCGACCAATTTTAATCACTCTTTGTGATATGTTTGATCTTTGTCCAGAACGTGTATACGTTGCATATTTGGTTTGGTAGGCCCCTAAATGCATAGACCTACACGTTTAGGACACATACATCCGATTTCAGCCAAACCTCCTAGTCGCCTCTTACGACATGCGTGGCAGGTAACAGTGGTTATATTCTTTACACCCCAAATTTGGGCCCGGTAACCACTCGGGCGATTTAAGCTTTTGAAACAAGGTGTTAAAGAAAAGTTCTTAGAACATCCTGGACAGAGAAGAGAAGAAACAAATACATCCAACAAAACGTGCATATCAAGGAGCATTAGCTCATAAAGAACATCATGTCCCGGAAGATGAAATATTTTGGTGTTATTAAAGCTACAGCTGTTTGAGAGAAAGGTAATGGAAGTCGTGATTCTGGAGCATTAGACAGAGGACACCAAGACGAAGGTTGCAGCGAACATCAAAAAACATTGAACATGACATAGAAGAGGCCGGAGAATCTGCAAGAGAAGAGAGCTTTTCAGGCGGACTGTGATGAATGTGACGTTCCGCAAGGACATCTACTATTGAGATCTATCATGTTTATTACTGACTTCTATTTACCTCAGACTAGTTGTTCTATTTACCTCAGACTAGTTCTTCTATTTACCTCAGACTACTGCTTCATTTGCTAGCCTCAGACCAGCTGCTTCTATTTACCTCAGACTAGCTTCTATTACAGACCAGTGCTTCTATCTACCTAGACTAGTGCTTCTATTTACCTCAGACTAGTTCTTTCCCCTATTTACCTCAGACTAGTGCTTTCCCTTTTTTTACCTCAGACTAGTGCTTCTATTTACCTCAGACTAGTTGACCCTTTTATTTACGTCATATTAGTGTTTCACCTGAACTTACTAGATAATTCTACTTACAACAAAGCCAGATTGCCACGAAACCAAAAATTGTCAACCAAACCATAAAGCCAGCGAGCCACCTCATCAAAGTTATCCAAAATAGAGACATCACCATAGCAACTAGGAAACCACTGCAAATATATATATTTAAACGATTTTCATTCGCTGGCAAAAAAATAACAACACATGGTGGTAAGCTAGAGGAAAATTACATTTTGAACTACAGATCTAAGCAGAGAATATATATTGACAATAGAGATCAGTAACGACAGTATGCGTATGTGTGGGCGTATGTGGCGTATGTGTGAGCGTATGTGTAGCGTTGTGGCGTATGTGTGGCGTTGTGTGAGCGTATGTGGGCGTATGTGTGAGCGTATGTGTGGGCGTATGTGTGGGCGTATGTGTGGCGTATGTGTGAGCGTCTGTGTGGGCGTTGTGGTTTGGGCGTATGTGTGGCGTATGTGTGAGCATATGTGTGGCGTATGTGTGAGCGTATGTGTGGGCTATGTGTGGCGTATGTGTGGGCGTATGTGTGGGCGTCTATGTGGGCGTATGTGTGGGCGTATGTGTGGGCGTATGTGTGGGCGTATATGTGGGCGTATGTGTGAGCGTATGTGTGGGCTATGTGTGGGCGTATGTGTGGCGTATGTGTGGGCGTATTGTGGCGTATGCATGTGGGCGTATGTGTGAGCATATGTGTGGGCGTATGTGTGGGCGTATATGTGGGCGTATGTGTGGGCGTATGTGTGGGCGTATGTGTGGGCGTATGTGTGGGCGTATGTGTGGGCGTATGTGTGGGCGTATGTGTGGGCGTCTGTGGCTTGGCGGTAGTGAGCTCGATCACAACCTAAGAGCACCTGGTTCAAACACCACGGCGGCAGTTTCGAAGCAAATTCGTTTCCGTGGAATTTTACAAACGGTAAAATAGACCTCCTGTTCAGAAAGCAATGTTAAACTACTGAACGTACAAGTGATGCCTTGAAAATAAACGACTCGTTTACTATGGTTGATGGCAAATTCCTGTAAAGGATATGCTACGATTTAGACAGAACAGAAAACAAATAAATCTACCAGGAAGAAACTAAAAATTATAAAAAATATTTCTGGCGCTACAAATAAGAATGGGAAAATTACAATAATTTGGACATATAAAATGACATGAAAGGTTGGAAAAGACTATTATGTAAGGATGTATTTCGGAAGAAGAGGAAGGCTGTTGAGAAGATTAATTCAGGATGTGACTGACGATTTGGGATGACGGCTGCGGAGGTTGAATATATGGCATTGGGAAAGAGGAAAAAGTCTGGATTGTAGGAAGTTCTGCTTGACAAGCTTTGATGATGATTGAAATGAGACTGCAAAGCTCTTCTGGCTTAGCCAAATTGAATGACTGTTGATCAAATTTATCAGACGCTATGGATTGATTTGAGCATGACAGTTGCAGGGACGGGACACCTCGTCTATGAGACAGAGCAATTCCGTTGAACTGTTGGAGTGGCAAAGTTCTGCTCAGAGCAAGCTATTGGATGACGATTCAGCATCACGAAGCAGAAGCAGAATATATTGTCTATGACAGAAGAAATTCCGACGGGCTGTTATGGTGCAAAGTTCTCCTCAGGACAAGCTTTTGAATAACGATTGCAGATATCACCGGATAACGTGTCCCCGATCACATCCACATTTCAATCAGACAGTACACAGACAGACAAAGATGAAGTACTCACATTAAAATCATCCACCAAGACGCAACAACATCCGCCACGATCTTCTCACCAAATTCCTTGGCGTTTAGGAATTGTTGATAAACTCTGAAAATAAGAAGACAAAAATATTCATCAGTGATTCAATCAATTAAGTGGCATGTCGGCCGGCGTAGGCAATCATGTCTCTCCACAACTCTCTCTCTCTCTCCTTAGTTCAGTTAATCAGTTTATCTTTCTTCTTTTTCTTCTTCGAAATCTCCATCTTGATGACTTGTTCAACCACTTTTTGTGATTTGTTTGTGACATGAGACTCTGAACGATTGTACGCTGTGTCAATTATACGCCTACAAGTAGGCCAACACATCTGATTTCTGTGACGCTTTTTATTTACTAGGGTAGCTTCCCTAAGTCCCTACCACAATCGCCTCTTACGACATGCATTGTAGGTCGCAGTGCTGCTATTATTTGTTCCTTTGTGGCCCCGGCAACACACGGGCGAGTTAATCCGTTCGGACATTGATCTTTTGTCGAACCAGGATGTCAGACTATTCAACATCTTCTCCGCTGTCTTCCACGATCTTCCTGAATTTTACCTGTTGTCACTAAATGTTCTAAACCTTCTCTTCGCATTATATGCCCGAAGAACCTTGATTGTCTTATTCTTATTCGTTTGATAAGGTTTCTTTGTGTGCAGCCTGTTTCAAAAACCACATCATTTGTTTTCTTTGCTGTCCATGGCATTTTCAGCATTCTTCTGGGTTTTTCTCGATCCAGAAGCACTTGAGCTTTCAGCTCTTCGGCTCAGTGCCATGGGCATCGTAACCCTTCGGTTCGGTGCCACGAACACCGTAAATCTGGAGAACCTGTGGCTTTTCTGCCAGTCTGCGGAATTGAACCCGCACTCACAGAGGACTTGTCACTCGCAGTCCAACGCGCTACGAACACGCTGGGCAGGAGGCTGCCATTCTTCTGTCAAACCACATCTCTGTGGCTTCCAATGATTTTATTGATTGCTTAAGGATCTCTGTAACGTAGAGGTTAGGTGCTCGACTCTCGTGTCAAAGGTAACCGGTTCGCTCCCTCGTAGAGCCATCGCGATATTTTTCCAGAGATGCCTGATCTCAGTGTAGGTGAGATCAAGTTCCAAGTCCTATCGTAGACTGAGGATAAAACGTAGGTCTCGTGTTCAACTTTAGCACATAAAAGAACCATTGACAGTTCAAAATGGAGAAGAGCAGGCTGGAAAGCCGCTGCCCGGGCACAATTCATTAGCAAGATTAAAAAATAAAAGTTCCTACAAAATATTTTCACCATTTAAATTACATTGGTGACCCTAGCCGGTGCTACAAAGTTTGTGTTCTTTCGTTGAAATCTTCCTGTGTAAGAATGAGATCGGAGCACACATGATTACTCACCGACGTGCAACGATGATGGCCCTATCAATCAATCACTCAATCCATCAATCAATCAATCAACCAACCATAATAGTCGCGTAACCGAATACGATTGCAGAAGAAGAAGAAGTGAGAGAAAAATCACTAAATGTACTTACTCTATTCCTTCTTCCATGATTTCTTTTTCGATTGGGTGTCCATTTTTATCCGATACATTCTTGCCTATGGCGAGAAATGCGTTGTACAGGTCAAGTACTGCAGACACCGGTAGACATCGATTGAGAACTGAGGAAAAAATATAGATAAAAACCAAGCTATTTCTTCACAAAATAAAAAAATAAAAAATACAGTATGGAATGGAACTGATAGGAAAATAAAGATCAGAATACTAAGAGTTTGCAAATTCTCAGTGGCAACGAGAGCGAAGCATGGACATTTAATAAGGCAGTGGGAAAACATATATGTGCTTTTGAATATAAGTGTTACAGAAGATTCCTCCGTATATCATGAACAGAGAAGAGAACAAATAAATCTATCTAAAAAGTACTCAAAATCAAAGAAAACTATCTGATGCTTCAAATAACAATGAGAAAATTGAAGTATTGTGGACATATAAGGAGACGTAACGTGTTAGAAAAAAAACCACTATGGAAAGATACATCCTGACAAAGTAGAGAAGAGGAAGACCACGTAGAAGATGGATTCAGGATGTAACTGATGGTTTGAGCTTGATGGCTGAAAAGGTGGGACATCTGGTCTATGAGAGAGAAATTCTGTAGAGTGGTAAAGTTCTGATCTTTCTTTCTTCTTTCTTTTGTCCTTCTCTGCTTTTTGCCGCTAGGCGTAGCAGGTTTAACTGATCATCGGTTTCCGAGATAATGCACGCTCGGTCGCTTGATATGGTGTGGTATTGTGGAGTTTTAAGATGTCTGTAACTCCATCAACCCATCTTTTTCTTGGTCTGCCCCTTCCTCTTGATGATTCCATTTTCAGGTTGTACGCTCTTGCAACTGGTGTATTCGGTTCATTCTGACCAAGTGGCCAAACCATTTGAGTCTCTCTTTTGCAATAAATCTAACAGCAGGTGTTGTTCCGACTGTTCTTCTAATTTCCTCATTTCTTATATGGTCTCTTCTTGTTTTATTTACTGCTTTCCTCAAGCATCTCATTTCGCATGTGGTAATTTTCCTTCCTTGTTCTTTTGTCAGTGCCCATGTTTGGCTCTGGTACCACAGTGTTGGTATAAAGATTGAATTTATAATCTGTCTTTTAGTCTCTACTGGAATAGCTGGGTGTTTCAAGATTGGTGTAAGCTGGTATGTAATGTTGTTGGCTTGCTGGATTCTAGTTTCGATCTTTATGTCCAGTCTACTATCAGATGTGAAGATACTTCCCAGGTATTTGAATTCTCTCACCTGCTTTAGCGTTTGGTCATTTATTTGTATGTTGATATCTTTATGTTCTCTGCTTATAGTCATGACTTCTGTCTTTTGAATGTTGATCTTCATCAACATCTTCAAAGTTCTGATCAAGATAAACTATCGAATGATGATGATGCTGCTGATACTACTAAAAAATCCAGACGTTTGTAACTTGTTCTTCTTTTGCTTATTCTGCGATCAACTTCTGATAAGCGACTACTATGGTATGTGTCATAAACAGGGCAGTGCGCTTGAGGTCTTCATCGGCCCCACCATAGTTTGTTCTGAAGGGTTGTTTCTTCTGGACAAATTTCCATTCTCGGGCTGTTCAGGTTGGGGCAGTCTTGAAGGATGTGCTATGGAGACTGCTTTGATGCTCCATAGGTGTAGGCGGCCGAGTTCCTGAGACCCATTCTATGGAGGTGTGCTGTGACTTAATAATCTTGGTAACCGCTGATGCAATTAAAAATTCAATGGAACTGTGAAACAAGCTTAGTAATCGCTGAAAAACTTAAGCAATCAATGAAACTCTGACACAATCGTGACAAACTCTTTGTAGTTTAAAAAAGCATTGTAACTGTGACACAAGCTTGGTAACCGCTGATAAAATTAAGAAATCAAGGGGACTGTGGCACAAGCGTGATAACCGCTGATAAAATTAAGAAATCAAGGGTACTAACAAAAGTGTAGCAACCTCTGCAGTTAAAAAAGCATTGAAACTATGACACAAGCATGTCTCTGAAATTTACTGTTGTCTATATTAATTAAATTTGAGCAATTATTGTATAATGAGCATATTAAGCTATGAATGTAGATCTATTTTTATGCTTAAAATAAACACAACATTGCATGGTTGCCATGACAACAGATACCATCTTTAAAAAAAAGTACCTGGATTTAGAATCCTAAAATTTACAAAGCAAACAAATATATGGATAAATAAAGAGATGATTCATAAACTGTAAGCATAACAAGATCTACTGACACTTTTATTATTTTTTTTTAATCTCAAGAAATATATTTTATTTTTATTTTAAAACTTATGATTGGCCAAAAAAAACCCCCGCACAAAATATGCCATCTTTTCACTTTAAAAATTAATTTAAAAACAAATATGCGAAAAAATGTAATTTGAAATACATCAGTAGATACGAAATTATATGTGGAATATTCACCTCAAATTTCATGTATCTAGCTTTAGTATTAGTTAAAACTCAGGGATTTCTGACACAAACAAAATGGAAAAAAATGATTTTGAGAAAATTCAAGTTTAAACTTGGAATTTGAAAGAGAAAAGATTGGGCTGGTATTTCTTATTAATATTTTACTGCTAATATGAAAAGAAAACAACATAATTGTGTATGTAATCGATAGTACCAATGCTGTACTTTATAGAACTAAATACTTTGAAAAATCGAAGTTTTTGACTAAAATGAATATTTTCTACAAAGTTAAACTCCTGAAGGAATCAATGGTTATAGCAAGAAAACAATAAAAACAATATAGTTACCTGGTTTACTGTCGAAGTAATATGGTGCACAGTCGCTATCTGCGACCAACGTAGTTACATCCTGTAGAGAATTGTGTACAAGAAAAGAATAGAACAAGAATCGAAGTTGTGAGAACAATGTAAGAATAGAACAAGAATCGAAGTTGTGAGAACAATGTAAGAATAGACATTTATCCATAAGGACTTAATCAATCGAGTGTTATACCTGCCGGCGTAGGCGATTATGTCTCTCCACAACTCTCTCTCCTTGGCGCAGTTAATCAGTTTGAAGTTACCCGGTGTACGGGTAGGACTGGATACCTGAGGTAAAGTGAGGAGTGTTTAACCAGCAAGCCACAGGAATCATCATTATGCATGCTCTTCGACATCTGTTAGGAGAGACTGAGCACCTATGGGTCTGCCCGGAGTGATATGACGTCAGTGTAGCAACCAATAACCAATAAGTTCTGAGGTCGATCTTTGGTCGAACCACGATGTCAGACCATCCAACACCTTCTCCCTCTGTCTTCCGTTGTCTCTCATTCCCTGATTTTACCCGTTGTCACCAAATTCTCTAAACCTCATCTTCGCCTAAATCCTTAAGTACTAAAGAATCTAAAGAAGAAAGATTGACTTCATTGCGCCGGGATTTATCTCATATTTGCTCGGTTCCTCTCCGCAGAATTGGCACGCAACTTGCACAAGGCACGAACTCCGTAGCTCTGGCAACAATCCTCCATGTCACCCCCCTTCCTCCTCCAAAAAATATTCATATTTGAACAGAACGTCGCTGACGAGATTCGAACCCACTTCCTTCGGAACACAAGGCAAATGCTTAACCACTTAGCAGGTCACGTCTCTAGTCATATATTCCATCGTGTATCAAACTTAGCAGTCTTCTTTTATTTTAGTAGTATTGATTGTCACGTCTCTAGTCATATATTCCATCGTGTATCAAACTTAGCAGTCTTCTTTTATTTTAGTAGTATTGATTGTCACGTCTCTAGTCATATATTCCATCGTGTATCAAACTTAGCAGTCTTCTTTTATTTTAGTAGTATTGATTGTCACGTCTCTAGTCATATATTCCATCGTGTATCAATCTTCGCATCGGTCTTTCCCTTCTCTGATGATTGTTATCAATCTTCTTCTTCTTCTTCCTCCTCTTCTTCCTTTCTTCTTCTTTTTCCTATCTTCTTCTTCTTTTTCCTATCTTCTTATTTTTCGTTTTTTCTTCCTATTCTTTTTCTTCTTCCCTATTCTTTCTTCTTCTATCCTCTTCTTCTTTTTTCTTCTATTTCTCCTTCTCGTCCTTAATTGTATCTCAGTGATGTATTGTATAAAGATGATCTTCCGTGCGTCTTGTCTAATGCACTTTGTAAATCGATATATGATTATAGGAGTAAACATCTCTCTCTTTACCTTTTTACCCCGAGTTGGGGATAGGCCCTCAACCAACTCATGCCAAGTCTTCCTATCTCTAGCTATCTCCTGCAGCTCCCCCAGCTCTTCTTTATATTGTTGATCTCCGCCTCCAAATCTCTCCATGTATTTCTCGGCCTCCCTTCTTTCGCTGTCCCTGCGGGTTCCAGGCAAGGACCCTTCTTGTTATATTCACCTCCGGTTTTCGCAAAGTGTGTCCTATCCAGCGCCAGCGTCTTTTTAACCTGTTCGTTCACTGGAATCTGTCTTGTTCTCTCCATAAGTTCATCATTTGTGACCCTATCATACCATCTTATTCCCTCTATTTTCGCAGACACCAGTTGATGAATGTTTGCAATTTATGCGCTATTGTTTTAGTTGTTCTCCATGTTTCTGACCCATACAGTAGAACTGCTTTAACATTAGAGTTAAATATCCGAATTTTTGTTCTAGATTTGATTTCTTTGGACTTCCAAATGTTTCCCAGTGCAATGAAAGCTCCTCTTGCCTTCTGTATTCTTATTTTAACATCTCTATCTGTTCCACCCTCTTTGTCTACGTTGCTGCCCAAATATGTGTATGATTCTACCTCTTGAAGTGGGATTTCCCCAAGGGAGATCGAGTTGTCATTTGCTTGGTTAATTCTCAATATCTTTGTCTTTCCCTTATGAATGTTCAGCCTAGTTGCTGGGACCTTTGATTCAATGTGTTTAGCTTATCCTGCATCTGATTTCGTGTATGTGACAGAAGGGCTATATCATCAGCGAAGTCCAGATCTTCTAGTTGCTCTGTCCATTGGATTCCATTTCTGGTGTTAGTTACTGGGGTCTTCATAATCCAGTCTATTGTCAGTAAGAACAAAAAAGGTGATAGAAGACATTCCTGACGCACTCCTGTTTCTATTCCAAAAGTATCTGTTAGTTTACCTTCATGAAGAACTCTACATTTCATATCTGTATATGTTGCTTTTATTAGGTTAATAATTTTCTGTGGGATTCCATAATGCCCTTTTAATTTCCAAAGGTTTCCTATCAATACTGTAAAAGCCTTCCACAATCAACAAATCCGATATAAAGTTGGGATTTCCATTCAATACTTTGCTCTATTATTATACGTAATGTGGCTATCTGGTCAGCACAGGATCTATTTGGTCGGAAGCCTGCCTGTTCATCTCTTAGCTTTATATCGATGGCATCTCTCAGTCTCTCCAGGATGACTCTGCTTAGTATTTTCCCAGGTACTGACAACAGCATTATTCCCTATAGTTTTCACACTTCTGAAGGTCCCTTTCTTTGGTAGCTTCACCAGGTATCCTTCTCTCCAGTTTGCTGGTATTTCTTCGGTCTCCCAGATTCTGCTAAATAATTTATACAGTATTTCTGTGGATGTGTTTATGTTGGCTTTAACCGCCTCCGCTGGAATACCATCTGGACCGGCCGCTTTTCCATCTTTTAAAAGTTTAATGGCTTTACTAATCTCCTCCTTGGATGGTTTCTCACAGTTGATGTCCAAGTCAATTTCTGCCCGTTGGATATCTGGTGGGTTTGTAGGTGCTGGTCTGTTCAGGAGTTCATTGAAGTATTCCATCCATCTTTCCATTTGGTCTCTAACATTAGTGATAGTTTCCCCACTACTATTTTTGATCAACCCATTTGATGGACTGTATGTTCCTGCTAGCTTTCTAGTGATGTTGTAAAGATCCCTAAGGTTTCCTTTTCCTGCAGCTACCTCTGCTTCTCTTGCTAGATCTTCTACGTATTGTCTTTTATCTAACTTTATTTGTTTCTTCACTTTCTTGCTAGCTTCTGTGTACTTTTCCTGGGCTATGACTTTGGCAGTTCTAGTTTTGTTATTATTTAAATCTGCTTTCCTCTTTTTCCTTTCTTCTATTTCCTTGAGAGTTTCTGGAGTTATCCATGCCTTATGATTCCGCTCCTTCTTTCCTAATACCTCTGTGCATGTATCATGAAGTAAACATAACCAAGTAAATATCCATGATAAGAGCGATACAATTAACCAAGGGCAAGAATTCTTTTTCTTCTTCTTCTTCTTCAAACGCTCCATATCGTCCACTCATTAAACCACTCTTTGTGATTTATATGTGATTGGAGCGATTTTAAGAGCGATTTTACACTGTGAAAGTTATGCACCAACAAGTAGGCAAGCACATTCGATTTATGCGATGCTTTTTTTCACTAGGTTAGCTTCCCAAGACCCCTATCTCGGTAGCCTCTTACGACATGCCTTGTAGGTCGCAGTGTTACTATTCTTTTGCTCCCCTTTTGAGATCTGGCAACACACGGACGACACGAGTTAAAAACAAACTTAGAAAGCATATTCACAGAAGATGGAAGATTAGATAGAACAGGGCCGTGTGCCGTGCTATGATACAGAGAGACGACCGCATCAGGTGGGACCGTAAAAGGGGGGCGGCATAAGTAGCGAAATCAAAATCACAATTGAAGGTTATCTTCAAGAAAAAACATGTATGGGGTGGCATTTCGAAGACTTGCATCATACTGAGAAAATATACCGCACGGTCCTGAGAGTGAGAGAGAGAGAGAGGATAGAGTACGAAAGGCAAATGAGGTAACCTATCAGTTAGTTAAGGCATCTAAAAATCTCACTGACAGGTAAAAAAACAGATTATCAACAGCATTTTGATGCCTAATATCTGTTACCAGAGTCCAAACATGAACAATGAGCAAATCATAGTCGCAAAAAATAACTACATGTGAAATGCGATGCTTACGAATATTATCAACAACAGAAAAGACAAGTCACGAGCATCAGCATAAGAAAGAAAGTTGGGGCATAATCTTGCCTGTATTACATTGAGAAACAAAGAATAAAGTGGTTCGGCCACTTAATAAGAATGTAGCCAAACTTCACTGTATTTTTACAACAGAACCCCAGGAAAGAAGGCGAGAGGAAGACCATGAAAAAGATGGTTAGATGACATTGCAGAATCCTATCAAAAAGCCAAAATAAATATCACCAAAGCCACTAAAAAAGCGCAAGACAAAAACAGAAAAACCTGGTAGCAGTCTGACGACAATAAAAAAAAGAAGTATTATATAATTTCATAATGATATCCAACACCTTACAAACAGTATAACTCATTAGATGGGGTACAATAAAGTATCAGTTTATATTTGTACAATTTTGACAGCAATCCATCTGTACACATTTGTACTCTATTTCACAAAAATGGAAAAACTACGACCCTGGGCAACAACCCGGTAACAGTGTGACGACACTGGGCAAGAACCCGGTAACAGTGTGACGACACTGGGCAACAATCCGGTAACAGTGTGACGACACTGGGCAACAATCCGGTAACAGTCTGACGACACTGGGCAAGAACCCGGTAACAGTGTGACGACACTGGGCAAGAACCCGGTAACAGTGTGACGACACTGGGCAACAACCCGGTAACAGTGTGACGACACTGGGCAACAACCCGGTAACAGTGTGACGACACTGGGCAACAATCCGGTAACAGTCTGACGACACTGGGCAAGAACCCGGTAACAGTGTGACGACACTGGGCAAGAACCCGGTAACAGTGTGACGACACTGGGCAACAATCCGGTAACAGTCTGACGACACTGGGCAAGAACCCGGTAACAGTGTGACGACACTGGGCAAGAACCCGGTAACAGTGTGACGACACTGGGCAAGAACCCGGTAACAGTGTGACGACAAAAGAAGAAGAAGACGAATCAGTCCTATTCATGCATGTGTGTTGCTGGGGCCCTCAAGGGAAGCAAAGAATAGTAAAACTGCAACCTACAGTGCATGTCGTAAGAGGCGCTAAGGTAGCGGCCTAGGGAACTTACCCTAGTAGATAACAAGCTTCTCAGAAATCAGACGTGTAATCCTACTTGTAGGCGCATAACTGACACAACGTACAATCACTCTTAGGCTCAGATCACATACAAATCACCAACAGTGGTTAACAAGTGTTCGATATGGAGCGTTTGAAGAAGAAGAAAAGTCCTATTCAAAAATTGATTGATTGATAGGACAAAATCATTGTACTTCGGTTAATAATCATGTATGCTCCGATTTATTTCTTACACAAGAAATTCTCAACGGTAGTGCTCAACTCTGTAGCACCGGCTAGTGTCCCCAATGTAATTTAGAAGATGTAGCACGATTGGAATTGACGGAACTGGCGAAGCTGGCACCAGGGCGAAGCGCGCACGCATGCGAGCGATGCACGGCAAGCGAGGAAGGCATGGCAAGCGAGGCAGACACGGCAGGAGAGACAGGCACGGCAAGTGTGGCAGGTACGACAGGCACGGCAGCTGCAGGCACGGCAGGCGCGCCAGGCAAGAGGGTGTGCGGACCACCCGAGTGTGCAGTACAACTGGAAAGCCCAGCAGAGGTAAAGCCAATGCGCGTTTCCACTCGCAGGGAACTACTGCTGCCTTGTAGTTGATTGGGGACAATCAAAGACTAGCGGAGCAAGCCGTACACAAAACTGGACGGTAGACAAACCAAGCAGTGCATTAACAAGACTGGTATAGCTAGGCAGATGACGCACATCAGCCCGGGAGGGCAGGTGGTCTACCTGTCGCTGTCCTAAAAGACAATAGCAACCTGCTGTCTTGTGGGTTTTGGCTGGGGACAGCAAAAGGCTAGGGGAGAGCCAACCGTACACAAACGCTGGTTGAAACCGAACACACCACCGAAGGATAAGCACTTGAACTCCAATTGTTACTGAAGGCTTGTGCACGTACATTACGTTCTGATGTTTGGCTGTTTATATATTATAATAGAATGATAAAAACGGCTTAAGAACGATCGCAAGAGAGAGAGAGAGAGAGAGAGAGAGAGAGAGAAGATAGTGAAAATATTGCGTAGAAATATTTTTATTAAAAATCTTTCCAGCGCATTTTGTTCGGATAGCGACTTTCTAGCATGATTCTCTATTTGCAACTGCCAAGGGTTCTTTTACGTGCTTAACTTGAACACATTACCTATGTTTTATCCTCCGTCTCCGATATGATTAGGAACTGGATCTCATATTCAATGAAAAAAATGTTAAACCAGCAAAGAGCAACAAACAAAAAATCTGTCGAGTACCTTTTTTGCTTTTATTGCGTTGTCTATGTTGTCTTTGCATATCAACTTTGTCTTGTTGTCACTGACGACGCTCTCCAGGAAGACATAGTTGGAACTTGGACATTCTTTGACGCAGACCTGCCACACAGAGAGAGAGAGAGAGAGATGGAGATATTGAGAAGTATGCATATATATATATATAGAGATATAGAGATAGAAAGAGAGAGAAAGATAGCGAGAGCTTTTTTCGTGATATAGAGAATGAGATAGATAGATTGAGATTGAATGAGATTGAGATAGAATGAGATAGATAGATTGAGATTGAATGAGATTGAGATAGAATGAGATAGATTGAGATAAAGAGGTAGAGATAGATAGATAGGGATATCTATTTCATCTCTCTTTCTTTCTCTCTCTCTACCTATATATATATATATATATCGTTCGGATAGAAAGAGATAGGAAGAGACATACAGAGATGGAGGTATACGTATATCTATAGAGAGAGAGGTATAGATATATAGAGAGCAATAGAGATAGATATGAATAAAGAGAGATATATAAATATATCGAAAGAGATAGAAAGAAAGAGAAAGATACAAAAATAATAAAAAAGAGATAGAAAAATAGAAAGAAAGAGAAAGACAGAGAAGTATAAAGAGAAATAGAAATATATATCGATTGAGAGAAAAATATAGATAGATTGATATATAGATAGATAGATATAGATAGATAGATAGATAGATAGAGAGAGAGAAATGGGGATTTCAATTACAAATACCAAAGGCGAAGGATTGATATGACCATCATCATTGCACTTCGGTGAGTAACCATATGTGTTCCGAACTCTTTCTTACACATGAAGATCTCAGCGGCAGTGCACCAAATCCGCAGTACCGGCAAGGCTCCCTGATGTAATTTACAATATGTTGACAATACTTTGTAGATATATTTTTGTAATCAAATTGGCGACAAGTAGACTGTGATGAGAGCAACGTTCTACAAAGGACATGCTACACGATGAGAGACTTTCAGACAGACTGTGATGAGAGCAACATTCTACAAAGGACATGCTACACGATGAGAGACTTTCAGACAGACTGTGATCAGAGCAACATTCTACAAAGGACATGCTACACGATGAGAGACTTTCAGACATACTGTGATGAGAGCAACATTCTACAAAGGACATGCTACACGATGAGAGACTTTCAGACAGACTGTGATGAGAGCAACATTCTACAAAGGACATGCTACACGATGAGAGACTTTCAGACAGGCTGTGATGAGAGCAACGTTCTACAAAGGACATGCTACACGATGAGAGACTTTCAGACAGACTGTGATGAGAGCAACGTTCTACAAAGGACATGCTACACGATGAGAGACTTTCAGACAGGCTGTGATGAGAGCAACGTTCTACAAAGGACATGCTACACGATGAGAGACTTTCAGACAGGCTGTGATGAGAGCAACATTCTACAAAGGACATGCTACATGAAGAGAGACTTTCAGACAGACTGTGATGAGAGCAACATTCTACAAAGGACATGCTACACGATGAGAGACTTTCAGACAGACTGTGATGAGAGCAACATTCTACAAAGGACATGCTACACGATGAGAGACTTTCAGACAGGCTGTGATGAGAGCAACATTCTACAAAGGACATGCTACACGATGAGAGACTTTCAGACAGACTGTGATCAGAGCAACATTCTACAAAGGACATGCTAGACGATGAGAGACTTTCAGACAGACTGTGATGAGAGCAACATTCTACAAAGGACATGCTACACGATGAGAGACTTTCAGACAGACTGTGATGAGAGCAACATTCTACAAAGGACATGCTACACGATGAGAGACTTTCAGACAGGCTGTGATGAGAGCAACGTTCTACAAAGGACATGCTACACGATGAGAGACTTTCAGACAGACTGTGATGAGAGCAACGTTCTACAAAGGACATGCTACACGATGAGAGACTTTCAGACAGGCTGTGATGAGAGCAACGTTCTACAAAGGACATGCTACATGAAGAGAGTCTTTCAGACAGGCTGTGATGAGAGCAACGTTCTACAAAGGACATGCTACATGAAGAGAGACTTTCAGACAGGCTGTGATGAGAGCAACATTCTACAAAGGACATGCTACACGATGAGAGACTTTCAGACAGACTGTGATGAGAGCAACATTCTACAAAGGACATGCTACACGATGAGAGACTTTCAGACAGACTGTGATCAGAGCAACATTCTACAAAGGACATGCTAGACGATGAGAGACTTTCAGACAGGCTGTGATGAGAGCAACATTCTACAAAGGACATGCTACACGATGAGAGACTTTCAGACAGGCTGTGATGAGAGCAACATTCTACAAAGGACATGCTACACGATGAGAGACTTTCAGACAGACTGTGATCAGAGCAACATTCTACAAAGGACATGCTAGACGATGAGAGACTTTCAGACAGACTGTGATGAGAGCAACATTCTACAAAGGACATGCTACACGATGAGAGACTTTCAGACAGACTGTGATGAGAGCAACATTCTACAAAGGACATGCTACACGATGAGAGACTTTCAGACAGGCTGTGATGAGAGCAACGTTCTACAAAGGACATGCTACACGATGAGAGACTTTCAGACAGGCTGTGATGAGAGCAACGTTCTACAAAGGACATGCTACACGATGAGAGACTTTCAGACAGGCTGTGATGAGAGCAACGTTCTACAAAGGACATGCTACACGATGAGAGACTTTCAGACAGGCTGTGATGAGAGCAACATTCTACAAAGGACATGCTACACGATGAGAGACTTTCAGACAGGCTGTGATGAGAGCAACATTCTACAAAGGACATGCTACACGATGAGAGACTTTCAGACAGACTGTGATGAGAGCAACATTCTACAAAGGACATGCTACACGATGAGAGACTTTCAGACAGACTGTGATGAGAGCAACATTCTACAAAGGACATGCTACACGATGAGAGACTTTCAGACAGACTGTGATGAGAGCAACATTCTACAAAGGACATGCTACACGATGAGAGACTTTCAGACAGACTGTGATGAGAGCAACATTCTACAAAGGACATGCTACACGATGAGAGACTTTCAGACAGACTGTGATGAGAGCAACATTCTACAAAGGACATGCTACACGATGAGAGACTTTCAGACAGACTGTGATGAGAGCAACATTCTACAAAGGACATGCTACACGATGAGAGACTTTCAGACAGACTGTGATGAGAGCAACATTCTACAAAGGACATGCTACACGATGAGAGTCTTTCAGACAGACTGTGATCAGAGCAACATTCTACAAAGGACATGCTACACGATGAGAGACTTTCAGACAGACTGTGATGCGAGCAACGTTCTACAAAGGACAACCTAAACTAGAAAGACACAAGGAACAGTATCTTCGCCGCCCAAGTATACATACCTGTGGAGTGGGGCATCCATTAACGAACACTCCTGGTCCCATCCGTCCACAGACAGACAAATCGAAGAAAAAAAGGTATTTTCTGTCACTATCAAAATATAAATAAACAGATTTAAAACATCATAACATTTATAACAAGCAAAATTCAAACAATGTTGTTAGTTATTGAACTTAATATGGGGGTCTCTCTGACATAGAAGTTAGATATTTGCCTCATGTTTCAAAGGTACTCAGTTCGCTTCCTCGTGAAGCCATCAGTATATTTTTCCAGTGATCCCTGCTCTCAGTGTAGGTGAGGTCAAGTTCATAGTCCTATCGGAGACGGACGATAGAAGGTAGGTTCCGTGTTAGAAGAAGAACCTTCTTCTTCGAACCTTGCCCGTTAAAGAACAATTGGCAGTTCAACATCAAGAAGAGCAGGCTGGAAACATGCTGCCCGGGACAATTCATTAGAATCATCAATAAATATAATTCTTAGAAAATATCTTCACTATCTTCAAATATTGCATCGGAGATTCTCGCCGGTGCTACTGAGTTCTTGTACTGCCGCTGACATCTTCATGTGTAAGAAAGAGATCGGAGCACACATGGTTACTCACCGAAGTGCAATTTTGATGGTCCTATCAATCAATCAATCAATCAATCAATCAAGCATGTGCAGACTTCTGTGTCTTGTCGGCACCACTGTGTCGTTTGACGTAAATCTGAACTGATTATTCTGTGTTCAGCAGACGACGCTGTTTATGAAAGAGACGGCTTAGTGAAACTATTTTGTTAGAGCTCTCTGGTTGTGTTCGTAAAAACGCTTGTTTGTAGGGCTAGCAATGGGTGCTATCGACGTGTCAGTAAAAGTTTGTCGTCCAATATAGCTGTCGTTCAAATGTAGCAATTCAGGATAGAAGTGTCATTTAATATCATCATCATCTTGTGTCGTGCCGGCTGGCGTAGATGATCACGGATCTCCACAAATCTCTATCTTTGGTGTTTGCTATTAATTCAGATGTTGACGCTCTACCGTGCCATGAAGTCAGGCTATCCAAAACGTTCTCTCTCTATCTCCCTCTTTCTCGTCTACCCTCGATTTTACTGGTTGTCACAATGTGTTCTAAACCTCCCCTCCTCATTATATGCCCGAAAAATGATGACTGCCTCTTTCTTATATTGATAATAAGCTTTCTCTGTGTCTTGACCTCATTCAACACCTCCCCATTTGTAATTTTAACAGTCCATGGGATTCTCATTATTCTTCTGTAAAACCACATCTCTGTGACCTTCAGAGAATTTTCGATCTGTGTGTTTACTGTTCATGATTCGCATTTAATATAGAAGTGTCATTTAGTATATAGATGTCATTTAATATAGAAGTGTCATGTCGTATATCAATGTCATTTAGTATAAAATTGTCATTCAGTATGGATGTGTCATTCAATATCATTCCAAAAAAAGATGTGTCATTTATTATCGATTTGTCATTCAATATAGATCTGTCATTCAAATGTCGTGCTGTCATTTACTATAGAGTTACTCACGATCTACTTCCATGACCACATAAGTTGCCGTTAGAGTCTTGAGGGTATATCAACGTTTGTGGATCACCATAAATGTAAGCTGAAAAATACAAGTAAGAAGTTTAAGGACATTTACCAGCAGATGTCCAGGAGTAATAACAAAGACATTCACCAACAGATGTCCAGAAGTAATAACAAGGACATTCACTAGCAGATGTCCGGAAGTAATAACATATACATTCACTAGCAGATGTCCAGAAGTAATAACATATACATTCACCAGCAGATGTCCAGAAGTAATAACAAATACATTCACCAGCAGATGTCCGGAAGTAATAACAAATACATTCACCAGCAGATGTCCAGAAGTAATAACATATACATTCACCAGCAGATGTCCAGAAGTAATAACATATACATTCACCAGCAGATGTCTAGAAGTAATAACATATACATTCACCAGCAGATGTCTAGAAGTAATAACATATACATTCACCAGCAGATGTCCAGAAGTAATAACATATACATTCACTAGCAGATGTCTAGAAGTAATAACATATACATTCACTAGCAGATGTCCAGAGGTAACAACAAGGACATTCACTAGCAGATGTCCAGAAGTAATAACAAATACATTCACCAGCATATATCCAGAAGTAATAACAAGGACATTCACTAGCAGATGTCCAGAAGTAATAGCCGTCCATCGCAAGCGATGATGACAACAATCTCAGACGTGTACTGTTGCACCTCTCTGGTGTGTGCGGAGGTGACTGTAGAGTCCAATCCTAGAACAGAATCCCCGACCACAGGTGGGGCATACATGATCAAGGTTAGACATGTGCGTGTTGTGTGCTCTGTGGAGAGCTTTAAGCGTGTTCTTCATGTTGTGTGATTTGTGTTGTATGTAGTTGTCTGAAACTGTAGCTTGCGCTGTATTTGGATTATAGTGAGGAAGAGTTGCGCTATTCGTCAACCTCACTCTCTCGTCCAGGACTATCTGTATCCAGGGGCAAGACAAGTCAAGACGACTGGAGATAGTGCCAGATGCAGTGGATGACCAGGGCTTTCTAAAGTGCCTCGCCGTGCTCTAGTAATAACAAAGACATTCACTAGCAGATATCCAGAAGTAATAACAAGGACATTCACTAGCAGATATCCAGAAGTAATAACAAGGACATTCACTAGCAGATATCCAGAAGTAATAACAAGGACATTCACTAGCAGATATCCAGAAGTAACAACAAGGACATTCACTAGCAGATATCCAGAAGTAACAACAAGGACATTCACTAGCAGATATCCAGAAGTAATAACAAGGACATTCACTAGCAGATATCCAGAAGTAACAACAAGGACATTCACTAGCAGATGTCCAGAAGTAATAACAAGGACATTCACTAGCAGATATCCAGAAGTAATAACAAGGACATTCACTAGCAGATATCCAGAAGTAATAACAAGGACATTCACTAGCAGATATCCAGAAGTAACAACAAGGACATTCACTAGCAGATATCCAGAAGTAATAACAAGGACATTCACTAGCAGATGTCCAGAAGTAACAACAAGGACATTCACTAGCAGATGTCCAGAAGTAATAACAAAGACATTCACTAGCAGATATCCAGAAGTAACAACAAGGACATTCACTAGTTCTTCTACTTCTTCTTCTTGACCGAACTCTCCATACCGACTACTTGTTAAACAACTCTTTATGAATTGTATGTGATCTGAACCTAAGAGCGATTATACTTTGTGCCAGTTATGCGTCCACAAGTAGGTCAGCACATCCGATATTTTGCGAATCTTTTATTTACTAGGAAGCTTCCTAGGCCACTACTTCAGTCGCCTCTTCGACATGGCTTGTAGGTCGCAGTGTTACTATTCTTTGCTCCACTTGCGAGTCCAGCAACACGCGAGCGTTCTCTATATCACATTTCTTACTTTCAAGTTTTCACACCCACACAGTCTCACACCCACACAGTCTCACACCCACACAGTCTCACACCCACACAGTCTCACACCCACACAGTCTCACACCCACACAGTCTCACACCCACACACTCATGCATTCACACTCCATCTCACGTCTCTCACTATCACCCCCACTCTCACTCTATCTCACATCACTTACTTTCACTTCCACACAGTCTCACACCCACACACTCATGCATTCACACTCCATCTAACGTCTCTCACTATCACCCCCACTCTCTCACTCTATCTCACATCACTTACTTTCACTTCCACACACTCTCACACCCACACACGCACGCATTCTCGCTCTATCTTACGTCTGTTTCTCACTCTCACCAAAATGTTCTCACCAATTTTATCTCTCTTTCTCTCATTCTAAAACACACTCCCTCACTCATTCGTCTTCCCTCTCACGTAAGCCCTCATATTCTTACAAAAATCTTCTAAAACTATTTCTCTATCTCCTTTCTTCTGCCTATCCAAAGACAACACTCACCGATACAAGCAACAGCAGCAAGTCCTGCAAGGAAGACTACAAACAGGAAACAGCAGATGATATCCGTACATGACCTGTAATAGAAATACTACAATTACTACTACTTTCTGAATGTAGTCATCATCATTATTAGGTGCCGTGCCGGCTGGCGTAGACGATCACGAATATCCACAAATCTCTGCCCCTGTTATTTGCTATCATCTCAGATGTTGACGCTATTCAGTGCCATGATGTCAGACTGTCTAAAATGTGTTCTCGCTGCCTTTCTCTGTCTCATCTACCCTCAACTTTACCGCTTGTCACAGTGTGTTATAAGCCTTCCCTCCTCATCACATGCCCAAAAATGATGACTGTCTCTTTCTTATATTGATAATAAGCTTTCTCTGTGTCTTCACCTCACTCAACACTTCAATATTAGTCACTTTAACAGTCCATGGGATTCTCATCATTCTCATGTACAACCACATCTCTGTGGCCTCCGGAGAGTTTTCCATCTGTTGGTTTATTGTCCATAACTCGCATCCGTATGTCAATATTGGCTCTATGTAGCACTGTATAACTTTCATTCTGATCTCAATTGACAATGACTTGTTGCATATAATGCTTCTCATTTTCTGGAACGAAGCTATGGCCTGTCCTATTCTGTTTATTTCTGAATTTAGTACATAACCTGTAATAGAAATACTACAATTATTACTACTTTCTGAATGTATTACATGATCTGTAATAGAAATACTACAATTATTACTACTTTCTGAATGTATTACATGATCTGTAATAGAAATACTACAATTATTACTACTTTCTGAATGTATTACATGATCTGTAATAGAAATACTACAATTATTACAACTTTCTGAATGTATTACACGACCTGTAATAGAAATACTACAATTATTACTACTTTATAAATGCAGTACACGACCTGTAATAGAAATACTACAATTATTACTACTTTCTAAATGTAGTACACGACCTGTAATAGAAATACTACAATTATTACTACTTTCTAAATGCAGTACACGACCTGTAATAGAAATACTACAATTATTACTACTTTCTAAATGTATTACACGACCTGTAATAGAAATACTACAATTATTACTACTTTCTAAATGCAGTACACGACCTGTAATAGAAATACTACAATTATTACTACTTTCTAAATGTAGTACACGACCTGTAATATAAATACTACAATTATTACTACTTTCTAAATGCAGTACACGACCTGTAATAGAAATACTACAATTATTACTACTTTCTAAATGTATTACACGACCTGTAATAGAAATACTACAATTATTACTACTTTATAAATGCAGTACACGACCTGTAATAGAAATACTACAATTATTACTACTTTCTAAATGTAGTACACGACCTGTAATAGAAATACTACAATTATTACTACTTTCTAAATGCAGTACACGACCTGTAATAGAAATACTACAATTATTACTACTTTCTAAATGTATTACACGACCTGTAATAGAAATACTACAATTATTACTACTTTCTAAATGCAGTACACGACCTGTAATAGAAATACTACAATTATTACTACTTTCTAAATGTATATACGACCTGTAATATAAATACTACAATTATTACTACTTTCTAAATGCAGTACACGACCTGTAATAGAAATACTACAATTATTACTACTTTCTAAATGCAGTACACGACCTGTAATAGAAATACTACAATTATTACTACTTTCTAAATGTAGTACACGACCTGTAATAGAAATACTACAATTATTACTACTTTCTAAATGTATTACATGACCTGTAATAGAAATACTACAATTATTACTACTTTCTGAGGTGAGCAGACGATCTGTAAAGAAATATTACATTCTACTTCTTCCTTTCTTATTTCTTATTTCTTCTTCCTTCTTCTTCTTCCTCTTCTTCTTCATCTACATCTTCTTCTTTTTCGTCATCATCATCATCTTCTTCTTCTTCATCGTTTTCAGCTACATCACTACAATCATTGATACTTCAATCCCTTAATACAAGCATTAAACAATTTATTTAAACACCTGCGTCTAACTTACCTGTTCTGGTTTGGACCTTTGTAACATGGATTATATCCCTTCTTTAAGTGGGTGCCTGGAAAGAAATGGATCATAATGTAAATATTATACAAACTGGGAATAATGAAGTCGGTTACATGCCTTCCAGGGCGGCAATCTTTCTCGTGCTGGAAGAGAGCAGACTGTCCCATAACAAACCGGAAACTTCTAAAATGACTTGCAGTCAAGATGGTGCGGCACGCTGGATGTGAATTTCAACCGATCTTTAACAAAAGTCGATTTTTAGTTTTCTTTGGATGGAATTTGTGTATTATAGTATGAATGTCAAGAAGCTTTGCAAAACAAGTACTGCTTTTGGAACCCACAGGAAAAATATAGTAGGGGAAGGCCTAAATGCCTGAAGAAGAGAGCTAGAGACTGAGATTAAAAGGAGAGACAAGACGTGCAAAGAATTGGAAGGGATGGCAAGAGAGAGGAAGGCTGGAGGAAGTTTGCTGAAGACCTGTACTCTGTTGGGAGTTGAAAAAATTGGAAGGGATGGCAAGAGAGAGGAAGGGTGGAGGAAGTTTGCTGAAGACCTGTGCTCTGTTGGGAGTTGAAAGAATTGGAAGGGATGGCAAGAGAGAGGAAGGACTGGAGGAAGTTTGCTGAAGACCTGTGCTCTGTTGGGAGTTGAAAGAATTGGAAGGATGGCAAGGAGAGGAAGGACTGGAGGAAGTTTGCTGAAGACCTGTGCTCTGTTGGGAGTTGAAAGAATTGGAAGGGATGGCAAGAGAGAGGAAAACTGGAGGAAGTTTGCTGAAGACCTGTGCTCCGTTGGGAGTTGAAAGAATTGGAAGGGATGGCAAGAGAGAGGAAGGACTGGAGGAAGTTTGCTGAAGACCTGTGCTCTGTTGGGAGTTGAAAGAATTGGAAGAGATGGCAAGAGAGAGGAAAACTGGAGGAAGTTTGCTGAAGACCTGTGCTCCGTTGGGAGCTGAAAGGTGAAGAAGAAGAAGTCAGAAAGTGATAGACTTGTACACCATGTGACCCATCTAGAGGATTCTGAGACCACTGTGACAGACCTAGCAAACCAACAGTGGAATAATCTTATTTATGCTGGTAGAATTATGTAGAGTTAGACAGGGATGTGTGCTCTCCCCACTGCTGTTTATAACATACATGAACAACATAAGTAGAGAAGCAGGAATATATAAAGAAAATAATATTTCAGAACTTTTATTTGCAGATGACCAAGTACTGATTGCAGAAAATGAAGAATCTCTCCAGAACTATTTGAGCTTAGTTAACATCAAGGGTGAGGAGTACAACATGAAAATAAATATAATAAAGACAGAGACAATGACAATAAGTAGACAACCAGAAAGCCTTACAATAAAACTCCAGAACGTAGACATAAAACAAACAATTGAGGTCTAATACTTAGGAGCAATTTTCACAGCAGATGGAAGTATCGATAGCGAAATCAACAATCGTTGCACAAAAGCTAACCAAGTACTGGGACAGTTAACACCACTGTTGTCACATAAAGAGATACTGCTAACAATTAAAGCAAATCTCATAAGATCGATTTTCTGGCCAACACTATGTTACCAGTGTCAAATATGACCAATAACAGCAGCTAATGAGCGGAGAATCATAGCGACAGAGATGAGGTGTCTTAGAAGAGCTGCAGGTGTGACAATAAGAGACAAAATTAGAAATGAAGAAATAAGAAAAAGACTGGATGTGAAACCAATCATGCAATTCATAAAAGAACAACAGATTAAATGGTTTGGACACCTGACCAGAATGCCCTGGTATTGCCTACACAGAGAGCCACACAGAAAAAGTATAATGAGTACAAAGCAAAGGAGACCACGCAAAGATGGAGCGACGGCATCAAGAACAGCCTTACGAACATGAATATCAGCTTACAAAGTGCCTTAAACAAGCACACACAAGATCACTACGTTTCACTCCCAACACTTCTATAAAGAAGTAAATGGTGAAGAAGAAGAACAAGCACACACAAGATCACTACGTTTCCTCCCAACACTTCTATAAAGAAGTAAATGGTGGAAGAGAAGAACAAGCACACACAAGATCACTACGTTTCACTCCCAACACTTCTATAAAGAAGTAAATGGTGGAAGAGAAGAACAAGCACACACAAGATCACTGCGTTTCACTCCCAACACTTCTATAAAGAAGTAAATGGTGGAAGAGAAGAATTATGAAGAGATTTCTATAATGAGTTGCTAAATTATTACAACTTTTCTACAACACCGATTTATAAAACGTAAATTATTTTCGTAATGATCAAAAGTACTTTAAACCTCAAAATTGCTTTACTCTAAACCTCAAAATTGCTTTACTCTAAACCCCAAAAGTACTTTACTCTAAACCTCAAAATTGCTTTACTCTAAACCCCAAAAGTACTTTACTCTAAACCCCAAAAGTGCTTTACTCTAAACCCCAAAAGTACTTTACTCTAACCCCAAAAGTACTTTACTCTAAACCCCAAAAGTGCTTTACTCTAAACCCCAAAAGTACTTTACTCTAAACCCCAAAAGTACTTTACTCTAAACCCCAAAGATACTTTACTCTAACCCCAAAAGTACTTTACTCTAAACCCCAAAAGTGCTTTACTCTAACCCAAAAGTACTTTACTCTAAACCCCAAAAGTACTTTACTCTAAACCCCAAAATGTGTTTCTTATCAGAAGTGCTTTAATGTCATCATCATCATCATCATTATCATCATCATCATCATCACCATCATCATTATCATCATCATCATCATCATCATTATCATCATCATCAACATCACCATCATCATCAACAACACAAACCCTCACCACCAATACTAACACCACAACCCCCATCATCATCATCATCATCTCCACTACTATCCTTATCATCATCATCATAATTATCATAATAAGCATAATAAGCATCATCAGCATCACTGCCACAACCTTCACCACCACAAGCTTCACCAATACAACCTTCACCACCACAACCTTCACCACCACTCAACCCGCACTACCTCCAACATCATCATCATCATCATCATCATCATCACTACAATAACCCACACCCCATCACAACCACCATCTTCATCATCATTCAGCGTGTCCATGTAGGAACTCCGCTTTCATTGGACCAGCTCTACACGTCATCCTGTCCACCTACTAACAAACAACCATCAACGAAACTAGACTCGAACCACCTACGTTCTCCACCGCTATTCCGACCACTTTTCGCTTGTCCCTTATCGTCTGTGAAATCTGCTTCATTATTACTTTTGCCAGGTTTTTCACGTGTCATTTTCCAAAATAGATCTCTTTGAGAAAAACTTCACTTTCATTCGGAAATGAAATCCAAACCAAATTCTGAAATTTGACAAAGAATATTTTTGTTAGGTTTCAATTTAAACAAAAATTATAACGATATTAAAGGAGCTGTAGTAAAATAGGCCCCCAAATATTTCTCAGAAGATGGAAGACTAGACAGAGAGATAGAGGATAGATTAGTTAGTTGGTTAGTTTGTTCCTTTCGTGCCAAAGGCGGCACATAGGGCAGAGGTTTTAGATCTCCATGTGATACGGTTCTTTGCTAGCAGTTGGAGATCTTGTATGGTTTTATATCCCAATAGTTTACTTTCTTGTTGGATGGTTCTTCGAAGAGTGGTCTTTGGTCTTCCACGTTTTTTTCCCAACTGGTGACCACATAAGGACTTGTCGATTTAGTCTCTTTTCGTCTGCTCTAAGAACATGACCTAAATATTTCCACCTTCGTTTCCTTATAATATTTGAGATGGGTTGTTGGTGTGTTCTATCTCTCACTGTGTTGTTAGAAACGAAATCACTCCATTTTACTTTTAATAATTTTCGTAGACATTTATTGTCAAAGCTGTCCAGTTTCTTATCAATTTTCTTTGTTGATTTCCAACTTTCACAACCGTAGGTCAGTACAGGAGGATAGATTACAAATAGCAAATGTTGCAACCTAAGAGATAGCTCCATTGTTAAGGCGCCCAAATATATCATTAATAGCTAAACAACACACACACAGAGAGAGAGAGAGAGAGAGAGAGGCTAGAGTGCATAAAGCAAATGCTGCAACCTACCAGCTAGACCCATTCCTAAGTCACCCAAGAATCTCACTGACAGGTAAACCACATATGATCAACAAATTTTCATTCCTACTCTGTGTTACCAGAGCCAAACATGAGCACAGCATAGTCGCAAAAAATAACTACATGGGAAATGCGATGCCACGAAAAGTTACCAACAACACTGGAAAAGACACCAACATCAGCATAAGAAAGAAAGTTGGCACAGAACCTTGCTTGAATTACATTAAGAAACAAAGAATGAAGTAGTTCGACCACTTATTAAGTATGCAACTAAACTCAACTATATACAGTCTTCTACAAGAAAATATCAGGAAAGAAGGCAGGAGGAAGACTACGAAAAACATAGATAGATGGTATAGACAAATCCTGTAAAAAAAAGCACAAAAAAACCCAACTATCACCCATCTACTAGAGCAACGAAAGACAAAACAGAAAACTATAACACTGTGCAACAACCCGGTAAAAGGGTGGCAACAAGAAGAAGAAGAAGAAGAAAGAAGAAGAAAAGAACGGGTGGTCGATTTAATCGCTCGTTAATTAACCCAACCCACGTCAATTGCTAGATTGCAAGAATTGGAATTGAAGATTGGAGTGGCAATAAAAGAACAACATAACAGGTATACAAGTAAGCTCATCAATCCACATAGAACTGGTACTGTTAGCCGCTGGACGTTGTTGGAGATACTGCGATGAGCACAAGAAGTTTTTTTCAAGAACCCCAGAGGAAGCAACGGAAGTAACGAATATGATCAACAAATAAACAGGGTACAGGTATTAAGAGCTTCCGCAAAAACAAATGACAAACATGGGACTCGAACCACTTACCTAGTCCTTCGACACCAATCGCCTAGACTAGGCGATCGTATTGCTAGGCTAGGCGATTGGTGTCGTAAGGACTAGGGTAAGTGGTTCGAGTCCGTGTTTGTCTATTTGTTTTTTCGAAGCTCTTAATACCTGTACCTGTTTATTTGTTGATCATGGAGATATTGCGGAGTGCAATGAAGATATTCCAAACTGAAACTGCAACAGAAAACGTTTGTCTCAACCACACAAAATATATTCTCGTATGTGGGTTTCAATCTTTTAACTACATACCCCCAGCCAGCGCCCATCCAAGACATAAGATACGTAAGAATCGACACGCCTTTGTTAACCTTTTAAAGAGATTAATTATTTCGCTTAAGCATTTAAAAAAATAAACAAAACCAACACATTACAGATACTAAACGATACACGATTTTTTCATTGCGCAATCTAACACATTGAACTGTGACCTAGATCTATGTGTGTTTCGTGTATATTGCCAAGAGTTCTATCAGTCAGTACATCATGTGTCTGATTTCAATAGTTTAATACTGAACTACATCAAAAATCAATAAAGAAAATTGATAAGAAACTGGACAGCTTTGAGAATAAATGTCTCCGAAAATTATTAAAAGTCAAATGGAGTGATTTCGTTTCTAACAACACAGTGAGAGATAGAACACACCAACAACCCGTATCAAATATTATAAGGAAACGAAGGTGGAAATATTTAGGTCATGTTCTTAGATCAGACGAAAAGAGACTAAATCGACAAGTCCTTATGTGGTCACCAGTTGGGAAAAGAAAACGTGGAAGACCAAGACCACTCTTCGAAGAACCATCCAACAAGAAAGTAAACTATTGGGATATAAAACCATACAAGATCTCCAACTGCTAGCAACGAACCGCATCACATGGAGATCTAAAACCTCTGCCCAATGTGCCGCCTTTGGCACGAAAGGAACTAACTAACTAACATCAAGAAGAAACAACTTAAATGGCAACTTCAGCAGATTAACATCAGACAGTGGCGCCTCAGAGAGCAATGTTTCTTTGATACAGTGGATACACATGAAAAGGCTTTCCATGCAAAAGGTAGACCTCAGAAATAAAAGAGGCGGCGAAGAACACTATTTGTGAAATGCAAACAAAAAGCCCATTCAGGAAATATCCTGACACTGTTCGGCAAAACATGATTAGATAAAACGAACGAAGTTTAGTTTAGTCGTCAGATCATCATCTCTGTACATCGAACCAATTAGTCTATAAGTCTTCTTCTTTGGGTTCGTTCTTTACGACCAATTTTAAACACTCTTTGTGATATGTTTGATCTTTGCCAAGAACGTGTATACGTTGCACATTGGTTTGGTAGGTCCCTAAACACATAGACTTCTACACGTTTAGGACATGTGCATCCGATTTCAGCCAAACCTACTTAGTCGCCCCTTACGACATGCGTGACAGGTAACAGTGGTTATATTCTTTACACCCCAAATTTGGGCCCCGGTAACCACTCGGGCGGTTCCATAAGTGATCCGATCTCCTTCGTAGTATGTCTCTCAGTTTGTAGCAACTAACGACACCGTTCAAGTTTAGTTTAGTCGTCAGATCATCATCACTGCACATCGAACCAATTTGTCCATACGTGCTCCGATCTCCATTTCAGTACGTCTCTCAGCCTGTGGCAACTAACGATACCGGTTCTTTGTTGGTTTACTATTCTTCTTTGACTTCCAGTATAATCCACTTGTCTAGCTATCCCACATTCTACTTGGTCTGGTTAGGGTTGTAGATTCACCATTATTACACGAATCCTTTACACGTCCGCTCTCTCTTAGGGAATTCAGAATATCACCTGGTCCATTGCTTGTCTGCTATTTTACAGCATACATAACTGAAAGCCTTTTGGCGCCTTACCAACATCTATACATTTAATGCGATGTTCTTTTCATACTCTATATCCAACACTTGTTAAGCACTCTGTGTGGTTTGTATGTGATCTGAGCCTAAGCGCGATTGTAGTGCCAGTTATGTACCTACAAGTAGGCCATCACATCCGATTTCTGCGATGCTTTTTATGTACTAGGGTAGTTTCCCTAGGTTTTACATCAGCCGCCTCTTACGACATGCCTTGTAGGTCTCAGTGGTACTATACCTTCCATTGCAGGTTCCGGCATCCCACGGGCGTTGGCACGTTAATTTCCACCTACACCTGCATTCCCTGGCGCCGTGATAGTGCCTGAATTCATAGAGAGCGAAGGAAAAATATTATAGGAAAACGAAATATATAGATCACAATAAACGTCACAGAGATTCGGTGAGAACAATAATGGAGATACGGTTCATAGAAGACAGGGTCAGAGGACGATGCAGACGATGGTGGTAATAGGACATTAATGAAACATTGAACATGGTGATTGAGGAGACGGGAGAACTAGCTATAGATCACATATACGAGTCTTTCAGTCGCGCTGTTACAAGAACGAGGTTTCACAAAGGACATACAACATAAGGAAAATATTCGTCTTAAAAACAGTTATTACCTGTTTCCCTAAAGCTACATCTGTAGTAGTTTAGCGAATACAGAATAAATTAGTATCATGATGATCAAAAGAAACATCCATTCCCTCAACAAAAATAACAATAAACTTTAATTTAAAAAAAAAAAAAAAATGAAATAAAAATAAAATAATCAAATAAAAACATTAAACAGTTCATTCTAATCCCTCAAACAATATTAAACAGTTCATTCTAATCCCTCAAACAATATTAAACAGTTCATTCTAATCCCTCAAACAACATTAAACAGTTCATTCTAATCTCTCAAACAACATTAAACAGTTCATTCTAATCTCTCAAACAACATTAAACAGTTCATTCTAATCCCTCAAACAACATTAAACAGTTCATTCTAATCCCTCAAACAACATTAAACAGTTCATTCTAATCCCTCAAACAACATTAAACAGTTCATTCTAATCCCTCAAACAATATTAAACAGTTCATTCTAATCCCTCAAACAACATTAAACAGTTCATTCTAATCCCTCAAACAACATTAAACAGTTCATTCTAATCCCTCAAACAACATTAAACAGTTCATTCTAATCCCTCAAACAACATTAAACAGTTCATTCTAATCCCTCAAACAATATTAAACAGTTCATTCTAATCTCTTAAACAACATTAAAAGTTCATTCTAATCTCTCAAACAATATTAAAAGTTCATTCTAATCTCTCAAACAACATTAAAAGTTCATTCTAATCTCTCAAACAACATTAAACAGTTCATTCTAATCTCTCAAACAATATTAAACAGTTCATTCTAATCCCTCAAACACTATTAAACAGTTTATTCTAATCCCTCAAACAATATTAAACAGTTCATTCTAATCCCTCAAACAGTATTACACAGTTCATTCTAATCCCTCAAACAATATTACACAGTTCATTTTAATCCCTCAAACAATATTAAACAGTTCATTCTAATCCCTAAAACAATATTAAACAGTACATTCTACCCTCAAACAACATTAGTTCATTCCCTCAACAAAATAAATAAACATTAATTTAAAAAAAATTAAAATTAATAATCAAATCAAAAAATTAAACATTCATTCTAATCCCTCAAACAATATTAAACAGTTCATTCTAATCCTCAAACAATATTAAACAGTTATTCTAATCCCTCAAACAATATTAAACAGTTCATTCTAATCCCTTCTATTATCTATTTTTATTTTGTCTTTCGGCGTCAGGTCGAAAAAGGAGGCACATGGAGAGGCATTCCTTTGAGCCTTGTCTTACTTCCGTAATCCAGTCTTGATTTGCCTCACAGCTTCAGGATAAGAAGAGATTTATAGAACAGGCTTTGTGTGCGCTTCATAAACAGTGTTTCTTCTCGCTCTGTTATCTTGAGGTCCACATTTGGCGTGGCCGCCTTTGCTTTTTCCCACTGTATCGGAGTAACATTGCTCTTTGAGGTACACTGTCTGTTGGTAATCTGCTTATGTGGTCAACCATTTAATTTGTTGTTTCTTGATGAAGTTCAGTATTGCTGTTGTACCTTAAACAACGTAAACGAGTTTATTAAACACATAAACAGAACAAGAACATGGAGAACATACACAATTAATTGAAAAAAGGCGAATATACAATATCATATCCAAACCTGAAGTTGAAACTATCCACACCAAAAAAAAAAAAACACCGGAAAATTTGAACGCTACTGTCGTTTACAGGAAAAACACAAAACACGACCTAGTAATAAATTCTGGCAATACAGATAACAAGGAGAAATGATAGCAAAAGCACACATAGAGATTAAATGGAGTGTAAAATAGGTCGACATCGTGTGTTTGAAATCTTGCAAACGTTACACACTCGACCCGGATATGACATAGGGAGATAAATTAGCTTTAATAAAATTGAGAAGGAGATAACATTGTGATTTTATTTTGGGGAGGGATGGGTATAGATTATATTATCTGTGCTTATCATGGGCGTTGTGTAGCAATTGTAGATAACGATAAGTGGGGTTACAGGTAACATATATTTAGTATTTAGTCATCGAAGTTAGAAATAATAGAAAAATATGCTAACGATTCGAGACGAAGGGGGACATATATGGCGAACATGTCTTTGGTTAGTGGTTAGGTAGTCGCCTTTCGTTCCAAAGGTATTTGGTTTGATCGTGGAGCCTTCGGAATATTTCTCCATAGATCCATGATTTCAGTGTAGGTGAGATCAACTTTTTAGTCATATCGGAGATGGACGATAAAACGTAGGTCCCGTGTTCAAGTTGTGCACGTAAATGAGCCATTGACAGTTCAAAATCGAGAAGAGTAGGCTGGAATGTCACTGCCCGGGGAAAATTCATTAGAAAGATTAAAAAATAAATTCTTTCATAATATTTTGGCCATCTTCTTAATTTCATTGGGGACATTCGCAGGTGCTGCGGAATTCGTGCACTGCCGTGTAGATCTTCATGTTTAAGAAAGTGATCAAAGTACTCATGATTATTCACTGAAGTGCGATGATGATGGTCCAATCAATCATACAATCAATAAATCAAGCAATCGATCTAGTCAACTACTTTGTATTTTTTGTTTCAACCAAACATGAGATACCAAACATAAGATACCAAACATGAGATACCAAACATGAGATACCAAACATGAGATACCAAACATGAGATACCAAACATGAGATACCAAACATGAGATACCAAACATGAGATACCAAACATGAGATACCAAACATGAGATACCAAACATGAGATACCAAACATGAGATACCAAACATGAGATACCAAACATGAGATACCAAACATGAGATACCAAACATGAGATACCAAACATGAGATACCAAACATGAGATACCAAACATGAGATACCAAACATGAGATACCAAACATGAGATACCAAACATGAGATACCAAACATGAGATACCAAACATGAGATACCAAACATGAGATACCAAACATGAGATACCAAACATGAGATACCAAACATGAGATACCAAACATGAGATACCAAACATGAGATACCAAACATGAGATACCAAACATGAGATACCAAACATGAGATACCAAACATCTGGACCAGTCTTCTACTTCTTCTACGAACTCGAGAGAGGTAGGTTTGAGAAGACCATTAGGAAAGGAGATATCCCTGCAAAGAGAAGAGGAAGACTACGGAAAAGATGGATTCATGATATAACTGATTATTTCAGCAGGATGGCCGCAGAGGTGGCGTATATGAGAGAGAAATTCTGAAGGACTATTAGGGTGTCAAAGTTCTGCTCAGGGCAAGCTATTTGATGATGATGATGATGATGAAGATGATGAAGAAGAAGAAGAAGTAGGGATTAAAATGCTGTTGATAATCTTTTGATCATTTAAATAGAACACGAAATAGTATAGATAAGAGAAAGAGAGATATGTACATGTTGATATAATAGGCTGGTAACACAGTGTTATTACCTCAAACCAGGATATCATGTCTTTTGTTAGTATGGTCGTGAAATCACGAAGTATCCTAATCAAATCTGTATTTATTGCTATTTTCAAAGTTGATTGCTCGTCAGTGGTTCTCAGTTTGTTGTCCTGGGATACGTTGGTCATCTTCATCTGTATAAGGTCATTGTTTCATTAAGTAGGGCAGTGGCGGCTCGTGATCATTTTTGTTGGTGGGGCCAGACACAATTTTCGGAAAAATCATGGTTTTAGGTTAGGTTATATTTAAATTATAAAATAATAAATACACGTTACACATTATTTTTAGTGGGCCCGGCCCCACTGGCCCTTAATGACGAGCCGCCACTGAGTAGGGGTCTCAGTGGCGTAGGGGTTAGGTACTCGCCTCTCGTTCTAAAGTAATTGGTTCGCTCCCTCGTGGAGCTATCAGAGATATTTTCCCAGAGATCCCTGATCTCAGTGTAGGCGAGATCGAGTTTCTAGTCCTATCGGAGACGGACGATAAAACGTTGGTTCTGTGTTTAAGTTGAGCTACGTAAAAGCCCCTGGCAGTTGAAAATCGAGAAAAGCAGGCTGGGAAGCCGCCACCCGTGCAAAATTCACGGACGCCGGTCAATGAATTTGTGTAGACGTTGCCACTCCGAGATATATTCCATGTAAGCGGTAATTTTTTATTACTCGTAGCAACGTATACACTAACACCAGCTTGTGTAAATGGCATCCCATTCGATCCCTACCCGCTTTGCCAGACTCAAGTCTGTTACCAGGTTCACTGCTATGGGAGCCCCAAGGAACTTCAACTCAGTCAGCTCATAGAGGGAACACATCCATAGAGGCAACATCTCATAGAGGCAACACATCTCATAGAGGCAACACATCTCATAGAGGCAACACATCTCATGAGAACCATTGAGGCAATCTCTAGAGAACACACTCATAGAGGCCACATCTCATAGAGCACGATCTCTAGAGCATCATAGAGGCAAAATCTATAGAAACACTCAAGAGCAACATCTAAGTAAGATGAGCACATTAAACGATTTCAGAAGAAGTAAGAAAATATGTAATAAATTAACCTATTCGTTCTTCTGAGCCGATATAATGGCGCACGTTATTTTTTTATATGACGCAAAGCCGGTATACTGGCTAATTCAGTATATATTGTAATTTTTTTTTCCGATCCAGAAGCACTTGAGCTTTTAACTCTTCGGCTCGGTGCCATGGACAACGTAACCCTTCGGTTCAGTGCCACGAACACCGTAAATCTGGGAAATCTGTGGCTTTTTCTGCCATCCCGCGGAATCGAACCCGCACACACAGAGGGATAGTCACCGTAGTCCAACGCGCTACGAACACGCTGGGTAGACGGGCTATATTGTAATATAAATGATTCTTCTTTTGTTTGTTGTCACACTGTTACCATGGTGTTGTTCAGTGTCACGGTTTTTTGTTTTTGTCTCGAGCTGCTCCAGTGTTTTGGGTGATTTTTTCTTCTTTTTAAAAAAAACCAGATTCTGATATGCCATCTATTCTTCTTTTTCTTGATATTTCTCTCGAATTCTTTCCTGATGTTCTACTTTTGAAGAGAATGATTTCTATTGACTACGCCATTTTGTTCTTGCGCTGCTTCATTAATGATTACGAATACAAAATCCCCTTACAAAGTGAAAGAGTTAAGGTACCTAGTTTCATACCATGAGGTATATTGAGTAATACGGTGTTAGACCCGTATTTGTCAATGACCATCGGTACACAATCGGTACACAATTGGTGACGGGGTCAACGTCTCGACAATCACCTTTACTTCCCATAGCTTTTCTGATATCAAATTGAGGCTGGATAGCTTTTCTGATATCAAATTGAGGCTGGGATAAAAATCTAAGAGCCGTTACTGTCAGAAAATATGATACTTCTGAAGTCGAAGAGTGCACGTATGTATGTCAGGGGACACTTATAATAAGAAAAGCATGCCTTCACGCAAAAATCAGCTAGAAGCGCCATACTGGCTCCCTAATTATGCCCGAACCAGTGGCAAGTGAAAGAAAGGCGAAGAAACAATAAATTCAACTTTTACGGTGAAATTGAATCCGGACCATACACGTAAGAAGCGAGTGAACTAACTAACCACTACGATATTACCTCTGTCCGGTCTTGAATTAAAGCATTCAAATATGAGCCTCCACAAATTTGTCAGACTGAGAACCACTATGATGTGATATAAAACACTACGTCAGCGCGTGATATCAAATTCAAGTTTGTAGGACAAAGTTTGAGATAAGAGAATAGAAACATTTAGTGTAGCAGGGGAAACAACCCAAATATATATATATTTTATTTCTTATCCCCCTTTCATATTTTCACATGAAGGAATGCCGAATGTAACGTTCGACTTTAGGCTCCAGTCGGCTGTTGCTAGCGTAGTGAGTTTGATAACACCCCAAGAGTTCCTGTTTCAAACACCAGCAGTTTGGAAACAAACTTGTTCTCATGAATTTTGACGAAATGTAAAAATAGACCTCACTGTTCAGAAAGCATTGGCAAACTACTGAAAGTATAAGTGGTGCCTAGAAAATCGACGATTCGTTTAATGTGGTTGATGTCGACGTCCTGAAAAGGATATTCCACGATTTTCATTTCTAATAATTCTGATACGAAACCGCATTTCCGCCATGTTTAACAAATAATCGATTCGATTTCATTGTGGAACGCTCGAGCAAATTCTGTTCTTCTTCTTCAACACTCCATATCGATCACTTGTTAAACCCCTCTTTGTGATTTGTATGTGAACTGAGTCTAAGAGCGATTGTTATTGGGTATTGGTTACTAAACTGACGTCACTGCACTCCGGGCAGACCCATAGGTGCTCAGTCTCCCCAACAGATATCGAAGAGTATGCATACTGATGGTTCCTGTGGCTCGCTGATTAAACACACCTCTCAATCTGCCTCTCAGGCATCCAGTTCGACTTGAACAACGGGTAGAGCGATTGTACGTTGTGCTAGTTGTGCGTCTACAAGTAGACCAGTACTTCCGATTTCTACGACAATTTTTCTTTACTAGGTAGCTTCCTAGGCCCCTGCTTCAGTCGCCTTTTACGACATGCCATGTAGGTCACATCGTTACTTTTATCTGCTCCCTTTGCGAGACCTGGCAACACACGGGCGGGGCTAGTTTTCAAAGGCCCCTGATTTCAAGATAAATGAAATCAAGGGACTAGTCCTATGAGAAACAGAAGATACAAATTTGGTTCCGTGCTCAAGTAGAAAACTTTAAAAAACTCTTGGTAATAAAAAAAATGTATAAGAGATGGCTGGAAAGTTGCTTCCCGAGAAAATATAGCTAATAAAATAAAATGTCGGTATATTCCATAATCCTCAAATTTATGTCACGGATTTTCGACAGTGCAGCGGAGTTCGTGTACTACCGTCGGGATCTTTCTCCTTTGTAAGAGAACAGAGCAACCTGAATACTCACAAGATCGTAATGGTGATTGTCCAATGACTGAATGAATAAATGCATCGATCAATCAATTAATAATAAATAAATAAATAAATAAATCCCTCATTCAATCAGCAAACCTATCAGTCAATCAGTTATCCACTCATTCAATCAATTATTAATTAATCAAATGATCAATCATTAATTAATCAACAAATCAATCACCAAACCGGTTAATCATTCGTCCAATGAATAAATCAATCAATCAATCGTTAACAATATATCGATCAATTAATCATCAAGGAAGCGGTAAATCTATAAATAAATAAATAATTCTAATAATCTATAAATAATAAATATAATAGACGACAATCCCTCCTCCTATGAGACACAGGAAGATCTTAGCAACTGTACACGTATTCTGTAATCCGTAGCCCGGTGTGGGGTCAGTGATGTAACTTTGAGAACTGCGAAAATGTTAGTAGAAATCGAGTTTTGACCGGGGATCGGCTTTGCCACATACTCTTATTGATTTTCAACTGCCATTTTTTATTTATTTACTGCCGAGGGTTCTTTTACGTGCTCAACTTGAGACCAGGACTTATATTTTATCGTCCGTCTCTGATAGAAATAGAAACTTAATGAGATGTGCTAGTCGTTCAGAACATTCATAAAGGCCCTTATGTTCTTCTGTCAGTTATTAGATCACATCCCCAGTAGCTTCAATGAACGGTACAAGTCATTCAGAACATATATAGTGTTCTTCATGTTCTGCTTTCCATCTGTCAGTTATTAGATCACATCCTCAGTAGCTTCAATTAGTTATATAAGTAGTTCAGACCACCCGGTGATCTGTGTGGCTAAGTGATCGTTGTATTGCGTTCCAAATGTCGTGTGTTAGAATCCGCACCACGCAGTTCTGTTCACAAATGCCGTTTTTACGGAGATTTTTATGATTATTGACGGAGCTACGGAGTTTTTGGGCAATACTCTCGGCAGGTGACTCTACGTAGAAAAGCCAATACATATGGGGAAACTAGATGCGATGCGATTAGTCCTTCGTCTTTAGGTCCTTTACATCCATAGAGCTTCTCAGGTTCAACCGTTCCTCGGTCAGTAATTAGATCACGTCTCCAGTAGCATCAATGAGATGTACAAGGTGTTGAGAACATCAGTAGGGCCCTTAAGATTTAGTCGACCTTTAACAAAAAAACCCTTAGATTTATCTTTCTTATCTGGTCCCTAATTACTTAACAATGCAGAGGTCACCGTTAGCTAAGTCAATGAGAAGCTTCGATAGTAACCACGTTTCGTGCTAATTCCGAGGCTCGAGACTAACTTAGGAAAACAAAAATTCGGTGTGCGCTCGGTACTTATTTGGATTAATTGATCTCCTGATCCTTTACTTGGGGATCTAAATTACAAGTACCTCAAAAGTCGGAGTAAGGTTTTCCTGAATGGCCAGGGACATTTATGATAAGGAAAGGTTGCCTTTATACAAACATCATTCAGATGTGCCATATTAATACGTGTTAACTCACATGGATTCTCTCTCTCTCTTTCGATCGTTCTTTTTCGACCATTTTGATCATTCTTATTGTGATATATAAGCAGCCTTTGCCAAGAACATATTTTTACGTCACATCTTCAGTACCATTTGAAGCTCTGGTGCTTGTCCATCGGCGATGTGTCCGATTTCAACCAGCGTTTACTGGGTTCGCTCTCCGTCAGCCTTTGACTGTTCCTAGCCAACCTGCAAGGCAGCAGGTTCGGACACATTCATCCGATTTCAGCCAAACCTCCTTAGGCGCCTCTTACGACATGCGTGGTAGGTAACAGTGGTTCTATTCTTTATACCGAAATTTGGGCCCCGGTAACCACTCGGGAAACACATGGATTCAAAAGAAACCCATGCAGCAGTGATGCAGTTTACTTCTGGAATCAGACGATGTACCGGAGCCTATAGATCAGAGGTGGTCAAACGGGATCAGATCAGATCTGTAGAAAACCGTAGGGAGGCTGCGGGAATACTAAGTGAATGGGGGTTTTCGACGCGAACAAGTATATTACAATATTACATTAAAATGAAAATGAAATATTAAATATTAAAGAATGGAACGACCTCACCCAGTCAGAAAGAACGCAAAATGTAGACATACTATTTGGTGCAGATCATAAATCCCAAATATACGGCGAAAAATGATCATTAAAGAGCAATGAACACACGAAGGAAAGGGAAGTGTGAGTGACTGACTGTCAGCGAGACAGACTCCAACATTTCACTTAGGCTGAAATTTTCGGATGTGCCTGCACTACACGTGCTGGGGTCTACGAACAGAGGTGCAATGTTCAGTCGTTCTTGGCTAAGACCAAACATATCACAAAGAGTGATTAACTGGTTATAAATAACGAACGCAAACAAGCAAACAGACAACAAACAAATATAAACAAATGACAACACTCGACGTTTCGACCATATGCCTTTATCAAGAAAACAATTACAAACACGGAATTCTAATAAACTAAAACATACTTAAAAATAATAAGGACGACAAGAAATTGATACTACTTACGACTTTCTTCCGTAGCAAGTGTGCGAACACTTGGCACCTGGAAACGAAGGTATAATATCTTCTTGGTTAGCTCTGGTTGGCTAATCTCATTCAATTAATCTGAGGCCTACTTCAAAAGTTTGAGAACCGGTAGAACAACTACTTAAAATAGATTGTGGAGACGGATCTTGTCATAAATTATATGGGCTGGTATTAAGATACCTTACTTGTTGATTTTGTGACTCATAGTCTGTACACACCTATTTTCTTATCTTACATTTCTCAAAGTTCCTTATTGATACCAGGAAGCGAGTAGCAACAGTAACTGGTAACGCAAATAGGTTCATTTAATAATGGTTTGTTAGAACTTTAACCCTTTCATCGATCTGAGCTGATATACTGGCTGACAGTATTTTTAAGAGGACGCAAAGCCAGTATACTGACTTATTTAGTAAACATTGCAAAGTAAATGCGTGCAGATCTGAAAAATATTACGGAGTAAAGGGTTAATCTTCGGAGTCACTGACTGTGACCAATTGGGGGAATGGAGGAGGGTAGGGCAGAAAGACCCAGCCAAAACAAGGGTAATGGGGGTAGGGAAGAAAGTCACAGCCAAAACAAGGGTTATCTTTTAAAAAATTAACACAACAAAACCACACTAACAAACATATTGTTATACAATTTGGCCACAATTTGCAAAAACATTACTTTGATGGTAAACACAGTTTTTTTTTTGGTCCGCTTTCAACTCAGACGAAGTTCCATCTCTGATACTGATTTTTGCGTGAAAATCTGTTTTTCCAATTTCTTACAATGGCAGCAGCGTGCACATTGTAAATTACTTACACTGGCAGCCGTGTGCTCAATGTACTCGTAATTAGTATTCCTCGCCATACAGGCAGATTTTCTCCGACTTCAGAGGTACTCAACGTTATCGTCCTGAGTAAGACCAGGGACTCGAACAAATGCCGGACAGTAGGTTCGAACCCGAGCTATGAGGCTTCTCACAGCTAGCAGGCCGAGCTACTATCAACTACTCTAGGCAGTCCCCCACAGTTTAGTTTAAAAATTATAACAATTTATTAAAAAGTAATAAATTACCGTGGAAAGTTATTTCACCCCCCTTCTGTCCTCTCTCTTTCATTGGGGAGTGTATTTCACTAACATTAGAAGTGCATAGTATGCTAAACCAGCATATGATGTGCATATCACTCATAGTTATAGTGGGAACCTCCACATAGTTATAGTAGGAACCTCCACATAGTTATAGCGGGAACCTCCACATAGTTATAGCGGAACCTCCACATAGTTATAGTGGGAACAGCCACATAGTTATAGTGGGAACCTCCACATAGTTATAGCGGGAACCTCCACATAGTTATAGTGGGAACCTCCACATAGTTATAGCGGGAACCTCCACATAGTTATAGCGGGAACCTCCACATAGTTATAGCGGGAACCTCCACATAGTTATAGCGGGAACCTCCACATAGTTATAGCGGGAACCTCCACATAGTTATAGCGGGAACCTCCACATAGTTATAGGGAACTCACATAGTTATAGCGGGAACCTCCACATAGTTATAGTGGTAACCTCCACATAGTTATAGCGGGAACCTCCACATAGTTATAGCGGGAACCTCCACTCTACTTTTCTAAACGATATATTTTTTTCCCGATTCAGAAGCACTTGAGCTTTTCAGCTCTTCTGCTCGGTGCCATGGAAATCGTAACCCTTCGGTTCGGTGCCACGAACACCGTAAATCTGGGGAATCTGTGGCTTTTTCTGCCATCCCGCGTAATTGAACCCGCACACACAGAGGGATAGTCACCCGTAGTCCAACGTGCTACGAACACGATGGGCAGACGGGCAAAACGATATATAAGCAGAGATATTGCTGTTTTAAGTTGAACATTTTGTTTTCTATTTGGAAAGATCATATTGAAAATGAAAATAAATGAAAAATCCTAATCTGAACAACTTCGCGGCGACTGTATCAGCTATGAGGCCATTAAATTTCTCAGGTTCCCGTCTTACCTGTCCTACACCGTCCTAACAAGCGGTCCTACAGGCAGTAATCACAGTTTAAAGGTCATGTTGAAAGAGCCATATCTACAGAACCAATTGTGTTAGATCATTTTGTGTAGTTCACGCTGTAACAGCAATTTGATATGTACATTATATATACCAACGTCCGAGTGGTTACGGGGCCCAAATTTGGGTGTAAAGAATAGAACCACTGTTACCTGCCACGCATATCGTAAGAGGTGACTAAGGAGGTTTGGTTGAAATCGGATGCACATGTCCTAAACGTGTAGAAGCCTATGCGTTTAGGGCCTACCAAACCAATGTGCAACGTATACACGTTCTTGGCAAAGATCAAACATCGCAAAGAGTGATTAAAATTGGTCGTAAAGAACGAACGCAAAGAAGAAGGAGAAGAGTACATCATATATATGCTAGTTTGACATTCCTTGCACTTCTTATGTTAGTAAAATCTACTGCTCTATATACTAGTTTGACATTCCTTGCACTTCTTATGTTAGTAAAATCTACTGCTCTATATGCTAGTTTGACATTCCTTGCACTTCTTATGTTAGTAAAATCTACTGCTATATATGCTAGTTTGACATTCCTTGCACTTCTTATGTTAGTAAAATCTACTGCTCTATATGCTGGTTTGACATTCCTTGCACTTCTTATGTTAGTAAAATCTACTGCTCTATATGCTAGTTTGACATTCCTTGCACTTCTTATGTTAGTAAAATCTACTGCTATATATGCTAGTTTGACATTCCTTGCACTTCTTATGTTAGTAAAATCTACTGCTCTATATGCTGGTTTGACATTCCTTGAACTTCTTATGTTAGTAAAATCTACTGCTCTATATGCTAGTTTGACATTCCTTGCACTTCTTATGTTAGTAAAATCTACTGCTCTATATGCTGGTTTGACATTCCTTGAACTTCTTATGTTAGTAAAATCTACTGCTCTATATGCTGGTTTGACATTCCTTGAACTTCTTATGTTAGTAAAATCTACTGCTCTATATGCTGGTTTGACATTCCTTGAACTTCTTATGTTAGTAAAATCTACTGCTCTATATGCTGGTTTGACATTCCTTGAACTTCTTATGTTAGTAAAATCTACTGCTCTATATGCTAGTTTGACATTCCTTGAACTTCTTATGTTAATAAAATCTACTGCTCGGTAAAGGAGGAGGTGGGGGTTGTTTTAATTATTTTTTAAAGTAATGAATAAAAAAAAAATTATAATTCATAAGCAATGTTTATCATCGAAAGCAATATCTTTTGCAACATTTTATCGCCCGAGTGGTTACCGGGGCCCAAATTTGGGTGTAAAGAATAGAACCACTGTTACCTGCCATGCATGTCGTAAGAGGCGACTAAGGAAGTTTGGCTGAAATCGGATGCACGTGTCCTAAACTTGTAGAAATCTATGTGTTTAGGGCCTACCAAACCAATGTGCAACGTATACACGTTCTTGCAAAGATCAAACATATCACAAAGAGTGATTAAAACTGGTTGTAAAGATCGAACGCGAAGAAGAAGAGCAACATTTTATAATGGTCACATTTTATACAGAATCTTTGTTAGGTTTTTATTTTCTGTTAACTTGTTAAAAAAAGATAATCACTGTTTTGGCTTTGTCTTCCGTCGCAAGCTGTCTAGTGTTCTGAAGATTTTAGCGTTATATTGAGTACATTTTTGTTTTAGAGAAACTTTTGGATCGTTGCCGGAGCTACAGAGTTTGTGCTATGTTTTCGACAGGGGAGTGTCATTTACGAGAAGAGTGACTGAGTTATTGGTTACTGAACCGACGTCATTACACTCCGGGAAGATCCATAGGTGCTCAGTCTCTTCTACAGATATCGAAGAGTATGTATATTGATGGTTCCAGTTGCTCGCTGGTTAAACACACTCATTACTCTGCCCCTCAGGCGTCCAGTTCTACTTGTACAACTGGTAACTTCAAACTGCTTAAATCGTCGGATTGATTCAACATTAATTTTAGTATTTTAATCCAACAGGCAAACGTGAAGTGACCGAAGAACATCCCCCTTATCCATCTTCAACTCCCCGACAATCAATGCTATTGATGCAATCATGTACACTTTCTCATTACCGGAAACAACCGCATGCCAAGGGCAGTATATCCACGAGAACCTATGCCTGTTAACGACATCCACCCATAATGACATCCACTTATAACGAGATCCACTCATAATGACATCCAATCATAATGACATCTATTATAATGACATCCACTCATAATGACATCCACTCAATGACATCTATATAATGACATCCACTCATAATGACATCCACCAAATGACATCCCTATAATGAATCCACTCAATGACATCTACCCATAATGACATCCACTCATGTCGAAACTACATACCTTCATAAACGGATGTTTACATAGAATAGAGAGCTGAGATGTATGATAAGATAACGAACGAGGAACTCAGAGAAAGAATCTAAGATATACTAGTGGAGAAAGAGTCTAAGTGAAGAGAACGCTAAGCGATACTGGGAGAGGTAAGGACATACATTGAAGAAGACTGACTTGGAAATACTAATAACAAGATAGGTACTATTTTGTACCCGCAGGGAAAGAGGAGTAGAGGAAGACCTAGACATACCTGGAGAAAAGAGCTGGAGACTGACATTAAAAGAATATGTAAAACATGGAAAGAATTGGTAAGGATGTCAGGAGAGACGAAAAGCTGGAAGAAGCTAGTTGAAGACCTGTACTCCGTTGGGAACTAAAAGATGAATGATGATGACTCATACCACAATCTGCTATTGTAAATCTTCCGAAGCATCGACTGAGAGTCAGATACAACAACGTTCCCTGTAAACGAAGTCCTAGATATATAATGGAGGACATCAGTAGCAACCTCACCTTTCATTCTTGTCTAGTGTGCATTCTTGTCTAGTGTGCATTCTTGTCTAGTGTTCATTCTTGTCTAGTGTGCATTCTTGTCTAGTGTGCATTCTTGTCTAGTGTGCATTCTTGTCTAGTGTGCATTCTTGTCTAGTGTGCATTCTTGTCTAGTGTGCATTCTTGTCTAGTGTGCATTCTTGTCTAATTTGTGCATGATAGGGTTCTTGCAGAGCGGAGTGGAGCATACATGGCAACTACTTCCAGTTTTGAAGAGGATGGACTAACAAACAAACAAATGTTATATATTACAACAAAACCAACAACAAACAAACAAATGTTATATATTACAACAAAACCAACAACAAACAAACAAATGTTATATATTACAACAAAACCAACAACAAACAAACAAATGTTATATATTACAACAAAACCAACAACAAACAAACAAATGTTATATATTACAACAAAGCCAACAACAAACAAACAAATGTTATATATTACAACAAAGCCAACAACAAACAAACAAATGTTATATATTACAACAAAGCCAACAAACAATCAAATCATATAAACAAACAATAACAAACAAATGTTATATATTACAACAAAGCCAACAACAAACAATCAAATGTTATATATTACAACAAAACCAACAACAAACAATCAATAGTTATATATTACAACAAAACCAACAACAAACAAACAAATGTTATATATTACAACAAAGCCAACAACAAACAAACAAATGTTATATATTACAACAAAGCCAACAGCACACAAACAAATGTTATATATTACAACAAAGCCAACAGCACACAAACAAATGTTATATATTACAACAAAACCAACAACAAACAAACAAATGTTATATATTACAACAACACCACCACCAACAAACAAACAAATGTTATATATTACAACAAAACCAACAACAAATAAATTAATCTTTATTTTTTAATAGCAAAATGAACAACTAACAAAACAATGTTGCACGAGCGTTATTTGTTATAGTGAAATTGACAACACATAAACAGTAAAATGTTGTTACTATAAAAAAAAGATCAAATGCAACATGTTTTGTTATATAGCAGAATTAGCAACTAACAATCTAGAACACAAGAGTTGATTCGAAATTCATGACTTTATACCGATGGTATTCCACAGTGAGACAGTACCCACTGCAAGACGACCTGGACATTTTCTTAGATGAGATGCTTTTAGTACTGATTTTCAATCAATCAATCAATCGAGTGCCGTGCCGGTTGGCGTAGGAGATCATGTCTCTCCAGATCTGTCTGTCTCTGGTACAATTCCTCAACTCCGTCACCGAACAACGATTTCAAGCCGTCCGGAATCTTGTCCCTTTTGTCTCCCTCTATCTCTCTTCCTCTGTATTTTGCCTGTTGTAACCAAACGTTCTAAACTTCCCATTCTAATTATATGTCCGAAAAACCTTGATTGTCTGCTTCTTATTCACTTGATTAGATTTCGATATGAATCTGTCTCCGACAAGATCTCTTCATTGCTCTTTCTAGTTATCCATGAAACTTTCAACATTCTTCCGAGAAACCACATTTCTGTGGTTTCCAATGTTCCTACCGATTGTCTGTCCCTTGTCAATGACTCATTGCTAGGATTGTTGCTGGAGCTACGGAATTCATGCTTTGGGCAATGCTCTCGGCAGGTGACGTGTAATTTCTGCGGAGAGAGACCGATCCATATTGGGTAAAATCTGGTACAATGAAGTCAATCATTCGGTTTTAGACCCGATAACATTATATCATTTCCAGATTTTCTAACTGGCTGTACTCGGTTCCGCCAGACATACCCGTGTCCACACTTCTTTAACTTCTTAAGATACCCAACTAAAACGCCTCTGAAATCTCTATCCTTAGCGGTGAATACACAAAAATTAACACAGCAATGGAGATATGTCAATTCCTTTAAAAATTCGTGAATGCTTCTTCCGTATACACCGTCCGCCTTGTAAAATATGTAAACATGGAAGAAGACATCTGGACTTAACAAAATAAAAAAACTGCCAAAAACTAGTAACAGCAAGTGGATGCTTTTAATAGGATCTTTAAGTGACTTAATATTTTGGTCAAATGGTGAATTATTTCTGTTTTTTTCTGAACCCGTGATCTCTCCAAGTGTTTGATTTTTGCAGATTGTTCGAAGTTGTCGGAGAGTAATGATAGATAGATGAACATATATGATACACAAAATGATACTTGTGAAGAAATGGATACACGGATACACTGTGCCGTGTTTTATATAAGCGACTTGAAGATATAATCGTCCCGGCAGGATAAACACATCAATGTTTACTAACACAGAGCACATCCAAGCGATGGCTACACCAACAATTGTGGTCTTCGTTGAGACGTACCGCTGATGACAGAAAGGTCGTGCGATGTACAACCAACGCTCAAGGGATACTAGAAGAATATTGATGTAGTTAGAAGCCAGGCTGAAATATGTTGCGAAAGTCACTCCTCTGCTAATGACATCGTCGGTATCCTCTGCTTGGCAGATCTCGTTCCAGTAACTCACGATAGTTATATGGATAATCCCATAGAAAGAAAAGGCGATATCGCTTGCTGCGAGCGATGCAATAAAAGCACGAGTTGTTGTTCTTAACCGCCTGTTACAGGAGACTGTAACCACAAGCGTGAAATTGAGCAGTACAGAAAATGATAATGTGGTCGACTGGAGCACCGTATAAATCAAAGTATCGCTATTTGTCCATTGTTCATCGTTACAGCTCTGATTCTCAGATTTGTTATTCATTATTTAAATATGGAAGCGTTGGCTACCACTTTACACGGTTTTGGGGATGCTTAGTCGCTGGTCGTTCTACCAAGGAACACACTTTTTGAGGATGTTCAGATGCTCTTTCTACCAAAGAACACAATTTATCAAGATGTTCAGATTCTCTTTCTACGAAAGAACACGATTTATCAAGATGTTCAGATGCTTCTTCTACCAAAGAACACGATTTCTCAAGATGTTCAGATTCTCTTCTACCAAAGAACACGATTTATCAAGATGTTCAGATTCTCTTCTACCAAAGAACACGATTTATCAAGATGTTCAGATTCTCTTCACCAAAGAACACGATTTATCAAGATGTTCAGATGCTTCTTCTACCAAAGAACACGATTTATCAAGATGTTCAGATTCTCTTTCTACCAAAGAACACGATTTATCAAGATGTTCAGATTCTCTTTCTACCAAAGAACACAATTTATCAAGATGTTCAGATGCTTCTTCTACCAAAGAACACGATTTATCAAGATGTTCAGATTCTCTTTCTACCAAAGAACACGATTTATCAAGTTGTTCAGATTCTCTTTCTACCAAAGAACACAATTTATCAAGATGTTCAGATTCTCTTTCTACCAAAGAACACAATTTATCAAGATGTTCAGATGCTTCTTCTACCAAAGAACACGATTTATCAAGATGTTCAGATTCTCTTTCTACCAAAGAACACGATTTATCAAGTTGTTCAGATGCTCCTTCTACCAAAGAATACGGGTTGTGAAGATGTTCAGATGCTTCTTCTACCAAAGAACACGGTTTATGAGAATGTTCAGATTATCCTAATAAAGAGCACGGTTTATGAGGATGTTCAGGTGCTCGTGCCACCAAAAAACACGGTTAATTCGGATGCTCATTGCACCGGGTTTTATCCCTTATGTCTTGATCCTCTCCGCAGAAATAACAACACCCTCTCCTACTGACAGTATTCTACCAAGCACGAACTCTGTAGCAGCTCCAGCAACAATCCTAGAAATCTCTAGAAAAAAATGCACCCGTGAACATTACGATGCTAGCAGAATTTGAACACACAGCATTCGGATCGAAAGGCAATGGCTTAACTACTTAGCCACAGAGAACCTCCTTAACTACTTAGCCACAGAGAACCTCCTTAACTACTTAGCCACAGAGAACCTCCTTAACTACTTAGCCACAGAGAACCTCCTAAGCAGATTTGAATAATTATTTACACATTATTAATAAATTTCAAGAAGTCGGTAGTCACTTCTAAAATTAAAACAACCGCAATATGAGAAAATCACCTTCTTAATTATAATTTGAATACGACGAACATCATCTTTTGAACAATATAAACATTAATGTCTTCGCTGTTGACACTTCTCGCTCTGTTATCCGTCTGTAAACATTTTAGCAAGTACAGATTACACATTGGCTTGTATCAAACGTGTCAAATCACATGCATTTCCATGGTAACTTAATGACTTCTGCTAATGAGTCCGTTGTCTTGTGAAGCAGTTAGGTTTTTGTTTACATCTTACGTCACTACCGGAGTAGCTTAAAACAAGGGGAGAGAAATCGATCAGTAAACGGTTCTTTATGCAGGCTTTTAGTTCCCAAGTGTTTTTATGTTAGGATGATCATACGGAGATGAAGAGAAAAGAGAGCGTTGTGTGTGTGTGGGGGGCAGGACCGTGCCGTGCTATGATACAGAGATGCGGTTGTATCAGGCGGCACCGTGAGGGGGGCGACATAAGCAGCGAAAACAAAATCACAATTTAAGGTTATTTTAAAGAAAAAACATTTGAGGGGCGGCATTTCGAAGACTTGCATCACACAGAAGCATTTCGAAGACTTGCATCATACTGAAGCATTTCGAAGACTTGCATCACACTGAAGCATTTCGAAGACTTGCCACATACTGAAGCATTTCGAAGACTTGCATCACACAGAAGCATTTCGAAGACTTGCATCACACTGAAGCATTTCGAAGACTTGCACCATACTGAAGCATTTCGAAGACTTGCATCACACAGAAGAATTTCGAAGACTTGCATCATACTGAAGCATTTCGAAGACTTGCATCACACAGAAGCATTTCGAAGACGCATCACACAGAAGCATTTCGAAGACGCATCACACAGAAGCATTTCGAAGACTTGCCACATACTGAAGCATTTCGAAGACTTGCCACATACTGAAGCATTTCGAAGACTTGCATCAACATAAAAGCCCGTTCTAGAAACCTCTTCTTATCCTGACGCTGTGAGGCAAAATAGGATTGGAGAAAAGACAAAAGAAAATCATCATACTGATAAAATATACCGTACGACCCTGTCTGTCTTTATTTGTAACCGTGTGTCCAAGATATCAGATATTGTTTACTTGTTTCCTCCAGGAACTCTGTGTAACTTCATAGAAGAAACCCATCTGATTGTCTAATTTAAGCATATGAAACCGATGGTAAAGAAGAAGAAGTTGAAAAGTTAACTTGTTTTAGTAGTTTTCCGTATTGACCATACAAACTTACAAAAAATTGGAATTAAATCTTTGCGGAGAATTCAGGTTAGATTTTGTAAGTTTGTGACGTCACTAACAAAAATACAAATTAAATGTCAATCTTCTTGGACGTTGGTTGACGTTCTACAATAGCAGACAAACAAACATTTTTCATGTTTGACACTATCAACTGTCGCACCGACGACACTATATTATTGGATTCTCCGAAAGGCGTTAATTCTTATTTTCATGTTTGTTGACCTACACGCTCTGATATAACCAATAACTGGTTCGCCTTAGGTTGAAAGGTGCGTGCCTTGGCTTAAAGAGGCTTTAATCCCCTACTTAACAAACAAAAAAAAAACCAAAGAGCCGTGCCTCGGCTTAAAGAGGCTTTAATCCCTACTTAACAAATAAACAAAACCAAAGGCGTGCCTTGGCTTAAAGAGGCTTTAATCCCCTACTTAACAAACAAAAAACAACCAAAGAGCCGTGCCTCGGTTTAAAGAGGCTTTAATCCCCTACTTAACAAACAAACAAAAAACCTCACTTCGCACAGAAATGGTACAAGATAAGAACGACTGGTTACAGGCTCACGCCGATCTATATATGATTGTATTTGCTCTCATGTATAGATGTCATAATTATCTAAGTCTACTGGTCTTCAAGATAAATCATCTGGATGTACCACCTTGGTTCAAGAAAGACAAAAGCTCTCTCCTTAGACTAACTCTTTTATTTTTTTTAAAATATTATATCTGACTTCGGCAATGGAGTGGTTGTTTTGTCAATATGAACCATTAAAACCGTTGCTGGTTTTTTCGGTTTATTTACGGTACATTCATTGAGAAATATCTTGAAGATTGTCTACCATACTGTGCTGGGAACAGGTCCCATATTTTTATTCTTTCACTTTTCAAATGTTTTTGGTTTCAATATTTTGTTTTAACTGTCATTTTTAAAAAAACCTATAATTTTGAATACGTCCAACTTCATACAAGAAGAATTACTTATTGGCCACTGGAAACCAGAGTCTGTAACCACTACACTCTTCAACCTTCATCTCTAAATTGTCAAGCAAGCACGTCGAGCATAATCTAGTAAAGAAAGCAGCTATAATAAAGATCTTCAGTAATTGTTTCCAGAAGACAGTTGGACAAGAATAAACACAAACGATAGACAATGGAAGCATCAATGAATGGTGGAGCAGGAAATTACATTAAACACCCAGATGTTACTACTATGTCTCTGGCGAAGATGTTCCAACTACAAAGCAGATACTTCAGTCCTACTAATAGCAGCACACCACATGAATAAGCTGCAATGAAGATGGTCTTTCTTATAGGCTCACTGCTAGCTATAAAAGAACTGGAGGTTAACCCGTTGACAGCACAGTACAAAAACCTCAAAGAGAACTTGCTCTGTTGTCAAAAAAAAAGGTTGAGATTTGCCTGCATTTGATTCCATCTCACTGTGGCATTGAAGGCAATGAGAGTGCTGATGTCTTGTCTAGAAAGCAGAGCCGTGTCGTGCAAAGATAATTTTCATCCAATACACGTCAACTGCCAGAGTGCATTGGTTTGGACTAAGGATTGGAGTGGCCAGAAAAGATCAACACACCAGGTATATGAGTAGGCTCATCACTCAACATCGAACTGGCCCCTTTTATTAGATATTGCAAAGGAGATGTCCGGAGTGCAATGAATATATTCCAAACTGAAACTGGAAATATTGAAAATGTTGAATTACATAATGAAACTCTACATTAGTCCATCCCCTTTGATTTTTACATATATGGACAAATCTTGTTGAAGTTTATTATTGACTAAACACTTTATTTATGAGATATATGGACAAATCTTGTTGGTTTATTATTGACTAAACACTTTATTTATGAGATATATGGACAAATCTTATTGAAGTTTATCATTGACTAAACACTTTATTTATGAGATATTAATGACAACTCATCACAACATATTATACCCACACTTAACAGTACGTGCAAAAAATGATAATGTACAGTATGACAGAACCGGAAACAATATCTCCCTGCATTTTCGTCGAATACCGGAAGCAGAACTGACAATGTACTTAAGAGCGAAGTGTGAATCAGCATCAATGTAAACAATTTTATTCCATCTTAGGTCTTTATAATCATGAAATTCTAGACTTTTTATTTTCAGAGAAAGCTTGTGTACATGCATCATTTTAGCATAAATTGTTCATTTGATGATCATCTTCATCGGATATGTCCATAATTGCTGCAATCTCCTCCCAAGCATGTATTTCAGTGTGTTTAGACTAACTTCCGTTCTGTGTTGCTTGATGTATCTACTGAGGGTTCTCTCATTGTTTTCCCGTCTTGTCGCACCTATCGGTGTGCTTAACATAAATTAAACTATTATTTTCATGAACAATTGATACATATGAAGTTTTTATAAAAAGGGGCATCTTTCGAGCTCTAAGAAAGTATTCACAACCGGTACAATACAACTTTTGTTTCTTAGTTCGGTCACTATGAGTTCGGGCACAGTCATGGCGTATAACATGGTGGTTCTGACTGATTTATACGTGAAGGACTGTTTTCGTTATCACCAAGTGTCTCTAGCTATTCAGGCGAGCCTAGCTATAAACTTGAGAGGTACTTGTAATTTACTTTACTGAAATTTTTAGTTAGTTTTTTTTGTGTTACTTTATTTTTTACTTTATTGTATGTTTCTTTATTTCTTTATTTTATTTGTCTTTATTTTATTTGTCTTTATTTTATTTCTCTTTATTTTATTTCTCTTTATTTTATTTCTCTTTATTTTATTTCTCTTTATTTTACTTACTTACTTACTTACTTAATCCGTCATGCCTAGTGACACATGGGGCTTCAGAAAGGACTTTCCATGCTCTCCTGTCCCGTGCAACCTTCAGCGCAGATCCCCACGTCAGAGATGCGGTGTCCAGTTCCTCTTCCATCATGCGCCTCCATGTTGTCCGTGGTCTGCCTTTCTTTCTCTTTCCTCTGGTGTCCAAGTGAGGGCTATCCTTGCAGGCATTTCTTGTCTCATTCTCATAACATGTCCAAGCCATTTCCATCTTCTCTTTTGAGTATGTCATTCATTGCCTCTTGTCTTGTGTCTTGGAGTAGTTGGTTATTGGATATTTTTACTGGCCAAAAGATTCCCAAGATTCTTTTATAGAGTTTAAGCTTTGTGGTCCGATTGTAGATTTTGGACTTCCATACTGGTTTCATTCTGGCAAAAGCGGTTCTGGCCTTACTTAGACGTGATTTTATATCTTCCTCTGTGCCACCATTTAGTGTCAGTACGCTACCAAGATATGTAAACTGCTCAACCCTTTCCAGTGTTTCATTTTCTAACATTACTGGTTGTTGGATTTCACTGTTTGTCATAATTTTTGTTTTTCCTGTGTTTGTTTTGAGGCCTACTGTCTTTGCCGTGCTGTTAAGTATTGTACTTTTCTCTTGTATATGTTCATATTTGTGTGACACCAGGGCTATATCGTCTGCAAAGTCCAGGTCCTCAAGCATCTCGAAAGGGTCCATCTTATTCCTCTTGGTGCTTGTTGTTTTATGGCATTTTTTAGTACCCAGTCAATTGTAATACTAAACAAAAGAGAGGACATTACGCATCCCTGTCTTACACCAGATTTTACTGGGAATGTTTTGTTGGAATTCTTTAGGTTGCAGGAGAAATCTTTATAGAAGAGGGCTATGATGTTAACAAGCTTCTGCGGTACGCCGTATTGTCTCAGTATCTTCCATAGGCTGTCTCTGTGGACGCTGTCGAATGCCTTTTCAAAATCTATGAAGTTGATATATATAGTCCTTTGCCACTCGCTACATTGTTCTAAAATGTTACGCAGGGTAAATATATGTTCATTTGTTCCTCTTCCTTTCCTAAATCCTGCTTGCTCCATTCGTAGACACTTGTCTACTGCTTCTTGTATTCGCATTATGACAATTTTGCAGAATATCTTACTTGGGATTGAAAGCAACGTGATTCCTCTCCAGTTATTGCAATCTGTTAGGTCTCCTTTCTTGGGGATTTTCACCACAGTACCCCTATTCCAATCCTTAGGCAATTCTTCTTTCTCCCAGATATCTGCAAACAATGGCTCTAATATGTTTGCAGCTAAGATGGGATCGATCTTGAAAAGTTCTGCTGTCATTTCATCATTTCCCGGTGCTTTGTTGTTTCTCAGGGATCCAATAGCTTTTACTATTTCTTGCTTTTCTGGCAATTTGAGGTTGATATCAATATCCTGTGCGGCCGGTGGGATATCCGGTGGATGTTCAGGATCAGGTCTGTTTAGCACATCTTCAAAGTGGGATGTCCATCTCATATCCTGCTCCTGCTCTGTTGTCAACAGTTGTCCTAGACTGTTTCTGACTGGCATGTTATGGTTGTGTCTTTACCTCCGCATAATTGTTTGGTAATCTTGTACAGTGTGTGCAGATCATGTACTTTAGCAGCCTTTTCTGCTATTTCTGCTGTCTTTTCCATAAATTTTCTCTTGTCTGTTCTAGCACTTCTTTTTACCATTTTGTTTAGTTCTGTATATTCTTTTCTTGCCTTATCTTTTTAACGTTCTGATCTAATGCTATTGATGAGATTTTTTTCTCCTTTCGCTTTTGGATGTATTCTAAGGTCTGGCCACTTATCCACTCTTTATGTTGTCCTTTACTGGTTCCCAGTACCCTACTGCTAACTATTTTATATGTGCCTTTGATCGCATTCCATTTTCTTGGATACTTTCAGTTGGTGTTGTGTCTGACTGCTCTGACAGGATTTGAAATCTGTTCTTTAGTTCCACTATATATTTTGTAGCAATCTCTCTGTCTTTTAATAGGTTAACATTAAAGTATTCTGTTCTTGTCTTGGCTTGTATATATGTTTTCTTGAGTTTGAGCCTGATCATGGCAACGACAAGGTGGTGGTCGCTGCCCACGTCAGCTCCTCTTTTCACCTTTACATCAAGTAATGTCTTTCGCCATTTGCTGTTGATCATAAAGTGGTCTATCTGGTTTTCATCTCTTCCATTTGGGGATATCCATGTGTACTTGTGTATGGTCCTGTGTGGAAACAATGTGCCTCCTATGATCAGTCTGTTTTCTAGACAAAAATTGCTCAACATTTCTCCATTTTCATTTGCAGTGCCACATTCCTCTTTCCCCATTATTGCTTCTCTGTGTCTGTTATTGTTTCCAACTTTTGCGTTTAGGTCTTCCATTATGCACAAAACGTCCTGAGCTGGAACCTTGTCCACTATTTCCTGTAACCTTCTATAAAATGTGTTTTGTCCTCTTCTTCGGCTTCGTTAGTGGGTGCATAGCATTGAATGATAGTTAGCTTTCCTTGTTTCCCATTAAATCGGGCTTTCAACAATCTTTCATTAATCGGGTGCCACTCTAAGAGATGTTTATTCAATCCTTTCCTTATTATTAGTGCAACTCCTGCTGAATGATTCCCATCGTCTCTTTCTGAGTATAAGATGGTTTCCCCTATTCTAGTTGTCGTCTGTCCGAAGCCTGTCCATCTACTTTCGCTGACCCATAGAATGTGTAATTTATAGTGTTGCATCTCTTTTACCACCTGTGATGTCTTTGTGGTCTCGAACATTGTTCTGACGTTCCAGAATCCTATTCTTAGTTTAGTTTTGACATCCAGCAGACTTGAATTCCCAGCATGGGCTTCCTTGCGGCTTTCACCCATACTGTTCATGCTGACAGCGGTACTCTGTCTCAAGACCGCTGGACATCGAGAGCATTTTTTCCTTTTGAAGTTTCTGTAACATTTTTTCTTTTTATGGGGCAGAGTTGTTAGCACTGCGCCCAACCCCAACCTGGAGGACCAGGAGGCCACATTTAGTCTGACCTCTCACCTTGGACCTGTCCGGCATGGGTAACCCTTCCAGGAACAGAACGTTCCTGCCGGCATAGCTTTCTGGATCATTGAGGCACGCAAGCCCCCCACCACTACAAGGTAATGGCCTCATGGGGGGGCTCTCTTTATTTTATTTGTCTTTATTTTATTTTCGATATTTTGTTTTTATTCATTACTTTCTTTACTTTGTTTTTTTTTTACAGTTCATTTTTTTTTCATCTTACTTTTTACTTTTAATTTTAGTTTACATTATTTTACTCTTTATAAATATTTTGTTACTTTACTTAATTTTTAATTTTTGGTCAGCTTTTTAGGTTTTTTTAACTTTTCTGTTTTTTAAACATTTTACTTGTCTATTTTTTTTTACTTTTACTGTTTTTTTTTAAAAACTTTGAACTATTCTAGTTTTTTTTTTTAAGTTTAGTTTTTCATTTTTCATTTTTTAAACTTTTAACTTTTCTTTTTTTAAACATTTTACTTAATTTTGTACTTTTCTTTACTTTATTTTTCTTTAGTTACTTTTTACTTTTCTTTACTCTGGTTTTTTACTTTGTTTTTCTTTACCTTCCTTTTTATTTCTACTTTTCTTTATTTTTAACTTTACTTTTTTTTTTACCTCACTAGTTTCACAATGGGTACACAGTCGAAGGATTGACGTTATTGCTCCGGGTTTTCCCATATGGCTCTGTGTTTTTCAGCTGTAATGGCACGCCATCTGCCGAGAGCATTGCACAAAGCCAGAACTCCATAGCTCCAGCAACAATCCTAAGAATCTCATGAAAAAACCTGCACATGGGGCTCGATCAGGGCTCGAGCCCGCATGCCCAGCGTCTTCGTAGCGCGTTGGACTACGGGTGACTAGTCCTCTGTAAGTGCGGGTTCAACTCCGCGGACTGGCAGAAAAGCTACAGGTTCCCAGATTTACGGTGTTCGTGGCACCGAACCGAAGGGTTACGATGTCCATGACACCGAGCCGAAGAGCTTTCAGCTCAAGTGCTTCTGGATCGAAAAAAAAAAAAATCAGGGCTCGAAGTAATATACCTCAGAACGACAGGCAAACTCCTCAACAACTTCACCATAGATACACCCCTGGAAAAGATAACAACAAATCGTGATATTCTGAAAGAAATCAATGCAAATGTGTTGCTTAGTTTGTCGAGAAAAACCCATTGACGTTTGTTTAAGCCGATAAATTATGCCATGTCATACCGTTACGCTCGGTTTGTGTGTATATTTGTAATCAAGCTAAGAGATTAAATGTGAGTTTGTGTGTTCTAGTGTTTGCATTTGTTATCGTTTTAGTATGGGCAACAAATTGTAGGGACAACAAAGGATATTTGATTGTGTAGTTTCTGCTAGAGTTGATTCTGTACATGTCAATTATGGTATGTGTAGTTTCTGCTAGCTAGAGTTGATTCTGTACATGTTAATTATGGTATGTGTAGTTTCTGCTAGAGTTGATTCTGTACATGTCAATTATGGTATGTGTAGTTTCTGCTAGAGTTGATTCTGTACATGTTAATTATGGTATGTGTAGTTTCTGCTAGCTAGAGTTGATTCTGTACATGTTAATTATGGTATGTGTAGTTTCTGCTAGCTAGAGTTGATTCTGTACATGTTAATTATGGTATGTGTAGTTTCTGCTAGCTAGAGTTGATTCTGTACATGTTAATTATGGTATGTGTAGTTTCTGCTAGAGTTGATTCTGTACATGTTAATTATGGTATGTGTAGTTTCTGCTAGAGTTGATTCTGTACATGTTAATTATGGTATGTGTAGTTTCTGCTAGCTAGAGTTGATTCTGTACATGTCAATTATGGTATGTGTAGTTTCTGATAGAGTTGATTCTGTACATGTTAATTATGGTATGTGTAGTTTCTGCTAGCTAGAGTTGATTCTGTACATGTCAATTATGGTGACCAGAAACAAGATGTCTGATCGGATCGATGGTGTGTGTACTGGGTTTTATATCTTTCTCTTCTCCAATCCTGTTCTGCCTCACTGCGTCAGGATTAGAAGAGATTTTTAGAACAGGTTTTTGTGTGCGCTTCATAAACAGTGTCTATCGTCGCCTCTGTTATCTCTGAAGTCCACATCTTGCGTGAAATGCCTTTTGCTTTGTATCCACTGTATCGGAGTAATATTGCTCTTTGAGGCGCACTGTCTCTTTATAATCTACTTATGTGACAGAACTATTTAATTTGTTGTTTCTTGATGAAGTTCAGTACTGATGTTGTTAAGATGTTGTTAACATATTTTTTCCTGATGTCTTCATTTCTAAGCCGGTCTCTTCTTGATACTCCCAGTATTCTGTGTAAACACTTTATCACTGTCGTAACTAGTTTTATTCTATCGTTTGATGTCAGCGTAGTGTACATGGTGACATGTTTACATTTCAAAACTGGTGCAATTTGTCCTATCATTTGATTTCCTTTATTGAACATATGTTGGTTTAACATGGACACTGACTGCAGATAATGAGCGTAAAATCATAACGAATGTAAAATAGTAACGAGCGTAAAATCATAACGAGCGTAAAATCATAATGGGCATAAAATGATAACAGAGAAGAGATGCCTTAGAAAAGATGCCTTTGACGAAATTCCTTAGAAGAGATGCCTTAGAAGAGATGCATTAGAAGAGATGCCTTAGAAGAGATGCATTAAAATAGATTCCTTAGAAGAGATGCATTAGAAGAGATGCCTTAGAAGTGATGCCTTTAACGAGATGCCTTAGAAGAGATGCCTTAGAAGAGATGCCTTAGAAGAGATGCACTAGAAGAGATGCCTTAGAAGAGATGCATTAGAAGAGATGCTCTAGAAGAGATGCCTCAGAAGAGATGCCTTAGAAGAGATGCCTTAGAAGAGATTTCCTTAGAAGAGATGCCTTAGAAGAGATGCATTAGAAGAGATGCTCTAGAAGAGATGCCTTAGAAGAGGTTCCTTAGAAGAGATGCCTTAGAAGAGATGCCCTAGAAGAGATGCCCTAGAAGAGATGAACTACTGCTGCCTTGTAGTTTGATTGGGGACAATAAAAGTCTAGCGGAGCAAATCGTACATAAACCTGGACCAAGGTGTTCATTAAAACAACCGATTTTGCTGGGTAGATGGCGCTCATAAGCCCGGGAGGGCAGGCTGTCTAAGTGCCGCTGCCCTAAAAGAAAATGGCAACCCGCTGCCTTGTGGGTTTTGGCTGGCGACAGCCAAAGGATAGCGGAGATCGAACCGTACACAAACGCTGGTTGAAATCGAACACACCACCGAAGGATAAGCACTTGAGCTCCAAAAGGTACTGAAGGCTTGTGCACGTACATCACGTTCTGATGTTTGGCAGTTTATATATCACAATAGAATGATAAAAACGGCTTAAGAACGATCGCGAGAGAGCGAGAGAGAGAGAGAGAGAGAGAGAGAAGAGAGAGAGAGAGAGAGAGGGACCTTGGAAGAGATGAAAGAGAAATATAAACGATATTATTAAACATGAAGATTTATTGATTGATTGGTAGAACAATCATAATTGCACTTCAGTAAATAATCAAATGTGCTTCGATCTCTTTCTTAAACAAGAAGATGTCATGGACAGTGCAGGAACTTTGTACCACATGTGAGGGACTCCGATGTAGTTTTGAACGTAGTGACAACGTTTTATGGGCAGAAACTTTGATTTAAATTTTTTTAAATAAATTATGTTGATAACGAATAATAACATAATTATGAATTAAAATGCAAACATGTCACCATGAACGCAAACATGTCACCATAAACACAAACATGTCACCATGAACACAAACATGTCACCATGAACGCAAACATGTCACCATGAACACAAACATGTCACCATGAACACAAACATGCCACCATGAACACAAACATGTCACCATGAACACAAACATGTCACCATGAACGCAAACATGTCACCATGAACACAAACAGAGCGATGTTCAACACAATGTTTCTCCCAGCATTATGCTATCAGTGCCAAACCTGAACGTTGACATCAAATGATAGAAGAAAACTAGTCATGACAGAGATGAAGCATCTACGCAGAATGCCGGGAGTATCAAGAAGATAACGGTTTAGAAATGAAGACATCAGAAAAAAGTGGGTACAACATCAGTACTGAACTTCATCAAGAAACAACAAATTAAATAGTTCGGCTTGGCTGAAATCGGATGCATGTGTCCTAAATGTGTAGAAGTCTATGCGTTTAGGGGCCTACCAAACCAATGTGTGCCACGTATACACGTTCTTGGCAAAGATCAAACATATCACAGAGTTATTAAAATTGGTCGTAAAGAACGAACGCAAAGAAGAAGAAGAAATAGTTCGGCTACATAAGTAGATTACCAACAGACAGTGCACCTCAAAGAGCAATGTTGCTCCGATACAAAGCAAAAGGCCGGCCACGCAAAGGTGGACCTCAGAGATAACAGAGGCGATGAAAAACACTATTTATGAAGCGCACACAAAAGCCCCTTCTAGAAATCTCTTCTTATCCTGACGCTGTGAGGCAAAACAGGATTGAAGAAGAGAATAAGAAAGAATATATTATGTCCAAGCAGCGGCTTTGCATCTAGATAGAGCGTCGTTGTGGACAACTAAAATACTATGGAGTTCTTCCCAAGACTGCAAACTTAATAAAAGAAACATGAAAGAATTAAATGCAGAGATATCCATGAGGGATAATTGATGGAATCCGTTGAGATGATAACGGATGTGCGACATGGATGTAACTTATAACCATTTCTGTTCCTGCTGGTCATAGATTAGATCATGAAATCAATAACATCAGATAACAGATTGGAAATAAAATGAACAATTAATAAATCAAAGTGTCCAAGGTCACCTCATTTCATTGCACCGGGTTTCTCCATATGGTTCAGTCCCTATCGGAGTGCCATCTACCGAGAACATTGTACAAAGTACCAACCCCGTAGCTCCGGAAACAATCCTAGAGATCTCATGACAAAATTGCTCATGTGTCTGGGTCAAGATTCAAACTATTAACCTTCAGTAAGAGAGGCAAACGACTTCATTTCGTCATTGAGACCCCCACAAATCAATCATATGCTAATAAAACCAATCATCGAATTATCTATTCGATACTTTTTAAATATATCATCGAATTATATATTCGATGTACGAACCCTTCTGTAACAGTCAATCCCTTCTGTAACAGTCTATATTTTCTGTAACAGTCTATCTTTTCTGTAACAGTCTATCTTTTCTGTAACAGTCTATCCCTTCTGTAACAGTCTATCCCTTCTGTAACAGTCTATCCCTTCTGTAACAGTCTATCTCTTCTGTAACAGTCTATATCTTCTGTAAAAGTCTATCCCTTCTGTAACAGTCTATCCCTTCTGTAACAGTCTATTCTTCTGTAAAGTCTATCTTCTGTAACAGTCTATTCCTTCTGTAACAGTCTATCCCTTCTGTAACAGTCTATCCCTTCTGTAACAGTCTATCCCTTCTGTAACAGTCTATCCCTTCTGTAACAGTCTATCCCTTCTGTAACAGTCTATCCCTTCTGTAACAGTCTATCCCTTCTGTAACAGTCTATCCCTTCTATAACAGCCGATCCCTTCTGTAATAGTCTATCCCTTCTATAACAGTTTATCTCAGACATTGTTTAAATATATCATCGAATTATATATTCAATGGATGAACCCTTCTGTAACAGTCTATCTCTGACATGTTTTTAATATATCGTTTTACCACCCTCCTTAACCCTCTATCTTGTAAAGTATATATACAAAAAGTTAAACAAATTTGAACAAATGAAAGAAAGATGGAAAATTTCCTGAAACCGCTCCAAAAGAAACTCAAGTTTTCCACAGTAGCTTGGGCGTAGATATTTGTGCAAATGTATGGAGTCATTGTTATGAAATAGCTTCCCAAAACTGTAGCCAGCATCCGAACTTGTTTCCATGTAGCTATTATATTTGATTTGATATTATTTGTTTCGTTTCTTACACCGAAAGAAGTTGTAGTTTTATTGATGGTTCGTATCTGTTTCCGGGTTATAATTGCGATCTGCAGATAGATAACTAGCATAAGAACACAGACGAGAAAATGTAGGGAGGAAATGATGACATTGAACTGTAGCTTGGATCGAATAGAAAATATTTCAGTTTGACGAGTCTCTATTAAAAGGTAGATGCTTTGAAAGACAGATGATGTCCAAATTAAGACCAGTAAGTAGACTATACGTATAGGACTGACCACTCTCTGGTGAAGAAATGGACGAGCAATGTACAACCATCGTTCTATGGAGATGGTTAAGTGATGGCAGAGACTACATATTATTGCAAAACTTGTAATAAACAATTTGACATAACTAATAATCGTTCGTTTTTGGCAATTCACAATCTCCATCACATGATTCGCAGCATCAGCTTCGCCTACGCCAGCCAATATGATGTGACTTAAAGATAAAGAACAAATAAGAATATTTGGTATTGTCTGTAAACGTTTGTTGACAAAAATAATTGCAACTGTAGTAGTATTTAACCCTATGGAGACGAACAAAATAGCAACTTGAAGAACGATGTACAACAAATTAGGGAATGTTAAAGAAATGTCTGAATATGCATGTTCGAATGTCACATTCTGTGCATGCGTCTCCATTTTGAAATTAGTTAGTCGTCAGATTATCCTCATTGCATTAGCAACAATTGGAGAAATGATCTGATCTCATCTTCAGCATATCCCCGTCAGCAAGCGACGGATGACAGTTCCAACCCTGTGTTAGTTTTAATGAAACATCGTCTACTGTCTGAATAGTTAGTTAGTTAGTTAGTCATCAGATCATCCTAATTGTATAAGAAAGAAGTTCAGAAATGATATGGTCTCGTCTTTAAATATGCACTTTAGCATACGACGACCGGAAGCTCCGGTAATGTGTTGACTAATAAAATATCATCTACCTCCCGAATAGTTAGTTAGTTAGTTTGTTAGTTTGCTGTTTAGTCATCAGAGCATTCTCACTGCATAAGGAACAAGTTCAGAAATGATCTGATCTCATCTTAAGTATATCCAACATCATGTGACGGCTGACAGTTCCAATCCTGTGTTGATTAATGAAACATCGTCTAACCCCTGAATAGTTGGTTACTTAGTTTGCTAGTTAGTTAGTTAGTCTTCAAAGCATTCTCATTGCATAAGGAAAAAGTCGAGGAAAGATCTGATCTCATCTTAAGTACGTCCGTCAACATACGACGGCTGACAGTTCCAATCTTGTCTCGATTAATGAAACATCGTCTGCTCCCTGAATAGTTTGTTAGTTAGTTTGTTAGTTAGTTTGTTAGTTAGTTTGTTAGTTAGTTTGTTAGTTAGTTTGTTAGTTAGTTTGTTAGTTAGTTTGTTAGTTAGTTTGTTAGCTAGTTTGTTAGTTAGTTTGTTAGTTAGTTTGTTAGTTAGTTTGTTAGTTAGTTTGTTAGTTAGTTTGTTAGTTAGTTTGTTAGTTAGTTTGTTAGTTAGTTTGTTAGTTAGTTTGTTAGTTAGTTTGTTAGTTAGTTTGTTAGTTAGTTTGTTAGTTAGTTTGTTAGTTAGTTTGTCATTCTCATTGCACTAGAAACAACTTCATAAGTGTTTCTATCTCATCTTCAGTAGATCTCCATCAGCATGCAACGGCTGACAGTTCCAATCCTAACCCCGGAGAAGTCAAGCCTGTATGTCGGGGGGCACTGATAAGGAAAACAGGCATTCACTCAAAATTCAATGGCCATAAATTGCGCCATGATTATCCGTGAATTCATTGCAGACAAATGCAAGAAGAACAATACGAAGTCCCAATCTTGTGTTATTTAATGAAACATCGACTACTCCGCGAATAGTTGGTTAGTTAGTTTGTTTGATAGTCAGTTAGTTAATCATCAGATGATCCTCACTGCATTAGAAACAAGTCCAGAAATGATCGTTTCATATATTCAGTATATCCCCGTCAGCATACGACGGCTGACGGTTCCAATTCTGTGTTCGTTAATAAAACATCAGCTACTCCCCGAATGGGGCGTCTGTGGCCTAGGGGATAGTGGCTCGGTCTATTGGATGCAAATTGTTTCGCGCAGATTTTTTACAAAAAGGACCCGTTCAGAAAGTATGGTAAAGCTTAAAGTATGGTAAATGGTAAAATGGTTGATTCGTAAAGGATATGCAATTAACTGTTTACTCTCCGAATAGTTGGTTAGTTAGTCATCAGACCTTCCTCATTGCACAATGATTGATTGATTGATTGATTGATTGATATGACCATTTTCAGAGGCGAGTACGTAACCTGTACAATACAAACAGAATAGGTCAGCAAGTACTCGTACAATTATTTAAACTAGTCGACACTGCATCAATTGTGTACCAGTGAAAGCCCTGCGAAGTAAAGACTGCAAACGTAAGGAGGACCACATCACCTATCGTGTGTCGACGGTCAATGTGTGCCTCAATATGCCTCATGGTATGAAAACAAGTTACTTCACTGTTTTGACAGATCTTGAACACAAGAAAAACGTAAGAAACCCTTGTCAAAAATTCGTGATCCAACAGTCAATATTAAAGGCACACGTTCTTCGGTCGATAAGATGAGAACTCTATTGGATGAGAACTTAGACACTGATGAGGAATCTATCCATAGCTAATCTCTATAGCGATGGGGGTCTCTGTGGGGTCTCTGTGGCTGAGTGGTTAAGCCCTTTGCTTTGCGAGTCGAAGGTCGTGGGTTCGAATCCGGACCGCGGCCTTCTGTTCACGAGTGCAGTTTTTTCCAGAGACCCCTAAGATTGTTGCCGGAGCTACGGAGTTCGTGCTTTGTGCAATACTCTCCGCAGGTGGCGTGCCATTTCTGCGGAGAGGGACTGAGCCATATGGGTAAAATCCGGTGCAATGAAGTCAATCCTTTCTCTTTAAAACCCTTTTTTTCTTCTCTTTAGCGAAATGGTTAAGTTGTTTGCCTGTCGTTCTGAAAGTTGTGTGTTCGAATCTGGACCAAGTCACATATGTAATTGTTTCATGAGATCCTAGGATTTCTGCTGGAGCTATGAAGTTCGTTCTTTCAGCAACACTTTCGGTTTATGGGTGCTATATCTGCCGACAGGGAGAGAGCCATATGGGAAACCAGGTGCAATGAAGTTAATCATCCGCCTTTATAACCATTTTAGAATCTATCCAACGATTTAACGAGTTTGAAATCACACGTTATGGCATAAGAACTGGATGCAGGTGAAGCAGAGTAAGGATTGTGTTTAAAGTTTAAACCAGACAACCACTATAATATTCAGCATGCATACCCTTCGATATCTGCTGTGATAGATATTATCTATCGTGTTTGCGCAAGTTATACACACCGGTAGGTGCCCAAGACGGAAAACCATGAAAGAAATCCCAGTAGATACATCAACCAACACAGAACGGGAGTTATTAGTCTAAACACATTGAAATACATGCTTGGGAGGAGATCGGAGCAATTATGGACGTGTCCAATGTGAGATGAAGATAATCCTCAAATTAACAATGGTGGAGTCTGTGAGTTCCAAATGTCTTCTATGTCTTCCAGAAATAATATGGTGTTGTTTTACAGCTATATGGAACCATTACTAACATACACAATATATAACACAATTTGATCTTTTATAAGTAAAAATATACATTAAGTTCTTGTTTAATATAATGCGAAACGTAATTTTCCACGAAATTCGATGACCTACAACACACGTGCCATATTAAGATGGCTATTTCTCATCATCTAAAAGATATATATAAATGTCTTGTTTAATTTGATTACGTAGTATCTGTCACGTGATGGTACAGTTTTTATTTGTAACAATCATTCTGATTGGATGTTGACATGTAATGTAAAACTGCTTTTAGTGGGTAATAATTTAAATAAATATTACACTCGGATATGTTTACAGGAAAGCAATTATGTGATTTAGAGCTGGTGTTACTAGAAAGGATTTTGTTTAAATAACTGCGATCCTTCTGTACGGAGTGGAGACATGGAGAACAACTAAGGGAAACACCAACATTTTGCAGACATTCATCAATAGATGCTTGCATATGATATTCCATCTGCGATGGTATGACAGGACAGCGAACAGGGAACTGTGGGATAGAGTGGGACATCGGCAGGTGGAACAAGAGATAACGGGTAGAAGGTGGCGATGAATAGGACACACACTGAAGAGACCGCAGGGGACAGTACACGAGACAGGCCCTTTGATGGATCCTTTAGGGCATAGATTCCCAAACGTTTCGCCCCATAGCCCAGTTTGCACGACATAAACTTTGTAACGCCCGTCCTCATTATAGCAATTTACCAACGACCCCCATCACATATATATACATGCTATATTTTCACTTTGACATAGACAATTGATATATGTTGATGTCATACATGGTCAAATGATTATATACAAGAAATAGAAAATTGATGAAAAAAGGGGATCGTGAAAGAAAGGAATAAAATGAATTAAAATGCAGAATTCACATTTTTATAATTAATCAATCACAATTTATATTTTATATATATATATTATAGGCGAAAAATATGACATGAAAATTAACACCTCCAAAACAGAAGTCATGACAATAAGCAGGTCAGCAGGTCAACTAAATATACACGTGAATAATGTCAAAATACAACAGACTCCAGAATTCAAATATCTCGGGAGTATATTCACAGCAGATGGAAAGATGGACAGAGAAATCGAGACTAGATGCCAGAAGGCAAATGCAGTGACATACCAACTGTCACCACTATTAAAACATCCAAGCATTAACATGGCAGTCAAACGACAACTGATAAACTGCATATTTATTCCAACTCTCTGCTATCAGTGCCAAACATGGCCCTGACTAAGACACAAGAAAGAAAGATTACAACATGTGAAATGAGATGCCTACGAAAAGCTGTCAACGTTACAAGGCGAGATAGAGTGAGAAACGAGAATATCAGAAGCATCGTTGGTACTATACCATGCATACAGTACATCGAGAAGCAAAGATTCAAGTGGTTCGGCCATTTAATGAGAATGGAACCACATTTACTACCATCACGTGAATAAAATTATCGATTCTCAGGGCGCAGAGCACGAGGTAGGCCAAGAACACGATGGATAGATAACATCTCAGAGTCCTGCGAAAGCATGGACTGACAACGTCAAGCGCAACACACCTGCCACAAGATAGAAAACTAACTCTCCCACGACGCTTCACAGCAAATGTGGTTAAGATAAGATAAGATAAGAATCAATCACAAAATCACGAAAAAACAAATGCTTATGAACCCACTTTCACCCCTGAAAGGCTTCAGCGCCCACTGGGGCGATGCCCCACTTTGGGAACCCATGCTCTAGTGTAATAGAGGTAAGAGAAGAGCCAAGAACACATAGAGACTTGACTTGGAGATGGAGTGCAGGAAACTGGGGCAAACATGGAGAGATCTGGAAAAGATGGAATTGAGTAGGAGAGGTTGGAAGCCCTTCATTGCGTACCTATGCCACTCTAGGGGCGAAGGCTGAAGACGGAGAACTGCAATTCTGATTTACGGATTGATTGATTGATTGCACTTTAGTGAGTAATCATGTGTGCACATATATCTTTCTTACACAGGAAGATCTCAGCGACAGTGCATGAACTCCGTAGCACAAGCGATGGTTCCAGATGTAATTTTGCTTAGGGATGTATTGAAAGATAAGAAAGAAAAGCGAAAGCTCAAGAAGTTGTCACGGTATAACACTTGCCAATTGACCGCCTGTAAAGACGAAAATGGCCATATACTCTTCAGTTGTTTTCTGTTCTAGAGTCGTCGAGGAACAAAGTAACATCATCATCCTCCATCTTACTATTGGAAGTATTCTTCTGTTTGCTCGATACCGCTCTTCAACATAGTCAGCTCATCATCATCATCAGGTGCCGTCTCCACATCGAAGGTTGGCTGCAATGAATCTCCAGCATCCTCTGTCTTTCGAGTTGATGTTGCACACTGCCAGACTGTAACCTGTCCATTTCCTAAAGTTTCCCTCCCACTTATCTCTCGGTCTTCCTCTTGCTCTTCCCTCCTCAACTTTCCCCTTTAGGATTTTATCATGGTGTCATGTCTTTTTATGTGCCCAAAATACTTTACATGTCTGAATTTTATTTCTCTTAATAATTGTTTCTTCATGCCTAGTTTTCCTAAAACTTGTTTATTTGTCTGTTTTTCTGTCCTTAAAACTCTCCTTATTCTTCTATATATCCACATCTCAAATACATTATGATATATTAGCTTCACAGTGGATATGCCTCTGATTAGAGGTTAATTACTCTTAATTCAAGTTAAATATTGCTTGAGATAACATAATATTTATACTTCGATACCACCATGGACGATATCGATTTTAAATTACTTCCTTTCAAAGGCGCCATTGTTATCTTTCTCTTCTTCTCTCTCTCTCTCTCTCTCTCTCTCTCTCTCTCTCTCTTCTCTTATCCTGTTTTGCCTCAGAGCTTAAGGAAAAGAACAGATTTCTAGAACGGAATTTTGTATGCGCTTCATAAACAGTGTCTATCGTCGCCTCTGTTATCTCCATCAAATATGTTCTTTATCAACGACAGAACCGGAATCCGCGATAAATGTTCCATCAGCGGAAACCAAATGCCACAGCAACATTTTGCTATCAGTGCTAGACTTGGACGCTGACATCAAACGATAAAAGAAAACTAGTCACGAAAGAGATGAAGTGTCTACGCAGAATTCTGTATCAAGAAGAGAGAGCCGCAGTAGTGTAGTTGTTTGTGAACTCGTTTCTTAGGGTAGTGGTTCAATGCCACATAGTGGTCGTGGAATTTTTTCTGACTGTAACAGTTCCCAGGTCGACCCAGCCTCAATTGGGTACCAGGAAAAGCAACAGTAAGGTAAAGGCGTCCGGCGTGATGTTGACCACATTATCCATCGTGTGCCGACGGTCAATGAAAAATACGAGCCTAAAACTGTATTTTCCTATATACCGCATGGTTTTTCCGATCCAGAAGCACTTAAGCTTTTCAGCTCATCGATACCATGGACATCGTAACCCTTCGGTTCGGTGCCACGAACACCGTAAATCTGGGGAATCTGTGGCTTTTTCTGCCATCCGCGGAATTGAACCCGCACACACAGAGGGATAGTCACCGTAGTCCAACGCGCTACGAACACGCTGGGCAGACGGGCCACCGCATGTTATAAACATGGCTCTTTTAACTTATATCAAGCAGAGACCGGTTTAGAAATGAAGACATCAGGAAAAAGTGGGTACAACATCAGTACTAAACTTCATCAAGAAACAACAAATTAAATTGTTCAGCCACATAAGCAGATTACCAACAGGCAATGCTCCTCAAAGAGCAATGCTACTCCGATACAGAGGATACAAAGCAAAAGGTCGTTCATACAAAGGTGGACCTCAGAGATAACAGAGGCGACGAAAGACATTATTTATGACGCGCACACAAAAGTCCGTTCTATAAATCTCTTCTTATCCTAACGCTGTAAGGAAAAACAGGAATAGGGAAAAGAAAAATAAGAAGAGAGAGCCGCAGTAGTGTAGTTGTTTGTGAAGGAAAAACAGGAATAGGGAAAAGAAAAATAAGAAGAGAGAGCCGCAGTAGTGTAGTTGTTTGTGAAGGAAAAACAGGAATAGAGAAAGAAAATAAGAAGAGAGAGCCGCAGTAGTGTAGTTGTTTGTGAAGGAAAACAGGAATAGAGAAAGAAAAATAAGAAGAGAGAGCCGCATAGTGTAGTTGTTTGTGAAGGAAAACAGGAATAGAGAAAAGTAAAATAAGAAGAAGGCGCAGTAGTGTAGTTGTTTGTGAAGGAAAAACAGGAATAGAGAAAAGAAAAATAAGAAGAGAGAGCCGCAGTAGTGTAGTTGTTTGTGAAGGAAAAACAGGAATAGAGAAAAGTAAAATAAGAAGAGAGGCCATAGTGTAGTTGTTTGTGAAGGAAAAACAGGAATAGAGAAAAGTAAAATAAGAAAGAGAAGCCGCAGTAGTGTAGTTGTTTGTGAAGGAAAAACAGGAATAGAGAAAAGTAAAATAAGAAGAGAGAGCCGCAGTAGTGTAGTTGTTTGTGAAGGAAAAACAGGAATAGAGAAAAGTAAAATAAGAAGAGAGAGCCGCAGTAGTGTAGTTGTTTGTGAAGGAAAAACAGGAATAGAGAAAAGTAAAATAAGAAGAGAGAGCCGCAGTAGTGTAGTTGTTTGTGAAGGAAAAACAGGAATAGAGAAAAGTAAAATAAGAAGAGGAGCCGCATAGTGTAGTTGTTTGTGAAGGAAAAACAGGAATAGAGAAAAGTAAAATAAGAAGAGAGAGCCGCAGTAGTGTAGTTGTTTGTGAAGGAAAAACAGGAATAGAGAAAAGTAAAATAAGAAGAGAGAGCCGCAGTAGTGTAGTTGTTTGTGAAGGAAAAACAGGAATAGAGAAAAGTAAAATAAGAAGAGAGAGCCGCAGTAGTGTAGTTGTTTGTGAAGGAAAAACAGGAATAGAGAAAAGAAAAATAAGAAGAGAGAGCCGCAGTAGTGTAGTTGTTTGTGAAGGAAAAACAGGAATAGAGAAAAGAAAAATAAGAAGAGAGAGCCGCAGTAGTGTAGTTGTTTGTGAAGGAAAAACAGGAATAGAGAAAAGTAAAATAAGAAGAAGAGCGCAGTAGTGTAGTTGTTTGTGAAGGAAAAACAGGAATAGAGAAAAGTAAAATAAGAAGAGAGAGCCGCAGTAGTGTAGTTGTTTGTGAAGGAAAAACAGGAATAGAGAAAAGTAAAATAAGAAGAGAGAGCCGCAGTAGTGTAGTTGTTTGTGAAGGAAAAACAGGAATAGAGAAAAGTAAAATAAGAAGAGAGAGCCGCAGTAGTGTAGTTGTTTGTGAAGGAAAAACAGGAATAGGAAAGAAAATAAGAAGAGAGAGCCGCAGTAGTGTAGTTGTTTGTGAAGGAAAAACAGGAATAGAGAAAAGTAAAATAAGAAGAGAGAGCCGCAGTAGTGTAGTTGTTTGTGAAGGAAAAACAGGAATAGAGAAAAGTAAAATAAGAAGAGAGAGCCGCAGTAGTGTAGTTGTTTGTGAAGGAAAAACAGGAATAGGGAAAAGAAAAATAAGAAGAGAGAGCCGCAGTAGTGTAGTTGTTTGTGAAGGAAAAACAGGAATAGAAAAGAAAATAAGAAGAGAGAGCCGCAGTAGTGTAGTTGTTTGTGAAGGAAAAACAGGAATAGAGAAAAGTAAAATAAGAAGAGAGAGCCGCAGTAGTGTAGTTGTTTGTGAAGGAAAAACAGGAATAGAGAAAAGAAAAATAAGAAGAAGAAGAAGAAGAGGACAGAGATGAGAAAGAAATATTTCTTCAGAGAACAACAAATGTAACAACAACATGTTCGCCTGGTGCTCGTAAGGGGAATAGTACCTCAGCGACGATCTACAAGGCATGTCGTAAGACGCGACTGAGGTAGGGACCTAGGGGAAACTACAAAGTAAATACAAAGCATAGCAGAAATCGGATGTGCTGGTCTACTTGTAGGCGCATAAGTGGTGCAACGAACAATTGCTCTTAGGCTCAGATCACATACAAATCATACAGAGTGGTTTAACAAGTGGAGCGTTCGAAGAAGAAGTTTATTTAGTTGTCCGTGTTTATATTTGTTCCCTTGACAAAGATCTAGGACCGAAACGTCGTATTATTGTCATTTTTATTATTTAATTATTCATTACAATGAGCAAAGCGCAGTCACAAAAAATAACTACATATGAAATGCGCTGCCTGCGAAAAGTTACCAACAACACCAGAAAAGACAGTCACCAATATCAGCATAAGAAAGAAAGTTGGCACAGAACCTTGCTTGAATTACATTGAGAAACAAAGAATGAAGTGGTTTGGCCACTTAATAAGAATGCATCAAACTCCACAGTATACAGAGTCTTCTACAACAGAACATCGGGAAAGAAGGCAAGAGGAAGACCACGGAAAAGATGGTTAAATGGCGTAGCAGAATCCAGTGAAAGAGCAAAAATTACAATCACCCAAGCCACCAGAACAGCGCAAGACAAAAACAGAAAACCACGACACTGGGCAACAACCCGGTAGAAGTGTGACGACACTGGGCAACAACCCGGTAGCAGTGTGACGACAAAAGAAGAAGAAGAATTATTCATTTCTCCCCATTATTGTTTTTGTGTCCAACATCGTCTAAAGCCAGGACAACCCTACTGTAATGGTAGAAACATAAAACACCCTCCTCCACACACACCCCCCCCCCACCCCAACCCCAACACACACAGACACTATTTCCTCTTTTACATGCACAAACATGAAACTATATCACGGGATCTAAAACAAACCAATGGTTGTTCATTTCAATTATCATAAATTAACATAATATGGTTGTGATGAGCTCAGTAATAAAGTAGATTTTCAAACGTAGAAGATATCGGAATTTGCGTTAATGCGGTGTGTGATTGTACAGCTACTATAGGAATCAAATTACGTACGTGTACAATATATATCTAAATAATAACAATTCGTTTAATCAGATTGTGTTGTCAGAAGTTTCTAAAGTGATACAGATGATGATCATGTTGTTTACACCTCAAGGTTTGACTGATTGATTGATTGATTGATTGATAGGATCATCATCATTGCACTTCGGCGAGTAAGCATGTGAGCTCCGATCTTTTTCTAATATATATATATATATATATATATATATATATATATATATATATATATAAGGGAAGACTGCAGTAAAACTATGTAGCTATGACGAAACACTTAAAAAAGTTCTGTAGTTTTACAAAATACAAGAACAATGATATCCTTATATAGGAAGATCTCAGCTGCAATGCACGAACATCGTAGTTCCCGATGCTTTCCGATGTTCCCGATGCTTTCGATGTTCCCGATGCTTTCGATGTTCCCGATGCTTTCGATGTTCCTGATGCTTTCCGATGTTCCCGATGCTTTCGATGTTCCCGATGCTTTCGATGTTCCCGATGAAATTTAGATAATAGTGAAAATATTTTGTAGGATTTTGTTCTGTAACTTTTAAAATGAATTTTGTCCGGGTAGCGGACTTCAGCCTGCTCTTCTCGATTTTGAACTGCCAAGGGTTTTTACAATCTCAACTTGCACGCGGGACCTACGCTGTATCGTCCGTCTCCAGACTAGGATTTCGATCTCACTTACACTGATATCAAGGATCTCTGGAAAATTATACCGTTAGCTCCACGATCGAGTTAGCCAATTGCGTTTGAAACCAGAAAAGAGCATCTAACCTCAACGCCACCTGGTGAGAAATCAGTTTGGAGTTTCTTTTCTATCGTACATGATAGGGTTGTTTCAGAGCGAAGAGATTATACGGGACAATTACTTCTAGTATGAGGATGGTGGTTGAACCCGTTACTGCTGCCCTTCATTGACTCTCCGGGACTCTGTTTACTGGGGCCGTTGTTGTGTCTGACTACCGGTCGATGCTTCGGAAGATTCAAAATGGCAGGTTACTGTATTAGTGGATGTCGTCTATAAAAAGTTTCTAACTCCAGACTCTTACGTGGATCATCAATATCTCTCTTCGTTGCGTTCGGGATCATCAATACTCTCTCTCTTGCGTTCCCGGATCATCAATATCTTCTCTGCGTTCGGGATCATCAATATCTCTCTCTTGCGTTCCCGGGATCATCAATATATCTCTCTCTCTTGCGTTCCCGGGATCATCAATATATATCTCTCTCTCTTGCGTTCCCGGGATCATCAATATATCTCTCTCTTGCGTTCCCGGGATCATCAATATCTCTCTCTCTTGCGTTCCCGGGATCATCAATATCTCTCTCTCTCTTGCGTTCTCGGGATCATCAATATCTCTCTCTTGCGTTCCCGGGATCATCAATATCTCTCTCTCTTGCGTTCCCGGATCATCAATATATCTCTCTTTGCGTTCCGGATCATCAATATCTATCTCTCTCTTGCGTTCCCGGGATCATCAATATCTATCTCTCTCTTGCGTTCCCGGGATCATCAATATCTATCTCTCTCTTGCGTTCCCGGGATCATCAATATCTCTCTCTCTTGCGTTCCCGGGATCATCAATATCTCTCTCTTGCGTTCCCGGGATCATCAATATCTCTCTCTCTTGCGTTCCCGGGATCATCAATATCTCTCTCTTGCGTTCCCGGGATCATCAATATCTCTCTCTCTTGCGTTCCCGGGATCATCAATATTTCTGCTGACTTCTTGCGTTCCGGATCATCAATACTCTCTCTCTTGCGTTCCCGGGATCAACAATATCTCTCTCTCTCTCTTGCGTTCCCGGGATCATCAATATCTCTCTCTCTCTTGCGTTCTCGGGATCATCAATATCTCTCTCTTGCGTTCCCGGGATCATCAATATCTCTCTCTCTCTTGCGTTCTCGGGATCATCAATATCTCTCTCTTGCGTTCCCGGGATCATCAATATATATCTCTCTCTTGCGTTCCCGGATCATCAATATCTCTCTCTCTCTTGCGTTCCGGATCATCAATATCTCTCTCTTGCGTTCCCGGATCATCCATACTCTCTTCTCTTGCGTTCCCGGATCATCAATATCTCTCTCTCTTGCGTTCCCGGATCATCAATATTCTTCTCTTGCGTTCCGGATCATCAATATCTCTCTCTCTTGCGTTCTCAGGATCATCAATATCTCTCTTGCGTTCCCGGATCATCAATATCTCTCTCTCTCTCTTGCGTTCCCCGGATCTTCAATATCTTCTCTCTTACGTTCCCGGATCATCAATATCTCTCTCTTACGTTCCCGGGATCATCAATATCTCTCCTCTTGCGTTCCGGGATCATCAATATCTCTCTCTTGCGTTCCCGGGATCATCAATATCTCTCTCTCTTGCGTTCCCGGGATCATCAATATCTCTCTCTCTTGCGTTCCCGGGATCATCAATATCTCTCTCTCTCTTGCGTTCTCGGGATCATCAATATCTCTCTCTTGCGTTCCCGGGATCATCAATATCTCTCTCTCTCTTGCGTTCCCGGGATCATCAATATATCTCTCTCTTGCGTTCCCGGGATCATCAATATCTCTCTCTCTCTTGCGTTCCCGGGATCATCAATATCTCTCTCTCTTGCGTTCCCGGGATCATCAATATATCTCTCTCTTGCGTTCCCGGATCATCAATATCTCTCTCTTTGCGTTCCCAGGATCAACAATATCTCTCTCTCTTGCGTTCCCGGGATCATCAATATCTCTCTCTTGCGTTCCGGATCATCAATATCTTCTCTTGCGTTCCGGGATCATCAATATCTCTCTCTTGCGTTCCGGATCATCAATATCTCTCTCTGCGTTCCGGATCATCAATATATATCTCTCTCTTGCGTTCCGGATCATCAATATCTCTCTCTCTCTGCGTTCCCGGATCATCAATATCTCTCTCTCTGCGTTCCGGATCATCCATATCTCTCTCTCTTGCGTTCCCGGGATCATCAATATCTTCTCTCTTGCGTTCCGGATCATCAATATCTCTCTCTTGCGTTCCCGGGATCATCAATATCTCTCTCTCTTGCGTTCTCGGATCATCAATATCTCTCTTGCGTTCCCGGATCATCAATACTCCTCTCTCTCTCTCTTGCGTTCCGGATCTTCAATATTCTCTCTCTTACGTTCCGGATCATCAATATTCTCTCTCTTACGTTCCCGGATCATCAATATCTCTCTCTTGCGTTCCCGGATCATCAATATCTTCTCTCTTGCGTTCCGGATCATCAATATCTCTCTCTTGCGTTCCCGGGATCATCAATATCTCCTCTCTTGCGTTCCGGGATCATCAATATATCTCTCTCTTGCGTTCCCGGGATCATCAATATAAGAAAAGTCATCCTCTTTCGAGCATGTCAAGAGGATGTGAGACTTAGAACACATTGTGACAACCGGTAAAATCGAATAGAACACATTGTGACAACCGGTAAAATCGAATAGAACACATTGTGACAACCGGTAAAATCGAATAGAACACATTGTGACAACCGGTAAAATCGAATAGAACACATTGTGACAACCGGTAAAATCGAATAGAACACATTGTGACAACCGGTAAAATCGAATAGAACACATTGTGACAACCGGTAAAATCGAATAGAACACATTGTGACAACCGGTAAAATCGAATAGAACACATTGTGACAACCGGTAAAATCGAATAGAACACATTGTGACAACCGGTAAAATCGAATAGAACACATTGTGACAACCGGTAAAATCGAATAGAACACATTGTGACAACCGGTAAAATCGAATAGAACACATTGTGACAACCGGTAAAATCGAAGGTAGATGAGACAGAGGAAGACAGAGAGAGAAAATTGTGGATGGCCTGACTTCATGGCACGGTAGAGCGTCAACATCTGAGTTGATAGCAAACAACAAAGACAGAGATTTGTGGAGATCAATGATCGCCTACGCCAGCTGGAACGGTACCTGATGATGATGACTGTCCTTGGTGTGCTTTTGTTTACGTAATAAGAGAGTGGACAGGCTTGCATCAACAGCATCGATTGTTGGGGAGTTGAAGATGGATAAGGGGATGTTCTTTGGTCTCTTCGCGACTTCTTGTTGGATGAAGACACTAAAATCGATGTTGAATCGATCCAACGATTTACGACAACCACGGCAACCTTTGACATCTGATAAGGAAGACTGAGAGAAATGTAATCCCGTCGGTTCAGTAACTTATAATAAGTTAATAGCAATTCGTTTAATCTGTTTGTGTTGTCTAAAGTACCTAAGTAATAACAATTCGTTTAATCAGATTGTGTTGTTCAATTATCAAACTAAAAACAATTCGTTTAATAAACAATTCGTCTTGAGAAAAGATATCATTTAGAATTTTTCAGTGAACTTAGCTATCTTCTTTCTACTTTTCTTTAGTCCTGTTTTGTCTCACAGTGTCAGGATAAGAAGAGGTTTATAGAACGGGCTTTTGTGTGCGCTTTATTAATAGTGTTTTTGCCGCTTCTGTTATCGCTGAGGACCACATTTTGCGTGGACGACCTTTTGCTTCGTATCCACTGTATCGGAGTAGCATCGCTCTTTAAGCAAACTGTGTTTGGTAATCTGCTTATGTAACCGAACCATTTAATTTGTTGCTTCTTGATGAAGTTCAGTACTGATGTACACACTTTCCCCCTCTGATGTCTTCATTTCTACCGGTCTCTTCTTGATACTCTCAGCATTCTGCAGAGACACTTCATCTCTGTCGTGACTAGTTATCTTCTATCATTTGATGTCAACGCGTATTTACAAACGTCTTAAATTGCTGGATAGATTCAATAGCAATTTTTGTGTCTTTATCCAACAGGAGGTCACCAAGAAACGAAAGACATCGTCTGCTATTTATCGTCAACTTCCAGACGATCAATGCTGTTGATGCTAGCATGTCCACGAATCATTGCCGCGAACACCCGCATGTCCAGGACAGTATATCAACTTTACATAGAAATCCAACATTCTTGCCTATTTGATGTCTGAGATAATGATCCACGTTTGACCTATTTCTACAGTTATGTAAATAATCAAATACAGATTAGTTCTTGGTCAGACCTGACATGTGTCTTATTATTAAGTGAACAATACGTACTCAAATGATCAACACGACTTCGGTCAACAATGTTTGAATGTAGTCTGTTGTAAGTTTAACTACAGCAATGGGGAGCTGATAGCGAAGCCGATTGCACGCTTCACTAGTAGCAACGTGAAGTTCTAATTCTGCAGTTCTAGGCCAACTTGGGCCTAGTTTCTTTACACTTTACTAGGGGATCTAAATTACAAGTACCTCAGAAGTCGGAGTAAGTCTTGCCTGAATGGTGAGGAATACTAAGGATAAGGAATGCAAACCTTCACGCATAAATCAATACGAGGTGCAGATATAAGACGCAGTGACCCTGCCTGAATTCAAAGGCGTGGAACGTTAAATATAAACTATAAAAAAAGCTCTACAGCAACAGAATGTGAACCGTCCAAAAACAAAACATAACCTAATAAAACAGAACCCATATCAAAGTTTGGTGTGATAGAATGGATACAACAAATGCTTCTAACAACTCATCATTAATGACCACCATTCCTACACATTTCAATTTTCAGAATACTTTACAATCGGGACAGTGTTCAACTTTGGTCTTGGTATATATTATTCTTGAAGTGATCATATTGGATTTCTCCATTTTACTAAATTTAGTAACAATGGCCGCCATTTGTTGCTATAAGCGTTTACACACAATTCCAAATGTTGTGATTGGTTCATTAGCTTTGGGCGAACTTATTTTTGCGAGTGTTATGCATCTTGAACTGGTAATGGAAATCGACAACGCCAAGAAAGAAATACGCTGGACATGTGTCTTTCCATATTTAATTTGTTTTACGATAGTTTGTAATATTTGTCATCATTCTTTGGTTGCCATTGAACGTTGGTTATTTATAGCGAATCCATTTTTTCATCAAAGAGTTGTTAGTTATAAGTTAGTGTTCTGTCTTGTTGTTGCCGTCTGGATATTTGCAGTGTTTCCTAGTTTAAATTTTCTTACAAGTCCATGTCTCCAAGAGATAATGGATATGACTATCACGTTACAATTTTGTCTCGTTCTCTCCAGTTTTCATTTTTTAATGTGCTTTGTCATGTTTTGTGTGTACACACATATTGCTTACATCACAAGACGACAGTTCAAAGCTATTAATAGAACTACACCATTTGAAATATCCGTTGTCAGAAGGAAATGAAAAACTGAAAATAAATCTGAAAGTGACTTGGAAACAAGTACGGATGTTAGCTACAATATTTGGTAGCTATTTTATAACTATGACTCCTACGTGTGTATTAATTTGTACATTTTCTTCCAATGCACCGCTGATTTTTATGATAAGGGTTTAAGTAGGGCTGCTATTCTCCTGACTGTTATCAATTGTTGTACTAATTTCTTTGTCTATACTCTACAAGACAGAGATTCCAGGCAAGTGTTGAGATGTTGCTTTCAAAAAGTTAGGTCTGTTTTTAGCCGAGCAAAAATCCATCCAGCTGTAACTTCCTCTTAGTTATTTTTAAAACAAAACTACGTAAATTACTTCTACGAATTATCAAAGCATTGCTCATTTGATGATCATCTTCATCGCACACGTCCTTAAATGCTCTGATCTCCTCTCAAGCATGTATTTCAGCGTGTTTATACTAACAACTCCCGTTCTGTGCTGGTTTATGTATCTACTGGGGTTTCTCTCATTGTTTCCCCGTTTTGCCGCAACTATCGGTGCAACCGAGTCAGAGAATACTCCTTATATTCTTCGTTGAAATATTCAGACCGTATGTTTTCTCTTAGATCATAGATTCCCAAACATTTTCGGCCCACCGCCCACTTTCCACGACATAAACTTTGTAACGCCCCTTTCCCCCACATTATAACAGTTTGCCAACGCCCTCCCCATATTATATACACATGCTCTATTTTCACTTTGACATAGAAAATTGATATATATTTCTGTAATACATAGTCAATTTTCAAATGACTGTACACATGAAAAAGAAAATTGATAAAAAAAATGGATCGTGTAAGATGGGCATGAGATGAATTAGAATGCAGAATTCAAATTTTTTTATGATCATTCAATCGAAAAATCACGAAAAAACCCCCAAATTCTTCTGAACTCACTATCGCCCCCCTGGAAGGCGTCAGCGCCCCCTGTGGGTCGGTACCGCCCACTTTGGGAACCCATGTCTTAGATCATTGAGGATGCTGCTTTTGTTCGTAGAAGGCCTATTCTTGATTGAAGCATTGACTGCCAGTGCTGCGGCTCTCTCATTGCACTTCACCCCAGAATGACCGGGGACAAAGATGAAGGTAAGTGTCTGGATTGTCGCCTTTTGTATTAATAATTGCATCAACTGCCTTCATCCATAACTGGTCTTGATCTTCTGATCATGCTCATAGAATCGCTTATAAATCGAATAAACTGTGCATCATCAGAGAATATCATTTAAAAAACGAAGGTGGTGATGAATTGATCTTGTATGTCGTATGCCAGTATCGACATTAACTAGAACAGTTCTGAAATGGACAACAGATGGGACAAGACGGCTTGGACAACCAAGGAAAATAAGGACAAGGGCACGGAAAAGAGTTGAAGATTGTGGCATGACGTGGGAAACAGTTCATAGAAAGGTGACATAACGACAACAATTTCAATCCTTAGAAAGAGAGCCTCATGTGTCCAGAGGGACATGAAGAAGATATAGATAGCATTTGTTCTGTTAAATTTAATAATTAAGAACTTTTTGTTATATAGATTTGCCTAATTTAACAGGTGTCAACTCATAGATATAGTCGCTAAGCTGAATAGCATCAATGTTTACGTACGAAATGTCAACACACAGATCTAGTCGCTAAACTGAAAAGAACACATTTCCAAAGCGAAGCGTCAACTGATAGAACAGTTATTGTTTACTAAACTGATGTCACAGCACTTCGAGCAGACATATAGGTGCTCAGTCTTCTTCAACATATGTCGTAGTGTATGCATGCTGATGATACCTACGCTTCGCTTGTTAAACACACACATTACACTGCTCCTCGGGCATCCTGTTCTTCTTGTACAACGTCTAATTACAAACTACTTCAATCGCTGGATAGATTCAATATCAGTTTTTATGTCTTTATCCAACAGGAGGTCGCTGAGTAGCCGAATAACATCCTCGTTATCCATCTTCAACTCCCAGATGATCAATGCTGTTGATGTAAGCATGTCCACGCTCTTATTGCCACAAACACTCTCATGCCCAGGACAGTATATTAACTTTACATAGAAACTTTACACTCTTGTCTATTTGATTTCTGGGATGACTATCTACGTTTGACCTATTTCTACAGTTAAGTGAATAATCAACTACAGATTATTTCAAGCACAGACCTGACCTGTGTCTTATTATTAAATAAACAATACGCCTTTAAATGACCAAAAAAGACTGACTCTGCTCTACAATGCTTGAACATTGTATGTTGTAAGTTTAACAACAGCAACGGGGAGCCGATAGCGCAGTCGATAACACGCTTCGCTAGTAGCAGCGTGTCAAGATATTTTCTGGGTTTGAGGCCAACTACAGTAACGGGACGTCGATAGCACGCTTTGCTAGTAGCCACATACCGGAATAGTTTCACGGTTCCAGTCCAACTTGGACCTAACATATTTTCTATATGAACACGGTACGTGGTTGGACTACATATTTCCTGATCCTTTACTTGCTAATCTAAATTACAAGTACCTCAGAAGTCGGAGTAGGGCTCGCTTGAATGGGGAGGAACACTATTGATAAGGAAAGCAAACCTTCACGCATAAATCAATTGAAATGAAAGGGAATAAAAGGATATATCATTTATAGAACGTCGCTGTCAATTAGAGTAAACGAGTCGTCGATTTTCTAGGTACCACTTATATGTTTAGTAGTGTGCGATTGCTTTCTGAACAGTAGGGTCTATTTTTATCGTTCATAAAAATTTACTGGAACTAATTTGCTTCCAAACTGCCCGCTGCGGTGTTTGAACTAGGTACTCTTGGATTGTGATCGAGAACTCTACTGCTAATCCACAGACGCTCACTTAGAGATGCTTATTTAAGGCGCCTGACCCTGTCCGAGTTCAAAGCGGGCGAACGTTAGAAAAACGCCAAAAAAAATCTCTACGGCAACAGAACGTGAATCATAAATAAAACAAAAGAAAAAGCAAAACAAGAAAACAGAACCCATATCACAGTTTGGTGATAAAATGGATACAACAAATGCTTCTAACAACTCATCATTAATGACTATTATTCCTACACATTTCAATTTTCAGAATGTTTCACAATCGGGACAGCGTTTTACTTTTGTTTTGTTGTATATTATTTTTGAAGCGATCATATTGGATTTCTCCATTTTACTAAATTTAGTAACAATGGCCGCCATTTGTTGCTATAAGCGTTTACACACAATTCCAAATGTTGTGATTGGTTCATTAGCTTTGGGCGAACTTATTTTTGCGAGTGTTATGCATCTTGAACTGGTAATGGAAATCGACAACGCCAAGAAAGAAATACGCTGGACATGTGTCTTTCCATATTTAATTTGTTTTACGATAGTTTGTAATATTTGTCATCATTCTTTGGTCGCCATTGAACGTTGGTTATTTATAGCGAATCCATTTTTTCATCAAAGAGTTGTTAGTTATAAGTTAGTGTTCTGTCTTGTTGTTGCCGTCTGGATATTTGCAGTGTTTCCTAGTTTAAATTTTCTTACAAGTCCATGTCTCCAAGAGATAATGGATATGACTATCACGTTACAATTTTGTCTCGTTCTCTCCAGTTTTCATTTTTTAATGTGCTTTGTCATGTTTTGTGTGTACACACATATTGCTTACATCACACGACGACAGTTCAAAGCTATTAATAGAACTACACCATTTGAAATATCCGTTGTCAGAAGGAAATGAAAAACTGAAAATAAATCTGAAAGTGACTTGGAAACAAGTACGGATGTTAGCTACAATATTTGGTAGCTATTTTATAACTATGACTCCCTACGTGTGTATTAATTTGTACATTTTCTTCGCCAATGCACCCGCTGATTTTTATGATAAGGGTTTAAGTAGGGCTGCTATTCTCCTGACTGTTATCAATTGTTGTACTAATTTCTTTGTCTATACTCTACAAGACAGAGATTCCAGGCAAGTGTTGAGATGTTGCTTTCAAAAAGTTAGGTCTGTTTTTAGCCGAGCAAAAATCCATCCAGCTGTAACTTCCTCTTAGTTATTTTTAAAACAAAACTACGTAAATTACTTCTACGAATTATCAAAGCATTGCTCATTTGATGATCATCTTCATCGCACACGTCCTTAAATGCTCTGATCTCCTCTCAAGCATGTATTTCAGCGTGTTTATACTAACAACTCCCGTTCTGTGCTGGTTTATGTATCTACTGGGGTTTCTCTCATTGTTTCCCCGTTTTGCCGCAACTATCGGTGCAACCGAGTCAGAGAATACTCCTTATATTCTTCGTTGAAATATTCAGACCGTATGTTTTCTCTTAGATCATAGATTCCCAAACATTTTCGGCCCACCGCCCACTTTCCACAACATAAACTTTGTAACGCCCCTTCCCCACATTATAACAGTTTGCCAACGCCCTCCCCATATTATATACACATGCTCTATTTTCACTTTGACATAGAAAATTGATATATATTTCTGTAATACATAGTCAATTTTCAAATGACTGTACACATGAAAAAGAAAATTGATAAAAAAAATGGATCGTGTAAGATGGGCATGAGATGAATTAGAATGCAGAATTCAAATTTTTTTATGATCATTCAATCGAAAAATCACGAAAAAACCCCCAAATTCTTCTGAACTCACTATCGCCCCCCTGGAAGGCGTCAGCGCCCCCTGTGGGTCGGTACCGCCCACTTTGGGAACCCATGTCTTAGATCATTGAGGATGCTGCTTTTGTTCGTAGAAGGCCTATTCTTGATTGAAGCATTGACTGCCAGTGCTGCGGCTCTCTCATTGCACTTCACCCCAGAATGACCGGGGACAAAGATGAAGGTAAGTGTCTGGATTGTCGCCTTTTGTATTAATAATTGCATCAACTGCCTTCATCCATAACTGGTCTTGATCTTCTGATCATGCTCATAGAATCGCTTATAAATCGAATAAACTGTGCATCATCAGAGAATATCATTTAAAAAACGAAGGTGGTGATGAATTGATCTTGTATGTCGTATGCCAGTATCGACATTAACTAGAACAGTTCTGAAATGGACAACAGATGGGACAAGACGGCTTGGACAACCAAGGAAAATAAGGACAAGGGCACGGAAAAGAGTTGAAGATTGTGGCATGACGTGGGAAACAGTTCATAGAAAGGTGACATAACGACAACAATTTCAATCCTTAGAAAGAGAGCCTCATGTGTCCAGAGGGACATGAAGAAGATATAGATAGCATTTGTTCTGTTAAATTTAATAATTAAGAACTTTTTGTTATATAGATTTGCCTAATTTAACAGGTGTCAACTCATAGATATAGTCGCTAAGCTGAATAGCATCAATGTTTACGTACGAAATGTCAACACACAGATCTAGTCGCTAAACTGAAAAGAACAAATTTCCAAAGCGAAGCGTCAACTGATAGAACAGTTATTGTTTACTAAACTGATGTCACAGCACTTCGAGCAGACATATAGGTGCTCAGTCTTCTTCAACAGATGTCGTAGTGTATGCATGCTGATGATACCTACGCTTCGCTTGTTAAACACACACATTACACTGCTCCTCGGGCATCCTGTTCTTCTTGTACAACGTCTAATTACAAACTACTTCATTCGCTGGATAGATTCAATATCAGTTTTTATGTCTTTATCCAACAGGAGGTCGCTGAGTAGCCGAATAACATCCTCGTTATCCATCTTCAACTCCCAGATGATCAATGCTGTTGATGTAAGCATGTCCACGCTCTTATTGCCACAAACACTCTCATGCCCAGGACAGTATATTAACTTTACATAGAAACTTTACACTCTTGTCTATTTGATTTCTGGGATGACTATCTACGTTTGACCTATTTCTACAGTTAAGTGAATAATCAACTACAGATTATTTCAAGCACAGACCTGACCTGTATCTTATTATTAAATAAACAATACGCCTTTAAATGACCAAAAAAGACTGACTCTGCTCTACAATGCTTGAACATTGTATGTTGTAAGTTTAACAACAGCAACGGGGAGCCGATAGCGCAGTCGATAACACGCTTCGCTAGTAGCAGCGTGTCAAGATATTTTCTGGGTTTGAGGCCAACTACAGGTAACGGGACGTCGATAGCACGCTTTGCTAGTAGCCACATACCGGAATAGTTTCACGGTTCCAGTCCAACTTGGACCTAACATATTTTCTATATGAACACGGTACGTGGTTGGACTACATATTTCCTGATCCTTTACTTGCTAATCTAAATTACAAGTACCTCAGAAGTCGGAGTAGGGCTCGCCTGAATGGGGAGGAACACTATTGATAAGGAAAGCAAACCTTCACGCATAAATCAATTGAAATGAAAGGGAATAAAAGGATATATCATTTATAGAACGTCGCTGTCAATTAGAGTAAACGAGTCGTCGATTTTCTAGGTACCACTTATATGTTTAGTAGTGTGCGATTGCTTTCTGAACAGTAGGGTCTATTTTTATCGTTCATAAAAATTTACTGGAACTAATTTGCTTCCAAACTGCCCGCTGCGGTGTTTGAACTAGGTACTCTTGGATTGTGATCGAGAACTCTACTGCTAATTCACAGACGCTCACTTAGAGATGCTTATTTAAGGCGCCTGACCCTGTCCGAGTTCAAAGCGGGCGAACGTTAGAAAAACGCCAAAAAAAATCTCTACGGCAACAGAACGTGAATCATAAATAAAACAAAAGAAAAAGCAAAACAAGAAAACAGAACCCATATCACAGTTTGGTGATAAAATGGATACAACAAATGCTTCTAACAACTCATCATTAATGACTATTATTCCTACACATTTCAAATTTCAGAATGTTTCACAATCGGGACAGCGTTCTACTTTTGTTTTGTTGTATATTATTTTTGAAGCGATCATATTGGATTTCTCCATTTTACTAAATTTAGTAACAATGGCCGCCATTTGTTGCTATAAGCGTTTACACACAATTCCAAATGTTGTGATTGGTTCATTAGCTTTGGGCGAACTCATTTTTGCGAGTGTTATGCATCTTGAACTGGTAATGGATATCGACAACGCCAAGAAAGAAATTCTTATGACATGTGTTTTTCTATATTTAATTTGTTTTACGATAGTTTGTAATATTTGTCATCATTCTTTGGTCGCCATTGAACGTTGGTTATTTATAGCGAATCCATTTTTTCATCAAAGAGTTGTTAGTTATAAGTTAGTGTTCTGTCTTGTTGTTGCTGTCTGGATATTTGCAGTGTTTCCTAGTTTAAATTTTCTTACAAATCCATGTCTCCAGGAGATAATTAACTTACAATTTTGTTTCGTTCTCTCCAGTTTTCATTTTTTAATGTGCTTTGTCATGTTTTGTGTGTACACACATATTGCTTACATCACAAGACGACAGTTCAAAGCTATTAATAGAACTACACCATTTGAAATATCCGTTGTCAGAAGGAAATGAAAAACTGAAAACAAATCTGAAAGTGACTTGGAAACAAGTACGGATGTTAGCTACTATTTTTGGTAGCTATTTTATAACTATGACTCCCTACGTGTGTATTAATTTGTACATTTACTTCACCAATGCAACCGCTGATTTTTATGATAAGGGTTTAAGTAGGGTTGTTCTTCTTCTATCTTTAATCAATTGTTGTATGAATTTCTTTGTATATACTCTACAAGACAGAGATTCCAGGCAAGTGTTGAAATCTTGCTTTAAAAAAGTTAGGTCTGTTTTTAGCCGATCCCAAATTCATCCATCAGTAATTTCATCTTAATTATATTTTAAGAAAATGTTTATTACTTCTACAATTGTCAAAGCAACATCAGTTTTAAAAGTTCAAATAAAATATAGAACTCAAGTTATATAGTTTTAAAAACTAAATTAGAATTTCAGTTTCAATGTTGTATCAATCTAATATATAGAGAGTTGGAAAATGACTAAAGATATAAGCAAGTTGAATGCATTTGAAAATAGATGTCTGCAAAGTTAATGAATCATAAAGTGGACAATTCAGGAAGTGTGAAATCGAGCATGTCTGGTCAACCACTAGCAATAAAAGAAGAGGGAGATATGTTGGACAACTGCAAAAATGATCAAGATACCAAAGCAGGCATTAAGTGGAGACAAAGGTTCAAGAAAGAAAAGGACAGCTCTGGTAGACCCTGAAAAACTTTGCAAGAGGAATAGTATCAGACTCAATTCCATAGAAAGTTTAAGGAGTTGCCAAGCAGGCATTATGGAGAAATTACTGCAGACCAAACGAAAACACTACAGAGGTATATATATATATATATATATCTGTATATTAATTACTGATATATATATCTGTAATTAATTACTATATATATCTGATATTACTATTGATGTATATATATCTGTATATTATATTATATATATCTTATTACTTTACTATATATATATATCGTATATACTATTAAGTATATATATCGTATATTATATACTATATATATATATCTGTATATTACTATTACTTATATATATATCTGTATATTACTGTATATATTTTATATTATATTACTGTATATATCTGTATATTACTATTACTATATATATCTGTATATTACTATTACTATATATATATGTATATTACTATTACTGTATATATATATCTGTATGTTACTATTACTATATATATATATCTGTATATTACGATTACTGTATATATATCTGTATATTACTATTACTATATATATATATCTGTATATTACTATTACTATATATATATATCTGTATATTACTATTACTTATATATATATCTGTATATTACTATTACTGTATATATATCTGTATATTACTATTACGGTATATATATCTGTATATTACTATTACTATATATATATGTATATTACTATTACTGTATATATATCTGTATGTTACTATTACTGTATATATCTGTATCTAAATGTTACAACCCATCTTTGGGGCTCCGGTAGCAAAGTCGATAACACGTTTTACTAATAGCCACGTGTCGGGCTAATGCCGAGGTTCGAGTCTAATTGGGAATAAGGGAATTTTCTGTGTTCACATTGTATTTGGTTGGACTATATGTTTCCTGTTCCTTTACTTGGGGATCTAAATTACAAGTACCTTAGAAGTCGAAGTAAGGTTCGCCTGAATCACGAGGGATACTGATGATAAGGAAAGCAAGATTTCAAGCAAAAATCTGCCAGAGGTTTCATATTAGGCGCCATGACTACGCCTGAATCCATAGCGGATGAACGAAAAAAAAACTACCCAATTTCGCACGAGACAAGCGCGTGTATTTGTTTCGATCTTAACAGTTCTCAGGTCAACTATAAACTCAGTTACCTAGAGTTGGCTGTGTGTCAACCCAGTTTCATTTGGATACCAGAGAAACACTGGAAACTAAAGGTGACCGGCGTGATGTTGGCCACAACATCCAATGTGTGTCTTTGGTCAAAGTAAAATAATGGAACAAACAACGCGTTCACTAATATACCTTACAGTCGCCTCTCATGCCAACAAACAACGCGTTCACTAATATACCTTACAGTCGCCTCTCATGCCAACAAACAACGCGTTCACTAATATACCGTACGGTCGTCTCTCATGCCAACAAACAACGCGTTCACTAATATACCGTACGGTCGTCTCTCATGCCAACAAACAACGCGTTCACTAATATACCTGACAGTCGCCTCTCATGCCAACAAACAACGCGTTCACTAATATACCGTACGGTCGTCTCTCATGCCAACAAACAACGCGTTCACTAATATACCTGACAGTCGCCTCTCATGCCAACAAACAACGCGTTCACTAATATACCTGACAGTCGCCTCTCATGCCAACAAACAACGCGTTCACTAATATACTTTACAGTCGCCTCTCATGCCAACAAACAACGCGTTCACTAATATACCGTACGGTTGCCTCTCATGCCAACAAACAACGCGTTCACTAATATACCGTACGGTTGCCTCTCATGCAAACAAACAACGCGTTCACTAATATACTTTACAGTCGCCTCTCATGCCAACAGTACTTGGTTTGCTTACTCCTGAGCCCTCTGGATATTTTTCCAGAGGTTCCTGATCTCACTGTAGGTGAGATCGAGTTCCTAGTCATATCGGAGACAGGCGATAAAACGTAGGTCCCATGTTCAAGTTTACCAGTAAAAGAACACTTGCAGTTCAAAAACGAGAAGAGCAGGCTGGAAAGTTGCTGCCCGAGTTAAATTCAGAAGAAAGATAAAAAAGTCAAATTCCTGCAAAATATTTCTCCAATCATCTACAATGCATCGCGGACTCTTGTCGGTTCTGCGTAGTTCGGGCAGTGCCGCTCAGATACTCCTGTGCAAGCAAGTGATCGGAGCACACATAATATTAGAAAAGTACTGTTGCTCTATCGGTTATCACGGCACTCAAAAGCGCAGGTAAAACAGAGCTAAACGAGCTCAAAGCGACCCTCGACGCATTAGTGTGCACACTCAAACGCACCATCATTCAGTGGATACCATCACACTGCAATATAAGCGGAAATGAATTTGCCGACAAACTAGCTAAAGAAGGCGGGCGACTACCTCAGACTGATCTCGAGATCAGTTATGAGGAAGCCAGGACAACCATCGGCTGGCACTACAGAGACAAAAGACCATCCTCAGCACAACGACAGCTACAGGTACTATGGTCTGTCTCGTAATGGACAAGTTGCCATACTTCACCTCCGTACCGGCCACAACAAGCTCTGCGCCCACATGTTTCACAAATTTAAAATTGGCATAACTAGCCTGTGCCCCTGCAAAAAGGCGGACATGACGGCAGAACACGTTCTGCAAGATTGTCAGCTGATAGTAGGCCTAAGAAAAGAAACCTGGCCTAAAAACACAGAGCTTCGCGAGAAGCTGTACGGAGGGAAAAGAGTCCCTTAAAAAGACAGGGAAAATTCATGATAAAAGTTGGTTCATCTGTCTAGGCCGAGATCAAGAAGAAGAAGATACTCCTGTGCAAAAAAGTGATCGGAGCACACATAATATTAAAAAAATACTCTCAGTGATCAGCTGTCAGTGAGATGTTTGTGTGTCTTAACAATTGGGTTAGCTGGTGGGTTACAGCATTTGCTTTTCTGCGCTCTAGTCTATATCTCAATCTACACTACAGATAATAAATTACATGTGGGGGTGGGGGTGGGGGTGGGGGGAGAGATCACATTTTCTTTAAAGCGATACTAATGTATATTAAAAAATACACAATTTATTATACATCACTAAGTTTATTATTCAGCATTAAGTTTAGTATGCATCCTTAAGTGTAGTGCCTGTAAATACCTTCTCTGCTAAAGATGTAGTTTTACTGTAGAATCGTTTTTTTAAAAAGTACTGTATAAAGGTGGCGTCTGTGGCCTAGGGTTAGTGACTCGGTCTATTAACCCCGACGTTCTGAGTTCGAATCACGCTGCGGACAGTTTGCTTGCAAATTGTTTCCGTTGATTGTAACAAAAGGACGATGGCGCCACCCGTTCAGAAAGCAATGGCAAACTACTGAACGTATAAGTGGTGCCTAGAAAATCAACGACTTGTTTACTGTGGTTGATGGCTACGTCCTTTGGGATATGCCACCACGATTTTCACTGTATAAAGGGACTTAACAATGCTAACAATAGCTTGTGGAAGCTATAATATTTATTGTATTATTCCCATTACATTAAAAATGCACATTTTTATTTTTGAAGACAGAATACACACTATATATTCAGAAGCAAAAACTAGCTTATCGCATGTGTTTGTGCGAACACTGTTTCATCGAATCTGACCTGATTATTCTGTTCAATAGTCGACGCTGTTTATAAAAGACCCGACTTAGTGAAACTTTTTTTTTTGAGATTGATTGATTTGAGGATCTATGTGGGTGTAGAGGTTCGGTGCTCGCCCCACGTTCCAAAGGTACTCGGTTCGCCCTTCGTAGAGCCACAGGAAATTTTCCAGAGATCCTGATCTCAGTGTAGGTAAGATCAAGTTCCTAGTTCTATCAGAGACGAACTATAAAACGTATGTCTTGTGTTCACGTCGAGCACGTAAAAGAACCCTTGGTCAAGAAGAGCAGGATGGAAAGACAATGCAGGGCTAAATTTATTAGAAAGATAAACAAAAATAAGGATCCTACAAAATAGTTCTACCATCTTCCAAATTACATCTGGGGCACTCGCCTGTGCAACGAAGTTCGTGCACTACCGCTGAGATCGTCATGTGTAAGAAATAGATCAGAGCACACATGGTTAATCACTTAAGTGCATTGATAATGGTCATATCGATCAATCAATCAATCAAACAAGCAAAGCCGGTATACTGGCTAATTCAGTATATATTGTAATATATATTTTTTTCCCGATCCAGAAGCACTTGAGCTTTTCAGCTCTTCGGCTCGTGCCATGGACATCGTAACCCTTCGGTTCGGTGCCACGAACATCTTAAATCTGGGAATCTTGGCTTTTCTGCCATCCCGCAGAATTGAACCCGCACACACAGAGTCCAGAGCTACGAACACGCTGGGCAGACGGGCATCAAACAATCATTAACAACGTTTGTCTGTAGGATTAGACAATGTGTACCGTCAGAAATAGTTGTCTAAGGATTAGACAATGTTCTCGAAATAATTGCTGTAGGATTAGACAATGTGTACCGTCAGAAATAAAAGTTTGAGGATTGAATCTTGTGTTTGATAATTTTGTTTTACCTGAAACCTTTAATGCTTGTTCACTGTCTATTTATTGATGATATTTCTATGTATCTTATCTTGTCTTAACCACATTTGTCGTGAAGCGTCGTGGGGAGAGTTAGTTTCCTATCTTGTGGCAGGTGTGTTGCGCTTGACGTTGTCAGTCCATGCTTTCGCAGGACTCTGAGATGTTATCTATCCATCGTGTTCTTGGCCTGCCTCGTGCTCTGCGCCCTGAGAATCGATAATTTTATTCACGTGATGGTAGTAAATGTGGTTCCATTCTCATTAGATGGTCGAAGCACTTGATTCTTTGCTTCTCGATGTACTGTATGCATGGTATAGTACCAACGATGCTTCTGATATTCTCTTTTCGTACTCTATCTCCCTTGTAACGTTGACAGCTTTTCGTAGACATCTCATTTCACATTTTGTAATCTTTCTTTCTTGTGTCTTAGTCAGGGGCCATGTTTGGCACTGATAGCAGAGAGTTGGAATAAATATGCAGTTTATCAGTTGTCGTTTGACTGCCATGTTAATGCTTGGATGTTTTAATAGTGGTGACAGTTGGTATGTCACTGCATTTGCCTTCTGACATCTAATCGTGATTTCTCTGTCCACCTTTCTATCTGCTGTGAATATACTCCCAAGATATTTGAATTCTGGAGTCTGTTGTATTTTGACATTATTCATGTGTATATTTAGTTGACCTGTTGACCTACTTATTGTCATGACTTCTGTTTTGGAGGTGTTAATTTTCATGTCATATTTTGTGCATGTCGCTTTATTTCCATGTATATCAAGACCAAAGAAGGATAATGAACAAGCATTTGGAAAACAGAATTAATGCATTAGAGATGTGGGTATACAGGAGAATAGGTGCTGGTCACTTGAAAGAAAAATACAAACAAATAAAGAAGTTTTAAAAATAATTTGCAAGGAAGAAGGAATTGATATAGGAAAATAAAAACAGATAAAATACTTTCGACACATAAAAAGATATTTTTTAAAATCTTGTAAGAGAAGAAAGTTTAACGATGGCGAGCAAGAGCAGGATTGATGGGAAAAATGGGAGGGAAACACCAAAAGACTGACTTATTTCAGCTTGGCAGAGTGCAACATTAAGGTAAGAAACAGGGAATGTCTGAGGTCCAACAGCCAACCTTTGATGCAGAGACGGCACCTGATGGTGATGATGAGGATGGTGATGATTATGATGATGATGGTAAAAATGATGATAGTGATGGTGATGTTTATGATGATGATGGTGACAATGATGATATTGATGATGATGGTGGTGCTGATGATAAGGGTGTTGATGATGGTGAGGATGACGATGGTGATGATGATGATGATGATGATGAAAGTGATGATGATAATCATGATGGTGATAATGATGATAATGATGGTGGTGATGATGATGAGGCGACTAAATATCAGTGTGATGTTGCAGTAACAATAAGGAATACACTAGATCATGGAAGAATCGTTGCTGTCTGTAATGCCGCTTGTTTAGGGCGGTGTAGGACGATGGGACACGCGTCTGAGAAATTTAATGACTGCATGACTAATGTCATCGACATGAAACTGTTCTAGTTAGGATTTTCTTGTATGCCCTCGACATAAAATAAAATCATTGGCCTTACCGTAGATTGAACACGTGTCTCCCTCATGGAATCCGAACTCTAATATGGGTGTTCTTTTCTTGCGAGAAAAGCAGTTCTTCAGTGTTACATAGAGACCCGGTACCGACACATCGATGAAATTTGGACAGTAAACCAAACAGTGGCGGCTCGTCATTAGGGGCCAGTGGGGCCAGGCCCCCCCAAAATAATGTGTAACATGTATATATTATTTTATATATTGAAATATAACCGAAACCAAAACCATGATTTTTTCGAAAATATTGTGTCTGGCCCCACCAACAAAAACTACCACGAGCCGCCACTGAAACCAAACATACAAGAAAATTAATGTTTCAGTGTTATATAGAGACCTAGTACCAACAAATTAATGAAAGCTTGGACAGTAAACCAAACATTCAAGAAAAGCAAGTGCCATATTACATAGAGACCTAGTACCGAGACATTAATGAAAGCTTGGACAGTAAACCAAACATACAAGAAAGCAGTAGCAATTTACATAGAGACCTAGTACCGAGACATCAGAGCTTGACAGTAAACAAACATTCAAGAAAAGCAGTGGCCAATTTACATAGAGACCTAGTACCGAGACATCAATGAAAGCTTGGACAGTAAACCAAACATTCAAGAAAAGCAGTAGGCCAATATTACATAGAGACCTAGTACCGAGACATTAATGAAAGCTTGGACAGTAAACCAAACATACAAGAAAAGCAAGTCTGCAGTGTTACATAGAGACCTAGTACCGAGACATCAATGAAAGCTTGGACAGTAAACCAAACATACAAGAAAACAAGTCTGCAGTGTTATAGAGACCTAGTACCGAACATTAATGATCTTGGACAGTACCAAACATTCAAAACAGGCCAATATTACATAGAGACCTAGTACGAGACATTGAAATCTTGGACAGTAAACCAAACATTCAAGAAAAGCAGTAGGCCAATATTACATAGAGACCTAGTACCGAGACATTAATGAAATCTTGGACAGTAAACCAAACATACAAGAAAAGCAACTCTGCAGTGTTATATAGAGACCTAGTACCAAAACATCAATGAAAGCTTGGACAGTAAAACAAACATTCAAGAAAAGCAGTAGGCCAATATTACATAGAGACCTAGTACCGAGACATTAATGAAATCTTGGACAGTAAACCAAACAAACAAGCAAAACAATGGAGGCAGTTGTTATAAAGTTATTGTATATATTAAGGGTCTCTCTGTGGCGTAGAGGTTAGGTGTTCCACTCTCGTTCCAAAGGTTCTCGGTTCGCCCCCACGTGGAGCCATCGTTATATTTTTCCAGAGATCCCTGACCTCAGTGTAGATGAGATCGAGTTCCTAGTCCTGTCAGAAATGGAAGATAAAACGTCGATCAAAACGTACAAATCGAGGAATCTGGAAAGATCCTTCATTGGAAAAAGCAGAATTCATTAGAAAAAGTTTTAAATAAAATTACTACAAAATAATATCTTCGACTTCTTCTAAATTACATCGGAGCCGTCGCCCGTGCTACAAAGTTCGTGCACTGCCGCTGAGAGCTTCGTGTATAAGAAAGAGATAGGAGCACACATGGTTACTCACTGATGAGCAATGATGATAGTCTTATCAATCGATCAATCAATCAATCAATCAATATTTTATATAAGGGACACAACTTTACCTTGATTGTGATACACTTAACATTTATTATATTCTCTCCCTTGATAACGCTAATTAATAAGGTGACACCATTAATTAAGGACAGTCTTGTAGAACAGTAAAGCACATTTCTTTTTGCAGACGATCAGGCATTCATATCAACAACAGAAGGACAGCTACAGCAACACATTAACAGATTTCAGTTAACATGTAATGAATACAATACGACAATAAACATCGACAAAAGTGAAATAATGAGATTCGCTAAAGAGGAAAACGCTACCAATATCTCTATCGACAAACATCAATTCAAGCCAGTCCAAGACTTTACATATCTAGGCAACTTTTTTTTCAGCAAATGGAAGAATAACTAACGAAATCCAATATAGGTGCAATAAAGCAAATCCTTCACTAAATTAACAAATATCTGGCAATCTCAAGACCTTAGTATATGCACACAAGTTAAATTGTTTAGGTCATGTGTGATTCCTGTACTGACCTACGGTTGTGAAAGTTGGAAATCAACAAAGAAAATTGATAAGAAACATGACAGCTTTGAGAATAAATGTCTCCGAAAATTATTAAAAGTAAAATGGAGTGTTTTCGTTTCTAACAACACAGTGAGAGATAGAACACACCAACAACCCATATCAAATATTATAAAGAAACGAAGGTGGAAATATTTAGATCATGTTCTTAGATCAGACGAAAAGAGACTAAATCGACAAGTCCTTATGTGTTCACCAGTTGGGAAAAGAAAACGTGGAAGACCTAAGACCACTCTTCGAATAACAATCCAACAAGAAAGTAAACTATTGGGATGTAAAACCATACAAGATCTCCAACTGCTAGCAACGAACCGCTTCACATGGAGATCTAAAACCTCTGCCCTATGTGCCGCCTTTGGCACGAAAGGAACAAACTAACTAACTCACTAAAGCAAATCAAACCATAGGACAAATGGCACCAGCTTTAAAATGCAAAATTATCACCATGAAAAATAAAAGATCATTGTTCAACACAATCTTTCTCCCAACATTATGCTCTCAGTGCCAAACATGAACACTGACATCAAATGATAGAAGAAAACTAGTCACAACAGAGATGAAGTGTCTACGCAGAATGCCGGGAGTATCAAAAGATACCGATTTAGAAATGAAGACATCAGGAAAAAGTGGGTTCAACATCAGTACTGAACTTCATCAAGAAACAACAAATTAAATAGTTTGGTCACCATAAGCAGATTACCAACAGACAGTACGCCTCAAAGAGCAATGCTACTCCAATACAGTGGATACAAAACAAAAGATCGACCATACAAAAGGTGAGCCTCGGAGATAACGAAAAACACTAGTTATTAAGCGCACATAAAAGACCATTCTATAAATCTCTTCTTATCCTAACTCTGTGAGGCAAAATAGGATTAGAGAAACGAAAAGATATTCTAAATAATTATTTCATCTAATTTTCTCCTTTTTTTTTCATTTGTCCACCAACTGATTGGTGACTCTGTTTTCTGGTGTTGTTAGTAACTTTGCACTGCCTACGAAAAGTTGCCAACAACATCAGAAAAGACATCGTCACCAACATCAGCATAAAAAAGTTGGCACAGAACCTTGCTTGAATTACATTGAGACATAAAGAATGAAGTTCTTTGGCCACTTAATAAGAATACATCCAAACTCCATATAATGCAACAGAACAACAGGAAAGACGGCGAGAGGAAGACCCCGAAAAAGATGGTTTAATGGAACAGTAGAATCCTGACAGCGCAAGCGACAAAAAGAAACCACGACACTGGCAACAATCCGGTAACCGTGTGAAAACAAAATAAGAAGTACTGGTTTTTCCAGACGTACCGTTTTGTCCTCTTTCAACCTGTCAAACTTGTCCTCTCCGCAATTCATCACCTGCTCATCAAATCCCTTCTCTATTTAATGCATACTGTCCGCATTGTGTAATATCTATCATTTTGTTTGCATGCTTACTAAAAATACCAACCACTCTTCTGTATTATATTTGTCTGAATGCTGTCACGATTTGTATCATTTATATTTCAGATTTATTACAGATTTTATCTTCCTACTTTTCCAGATGCAGACGACATTACTGATATTACACAAACAACAATTGTTTCTATTAGGAGGCTATTCTAGGTTAGCTGGTTGCTAGGGAGGCATATCTAGGTCGGATCAAGGGCGTTTACCCACGTAATATGCACGTTTTGATATCACGTGTTTCTTTGGAGGAATTGCTATTTATCTTCTTCTTGTATTTTCTTCTTATTTTTCTTTTTCTTCTTTATCTTTTTTTTTTATCTTTCTCCTTTTTCTTTTTCTTTTTTTAATTTATTTGTTTTCTTCTTACTCTTCTTTGTCTTTTTTTTCTCTGCTTCCTATTCTTCTTTTTTTCTCTTCTTCTTCTCTTTCTTCTACTTTTTCTTCTTTTATTCTTCATCCTTTACTTATTTTCAATTTTCTTCATAATTTACTTCTTTTTCTTCTTTTTGTTTCTTCTTCGACCATACTCAGGCTACGGGTGTTTAAGTGAGGAGGAGGTACAGTGATTGTTGCTCGCTCTAAAGGTACTCGATTGTCTCTATAATGTTTGATTGATTGATAGATCCGTTAGCATTGCTCTCTGGTAAATAAATATGTGTGTGGGTCTCTGTTTCTAAGTGGTCTTGCCCCTGTCTTAAGTCATCTCCGCAGAAATGGTACGCCACCTGTTAAAAGTATTGCACAAAGCACGAACGTCGTAGCTCCGACAACAATTCTAGCGATCTCCGGAAAAATGACACATGTGACTCTGTCCAGATTCGAACTGACAACCTTGAGAATGCTAGAAAAATGTCTTAACCTCTTCGCCATAGAGACTTCCTAGTTGGAGTAAGGTCCGTCTGAATGAAGAGGAATACCTTTTATAAGGAAAGTAAGCCTTCACCCAAAACTCAATCGGAAGGCGCCATAGATATACTTGAATTCATAGCAGACCCATTAAATAAATAGTAACAATACAGAGATCAAATCTTGAACCAAAGTTTTATGCAAAGCGCATAAGTTTGTAGTGGGCTTCTAGTAGACTTGTAGTAGGCTTGTATGGCTTGTAGTGGGCTTGTAGTAGGCTTGTAGTAGGCTTGTAGTAGACTTGTAGTGGGCTGTAGGCTTGCAGTAGGACTTGTAGTAGGTTGTAGTAGACTTGTAGTAGGCTTGTATAGATAGTGGGCGTGTAGTGTTGTAGGCTTGTAGTAGGCTTGTAGTAGGCTGTAGTCATGTAGTAGCTTGTAGTAGCTTGTAGTAGGCTTGAGTGTAGTGGCTTGTAGTGGGCTTGGTGAGTAGGGCTTGAGGGTTGAGTAGGCTTGTAGTAGGCTTGTAGTACTAGTAGGGAGTTGTAGTAGGCTTGTAGTGGGCTTGTAGTAGGCTTGTAGGTGTAGGCTTGTAGTAGGCTTGTAGTAGGTAGTGTAGTGGTGCTTTGTAGTGTGGGCTTGTAGTAGGCTTGTAGTAGGCTTGTAGCAGGTATCTTGTAGTAGGACGATGGTTTGTAGTAGGCTTAGTGGGTTAAGGCTTTGTAGTTAGGTACTTGCTCCATGAGCCTCTTGTTTTCATCCTGATACCGAAAGGCAAAACATGGATAGAGAATAGATAAATAGATAGATCTAGAATCAAAATTAGAATATGTAACTTCAATATTAAAGCAAGTCTTTTGTATGGGTCAGAAACATGGAAGAGGAGAGTCAGGCCGAATGTATTAGACCGCGACTCCCGTGCGTGTTCAATTCACGGTAATGCCAAGGAATTGTTTTCTGTTGTGGGCATAAATTAACAATCCTAACTTGAACAGCTTCGTGGCGACTGCACTAGCCATGCAGCCATTTAATTCCTCAGGTTCTCATTCCACATGTTCTACACCGCCCTGAAAAGCTGTACTACACGCCTACATCCCGAATGTCTCATTTAACCTTTATGTGTGTTCCAGGGCATACGGAAGTATAAGACAATGAGCATGCAGATCACCTGGCTGATACATCAGTGACTCTCCTTCTTCTTCTATTTCTACTTCACAATCTCTGGTCATGCGTTTAGTTAACTGTGGACCATAGATTGGACAGTCAGTTTCAGGTATATTAGGTTTCCCGAAAATTTAGTTTTTAAGTTGACTGGGTGTGGCCATATATTGCTTATCAGCACTCCCAGGAGAGGACAGTCTTGCAAAACAGTCTGGTGTCTGCTCCGCCAGCAGTCACTGAGGAAGAACAGTCAACTGATAACGCATATGACATCAACGCCGTAAGAGAAACGGATCGCATTGATGACTTTAAAAGCATGTTAAAATTGACATCCCTATCCTTAATGAAGAAGATGGGAATCAAACTGGATACTGCCAAAACACAAACACTTTGTTAGAGATACAAGACATTTGATTAGGCAATACAGAACGAAGTGACTAGTCGTTATATGCTTGTAAAGATATTAGAGAGGAGATAGGAACACCCAGTGGCGGCTCGTGGTCATTTTTGGTGGTGGGGCCAGACACAAACTGCGGAAATATCATGGTTTTTAGGCTATGTTTATATTTTAGTATTTACTATTATTTGTCTATTCCGCGAAGTTATTACCCTTTACTATAATGATTTGGCGCCGCATGCGCAAATAACAAACAGGACAACGTTGCGTCAGGGTAAGTGAGCTGGCACTGATCAAGACCCTACTCCACCTCCTCGTGGTGACCCTGGAAATAGACAAAAGATCATGTCTGGCTTAGTGGGTAAGGATCGAGAGAGAGAGTTACTCTGGTATAGGTAATAAAGCAAACGCAGACACGCCTCTTGGGTCCTAAATACTAGTGAATGCACTCATCTTCTGCCGATGTCTAATGAAAAAGTTGCATAAATGCAAAGCAAATGTAAGAAGTAACAACGTACGAGCCGCGTGGAAGCGTATACTCTGCTCCTGAATCAATGGTCAACCATAATTGTCAGCTCTCATTGCAAGAAAGCCGGGCACTCTCCCCCACGCACTGTAGGCAAAATGGTGAAAACTCATAATTCCTGGGGTTCAACAACAACTAAAATATATACCATATAACTAAGGTACAAAGAGATCCCTACAACCTACCGTTGACCACAGTCCTTCACCATGAAATATCAAACAATAAAAACAAAAAAAACTGTGCTTTTCTTCACTGACAGTTAACCACGATTTTTACTAAACCACTTATTATTGAAAGTTCTCTTTTTCTTGTCATCTTGTTGCACATATACAAAGCTATTTAGCTGATGTGCACTTAGCCGTTTAATTTCCAGCTTTTCTTCTATCTTTAACGAAGGAAACGGATTTCGTAATAAATAATCCACTTGATTCATTTTGAATTTCGAGTAAGCCACAACTTCAAAAGTAGGTCACAGCTTGAATCGTAAACGAGTGTGCGTTGTAGAAGACATATGTATATTGAATACGAAACGGACGATTACCGTTAACGACAATAATAGTAGTTAGTTACATAATTCTTTTCTACTATTTTATATATAATTTGTGATTCAATCGATAATTACACAAAGTACTATTTAATCAAGAGTCGTCGTTTAACTGTTAATTGGTTGATCGCGTAGGAATTTAGCTTCCGGTGAATAAAATGACATAAATTGTTTTGGCAATTATTATTAAAGGTAGCGGTCAAAGGTAAGAGGTCGCAATGTTACATCGTCAGTAGAGAATTTTAAAACGACCCGATAAAACATAGTGCGCTGATATATACGTCAAGCGTTATAGAGAGAAGCTGAATTGGAGACCGTATATAATAGTTTTTAAATAATAATGTTTATATATTATTATGATTGTTATATTATTATGATATAACATTTATATTTTAGTGTTAAATATTCAACTTTCAAAGCTAATCAGTGTCAAGTTAACTATAATAATTACGAACACATTTTAGAAAAATAATAAGTACACGTTAATTATTTTTGGTTTGGTAGGCCTGTTCTTACTGGCTCCTAATGACCATGGGTGTATACTAATTGGAGGAAAAATATGTTGAAGTTTAGATTTCAGAATGTATGTGATATTTTAGCGCTATATATCAACTTTGAAAGCTAATCAGTATCCTGTTGAAAGTAATAATTATAAACAAATAATGTCTGAAATAATAAGTACACGTCACTCAATATTTTTGGTGGGGCTTGGCCCCACTGGCCCTTAATGACGAGCCGCCCCTGGGATCACCTATTGACTTGTCCGAACTGCTATGATGAAGATCCTTACTAATAACTAACCCCTAGTCAACTAGTATGGGATCTCTATAACTAACCACTAGTCAACTAATATGGGATCTCTGTAGATAAGTCGTTAAGCATAAGCATTGCGTTCAGAATATCATGAGTTCAAATCCGGACAGCACTGTTTTGTTCACGAGCTTACTTTTTTCCAGAGAACCCTAAGATTGTTGCCGGAGCTATGGAGTTCATGCTTTGTGCAATACTCTCGGCAGATGGTGTGAAATTTCTGCGGAGAGATACCAAACTATAAGTGATAAGTTCCGGTGAAATGAAGCCAATCCTTCGGCTTGAGACTCTTGTACTAATCAGCACCGAATAGAGGGACTGAAAGGATCACACATGAGAAGCTTATGGAGAGAGCAAGACAGATCCAAGTGAACCAAGAGATATGACACACCTTGAGAAAACGCGAGGAGAATATAACAATAAGGATATTTGTCTGGAATCAGCAAGGAAAACGTAAGAGAGGGAAGTCTAGAAATACACAGAGAAGAGATTTGGATGCAGATATTAACAATAGACAGAAGAGCTGGAAGAAGATACAAGAGATAGCTAAAGATAGGAAGACTTGACATGAAATGGCTGATAGTCTAGACATGAAATGGTTGATGGTCTAGACATGAAATGGCTGATGGTCTAGACATGAAATGGTTGATGGTCTAGACATGAAATGGTTGATGGTCTAGACATGAAATGGTTGATGGTCTAGACATGAAATGGTTGATGGTCTAGACATGAAATGGCTGATGGTCTAGACATGAAATGGTTGATAGTCTAGACATGAAATGGCTGATGGTCTAGACATGAAATGGTTGATGGTCTAGACATGAAATGGCTGATGGTCTAGACATGAAATGGTTGATGGTCTAGACATGAAATGGCTGATGGTCTAGACATGAAATGGTTGATGGTCTAGACATGAAATGGCTGATAGTCTAGACATGAAATGGTTGATGGTCTAGACATGAAATGGCTGATGGTCTAGACATGAAATGGTTGATGGTCTAGACATGAAATGGCTGATAGTCTAGACATGAAATGGCTGATAGTCTAGACATGAAATGGTTGATGGTCTAGACATGAAATGGTTGATGGTCTAGACATGAAATGGTTGATGGTCTAGACATGAAATGGTTGATGGTCTAGACATGAAATGGTTGATGGTCTAGGCATGAAATGGCTGATGGTCTAGACATGAAATGGTTGATGGTCTAGACATGAAATGGTTGATGGTCTAGACATGAAATGGTTGATGGTCTAGACATGAAATGGTTGATGGTCTAGACATGAAATGGCTGATGGTCTAGACATGAAATGGTTGATGGTCTAGACATGAAATGGCTGATGGTCTAGACATGAAATGGTTGATGGTCTAGACATGAAATGGTTGATGGTCTAGACATGAAATGGTTGATAATCTAGACATGAAATGGTTGATGTCTAGACATGAAATGGTTGATGGTCTAGACATGAAATGGTTGATGGTCTAGACATGAAATGGTTGATGGTCTAGACATGAAATGGCTGATGGTCTAGACATGAAATGGTTGATGGTCTGACATGAAATGGTTGATGTCTAGACATGAAATGGTTGATGGTCTAGACATGAAATGGTTGATGGTCTTGACATGAAATGGTTGATAATCTAGACATGAAATGGTTGATGGTCTAGACATGAAATGGTTGATGGTCTAGACATGAAATGGCTGATGGTCTAGACATGAAATGGTTGATGGTCTAGACATGAAATGGTTGATGGTCTAGACATGAAATGGTTGATGGTCTAGACATGAAATGACTGATGGTCTAGACATGAAATGGTTGATGGTCTAGACATGAAATGGTTGATGGTCTAGACATGAAATGGTTGATGGTCTAGACATGAAATGGTTGATGGTCTAGACATGAAATGGTTGATAATCTAGACATGAAATGGTTGATGGTCTAGACATGAAATGGTTGATAGTCTAGACATGAAATGGTTGATGGTCTAGACATGAAATGGCTGATGGTCTAGACATGAAATGGTTGATGGTCTAGACATGAAATGGCTGATGGTCTAGACATGAAATGGTTGATAGTCTAGACATGAAATGGTTGATAGTCTAGACATGAAATGGTTGATGGTCTAGACATGAAATGGTTGATGGTCTAGACATGAAATGGTTGATAATCTAGACATGAAATGGTTGATGGTCTAGACATGAAATGGTTGATGGTCTAGACATGAAATGGTTGATGGTCTAGACATGAAATGGCTGATGGTCTAGACATGAAATTGTGATAGTCTAGACATGAAATGGTTGATGGTCTAGACATGAAATGGCTGATGGTCTAGACATGAAATTGCTGATAGTCTAGACATGAAATGGTTGATGGTCTAGACATGAAATGGCTGATGGTCTAGACATGAAATTGCTGATAGTCTAGATATGAAATGGTTGATGGTCTAGACATGAAATGCCTGATAGTCTAGACATGAAATGGCTGATAGTCTAGACATGAAATGGTTGATGGTCTATAATCCAAACAGAGATGAGAAAAAGGAACAGGCAGAGAGAGATCAAGACAATATTTAAAGAAGAAGAAATTTCAATTTTGTCCTTGAATGTTTCTGTTATGGTCCACGATTTACATCTTTAAGTTACCACATGGAATATGCATGTTCTCAGGAGATGATGGTTAAGAGAAGAATAAAGTAGAAAGTGTTGACGTAACCAGAAATACAATGGGATCTCTGTGGCCTAGAGGTTAGCTGCTCGCCTCTCGTTCAAAGGTACTAGGTTCGCTCTCTCGTTGGACAATCGATATATTTTTCCAGAGATCCCTGATCTAAGTGTAGATGAGATCGAATTTCTAGTCCTATCGGAGATGGACGATAAAACGTAGTCCCATGTTCAATTTAAGCACGTAAAGAATCTCAAAATCGAGAAGAGCAGGCTGGAAAGCCACAGCCCGGGTAAAATTTATTAGAAAAGTTTAACAAACAAAATTCCTACAAAATATCTTCACTATCTGCTAAATTACATCTGGGACCCTCGCCGGTGCTACGGAGTTCATGCACTGTCGCTGAGATCTTTCTGTGTAAGAAAGAGATCGGAGCACATATGGTAACTGACCGTAGTGTAATGTTGATAGTCCAATCAATCAATCAATCAATCAATGATTAAAACTGCCGAGTCTCACCACACCTCACATGTTTAATTTCTGACTTAAGAAACGACAATTAAAGAAATGAAAATAGCAGTAATCAAATTGTAATGACAATTACTGTCATTATCATTATTAGCATTATTATCCTTGCACCGGAAACAGTGAGTGCGTGCGTCGCATATGTACTTCCTGTCACCACCATCACCGAATACATTTTTTTTTTTAAATGTCATCTCTATTGAAAGAAACGATACAGATACTGACAATTGATTGGTCGGTAGGTGTCGATGTTCGCAGCAATGTGCGTAGCAGTTTCCGATTGGTTTGTGACTCATAGAAGCTGCGCATGCGCATGTGAATGTTGTCGGTGTATCTGTACTTGCTAGCATTTCCGTTCTGAGCATGTTTTCTTTAAAAATGTAGGATGCCCAATAGCACTCGTCGCCCCTGCCTAGGGCACAGGAGGCAGAGATAAACAGAATAATTCACATTAATTCAATCTTACACCTTTCTTTCTACCTCAACGTTAGTTCTATGCATATCTTTGAGTTCTGATTCAAGAGTCCTACTAAATGTGCCCAAGCCCCTTTCTTTCTCTTATCCCCATCTCTCTCTCCCATCTCTCTCCCTCTCTCTCCCCCTCTCTCTTTCTCTCTCTCCCCCTCTCTCTTTCTCTCTCTCTCCCCTTCTCTCTTTCTCTCTCTCTTCTCTTTCTTATTTCGATGTACGGAAACTTTAAATTTGAGGTGTTCAGAACGGATCAGGTCAGATCTGGGGCAAACCGTGGGGAGGTTGCAGTAATCATTTATTTTTCCTAACTTATAGAATACTGTATATACTTGTTTTTGTCCATATCATTTCTCCCACACCCCCCCTCTCTCTCTTGTGCCTTTATAACTCTGATTGGGGCATATGCCCTCAATCAACTCATGCCAAGTCTTCCTATTGATTGATTGATTGATTGAGTGGACCATCATCATTGCACTTCGGTAATTAACCATGTGTGCACTTCGGTAGCTAATCATGTATGCCCCGATCTCTTTCTTATACAGAGGGATCTCAGTTGCAGTGTACGAACCCCGTAGAACCCCTAAGGGTCCCGGTGACGAACCCAGTAGAACCCCTAAGGGTCCTGGTGACGAACCCCGTAGAACCCCTAAGGATCTCGGTGTGATTTAGAAGATGGTAAAAATATTTTGCAGTTTAAAAAAAACATTTCTAATGAATTTTTGCATAATATGAATACTAATAATAACCGTCTATTGCAAGCGATGATTACAACAGCATCAAACAAATGCTGCTGCACCTCTCTAGTATGTACGGAGGTGACTGTAGAGTCCAATCCTATAACACAATCCCTTACCACAGGTGGGGCATACATGATCAGGGTTAGACATGTGGGGGTTGTATGTTTTGTCTTTTCATGCAACTCATTTGCTACTCAATCCATCATCAACGTCTATCTTGTACCTATTTCTGTACGTTTTCCAAAAACAGTTAGTTCTTGAAGTCTGATTTTGTTTCTTTGTTTCCTATATATGAGATTACAGCATCTTCAAGCTGCAGTACGACACTTTCAACCTAAGACTGAGTTTATTTTGGTTATATCAGAGTGTGTACTGCAACATACATAAATGGAAAAAGTAAAGGACAACTTCTTCATACCTCCATGTATATTGGGAAATACAAAGTTGGGCCTGTATTTTTGTCACCGTCGGCACACGATGGGTAATGTTGTTAACATCACGTCATCGCCTTTACTTTCCATTGCTTTTCCTGGTACCCAATATACACTAGGTTGACCTGAAAGCTGTTCCGGTGAGAAAAATATTCCGCGCCCATTGTTGAATTGAACCTGGATCACGCGCTTAACAAGCGAATTCCCTAACAACTACGCTACTGCGGATCACTATCTATGTATTACTAATGTTACAAATAGTTATGAAGAGCAGGGGAGTGTCCATGGATGTTTTCTTCAACCCAGGAATGAGCCAGAATTGAATTCTTCTTTCACTTGATCATTAGAGAGCTAGAGGTGAACCTCAGAAATAACAGAGGCGGTAAAAACACTATTTATGAAGCGCACACAAAAGTCAGTTCTAGAAATCTCTTCTTATCCTGACGCTGTAGGGCAAAACATGATTAGAAAAAAAAGAACGTAGAAGATCGCTTGGCTCAATTCCTTTTTTTAATTTTATGCTTAAGAGATTCGTCTTACACAGATTTATTTGCCGTTGAAGATTGAGACCATAAATTTACACAAACATGTACCAATAAACATTGAACACAAGCAACTGGCAACTTCATATATATCTATATCGTTTTCGAGTCCCGTTTGACATACAAGGTTTTAACAAGAGATTTTCATTGCTGTCGTTCTACCGCTTTTCTACTAAATGTTTTCCAATGTTAGACCACAATCTTTCAACTTTCTTTCAACTAATTGTTTCCAATGTTAGGCCCCAATCTTTCAACTAATTGTTTTCCAATGTTAGGCCACAATCTTTCAACTAATTGTTTTCCAATGTTAGACCACAATCTTTCAACTTTCTTTCAACTAATCGTTTCCAATGTTATGCCACAATCTTCCAACTTTCTTTCAACTAATTGTTTCCAATGTTATGCCACAATCTTCCAACTTTCTTTCAACTAATTGTTTCCAAAGTTAGCCACAATCTTTCAACTTTCTTTCAACTAATTGTTTCCAATGTCCGAGCACACAATCTTTCAACTTTCTTTCTACAGTTCTTCTTTATGTTTCCTTTGGATGCTCATGCCTTCTTTTCCTATTCCTGTCCATCGGAGATCTGTTCTAGCCAATGTCACTACTGACATACGATATACATGACCAATCCACCTCTATCTTCGTTTTTTAATGATGGTCTCCAGTGATGTCCAGTTTGTTCGTATTAAAAGCTCTTCATTTGTTAGTGTATTTGACCAGCATATTTGCAAGATTCTTCTTGAACATTTATTTTGAAATGTCTCCAACTTGTATATGATGTTGCTAGTCATTTTCCGGTAGCGTCTGTGGCTTAAGGGATAGTGACTCGGTATATTAACCCCGACGTTCTGAGTTCGAATCACGCTGCGGACAGTTTGGTTGAAAATTGGTTCGCGTGGATTTTTACAAAGGACGATGGCACCACCCGTTCAGAAAGCAATGGCAAACTACTGAAAGTAATAATGCCTAGAAAAATCACAAACAGCGTTAAAAAGCTGGGGTTGATTCGCAAAGTCCTGTAAAGGATATGCAATTAACTTTTAACTTTGTCATTTTCCAGCCCTCCCTACTGTATAATTACACTCACGTGACACTGCTTCTAAATATTTTAAGTTTTATTTTTTAGATTCAGTCCTTTAAAGTGTTGACCCGGTGCTCCACCTGGGGTTATTAAAACTCATTATTCACGTGTATTGCCCAGTCGAACAACAGGCAACCATTAAAATGGGAGGTGAAATAGCTGAATGGTTCAAGTTTCAAAAGGGGGTACGACAGGGATGTATTTTATCACCATACTTATTCAACATATATGCGGAGAACATCATGATGCTCACCTAACCTCCAAATAAACAATGAAGAACTCCAATGTGTAGAGAGCTACGAATATCTGGGCTTAATAATTAACAATAACGGTGACTGCTCCAAAGAGATCTCAAGAAGATTGGCAATAGCAATCAGGAAGTTAAACACAATGAAGAACATGTGGCAAAGCACCAGCAAAATACTACAATTAAAAATATTGAGAGCATGCATTTTCCCAGTGGCTACTTATGGTTGCTAATCATGGACTATTACACAGAAATTAAGAACGAAAATCCAGTCCTTCGAAACTAAATGCTTCAGAAAGATCCTAGGAATACCATGGACAGAAAAAATAAAGAACACACATGTCCTGAAAGAACTAAATGTTAAAGAGAATTTATCTGATAAACAACATACTATACAGAAAAATTATATACTTTGGTCACATCAAGCGTCACGATGGCCTGGAAAGAACAATACTAGAGAGTAGGGTCCCAGGACGCAGAGGCAGTCCAAGAAGAAGATGGATACAAGATATTAAAGAAACCATGAACATGACCATCGACGAAGTGGGTGGACTGTCAAGAGACAGGTGAATTTCAGATGTGCTGCAAAGAGAGCAACGTCCTATAAAGGATACGCACCTTGATGATGACTGCCCAGTATGTTCACAGCGCAACACAAACACCACTTAACTATAACATCGTAATTCCCCACCACCACCCGTCTCCGCTATCTACCCATGACTAATATCCGTAAGGAAACCACCGTATTCCTTACGACGTCCATACAATTCAATAATAAAACGAAACTTTACATTAAACATGACCCCTAGGGAGTATGTGCGTGGCTAAATGACGCATAATACACCACCCTTCACATTTATACACCTACAACATAGTTAAGTTGCAACCATTCACAAAATTAAAACAAAAATGGTATCCTGGAATTTACGCACTTTTTTCAAATCACAACACATGCCTCTGTTGTATCTGACGTCTGTCCGTACCGTCATACATAATACGTGAATCTACAATGACATTTCTGATTGAAGTTTCTTTTGATGTTCTCACCTTTAACTTTTGTCTTCCGAATATAGCAGGTAAGAGCTACCTACGCGACCTAACGTTAACAATAACACAGTGGCTCTCAAACTTTATGAAGTCGTGATACACTTGAAGTAATACAAAAAATCGTAGGCGTACTGTACACACAAACGGAATAAATAAGATGCACACAGGAAATAATGTCAGAAATAATTGGAACATACTACGTTCTTTATTCATCATTTAACTTCTGCTTATGAGAAGCATGGGTCTGATGTTTCTTGGGGATTTTTTATCCTGGTTTGGTGATTGATTGATTGATTGATAGGACCACCATAATTGTACTTCGAGGAGTAATCATGTGTGCTTTGATCTCTTTCTTACACAGTAAGATCTCAACCGCTGTCACGCACTCTGTAGCAACGGCGAGGGTGCATGATGTAATTTTGAAGATGGCGAAGATATTTTTGAGGTAAATTTTATTTTTATTTTTTTTCTAATGAATTTTGCCGGGGCAGGGGTTTTCCAGCCTGCTCTTCTCGATTTTGAACTGCTAAGGGTTCTTTTATGTATTCACATTGAACATGGGACCTACGTTTTATCGTACGTCTCCGATAAGACTAGGAACTCGATCTCACCTACACTGAGATCAGAGATCTCTAGAAAAATATACCGATGCTCCAGAGGGAGCGTACCTGTTACCTTTGACAAGAGAGCCGAGCACCTAACCTCTACGCTACAGGGACTCCCATCCGCGTTGCCGACCCCTTATCTGGGATTTCCTAGTGCACACCTATGAATGTCACCGGGTACACTGGTGCACCTAGGCACACGCTTTGAGAACCACTGTAATAGCGTACCCGATGTATAATTATCTCAAAGAAGTTAGATGCTGCGGCAAATGGGAATAAAACTGCGACGGATTCTATTTTGTTGAAATCGAACAAGAGACTAGAATAAGAGACATTTCTAAAGATATGATACAGCTTCTAGAAATAGATAAGGGGAAGATAGTGGAACAGAAATAGATGTTGGGGGAAGATACCTGATGAAAGAACAAATGAAATACCAGTTATAGAAATAAATATGAGAAGTTAATAACAGAGAAATTTTGTTAAGGGGGCAGAAAGATAATTACAAGAAGGATATAAATAAAATTTAAATTTATTTTGTCGTTATTTTTGTCATTGCGATTAAGTTGAATGATGAAAAGTCTTATGTCAGACAGGTTGAAGGTTAGAGGGCAGGCGAAATGTGACCTCCTGGTCCTCCAGGTTGGGTAGGGGATAACAACCCATTTCTGTAAACAATTATTGTGTTACGAAATCGGAAGCAAAAGATACTTTTATTGCAACTGGTGAAGGAGGAATATCAAACCGGAAAGGAAGTCTCCATCGCGACGATTTCCAAAGAAAACACGGAGAAGAACTGTGGAAAGAAAGTTGAAAGATTGTGGTCATGACATGGGAAACAATTAGTAGAAAGGTGTCAGAACTGCAGCAATGGAAATCTCTAGTGGAAGATTTATGTGTCGAACGAAATATGAGGAGAATATAGATAGATAGATAGATCTTGCTTATGTAACAAACGAGACATGAGGATAATATAGATAGATAGATAGATCTTGCTTATGTAACAAACCAGACATGAGGAGAATATAGATAGATAGATAGATCTTGCTTATGTAACAAACCAGACATGAGGAGAATATAGATAGATAGATAGATCTTGCTTATGTAACAAACCAGATATAAGGAGAATATAGACAGAAAGAAAGACATTGCTTATGTAACAAACCAGACAATATAGATAGATAGATAGATCTTGCTTATGTAACAAACCAGATATAAGGAGAATATAGATAGATAGATAGATCTTGCTTATGTAACAAACCAGACAATATAGATAGATAGATAGAGAGACATTGCTTATGTAACAAACCAGACATGAGGACAATATAGATAGATAGATAGATCTTGCTTATGTAACAAACGAGATATGAGGAGAATATGACAGATAGAGAGACATTGCTTATGTAACAAACCAGACAATATAGATAGATAAATAGACATTGCTTATGTAACAAACCAGATATGAGGAGAATATGACAGATAGAAAAACATTGCTTATGTAACAAACGAGACAATATAGATAGATAGATAGACATTGCTTATGTAACAAACCAGACATGAGGAGAATATAGATAGATAGAAAAACATTGCTTATGTTATTGAATGTATTTCTATCCATTAATATTATCTTCTTTCTTCTTCTTCTTATCTTCTTCTTCTTCCCACTGTTACCGTATTGTTGCTTAATGTAGTAGTTTTTGTTTCGATGCTTAAGTGATAGCTACGAGGGAAGTCAATAAGTAAGCCACAAATGGCTGTAGAAAAATAACTAAACATGATAACAACTTGAAACCAGTTTATTTTTATACATACATTGTTCCTTTATTTCTCAACATAATTTCCACCAACATTGATGTACTTATCCCATCGTTTTATCAATCCTCCCAAACCGGCTGCATAGAACTGCGGGCTCTGTTTTCTAAACCACGTTTTCACTTCACATTCAACTTCGGCGTCATTCGCGAAATGTCTCCCGCCAAGGTGGGTTTTCAGTGGACCAAAAGGTGGAAATCGTTAGGGGCTAAGTCGGGACTGTAAGGTTGATGTTCCAGAACTTTCCACCGTAGTTGGTTCATTTTCTCCTGAGTTAATCGAGCCGTATGTGGTCTGGCATTGTCATGAAGAAGCAACACTCCTGTAGTCAGCAGTCCTGGGCATTTTTTTCGAACTGCATCATGAAGCATCGATAGAACTTCACAGTATGATTCAGAATTCACATTGTCACCTTTCTTCTTGAAATTGGTTAAAAGCACTCCTTGACAATCCCAGAACACCATCAGCATAACCTTCCCTGCTGATGGCGTAACCTTGAATTTTTGGACACAAGGCGAAGAAAGATGTTTCCACTGTATTGAAGCACGCTTTGATTCGGGTTGGTAGTGATGCACCCATGATTCATCCTCAGTAACAATCCTGTTCAGCATGTCTTCTCCTTCATCTTCGTATCGACAGAGATGGCGTAAGGACAGGCCAAATCGGTTCATTTTGTGTTCCTCCTTCAATTGTCTGGGTACCCACATTGAGCACAATTGAAGAAAGTGTGACTTAGCCCCGACTTAGCCTAACGATTTCCACCTTTTTGGTCCACTGAAAACCCACCTTGGCGGAGACATTTCGCGAATGACGCCGAAGTTGAATGTGAAGTGAAAACGTGGTTTAGAAAACAGAGCCCGCAGTTCTATGCAGCCGGTTTGGGAGGATTGATAAAACGATGGGATAAGTACATCAATGTTGGTGGAAATTATGTTGAGAAATAAAGGAACAATGTATGTATAAAAATAAACTGGTTTCAAGTTGTTATCATGTTTAGTTATTTTCTACAGCCATTTGTGGCTTACTTATTGACTTCCCCTCGTATTTTTGCTTTTTTTGACAGGATTAAGCTATGCCATCTCAACATCACCATCATCATCATCATCAAATAGCGTGTCCTGAGCAGAACTTTGCCACCTTAACAGTCCTTCGCAATGTTTCTATCTCTCATAAGCCAGATGTGCCGCCTCTGCAGCCGTCATGCTCAAACCATCAGTTACATCGTGAATCCATCTTCTCCGTGGTCTTCCTCTTCTTCTCTTTTCCGGGATGCCTTCTCCCATGATGATCTTTTCCAGCCCTATGTATCTCTTTATATGTCCAAAATACTTCAATTTTCTCATTCTTATTTGTAGCATCAGGAAGTTTTATTTCGAGGTCTTTTCCTAGTCTTTTTACATTGTGGCTATAGAAAAATACATGTCTGATGTCTTTCCCATGTGAATGATGGAATTGGTTGTCCAGTCTTGTCGTTAAGCGTAGGGATGGCAGCTTTAATTTGCGTTCCAGCGCCAAAATAGTCGACCTTGTGATCTATCCGTGTTTATGTGGGTGTGGTCTTGATATTGTCTATCCATCTTTTTCTTGGTCTTTCCTTGTCTCTAGTACCTGATATTTTTTTAATTGTATGCTGTTATTGGTGGTCGCTTGTATTCCATTCTCAGTAAAAGTCTGAACCACTGCATTTGTTGTCTTTCAATGTATTCGGTACATGAAGTTATGCTCACTCTGCTTCTGTTGTCCTCATTTCGTAGTCTATCTTGTACAATATATATACAAAGTAAATATAACACTTGACTTGATTCTTCCCATCTGTCATCATCTGTAATCATGTGACCTAGATATACGATATTGTTTACATGCTTCTGTAGTTCTCCATGTATTTTATATTTATTTTTGGCTTCTCCCATTCCTTGATGATAAACAAAGTACGCGTTTACTTAAAGCCCGTTCAACAACTCATGCCCACAATCCAAAGCGAATTTCAGAAAAACCGTCAATTATACAGTAGCGAAACTCTGCACCCAATCTTAGAATTATACCGACGCAAATGTCTGATGAAAGAAATTGTTATAGGAAACCTGGATTTTGTAATATAACGGCTTCCTTTGATGTTGGCGGCATATTTGGCTAGTCTGAAGCGACATTTTAGTCTTTACAGTAAACACACCAATATGACATTTGATGACAAGTCTCATCTAATGTAAAGGTGTATCATCCCAGCTCATACATGGGGGCCAATGTTGATATTTACAATAGCGTCTTTAAATAAACAGGAAATGTAGACTTAGTTATATTATTGTTTTTAAATAACTTACATTACAGTTAAAGTTATCTGCCATGTTATAATGTCATCCCCCTTTCACCTCTAGGCTTGGGGCTGGTAATGGCGGGGCTACTTGGAGGCGTTCTTTTCAAATCGCTACTTCTTCGGAACAATGTGCGTGTGTTAACATATGTTGTATTTTATCAGTACAATAAAATAGCTCTTTACTCCGATTCTTGTATACTGTGGTACAGATGACCCATATGTGTCTCTTTGCGGAAATGCGAGTATTAATTACACTTTTTGCATTGTAACTTCTAACTCATTAGAAATGCTATATCAATGTCTGTTTTAAGAAGTCAACAATATGTCCAAAAGCTTCCCAATAATTTCGACATACGCCTTTAAATAAAAGTCCGTGTCCCGCTATTGACATCATTTGTTTACCATGGTCAACCCTGAGTTGATTTGGTGCATACGAAATGCAAGAATTGTTTAAAAAAACATGGATTTCGTCCTGAATGTTGCTATTTTTATCGTCAATGTATTAAGTGGCTTCTAAACATTAGTTTTCTTCAACCATGCCAATGAAGGCATTAAATATATCACACAAAGAAGGCAACTTCTAGATGGTATCATTGTTTGAATAGCAATAGGGATCGCGAGAGAGAGAGAGAATGGCAAAAAAAATATTTTGTAGCGTCGGGAACATGCAAGTTTTCAAGTTATTTCATCAAATGGTTACAAAGATACAATTTTTATCTGTGGGCATGACAAGTTGAACAGACTATAAGAAATATCTCTGTGGCGTAGAGGTAAGGTGCACGCCTCTCATTCTAACGGTACACGGTTCGTTTCCCGAGTGGAGCTATCTGGAAATTTTTTCCAGAGCTCCCTGATCTCAGTTTAGTTCATATTCTTATCGAGTTTATAGTCTAATCAAAGACGGACGATAAAACGGAGGTCCCATGTTCAAGCTGAGCACGTTCAAGAATATTTTACAGTTAAAATCTATAAGCTGCAACGTCGCTCATCATCATCACATCATCATCATCATCATTATCATCATCATCATCATCATCATTATCATCATCATCATTATCATCACCATCATCATCATCATCATCATCATTATCATCATCATCATCATCATCATCATCATCATCATCATCATCATCATCATATCATCATCATCATCATCATCATCATATATCATCATCATCATCATCATCATCATCATCATCATCATCATCATCATCTGCATCATCATCATCATCATCTTCATCATCATCATCATCATCACCATCACCATCATCATTATCATCATCATCATCATCATCAAGCAGCATGTCCCTTGCAGAACGTCGCTTTGATCACATCCAACGCCCGTCTGTCCAGCGTGTTCGTTAGCGCGTTGGACTACGGGTGACAAGCTCCCTGTGAGTGCGGGTTCAATTCTACGGGCTGGCAGAAAAACCACAGGTTCATCAGATTCACGGTGTTCGTGGCACCGAACCGAAGGGTTACGATGTCCACGGCACCGAGCCGAAGAGCTGAAAGTTCAAGTGCTTCTGGATCGGTAAAAAAAAAATCACATCCATCTTGAAACACTCTAGAAAAGTTCTTCCGTCTCTTCTATCGTCATGTTCAAGGTTTCTTTGATGTCCTGCTGACACCTTTGTCTTGGTCTTCCCCTGTCTCTACCTCCAGGAACCATACTTCCATTACTGTTATATCCAAACCACTGTAATTTTAACGGGGCAAAAATATTTCATTTTCCTGGACACCATGTTATTTATGAGCCAATGCTCATTGATAAGGATGTCTTGTAGGATGTCTTTGTTTTTTCTCTTTTCTGTTCAGGGCGTTCTAAGAATTTTCATAGTCGCTACCATGAAAAAATGTACACTACAAACCTACACAATTTCAACCACTAAAAAAATTACATCGTGGACACTCACCGGTACTATGGAGCCTGTGCTATGATGCCGCGATTTTCTTGTGTAAGATCGGAGCACGAATGGTTACTCACCGAAGTGCAATGAGGATGGTCATATCAATCAGTCAATGAATCAATCAATCAATCACTCAATCATAGTTATAGCAAGACAGCCTGAATGTATAGTATATAAATTGATATGATCATCCTCATTGCATTTTAATGGTTAACCATGTATACACAGATCTCTTTCTTATAAAAAAAAACCTCGACAGCATTGCAAAACTCCGTAGCACCGTGAGAACATGCTATGAAAAATCCGAAGTTCTAGGCCAGCTTGGGTCAACAACAACTTTCGGTGTACACACAGCTGTACCCTATTCCTTTACTTGGGGATCTAAATTACAAGTACCCCTGAAGTCGAAATGAGGCGCGCCTGAATATGAAGGATACTGGTCATAAGGCATGCAAGCCTTCACGCAAAAATCAGTCAAAAACGCCATATTAGACTCCCGCCCTAACTACGCGCGAATTCAGAGCAATCAAACGGGTACAAAAATCCATTGCATTTAACCCTTTATTCAGAACTTCATTTCCAAAATAGTTTTCCAATGAAGACTGATTTGTCGAGACGCTGTTTTTATCATATTCGTGATGAGAATCAGGACTACTTTCTTCTTCAGTATCGATCCTACTGTGACCTTTAGCATTCCTTTCTCGTTGCAAAACATATGATATTTTCTAACAGCTCGATACCAGAAGCTGGCAGATCGTGTGCACGTGGCTCAAATAAGGTGGATCGATACTGTTGAAAATGGCAGAGAAATAGTCCAGATGTGTCTGTAGGAATCGATACCTACATAGTAACGGCTGGCAGGAGTGTGGGGTTGGGATGTGGGGGTTCAAGAAAGGAAGTCTAGTGGGAGTGAGTGTGTGTGTTTGTAAAGAGGAGGTTGTGAAATGATGTATCTATTGTTCCATATCTTTGGGTACATAGAATAATATATATGTGTATAATGTTCTATAAATATCTGCTTATTGTTCTATATCTATATATTTTTATCTCTCTTTATTGTTCTATATATATATATATATATATTTCTCTTTTGTTCCATAATTCTCTCTATTGTTTCGTATCTGTCTCTCTCTATTGTTCTAAATATATCTCACTATTGTTCTATATCTATCTGTCGATTGTTCCATATCTCTCTATATTGTTATATATATATATATGTCTTTCTCTTACTCCATATCACTCGCTCTCAATTATTTCATAAACGGCTATCTCTATTGTTCTATATATGCCTCTCTATTGCATCATGGTGGTGTATGTAGCTTAGGGGATAGTGACTCAGTCTTTTAACCCCAACGTTCTGAGTTCGAATCACGCTGCGGACAATTTGGTTGCAAGTTGTTTCGCGTGGAATTTTACAAAAGGACGATGGCACCACCGTTCAGAAAGCAATGGCAAACTACTGAACGTAATGCCTAGAAAATCACAAACAGCGTTAAAAAGATGGGTTTGATTCGCAAAGTCCTGTAAAGGATATGTAATTAACTATTGTTCTATATATGCCTCTCTATTGTTCTATATATACCTCTCTATTGTTCTATATATGCCCTCTATTGTTCTATATATGCCCTCATTGTTATATATATACCTCTCTATTGTTCTATATATACCTCTCTATTGTTCTATATATACCCCTCTATTGTTATATATATACCTCTCTATTGTTCTATATATACCTCTCTATTGTTCTATATATACCTCTCTATTGTTCTATATATGCCCCTCTATTGTTATATATATACCCCTCTATTGTTATATATATACCTCTCTATTGTTCTATATATACCTCTCTATTGTTCTATATATACCTCTCTATTGTTCTATATATGCCCTCTCATTGTTCTATATATGCCCCTCTATTGTTCTATATATGCCCCTCTATTGTTATATATATACCTCTCTATTGTTCTATATATGCCCCTCTATTGTTCTATATATACCTCTCTATTGTTCTATATATGCCCCTCTATTGTTCTATATATGCCCCTCTATTGTTATATATATACCTCTCTATTGTTCTATATATGCCCCTCTATTGTTCTATATATACCCTCTATTGTTCTATGTATACCTCTCTATTGTTCATATATACCCTCTATTGTTCTATATATGCCCCTCTATTGTTATATATATACCTCTCTATTGTTCTATATATACCTCTCTATTGTTCTATATATACCTCTCTATTGTTCTATATATACCCCTCTATTGTTCTATATATGCCCCTCTATTGTTCTATATATACCTCTCTATTGTTCTATATATACCTCTCTATTGTTCTATATATACCTCTCTATTGTTCTATGTATGCCTCTCTATTGTTATATATATACCTCTCTATTGTTCTATATATACCCCTCTATTGTTCTATATATACCTCTCTATTGTTCTATGTATACCTCTCTATTGTTCTATATATACCTCTCTATTGTTCTATATATACCCTCTATTGTTCTATATATGCCCTCTATTGTTATATATATACTCTCTATTGTTCTATATATACCTCTCTATTGTTCTATATATACCTCTCTATTGTTCTATATATACCCCTCTATTGTTCTATATATGCCCCTCTATTGTTATATATATACCTCTCTATTGTTCTATATATACCTCTCTATTGTTCTATATATACCTTCTCATTGTTCTATATATCCTCTCATTGTTCTATATATGCCTCTCTATTGTTCTATATATACCTCTCTATTGTTCTATATATACCTCTCTATTGTTCTATATATGCCCCTCTATTGTTCTATATATACCTCTCTATTGTTCTATATATGCCTCTCTATTGTTCTATATATACCTCTCTATTGTTCTATATATACCTCTCTATTGTTCTATATATGCCCTCATTGTTCTATATATACCTCTCTATTGTTCTATATATACCTCTCTATTGTTCTATATATACCTCTCTATTGTTCTATGTATACCTCTCTATTGTTCTATATATGCCCTCTATTGTTCTATATATACCTCTATTGTTCTATATATACCCTCTATTGTTCATATATGCCCTCTATTGTTCTATATATGCCCTCTATTGTTCTATATACCTCTATTGTTCTATATATACCTCTCTATTGTTCTATATATGCCCCTCTATTGTTCTATATATACCTCTCTATTGTTCTATATGTCATAGTTCCCAGATGGCGGGAGGAATGGACAGTTAGCCAGATAGTTAGAGTAGTATAATTAGATTATTTAATAGTTGAGACTATGTGTTGTACTCTATGCAGAAGTACAACACATAACTACAAGACACGACGTTTTTGTGTAGAAAAATAGTGACGTGTTAGTAACGAATGAGTAAACAAGGAGACAAGATAAAACATTGGATGCAGATGGATGTATTCTTGTCTGTATCCGTTAAACACCATTAAAAATATAGAAATGTGAACGAATCTTAGTTGTTTACTATATTGTTGAATACAATCATGTATCGTCTTGATTACAACATGAATACCATCGTGTAAGGAAAACTAAATGAAGGAGAAAAAGGATGGACCAAACTAAAATGATATAACAAACTATAAATCTAATGACTGCCATCAGAAGAGATACATCAACAACAAAATCAAATTATGAACCCAGGATAAAGAAGAGGAGAACCATATAGAAGCAGAGCAGTAGTAACAATCAACAATGGAGAAAGGAACTACAACAAATAGCTCTCGTCTTCGTAGACCAAAAGTAGGGGACCTATTACAAATCAAAGCCACTCGGACCAAAAGCCCTGACTATCCAATAAGGATAACAACAATAACAACAACAACACATAGTCACCACTGTTTGTCCCGATGATTGGAAACCGGGAGCCCTAGACCCGATGGTTAGAAACCGGGGGCCCTACTTCAATGGTGTCCAGATTTCAAAAAAAGATCTGCCCAGTAAAATAGCGTGGACCAGAACGTGAGTTAATTATTTTATTTTTATTTTAAATCACGTATGTCTTTCCAACTGAGAACTATTATGGAGTTTTACATCGCCTATGCTCTCATTCTATTGTGGCGTCATAATGCCACTCCTGTTCATCGTCTTTCCAGCTATGAAGGCTAGTCGGCGTGATTAACAACCATTCAGGATTTACTATCAATTATTGTTAGACATAGGGCATTACTTTTGTCCTGTTCTTTGCCCTTCTCTGCGTAAAGGCGCAGGGATATGCTCATCCGACGATCAAGTACTCATGTATGTTCTGGTTTCTGCTTCGACGACCTTGAACCAATATTACCTGTTCTACATGGTGCGGATCCATCATATTTTGATCTGCTGTTTTCTACTCACTTCCCTTACGACGGTTGGAAGATGAATTGTTTTATAATTGACGTTTCATATATACCCCAAACCTCGTTGAAAAGATTGAACCTTGGAGGATGCTTTAGTTCCATTTGATTTTTCATATATGCTACTTTAACACTCTGGGACATCTGGAATTTACATATGGACATTGCCTTTTTCATTGTGCATGGTTTCTAATGGACTTTACACACTTATTACTTTGTCTAGTTGACACAGATGGAGATTGCACTTTTGAGGATGAATGATTTTTGATTGACTTTACATATATCTTGCTACGACTGGCTATGCTATGGGAATTTTGCTGTTTGAAGTGAGGAACTTTTTCTAATAGACTATACACACATGTTACTGCAACTAATGATGACATTGGATGTTTCACCTTGGTGGATTATCAATAGTTACTAAGTATCAAATTTGATATGCCTGGCTGTAGGAGCGGTTGAAAATTGAACAATGAACATTGACCTTTGATCATTGCACATTGAACGTTGATTATTAAGCATTGATTGCTATGTGTGCATTCTATATTTTTAAGTAAGTATGATTTTCTAGCTCTTTCCATACTTTTAATTTGCTATATATGCTAATGTGGATTTTTGTTCCTCTTACAGTTGATACCTCCAGTTGTAGCATTTTTTGTATATTGTTATTATAATAATAATTACTTATACAAATTGTGCTAGTTCATACGTGTGCTTATATATTTCTCTAGCTTTATCGCGTGATCGCGATTGGTGTAATTTTCACTGATGTCGCACAGAGGCACACGGAGTGGAAAAATTATTGAGGATGTCGTGGTTGAGGTCGTACCTTCCGATTCAGTGGCTCCTCCCCTCGAATTGGTCGATCCTCCAGTACCAGTACAGGTTGGCCAGGATTGGCAGGGTGTTTCAGCGTTACTGCCTCCCCATCAGTGGACTTGTCCTCGTCCACCCTGCAGGCCTCTGCGGACGTTTGGGCATTGTGATGGTCCTTCAGTGGAAGAATTTGCGAGGGACATAAGCCATTATTGGCGTTACTATGGGTTGGAAGGCCAGGACAAAATTGATTCCCTATTCCAATACGTGTCGGACTCAGTTCGTGGAGAATTGGAGATTCAATTGATGTCTTCTCAGGATCCGGACGCTCTATTGGCTAGTCTCCTGCACGTGTTTGGAGACAATAGATCGGCCCATGATCTCCTGTCCGCCTTTTATCGATCCTCACAGAGTGTTGGAGAGTCTTGTCTAGACTTCTCCCATCGACTAGCCGAGTTGTTTACAAAGGTCACCAAAGCTCAGACTCGGGAGGGAACCGTCCCCATGGATGCCAATAACCTGAGGGATCGGTTTATTGCGTCCCTGCGCGACAGGCTCTGTGCAGGAATGTTGACATCTATGGTAGCAGGATCGCCCTTCACCACATTTCTGCATTGCCGTGATGCGGCCATACGATGGGAGCGCAGTCCGTTCCGCGTCGGACGCCCATACAATTTCTGTGATGCATCGTCGTATGGACGTCCTGGAATCAAAGGTGGCGGAACGCCACTCTGAGATACGCTGCCCAAACCCTGCTAGACCCCACCGCTACTCATCCGGAGTGTAATTTTCGTCAAAATCGACAACGGGGTCATGGGAGGTCCAATGAAAGAGTCAATTCGGGGGGGAGAGTATAATTGTTCTTCTTTCCACAGTCAGGACATAAGGAGCGCACAACCATGGGTGTCCGGTGGCAAGGCCATAACAACAAACCATTAACAAACATAATGTGTTTGGGACGAAAAAGGAGCTAATATATACTTGCCATGACGTAAATGATGGTATGTCGAGTGAGCAACATATTTTACCACAGGTTTCAAATGCTGAGTGCCGGGCAAAACAAAACATTGATATGTTTGTGTCCGACTTCGAGAGGTTAAGTACTATGCCAAATTTTTTTATTAGATTTGCCCTGTGCAGCGAAGGACGATTCTCAGGCTAATCATAAATTGATTTCAAGCATCAATGGTTCAAATGCAGAGCCGAATTTATTGCAATTTTCACGGATAGAGGTAGTTGATTCGCAAGATGGCGATACAATGGGATCTGTTATGGATTGCTCCGAGATTAAGCCTATTGCTTTGATATCTTCCGACGATGTGGCCTGTGAAGAACCTAACTTCTTATTACAGTTTTCTTGTGTAGAAGTGGTTACTTCTCAAATTACCAGTACAGTCGAATCCGTTGTCGATTGGTACGATGATGAGCCGTATGCCTTAACAGACCCTCCCTTGATAGTGGAAGTAAAATTACAGGAAATCCAGATGGTGAATGAGTCCCTCATCTGTGGGGCAATTGTAGTGCAGGGATATAAAGAGGATAATCAGTGTGCATTTGAGGATAATATACATGAACATGAAGAGACTGACATTAAGAAAGTCATTAGTGATTCCGGGGAGGAATTGAGAGTTGCACATATCAGTTTATCGCCGCCTTCTGGAAAGGTCATCCACGACAATGTACGACCAATAGAACATGTGGATTTTGTTCCTGTTCACCACTCGAGATTAAAACTCAATGTAAATCGTATACTTTATCCTCATGGGACACATGGCATTGATTCTATGAGCGCGAAGGCAACTCGTACAGGTTGCAAGATTAATACATCAGGTTTTAAGGATACTAACAATGTTCAAACAAAAGTAAAACGGCGAGGACGTTATAAAAGAGTACAGGTTAATTCGAAAAATTGTAAACAAGCGTTGGTGGGCCACAATAGTAAGGGGCGTATGTTTCAATTCAAGGGTGCTGCCCGTAGCAGTCAGTCCGAAAGAGTACGGAGAAAAGCAAAGTGGCCTAAGTCTATCTTTAGATTAGACCCTACTGATCATTTACAACAGGAACAGGTTAGGGATCCGCCTGTACAAGAATCTAGTCGACTGCCAGTGTCTCCGTCCAAGGACACGTCAAAATCGACAACACGAGTAATTGAGATCCCAGTGGTTGAGTTCAACAATGACGATATAAAGGTCTCAGGATCCAGTGAGTGTGCCTGCGTGCATACTGCTAGTGTTAACCCCCCAGTAGCCAGTGGTGGTGAAAATAGATGCACCTCACTACCAATAAGTTCGAAAATGTATAGGACAGATGCCAAATCCCGGAACTCAGATTACGAGCTAAATATGAACTGCAATGCTAGTTTTAATATTAAAATTTGGTCAACATCAGATCCAGTACGATCTGGTTCTGATGTGCAAAAAGATGTGCAATTTGAACGGAAGTTCCTTGATAACATAAACAATGCGTCGTTTTGGGGGAGGTATTGTGTCCATCCTACGACCAAGCGTTTGAGATGGAATACTGTGGTAATTGGTTTCCTGATACTATTTTTTATTGCTAGGACCCTGTGTTCACATCAGCGTGGGTTGCAAGGGTTGCGTCTTTCAATTTACGAGCAAGGGAATAGTCCTTGTCTTCTCTATTTAATGATTGGGGTCTTCATGATCCATGACAAAATACTTCGGGGTAGATGTTGTGAAGTTGGTACACGGGATCCCACTAATGTAACCCCCAGGGACGGTCCCGTGGGGAAGGTGGTTGATCATGATGACAACCGTGATTTTGGCGATTTCCACAAATATACAGGAACCCAACGTTCCAAAACAGGCCTGATGTCGAAGATGAGGTTGAACCAGATCAAGGAAATATTAGAATCGCTGTCTACATTCTGGGGGATTATAACGATAGATCGTCATGGATCTGTCAGGATCCATTTTAAATCACATAAAGTGATTATTGAGGTTTTTGTTTGGGTCATTGGAAAGCTGCATTGTATTGCCTTTCTTACGGTCCTGGGATGGGAACTCCAAAATCATTCGGGAATTTGGTGGATTCCTTGGGGGTTTTTTTTTGGATGAATGGTAATATTTCGTTGATTGGGGTTATTTGATTGGGAACCAAATATTGGATATTGTTTGGGTCCACTTGAGATTGTTGGTGATTTTAATACCTCAATGTGGATACATTGTGTTGAATTGAATATATTTTGCGTATTTGGGGTAATTTTATAATGGGGATCCACATGTCGGATGCTTTAATTGATTACTTTGTGATTAGATGTGATATTTTTTGGTCACTCCCAAATGGTGGGAGATATTTGATAATTACCTCACTTAATTATTTGATATTCGACAATGGTGGGGATATTTGAAGTCGGTTGATGTTGATGGCAAACATTAATTATTTGATATTTGATAATGGTGGGGATATTTGAGGTCGGTTGATGTTGATGTCAGATATTAACTTTTCACCGTTCATTGCTAGATATGGTTATATGATGTCGATCCGAGTATTTTGGATTCTTGGGTTATTTATGCCCCGGGATTGGGGGTTGGTTGATATTAATATATGATGTTGGCTATTAGGCATCATATATATGTTGTTCCATATCTGTTGGTCATATGTTAAATCTTGGGAGTTCATTATTTTCCCTGGGTTTGGGGGTTGGTTGATATTACCTCGTTGAGGACATATAACGTGAAAAGTTTAACGTTATATATATTTTTTTCCTTTTGTTTCGATTTGTAACTTGTGTTTTTGTTTGAGATTTCAGATAGTGTGACAAGACTCTGACATGCAAGAAAGACATAGTGGTAGTGACATAATGATGCTAGCTGCCATCAAACCAATACTACCTTATGTGAGGACTGGATGTCTCAGTACAGCCACCTCACATTGGCCAAGTGTTATGCTGTTGGGTCACCGTCGGAGTTACACGGCTGATGTTTCATATTTTGATATGCAATAATGCTGATTAATTTCTATTACATGGTTTCAGCACAAGAGCACAGAGGGTTTACTGTTGTTGTTAACTCATGGTCACCTTGACCAGTTGATGAGTCACGTTCAACGACGTGTGGTGACTAGTTCCCATTTGCTCATTCAACTTGGGTCTTCCTGAGATCCCGTCAGGATTTTCTTTTTCTTTTCGACCATGGTTGGCTGTTATAGTTAGTTGTTGTGGAGCCACGGTTAAAACGTGAGGTGACTAGTTCCCTTTCAGCTCTCACCACTCTAATAACCCTATTGGATACTACCTGTGCGAATTTGTTGAAGTTCGCCGTCGGGCGACGGCGAGGTCTCCAGGGGTGTCATAGTTCCCCAGATGGCAGCGGAGGAATGGACAGTTAGCCAGATAGTTAGAGTAGTATAATTAGATTATTTAATAGTTGAGACTATGTGTTGTACTCTCTATGCAGAAGTACAACACATAACTACAAGACACGACGTTTTTGTGTAGAAAAATAGTGACGTGTTAGTAACGAATGAGTAAACAAGGAGACAAGATAAAACATTGGATGCAGATGGATGTATTCTTGTCTGTATCCGTTAAACACCATTAAAAATATAGAAATGTGAACGAATCTTAGTTGTTTACTATATTGTTGAATACAATCATGTATCGTCTTGATTACAACATGAATACCATCGTGTAAGGAAAACTAAATGAAGGAGAAAAAGGATGGACCAAACTAAAATGATATAACAAACTATAAATCTAATGACTGCCATCAGAAGAGATACATCAACAACAAAACCAAATTATGAACCCAGGATAAAGAAGAGGAGAACCATATAGAAGCAGAGCAGTAGTAACAATCAACAATGGAGAAAGGAACTACAGCAAATAGCTCTCGTCTTCGTAGACCAAAAGTAAGGGGACCCTATTACAAATCAAAGCCACTCGGACCAAAAGCCCTGACTATCCAATAAGGATAACAACAATAACAACAACAACACATAGTCACCACTGTTTGTCCCGATGATTGGAAACCGGGAGCCCTAGACCCGATGGTTAGAAACCGGGGGCCCTACTTCATATATATACCTCTCTATTGTTCTATATATACCTCTCTATTGTTCTATATATACCTCTCTATTGTTCTATATATACCTCTCTATTGTTCTATATATACCTCTCTATTGTTCTATATATACCTATCTATTGTTCTATATATACCTCTCTATTGTTCTATATATACCTCTCTATTGTTCTATATATGCCCCTCTATTGTTCTATATATGCCCCTCTATTGTTCTATATATACCTCTCTATTGTTATATATATACCTCTCTATTGTTCTATATATGCCCCTCTATTGTTCTATATATACCTCTCTATTGTTCTATATATACCTCTCTATTGTTCTATATATACCTCTCTATTGTTCTATATATACCTCTCTATTGTTCTATATATACCTCTCTATTGTTCTATATATACCCCTCTATTGTTCTATATATAACTCTCTATTGTTCTATATATACCTCTCTATTGTTCTATATATACCTCTCTATTGTTCTATATATACCTCTCTATTGTTCTATATATACCCCTCTATTGTTCTATATATACCCCTCTATTGTTCTATATATGCCCCTCTATTGTTCTATATATACCCCTCTATTGTTCTATATATGCCCCTCTATTGTTCTATATATACCCCTCTATTGTTCTATATATACCCCTCTATTGTTCTATATATGCCTCTCTATTGTTCTATATATATCTCTCTTTATTGTTCTATATATACCCCTCTATTGTTCTATATATGCCTCTCTATTGTTCTATATATACCTCTCTATTGTTCTATATATACCTCTCTATTGTTCTATATATTCCTCTCTATTGTTCTATATATGCCTCTCTATTGTTCTATATATGCCTCTCTATTGTTCTATATATACCTCTCTATTGTTCTATATATACCTCTCTATTGTTCTATATATGCCTCTCTATTGTTCTATATATACCTCTCTATTGTTCTATATATACCTCTCTATTGTTCTATATATACCCCTCTATTGTTCTATATATGCCTCTCTATTGTTCTATATATGCCCCTGTATTGTTCTATATATGCCCCTCTATTGTTCTATATATGCCCCTGTATTGTTCTATATATGCCCCTCTATTGTTCTATATATACCCCTCTATTGTTCTATATATGCCCCTCTATTGTTCTATATATACCTCTCTATTGTTCTATATATGCCTCTCTATTGTTCTATATATTCCTCTCTATTGTTCTATATATTCCTCTCTATTGTTCTATATATGCCCCTCTATTGTTCTATATATGCCCCTCTATTGTTCTATATATACCTCTCTATTGTTCTATATATACCTCTCTATTGTTCTATATATGCCCCTCTATTGTTCTATATATGCCTCTCTATTGTTCTATATATACCTCTCTATTGTTCTATATATACCTCTCTATTGTTCTATATATGCCTCTCTATTGTTCTATATATGCCCCTGTATTGTTCTATATATGCCCCTCTATTGTTCTATATATGCCCCTCTATTGTTCTATATATACCTCTCTATTGTTCTATATATGCCTCTCTATTGTTCTTATATGCCCTCTATTGTTCTATATATGCCCCTCTATTGTTCTATATATGCCCCTCTATTGTTCTATATATACCTCTCTATTGTTCTATATATACCTCTCTATTGTTCTATATATGCCCCTCTATTGTTCTATATATGCCTCTCTATTGTTCTATATATAACTCTCTATTGTTCTATATATACCTCTCTATTGTTCTATATATATACCTCTCTATTGTTCTATATATACCTCTCTATTGTTCTATATATGCCTCTCTATTGTTCTATATATGCCCCTCTATTGTTCTATATATACCTCTCTATTGTTCTATATATACCTCTCTATTGTTCTATATATGCCCCTTTATTGTTCTATATATGCCCCTCTATTGTTCTATATATGCCCCTCTATTGTTCTATATATGCCTCTCTATTGTTCTATATATGCCTCTCTATTGTTCTATATATGCCTCTCTATTGTTCTATATATGCCTCTCTATTGTTCTATATACAGGCAACCATTAAAACAGGAGGTGAAATAGGTGAATGGTTCGAGATACAACTACTATTGCAACTACTACTACAACTGCCACTACTATTACTTCTACTACTACTACAACTACTACTATACTACTACTCAGTGGCGGCTCTTGATCCTTTTTGTTGGTGGGGCCAGACTCAAATTTTCGGGAAAATCATTGTTTTGGGTTAGGTTATATTTTCATTTATTAACTAATAAATACAGTTATGCATTATTTTTGGTGGGGCCCCCACTGGCCCTAATGACGTGCCGCCACTGCTACTACTACACCTATTACTACTAGAACCGCCCGAGTGGTTACCGGGGCCTAAATTTGGGGTGTACAGAATAGAACCACTGTTACCTGCCACGCATGACGTAAGAGGCGACTAATTAGGTTTGGCTGAAATCGGATGCATGTGTCCTAAACGTGTAGAAGTCTATGCGTTTAGGGCCTACCAAACCAATGTGCAACGTATACACGTTCTTGGCAAAGATCAAACATATCACAAAGAGTGATTAAAATTGATGGTAAAGAACGAACGCAAAGAAGAAGAAGACTACTAGAACTACTATTATTACTACTGCTACTACTACTATAAGTAATAATACTACCACTATAAAATCATATTCCTAAACCATCACCACCAGTATTTTAAATACTAACACCTGATACTTTTGTTATTCAGTCCCAACCGATCACAACCATTTAACAGTTATCATTCTCTACAGCAACACAGATAGTAACACAGACAGCAACTAAAACAGCAACTAAAACAGCACATGTTATTACGGCATTAAACAGTGTGAAACCTAACGTAGGGTTTCTGTCAACGTTGTTAAGACGTTTGCCTTGCGTTCTGAAGATGCTGGGTTCCAATTCGGATCACGTCGTTCAGTTCATATGTCGTTCAGTTCATATGTCGTTCAGTTCATATGTGTATTTTGTTGCCGGCATCGCATTTTATATGTAGTTTTGTTTATTGTTGCGACAGTGCTTTTCTCATTGACAATGTTTGTCTCTGGTGACACAGGGTAGGCGTGAAAATGCTGTTGATCATCTGTTGTTTAGCTGTCAGTGAGATGTTTGATTTCCTTAACAATGGGGCTAGCTGTCAGTGAAATGTTTGGGTGCCTTAACAATGGGGCTAGCTGTCAGTGAAATGTTTGGGTGCCTTAACAATAGGGCTAGTTGTCAGTGAGATGTTTGGGTGCCTTAACAATGGGGCTAGCTGTCAGTGAAATGTTTGGTAGCCTTAACAATGGGGCTAGCTGTCAGTGAAATGTTTGGTAGCCTTAACAATGGGGCTAGTTGTCAGTGAGATGTTTGGGTGCCTTAACAATGGAGCTATCTGCAGTGGCGTAGCTAGGGGAGGCGAGGGGCGGCCGCCCGGTGACAGCATATGGAGGGTGACACTATGTCACCTCCAACAAAATTTTCAGCCAGGCTAAGGTGCGAAAATAGTCTGAAAATAGAATTGTGATAAAAACCCAACCAATACAGGAAATGTGACCGTTATGACGTCACATATTTCGAATTTGAATCTATAAACCGTCGAAAATATTGTCTGAGCGAGTACAGCTCTTTTGGTGAGTCATTTTCTTATATTTTTATTATAATTTATTTCGAACAATGTTCGAAATAAATGACGACCATGGCTTTATCGAATTATATGAAAGAACGTCGACGACAGCATAATATCAATGGAAGCTGTCGAAAGACGACAGCTTCCATTGATATTATGCTGGGCATGTACAGTCAGCAAGATGCAAGGATGTACATTTGACAAAGCAGTTGTTTACCATTTACAAACTACAATGGACATTTATGAAATTTTCGTCAAATTTATTAAAAGCGTACGAAGGTTGTTGACAATGCCGTCCAGCAGGCACTTGCGAAATGTGAAGAACTTGATATCCCTACAGAGAAGAGAATCATAAGAAAGAGAAGATTACCAGGAGAGGAGGCAAGAGATGCTGGATTGTCATTGCAGCAGGAGACCAAGAGAGCAATGTTAGAGTGTCTGGACCGTTTTCATATGGAGTTAGATACGAGAGGAAAGGCAGTGAATGACATTTTGCTGACTTTTTCTGCCATTCAGCCAGACCATATTATTTGTGCCAACGACGAAGAAATACAGTTGTCTGTTACCAAGCTCACATCCGTGTATGATGAGCTGTCTGAAGAAGACCTTAGTCTAGAAATACGCTCACAGCCGTGTATGATGAGCTGTCTGAAGAAGACCTTTGTCTAGAAATACCACGTTTAAGGCGACACCTACAAGCAGCCGAAATAAACTTGGAGGAAGCCAAGCACTGGACTGTACTGCAATTCCTACGGTTTATCATCAAGTGGGACTTTGTTGAATCATTGTCATATCTTACGCTGACTCTAAGATTCTTTCTGACAATATGTGTTTCTGTGGCATCGTGTGAAAGAAGTTTCTCCAAAATGAAACTTATTAAAAATTACCTCCGGTCAACCATGAGCCAGTCGAGATTGTCGGATCTGGCTGTTCTGTCCATTGAACACGAGCTTACAAGACAAATAGATTTTGACGATGTCATTGACCTGTTTGCCACAATGAAAACAAGCAGACATTCCTTCTAGGACTATAGTGTCGAAGGACATTCTTTTGGTCTGTGCATTGTCGTGTTTTGCATTTAGATGTTCTGAAAGTGAACAGTTGCATTTTAAAAATCTTTGGATTTGAACTATTTGTTTTGTGGTATTGGATTCGGATTTTGTCTTGGATCATACATGTAAGCAGTAACGTACCGGTCAGTAGAGTAAAGTAGAGCCTAGAGGTAGAGTATGTATGAAAATTTAGCTACACCTAACCATTCAGCACAGGGTCGTGTGGGGTCACTTGGGTGACATTTGAACGGACCGCCCCGGGTGACGTTTACTCTAGCTACGCCAATGGCTATCTGGTAGGCTCCAACATTTGCTATTTGCACTCTAGCTTCTATCTCTCTGCCTAGTTTTCCGAGCGAACTCCCAGAGTGACTATCAATGCTCAACTCTCCCGGACGAATCAAAACCATCGAATGGAAGTTGACCCGCGTGCGGCGAAATTCGGAACCCACGCATGCTCGCTCTTGAGTCACTTTGCTCTCTCTTGCGTTCCCATGGAGGCATTGCTCAAGGGACGATGAGTATGCTGGGAGTCGAATCCAGGTGTACAATGTCATCAAGGGCAAATTCGGCTTTGCCCCGTCGAGGTCGAAAGCCCAGTTGGAATTGACGGAAATGGTGAGGTAGGCACCAAGGCAGAAAGAGCACGATAGTGGGCCCCATCGAAGGGCAGACCGGCAAGGCAAGCGATGCAGCAGCGAGCATGGCAGGCCAGAGGGTGTGCGTCCCACCCATATGAGCAGAACTGGGAAGCTCGGTAAAGACAAATCAGTGCAAGCGCGGTAGCGTTGCAGCAGGTGTGCATCCCACCCACGTATGCAGAACTGGGAAGCCCAGCAGAGACCAACCAGTGCAAGCGCGGCAGCGGCAGCGTTGCAGCGGGTTTCTGTCCCACCCAAATGTGCAAAACAACTGGAATGCCCAGCAGAGGTAAGCCCAGTGCGCTTTGCCGCTCGCAGGGAACTACTGCTGCCTTGTAGATTGATTGGGGACAATCAAAGGATGGCGGAGCAAACTGTAAACAAACCTGAACGGGCGGCAAACCAAGGTGGTCATTAAAACGACTGCTGGGAAGATGGCGCTCATATGCCCGGGAGGGCAGACCGTCTAAGGGTCGCTGCCCTGAAAGAAATAGCAGCCCACTGCCTTGTGGGTCTGGCTGGGGACAGTCAAAGGTTAGCGGAAGAAGCGAATCCGCACACGATAACTGGCTGAAATCGAACACCCCATGGAAGGATAAGCAACTGTGCTCAAATAGGTACTGAAGGTTGGTGCACGTACATGACGTTCTGATGTTTGGATGTTTATATATCACAAAGAGAATGATTAAAACAGGCCTAGAACGATCGAAGAAGAAGAAGAAGAAATAACTGCAAGAACCAATGAAAATACTGTTGATCATCTGTTGTTTAGCTGTCAGTGAGATGGTTGTGTGACTTAACAATTAAGAGCGTTGTCTGGGTTACATTTCTACAAGAGAGGTTGCATTTTATTTTCAAAACCGCAATGATTTTCAAATTGGGCTCAATTGGGTACCAAAAAAGCAGGCCACATGGCCACACCAAGAAAAAAGGCCAATACGCCCTGATATGACCAAAAAGACACTTGTATTAGGTTGAAAGGAGCGCGCCTCGGCCATATAGAGGCTTAATCCCCTACCGAACAAACAAACAAACGAACAAACCAGAAAAACACTGGGAAGTAAAGCGGCCGGATTTCGCCAGACTCACCCATCGTATGCCGAATGTCAATTTTTTTAAAAAGAACTAAACACCGTATTCCTTAATAGACAACCTGGTATGAAAAAGGGTTCCTTTTCATTTTCTGTAACTAGTATGACATCTACTTGGCGTGGTCCTGGGGTTCAACTCCACATTTGACGTGGAATATTGTTCCGACTATTACGGCTCTCGTGTCAACCCAGCCTCAATTAGCTACCAGAAATAGAACTGGGTAATAAAGTATACAAGTATTAAGGACCTCCTTAAAAATCAATTTACCAAGCGCAAAATTGGAAATACAACCTTACTTCTGACGGCAACCATTGTCTAGCCAAGCAGATGAGTATTTTTCAAAGCACAAACAGCTAGCACTCCCACAAAAAAGCTTCACCTTGTCGTGTCTCTTTCAAACAGCGTCGACTACAGAACACAGAAAGATCAGGTTGGATTCAATCGTACTGTGCTTGTACAAAAACGCTCGTCCGCAGGGCTAGGCAATGAGCGCCGTAAGAAATAAGGTTGTGGTTCGAATCCTGTGTGTGGTAGGATGTTTTTTCCGAAGGTACTTATCTTTTACAACACGAGAAGAGAAGCCACATCCCAACCTGTTTGCGTAGTATCAAGTTTACGATAAGCTACCTCACCTTCAAAAATGTTTTCTTAAAAAAATAGTTATTCCCAAGTGTTTCCAGTTGCTGTTATTTAAGTATAAATATTTGTAGACAATAGCAGGTGGATTTATAATATACTCTGTACACTCCCTCGTAGAGCCATTGTGATACTTTTCCAGATAACTCTGATCTCAGTGTAGGTGAGATCGAGTTCCTAGTCATATCGGAGACGAACGATAAAACGTAGGTCCCTTGTTCAATTTGAGCACATAAAAGAAACCGTGGCAGTTCAAAGTGGAAAAGAGTGGACAGTAAAGTCGATACAAGGGCAACATTCATTAGAGAAGATTAAAAAATAAAATTCCTACGAAAATATCTTCGCCATGTTCAAAATTACATCGCGGACACTCACCGGGGATACGAAATTCGTACACTGCATCTGAGACTTTTCTGTGTAAGAAAGAGATCGGAGCACACATGGTTACTCACCGAAGTGCAAGGATAATTTGTGAATTTTATACATTCTAGCTGCTCTTTATTAACTCTGCTGGTTTGAACATTAATCAGATTTCAAGAAAATAAACTATTTTCTGTTTTTCGAAGCACTTTCATGAAGACGATCTTGTTGCAATCTTGTTTTCTTTTGTAACCACTCTACTGCTCTTCCTAAACTCATCATCAATGTGCGTATCCTTTATAGGACGTTGCTCTCTTTACAGCACATCTGAAATTCACTCTGTCTCTTGCTAGTTCACCCACTTCGTCGATGGTCATGTTCATGGTTTCTTTAATATCTTGTAGCCATCTTCTTCTTGGTCTGTCCCTACGTCCTGGGACCCTGCCCTCTAGTATTGTTCTTTCCAGGCCATCGTGACGCTTGATGTGACCAAAGTATGTAATTTTTCAAAACTCCTAAACTCACCTTTGTTTTTTCACTCTAGAACAAAAGTTTGCATCTCATATATATATAAACACTATTTTTGTTATTTTTAGTACCGCCCATGTGTTGCCAAGGCTGCGCAAGGAGCAAAGAATAGTAACACTGTGACCTACAAGGCCTGTTGTAAGAGGCGACCGAGGTAGGGGCCTATGGAAGCTACCCTAGTAAATAAAAAGCGTCGCAGAGGTTGGATGTGCTGGCCTACTTGTAGGCGCATAACTGCCACAACGTACAAACGCTCTTAGACTCAGATCACATACAGATCACAAAGAGTGATTTAACAAGTGGTCGGTAGGAGCGTTGGGAAGAAAAATTAGTAATAATATTATAATCATCAAATGGCGTCTGCGCCCCTACAACCATCAGTTAGATGCGCCCCCATAATCATCAGTTAGATGCGCCCCCCATACATACAAACGTTGTACATCACTGATATAGATAAATGTGCCGTTCCTCACGCCGAAAAACATCGCGTTCTTTTTTCTTCTATGCATTCCTTCTTAATTAATCTGTGATTAAGAAACAATGATCTTAGAATTAGAACAAATTATTTTTTGTTTGCGTAACATACTTCTTGTTTTCAGGATGGGGAGGAAAATAATCAAAAACGGAAGCTCGTTAACAATACTTCGTCAACACGCAAAGTTATTTTAACTATTACACACACAAAAAAAATATTTTAAAAAAATTCGGAATATTTTGTAATCGTGGCCGGTAGTGAGATCCACGCGCGATACTCGGAAACACTGACAAGAATGCCACTGTAGCTTGCGACACTGTTAACAATGAGATACCTCACGAGCAGATGTCGTCTGGAATCGACTTGGCGAATAGTGCTCGCTCTGGGCGTGACGAAGAAATTGCACCCGGAAATTTTCTTACCTAGAAATCGTTAAACTGTTATACAAACCGTGTTTCAGAATCAAGTTTTTATTCTAAAAAATCTATGTGGGTTGGATTAGATTTTTTTTTTAAAATCGTGTTAAACTGTTAGTATTATGGAAGTTTGTAACAGAGACTGAAACTGCGGGGGTGGATTGATTTGTGATTAAATCCTATACAATATAAATCGCACGACTTCGTACAACTCACTTGTGGTTTCTCTTAGCACTCGCTCAAGTATAACAGAGTTGATAACGCGTACATATTATTTACATTTCTTAAGTTTAACTTCGTCTTGACGTCTGACATTGAATTTGATCAAATAATATTTATTTATTTATGTATTTTATTTTTTATTGTTGATTAAATTCTTATATGAACTTGGCTTTCAATTCGTTAAAAATCTGGCTTATTGTTTGTGAAGATTTATTGCAATTTTATTCGGAACTTGTTGCCAGTTTGACTTCATCAACAATATTTAAAGGTAAGTTTACATTTTTTATTTCATTGTTTAATTTAGACATTTAAAAAAAAATAATTGAGACAATTAGATTATAAGCTGATATCTAGAGCTTGGAGAAAGGGGCTGAGTGTCTACGCCGGTGTTCTGAGTTCTTAAACTTGGATTCTATTAAACTATACAATTACATCTGGGCAGAATTAAGCGCTGGCGTTGTGTAGCTGTTAGAGTGCTCGCTTCACAGTATATATATATATATAGGGTACTTCTTGTAATTTTGTCGTCACACTGTTACCAGGTTGTTGCTCAGTATCGTGGTTTTCTGTTTTTTGTCTTGCGCTGCTCTAGAGCGTTGTGTGATAGTTATTGTTGCATTTTGATGGGATTCTTATATGTCCTGTCCATCTTTTTCGTGGTCTTCCTGACCGTGTACTGCTCCCCAGAAAAATGTGGTCTCTAATCGACTCAGTCTGCCGGTCCATCTACCTGTCTCTCTATGTGTCTGTCTATCTATGTGTCTTTCTATCTATGTCTCTCTCTATGTGTCTGTCTGTCTATGTTTCTGTCTATCTATGTGTCAGTCTGTCTATGTTTCGGTCTATCTATGTGTCTGTCTGTCTATGTTTCGGTCTATCTATGTGTCTGTCTATCTATGTGTCTGTCTATCTATGTGTTTGTCTATCTATGTGTGTGTCTATCTATGTGTCTCTCTATCTATGTGTCTCTCTGTCTATGTGTCTCTCTGTCTATGTGTCTCTCTGTCTATGTGTCTCTCTGTCTATGTGTCTCTCTGTCTATGTGTCTCTCTGTCTATGTGTCTTCTGTCTATGTTTCTGTCTGTCTATGTTTCTGTCTGTCTATGTTTCTGTCTGTCTATGTTTCTGTCTGTCTATGTTTCTGTCTATCTAGTTATTAATTTTTGAGTTTATATATATATCTTCTTGTCTTCACCATTTACTTTTATAGAAGAGTTGGGGGAATGATAGGGGTTGTGGTGATCTTGTCTGTGCTTGTTCTAATCCACTTTGTAAGCCGTTATTCTTTTCTTAAGGTTGTGATGCCATGCTCCATCTTTTGCGTAGTCTTCTTCTTCTGCTCTGTACTCTTATCTTGTTCAGTGTGGCTCTCTGTGGTATAAGATACAACTTCTTATATTCTTGTTCAGTGGCCTCTGTATAGATACAACTTCTTATATTCTTGTTCAGTGTGGCTCTCTGTGGTATAAGATACAACTTATCAGGTGTCCAAACCATTTCATCTGTTGTTCTTTTATGAATTGCATGATTGGTTTCACATCCAGTCTTATTCTGATTTCTTCATTACTAATTTTTAGTTTATATACGAGTATATATATATATATATAATAGAACCCTTTTTCCTTCTCTTTCTCCTCTTTTTTTTCTTCTTCTATTTCTCTTCCTATATTGTACTCAGTGAAGTGTTGGGGGAGATGTAAGCATCTCCTTCTCTTCCTCCATCGTCATGTTATTGCATGAGATAATGTGAAGCGTAACATGGACATATAGCAAGCAACATATAAAAAGTAGTACTAGTGTAAATAAGAATACCATTAAAACGACATTAAAACGACTATTAAAACGTTCATTAAAATGACTATTAAAACGACTATTATAGCGACTATTAAAACGTCTATTAAAATGAATATTAATTATCAATGGAAGCTTTTGAAACATGGTGTTACGGAAAGTTCTTAGAACATCCTGAATGCCCGGCTGCCCAGCGTGTTCGTAGCGCGATAGACGACGGGTGGCAAGTCCTCTGTGAGCGCGGGTTCAATTCCGCGGCCTGGCAGAAAAGCCACATGTTCTCCAGATTTACGGTGTTCGTGACACCGAACCGAAGAGTTACGATGTCCATGGCACCAAGCCGAAGAGCTGAAAGTTCAAGTGCTTCTGGATTGGAGAAAGAAAAAAAAGACCACCCTGAATAGAAAAGAGAAAAAAAAGGCACCCTACATGACCTACATTTCAAGAAGCATTGGATCATAATATCATGTCCCGGAAGATGAAATATTGTGACCACCGTTAAACGTCACAGTGGTTTCGTTTCGAGAAAACGGTAAAGAAAGGCATAGTTCCTGGAGTACGAGGCAGGGGACGACAAAGACGAAGATGGCAGTAGGACCTCAAAGAAACATTGAACATGACACCGGAGGAGGTGGGAGAACATGCTAGTGACAGTTTTTGATGCTGGTTGTCATAAAGGCAACGTTCTGCAAGGGACATGCCCCTACTTGAACTTGAATTAAAACGACAATTTTTACGCTGGCAAAGCTGTCTAAATGATCTACAGCAGAGGTATTGATTTGGTTGCATCGATTTCTATCCCATACAACTCATCCCCTATCCACAGAAGTAGCACACCACCTGTTGAGTGTATTGCACACAACTCCGTAGCTCCGGCAACAATCTTAGGGTTTCTGGGAAAATACTCTTGTGAACTGAACGGCTTGGTCTGAATTCAAACCATTGGAAGTTTAAAATTCATAAAAACAGTCTGAAAAGCCGCTACCCAATCACATTTTTACCATCCTCAAATTTACATTTGAGACCCTCGTCGAGTCTACGGAGCTTGTGCACTACCGTTGAGACCTCACTGACCAAGAAAGAGATCGGAGCACACATTCTTATTGACTGCAGTGGAATTATACTAATCCTATCACTCAATCAATGAGTTAAAATGTTGAAATTATTCAATTTCATTATGAAATGGGCACTGCTTTAAACACACACAAAAATTTACAGTTGTGCAGGATGCTGATCGCCTACGCTAGTATATACGATACTACACTGCTGTAATTCTATCTCTCTATCTTTCAACGATCTCTCTTATCAACTCTGAACGTAAATGCTTGAGAAACACAAATTATTGACAAAATGGGGAAACAATTTACAAAAACATCTCCAAAGGGAGACAATTTTAAAATACATACAATTATATGCAAGAACAATTAACAGAACAAACAGCCAAAAGACATGAAGAAAGTAGTACACTATAAATTTCAACACAAAATAATATACACAAAGAAACAAAATTGACACAAGAACATTTAAACAGTTGTTATTATGTTGCCCGGGGAAGAAAAATACGGAGATATTAGCATGCAGATAGGTGTATAATATGTGTGTGTAAATATCGTTGTGTATTTCATCAGTTTAGTGTATACATTCTTGGATTCTCCGAAAGGAGTTAATTCTTATTTTCATGTTTGTTGGCCTACACGATCTGATATAACCAATAAAAGGTTCGCCTTAGGTTGAAAGGGCGTGCCTCGGCTTAAAGAGGCTTAATCCCCTACTTAACAAACAAACAATCAGTTTAGTGGCTGGTTTATCTTGAATTCTCCGAAATGAATTGTTTCTAGATTGCTTCTCGGACATTTGGCAAAGATCAAAGTGTTAGTGCCCACTTGATCGCGGACAAAGGGCGGGAGCCATCATATAGCCAATAGGCAACAAAACCAAAAGTTCCGATCATCTCTTTTCCGAAATGATGAAGACGCTCGGATTTTTACACGTTTACAACGTGACCGGGTACCACCCTGTCCATCACTAAAGGGTAAGGGCCCCACAAAAAAACAGAATTGTTTCTTATTTTTCATGTGTGTTGGCCTGTCTGCTCCGAAATGACCCAAACATGGTTTTTCCTGAGGTTGAAAAAGGCGTGTCTTGGCTTAAATAGGATTGAATCCCCTACATTTACAAACAATAAGTGGCTTGCAAAAACACAATTCTTTCTTTCTCGAATCATGTTTGCCTCACAGTGTCAGGTCAAGTAGAGATTTCTAAAACGGGCCCTTGTATGCGCTTTGTAGATAGTCTCTTTCGTCGCCTCTGTGATCTCTGAGGTCCATCATTTGTGTGGTCGACCTTTGCTTTGTACCCATTGTATCGGAGCAGCATTGCTCTTTGAGGTACACTGTCTGTTGGTAATCTGCTTACGTGGCCGAATCATTTAATTTGTTGTTTCTTGATGAAGTCTAGTACTGATGTTGTACCCACTTTTTCCTGATGTCTTCATTTCTCAACCGGTCTCTTCTTGTTACACCCAACATTCTGCGTAGACACTTCATCTCTGTCGTGATATGAAAAAGACAATATGAAGATAAATTATAAATCGCACAAGATTTCAATATTTTACCACCCAAAAAATGTGGAAAAAATACTGTAATGACTAAGAATTGCCTTCATTGCATCTCTCATATAGGTCACCATGTCTCCGTAGTAACAACAATACTATGGATCTCTGGGGGGAAAAAAACTCCCTTGTGAACCGAACGAGATTCTAACCCACGGCTTTCATATAACACAAGTCAAACGTCTTGATAATGTCGTCACAAAGACCGCCATTTTGAAATACATCGTGACCTACTTTCATAACAAGGCCACAGACACACGATTTAATATTATGAAAGGCATCCATAATAAGTTGTACAACCTTTAAAAAAAATGTATAATAATAATAAAAACAAGATTCCATACAATATTTCGTCAGAAAACCACCCCCGCGTCAGACAAAAACAATAATAATTCATTTTTATGGCGTCATTTTTCAGGGAATCTCACCTCGAGACGTGACGAAATTCTACAAATTATGGAATCCTTCATTCCTTATTTAGCTAATCATGGCATCCATGATGGGGTCTAACTTAAAGACCAAAGTACTGAGTGTGGAAATTTCTTGAAACTTAAGTCATAGTTAAGGTTTACAAACACAGATTTCTTGTCACGAAATTGATAACTTGCGAAGTAAATGAATTATGATTCGAATCCCATTTGATCCTGGTATTGGAAGCGAGACACTATAATTAGCATCAAAGGGCAGTAACTAGTATTAAACTATCGAAAGAATGTAGTAATATGACGTAATCTGATCATCATTTGTTACCTCCCATTGAGAAATACTTTTTTTTTTTTATGTCATATATAAGTCTGAAGGTCGAGGCTGCTACTCTGTTGATCTTTAGTAATGCCCTGGGCCTTCGTTTTATGTCCGCAGCCTTTTCAGATTTTAGTATGTTAAATGCATAAGGATGATGAACATTTGTAAGTATTTTATTCTAATTTTAATGTATATTTGTCCGGGCTTCGGCTTTGCAGTCTATTCTTATTGAATGTCAACTGTCAAGTGTTCTTTAAGTGCTCAGCTTGAACATTAGGGGAGTGTCTACTTTTTATCGTTCATCGTCGATATGCATAAGAACTCTAGTTACGAGATCTCACTTTAGAGGTTTTCTGTTCGATTCTCACTGAAGCATATTTTTAAAGCGATTCTTCTTCTTCTTCTTTGCGTTCGGTTTCGTATGCTCGTCTAAATCATGAGATGGGTTGCCTCTATGAAACTGCATGTCAGTTGGAGTTCTTCGAGAGTTCCCATAGCTTGGTCTGTAAGCTTTGTTCATGAGGCCATGTTTCATTTCGTTGGTGTATGTATGATGGACATGACTGCAGGATGTGCTCTGGAGTCTGTGTTTCTGTCTGGCATGCACACTGTGCAGTCTGAGCAGGCTTTATTCTGTGCATGTGATTGTTGAGCCTGCAAGTGACCTGTTCTTAGGCGAAAAATTGTTGTGTGCTGTTTTCTGTTTAGTCTGCTGATGGGATCTTGTATCCAGGATCTCAATAAAAGCGAGATTCAATTTCTAGTACTATTTGAGACGGGCGATAAAATCGTGTTCTCATGTGTCCCATGTTTACTTTGAGCATGTAAATGGTATCAGACAGTAAAAGAACCATTGAAATAGAACATTTTCAATGCTACATATAGTCAAAAGTGTAGTGCCCACTTGTTCGCGACCAAAAGGTGGGAGTCTTCACAGAGCCAATAGGCAACTAAACACATTTAATCAAATTCCGATCAGCCCTCATTCGAAAGAATGACAACGCTCAGAGTTTTTACACGTTTCACGTGTACCTGGGTACTCCCGCTGCTGGACATGCCGGGTAAGGGTCCAGTTTAAAAAAAAACCTGACATGGAAGTAAACAGAGAGCGTTTCAGTGCAACATTGAGACAATCCTGATGGATGAAAATCAGAACGAAAGTTCTGCAGTGCTACATAGAGTTAATACTGAGTATAGAAGTTAGAAAGAGATATCTTCAGTGCTACATAGAGTTAATACTGAGTATAGAAGTTAGAAAGAGATATCTTCAGTGCTACATAGAGTTAATACTGAGTATAGAAGTCAGAAAGACAGGTCTTCAGTGCTACATAGAGTTAATACTGAGTATAGAAGTTAGAAAGAGATATCTTCAGTGCTACATAGAGTTAATACTGAGTATAGAAGTCAGAAAGACAGGTCTTCAGTGCTACATAGAGTTAATACTGAGTATAGAAGTTAGAAAGAGATATCTTCAGTGCTACATAGAGTTAATACTGAGTATAGAAGTCAGAAAGAGATATCTTCAGTGCTACATAGAGTTAATACTGAGTATAGAAGTTAGAAAGAGATATCTTCAGTGCTACATAGAGTTAATACTGAGTATAGAAGTTAGAAAGAGATATCTTCAGTGCTACATAAAGTTAATACTGAGTATAGAAGTCAGAAAGACAGGTCTTCAGTGCTACATAGAGTTAATACTGAGTATAGAAGTCAGAAAGACAGGTCTTCAGTGCTACATAGAGTTAATACTGAGTATAGAAGTTAGAAAGAGATATCTTCAGTGCTACATAGAGTTAATACTGAGTATAGAAGTTAGAAAGAGATATCTTCAGTGCTACATAGAGTTAATACTGAGTATAGAAGTTAGAAAGAGATATCTTCAGTGCTACATAGATTTAATACTGAGTATAGAAGTTAGAAAGAGATATCTTCAGTGCTACATAGAGTTAATACTGAGTATAGAAGTAAAAAAGACAGGTCTTCAGTGCTACATAGAGTTAATACTGAGTATAGAAGTTAGAAAGAGATATCTTCAGTGCTACATAGATTTAATACTGAGTATAGAAGTTAGAAAGAGATATCTTCAGTGCTACATAGATTTAATACTGAGTATAGAAGTTAGAAAGAGATATCTTCAGTGCTACATAGATTTAATACTGAGTGTAGAAGTTAGAAAGAGATATCTTCAGTGCTACATAGATTTAATACTGAGTATAGAAGTCAGAAAGAGATATCTTCAGTGCTACATAGAGTTAATACTGAGTATAGAAGTTAGAAAGAGATAACTTCAGTGCTACATAGAGTTAATACTGAGTATAGAAGTCAGAAAGACAGGTCTTCAGTGCTACATAGAGTTAATACTGAGTATAGAAGTCAGAAAGAGATATCTTCAGTGCTACATAGAGTTAATACTGAGTATAGAAGTCAGAAAGAGTGGTCGTTAGTGCTACATAGAGCTAATACTAAAGTACTGAAGACAGAATGTAGAAAAATGTAAAAGAAGAGTTAACCATATAACAAAAACACTGACATATTAAATCAACAAGTAAAGACTAACAAATCACTGTTCTTTAAAAGTGTATTCACAAAATAAAATTCCTTAAAATTTGTATCATTCTTAAAATTACATTGTTGACCCTCGCCGCTAGCACAGAGTTCGTACACTGTCGTTGAGATCTTACTGTGTAAGACAGAGATCAAACAGCACATAGTTATAAATTAAAGTGTAATGATGATGATCTTATCAATCAATTCATCAATCATTCGTATGTCACATTTCCATCACCAAATAAATACTCTTACTGTGTTTTTCTAAATTACTTACTAAACCAACGTATCTGACAAAATTTCTTCTTCAGGTGAAAACATATCTTTTATTATTAACTACAAGTAACAGCATTTAAAAAAATATATCACTAAATTATTTCTATTGTGCTTCTTCACCCTTCGCCCCTAGGGAGGCATATGTCTACAACCAAGGCTTTCTAAGTCCTCCTATCCAACGCTATTTTTTCCAGATCTCTCCATTCTCTTCCCATTTTCTTGCATTTCATCTCAGACTCCCGTCTCCAGGTGTTCATGGGTCAAATTATTACTAAAACCTTCACAAATGTCAAATCTCGGGAGTAAAATATGATAAAATAAAGTTATTAGTTATTGGTGAACGATAGAAGAAAACTAGTCACAACAGAGATACAGAATACTGGGAGTATCAAGAAGAGACCGGCACCGATATGACTGGAACTCGATCTCCCCTACACTGGGATCAGGGATCACTTGGTACAGAAGACCGCACTCTTTGTCTTGTGTCTTAAAAAACCCCAAAAACACTTAGTTATACAGAACACAAAATAAGCTAAAACGACGTTTCGTATAGATGGTCATCCACAGTTTTACTGAAGTTTCCCACATTATCATATCTGTAAAGTGAGAAAAACTGTAAGACTACAGAAGAAATCATTCGAGAGGGGAAAAACAAACCCACATAAACTTAAAAACGGTAAAAACATGTAAATTAGTTTCTGACCTACTTCTAACTAGGTCAACAAAATGTTAAACTATGTTTCGTTAATTTGTTCCGGAACCTGAATTAGTTGTGGCAGTACTGTTAAATTATGTTACGTTAATTTGTTTCGGAAGATGATGTTGTGGTAATGTTAAACTCTTGCTTCAATAATTTGTTCCGGAATATATAGTTATTATCAAAATATTGATAAATTAATTTCGTTAATTTGTTCCGGTTCGGAAGTAGTTTTTAAAAATATTTCCGGTTTTCTTCCCGTAAATTGCCGGAAATGTTACACTCCTAGTGTTTAAACGATTTAGATTTATCTGTTAGCAATTGTAATAATTGCAGCAATTTAATGTCACACATTTTTTACGGTTTTTCCTCTCCACAGGAATAGGTGTAGTATTGACACGGAGTTGGCAAACCTATCCCAGTATCCGGTTGGAGGTGAAGACATCGTGATATTTCAAACTTTACCTCAATCTAATTTGCTGAACTTCTACGAATTGATCTGCGCAGATAATGTATCTGCTCTTTGCTAACATCGTTGCTTTGTCATACTTGCTTCCAACAGCCTGGAGCAGTGGTAAGTAGCATTTAAGAAATTCTTAAACGTTGCTGGAGAGAGAAAAAAATGGCAGCATGTGACTAATTATGTAAAGGAAGATCGTCACGTTGGCTGGCGTATGAGATCATTGATTGCCACAAACGTCTGTTTTTAATTCTGAATATAAGTTCCGATATTATCATTCTTCCGTGCCATGAAGTTAGATTCCTCAGAATTGTTTCTCTCTCTCTCTCTCTCTCTGTCTCTCTCTAGCTCTCTCTGTACAAACATCTGTTTTTACTTCTGAGTGGTTACGGGGCCCAAATTTGGGGTGTAAAGAATAGAACCACTGTTACCTGCCACACATGTCGTAAGAGGCGACTAAGGAGGTTTGGCTGAATCGGATGCATGTGTCCTAAACGTGTAAAAGTCTATGTGTTTAGGGCCTACCAAACCAATGTGCAACGTATACACGTTCTTGGCAAAGATCAAACATATCACAAAGAGTGATTAAAATTGATCGTAAAGAACGAACGAGAAGAAGAAGAAGAAGAGTTCTGAATATAAGTTACGATGTTGTCATTCTTCCGTGCCATGAAGCAAAGCTGCTGAGAATTATCTCTGTCGACCTCGGTCTCGGCCACTAATTTTAACGGTTGTCACTAAGTTTTTTTGTTTTGTTTTTCTTTTTCTTTTTTCTTTCGTCGCTTCAACTCAAACGAAGTTTCATCTCTGAAACTGATTTTTGCGTGAAAATCTGTTTTTCCAATTTCTTACAATGGCAACAGCGTGCACATAGTAAATTACTTTACACTGGCAGCCGTGTGCTCAATGTACTCGTAATTAGTATTCCTCGCCATACAGGCAGATTTTCTCCGACTTCAGAGGTACTCACGTTATCGTCCTGAGTAAGACCAGGGGACACGAACAAATGCCGGACAGTAGGTTCGAACCCGAGCTATGAGGCGTCTCACAGCTAGCAGGCCGAGCTACTATCAACTACTCTATGCAGTCCCCCTGTCACTAAGTAATTTAAACCTTTTACATTAGATATTAATTTCACTGGAGCCGTTGTTGTTTCTGACTCTCACTCGATGATACGGAAGATCCAGAATGATTGGTTGCTGTATTAGTGGACATCATCTATAGAGATTTCTAACCTTCAGAGACTCTCGTGGATCTACTGCCCTCGTCATGTGGGTGTTAGTGGCAAACGAGAGAACTTAGGATTCCTAGTTTCGGATTTGGATTTTAGAATTGATAAAGGGTATGTTCTTGGGTCTATTTGCCCCCTACTGTTGATGAGGACACTAAAATTGATTGATTCAATCCCGTAATTTTGGGAGTTTAGAATTACACATTGTACAAGTAGAACTGGATGCATGAGGGGCTGAGAGAGGAGTGTTTAACCAGCGAGCCACAAAAACGATCAGTATGCATACTCTTCGATATCTGTTGGGGGAGACTGAGCACCTATGGGTCTGACTGGAGTCCTGTAACTTCAGTTCAATAACCAATAACTAATTCTTCTACAAGGGAGAGAAGTACAGACGAATTTATTTTACAGCTAGAAATATATTTTGTTGGAAAAAAGAAATATTGCGAGATGGAAATGGATTTCTGTATTCAAATGTCTTTTTGTCTTCACGACCTATCCATATCTAGATGAAGTGAGTATTGATTTGTTCAGTTACTAGAGAAAAGTACGTGCAAATGTATTGTTTGCAGATGAATGTTTTCAATGTCGGCATTCTGAGCTGGTTGTTTCCCTTGGTTTTAGTACAGACAAGAAGGTAGCCATCTTGGGAAAATAGCTTTGGGGAAGTCTGGGGTTGTAGTTTGCTGTAAATGTGTTTAACAGGATGTATGATGGTCTACTCTATAGTGGTATAGTAATGTGTTTGTAAGGATTGTGAAGAGGTCTGACGTCGTGAAGAGTTAATGGAAGTTGTATCTTTGTTTTTCTTTTCTGGACAACTCAGAATATGTGAATAAAGAGAGCAAGTAAAGAAGAGACCAGTTTAGAAATGAAGACATCAGGGAAACGTGGTACAATATCAGTACTGAACTTCATCAAGAAACAACAAATTAAATGGCTCGGTCATATAAGCAGATTACTAAAAGACAGTACGTCATTTCTACTCTGATGCATTGGATACGAAGCAAAAGGTTGTTCACGCAAAAGCTGGATCTCAGAGATAACAGCGGCGGTGAAAGACACTATGTAGGATGCGCACACAAAAACTAGTTCTAGAAATCATCTTCTTATCCTGAAGAGATATCCTGAAGAGATATACTAAAGAGATATCCTGAAGAGATATACTGAAGAGATATCCTGAAGAGATATACTGAAGAGATATCCTGAAGAGATATACTAAAGAGATATCCTGAAGAGATATCCTGAAGGCACAACAGGATTGGAGAAAAGAAAGTAGTGCAGAAAATTGGGATCAAATATTTTGTCAACATAGTATTAGAGTAGATGATGTGTCGGCCTCGCACTTCGTATCAGATAACTGGAAGTACGATCGAGAGAGAGAGAGAGAGGAGAGAGATTACTGGAAGTACAATCGAGAGAGAAAGAAGAGAGATATTACTGGAAGTCACGATAGATCGATCGAGAAAGAGAGAGATTATTGGAAGTACGATCGAGAGAGAGAGAGAGATTACTGGAAGTACGATCGAGAGAGAGAGAGATTACTGGAAGTACGATCGAGAGAGAGAGAGATTACTGGAAGTGAAAAGAAAGTCAAAAAACCAGGAGAATTGACTTCATTGCACCGGATGTTACCCCATTTGACTCGGTCCATCTCCACAGAGCTGGCACACCATTTGCTGAACGTATTGGACAGAAAGAGAGGAAAGATAGACATGTTGAATAGAGAAGGGCATTCATTTATTATTAGCTACTGTACCTACGACAAAGCACTTCAAGTAGACCTATAGGGATTTAGTCTCCCTCAGCAGATGTCGAAGAGTATGCATACCATGTGGGAAACTGATAGAATTTGGGTATTGTACCTATTGAGCTTGGATGTGGTGCTATTTGATCCGGCACTAAAAGAGTTTTGATGTGACACTGAAGGAACGTGGGTGTTGCACTGATGGAAATTGGTTGCAGCGCTGTTTGAGCTAGGGTACGGAAACGTGGAACTTGATGTAGCACAAATGAAACTTGCGTGTCACATTGATGGAACTTGGGTGTGGCACTGATGGAACTTGGGTGTGGCAATGATGGAACTTGTGTATGGCACTGATGGAAATTGGGTTTGGCACTGATGGAATTTGATGTGGCACTGATTAGCGTAGGTATGTCACTGATGGAACTCGGGTGTAGCACTGACGGAACTTGGCTGTGGCACTGATGGAACTTGGATGTTGCACTGATGGAACTTAGGTGTGGCAGAAATGGAACTTGGGTGCGGCACTGATGGACCTTGGGTGTAGCATAAATGGAACTTGTATGTGACTAAATTGCTACTTGGACGTGGCACAAATAAAACTTGGGCGTGGCACTGATGTCTGCTGTCAAAACGACACTTACTTTTACCTCTGAAGTTGTAGAAGCCCGCCTGTATAGCGAAGGACACCAATAAAATGGTAAGCAGGATTCACGCAAAAATCAGTTGGAAGTGCCATCCCAGGTGACATGACTACTCCTGAATTCATAGCGGACGAGCGCAGAAGAAGAAGAAGAAGAAGCCACTTATAAAAAGCTGTTTATATTATATATATACTGTTGTGATTATATATATAAATATCATTATGTAATTTTCAAAATATCATATAACTCAGTAATATTCAAATAGAGGTATCGATATAAAAACCTCCAGTAATATTCAAATAGAGGTATCGATATAATACTCAGTAATATTCAAATAGGGGTATCGATATAATACTCAGTAATATTCAAATAGAGGTATCCATATAATACTCAGTAATATTCAAATAGGGGTATCGATATAATACTCAGTAATATTCAAATAGGGGTATCGATATAATACTCAGTAATATTCAAATATAGGTATCGATATAATACTCAGTAATATTCAAATAGAGGTATCGATATAATACTCAGTAATATTCAAATAGAGGTATCGATATAATACTCAGTAATATTCAAATAGAGGTATCGATATAATACTCAGTAATATTCAAATAGAGGTATCGATATAACAGTAATATTCAAATAGAGGTATCGTTATAATACTCAGTAATATTCAAATAGAGGTATCGGTATAATACTCAGTAATATTCAAATAGAGGTATCGATATAATACTCAGTAATATTCAAATAGAGGTATCGATATAATACTCAGTAATATTCAAATAGAGGTATCGATATAATACTCAGTAATATTCAAATAGATGTATCGATATAACAGTAATATTCAAATAGAGGTGATATAATACTCAGTAATATTCAAATAGAGGTATCGATATAACAGTAATATTCAAATAAAGGTATCGATATAACAGTAATATTCATATAGAGGTATCGATATAACAGTAATATTCAAATAGAGGTATCGATATAATACTCAGTAATATTCAAATAGAGGTATAGATATAATACTCAGTAATATTCAAATAGAGGTATCGATATTATACTCAGTAATATTCAAATAGAGGTATCGATATAATACTCAGTAATATTCAAATAGAGGTATCGATATAATACTCAGTAATATTCAAATAGGGGTATCGATTATGCCAGAGCCACATATACAATTTCAGATTTAGCTTCCGGTACCCTTTCATTAAGATGATATGTTAGATTATATTTCACGTGGTATCGGTATCGACATTTCATTGTCACGTCGTTGTAATCGATATATCGAGTTATTACTTCTATCTGTCTGTCTGTCTGTCTACATGCGCATTGCAGTTAACAAAGCACATTGTGCATTGCAGTTAACAAAACACATTACCTATTGCAGGTAGCGACACACATTGCAATTAACAAAACACACTGCACATTGTAGGTAGCAAAACACCACCACAGACTTAGATAGGATTGTACTACCCAAAATTCATACACAATCCTCATACACAATCCTCATACACAATCATCATACACAATCATCATACACAATCCTCATACACAATCATCATACACAATCATCATACACAATCCTCATACACAATCCTCATACACAATCCTCATACACAATCCTCATTCATACACAATCCTCATACACAATCCTCACACACAATCCTCATACACAATCCTCATACACAATCCTCATACACAATCCTCACACACAATCCTCATACACAATCCTCACACACAATCCTCATACACAATCCTCATACACAATCCTCATACACAATCCTCACACACAATCCTCATACACAATCCTCACACACAATCCTCATACACAATCCTCATACACAATCCTCATATGTGCTAGCTGCAAATGCAAATCGTAGCATATTCTTTACAAAACTTCGCCACCAACCACAGTAAATTAGTTGTCAATTTTTCTAGTACTACTTATACGTTATGGAGTTGCAATTGTTTTCTGAACAGTGAGGTCTATTTTTAACGTTCGTAAAAATCCACGGCTAATAAATTTTCTTCTAAACTGCCGGTCGCGGAGTTTGAACCAGGTACGCTTAGGTTGTGATTGAGCTCACTACTGCCTACGCTACATCCGCCTACTACCTACTACTATATTTGCTAGCTATTCATTACTCATTTATTGCTCATTTCTCTTTCTTTCTCCGTATACCTTTCTCTTTGTGTGTGTCTCTCTCTCTTTTCACTCCTCTCTCTCTCTCATTCCCGTTCTCTAAAACATGGTCTAAAGGAGCAGAAAAGACTTCACTGCACCGGGTTTCTCCCATATGGCTTCGTCTCTCGCGGCAGAAATGACACGCCACTTACCGAGAGTGTTGCATAAAGCACGAACTCCGTAGCTTCAGCAACAATCAGAATTCTGGAGGATGGCAGAACAAGATATGTCCAAACTTTCCACCGTCCCTACAAGTTGTCTGCGAAAGATCTTACACGTGTTCTGACCAAACACTATCTCTAACCAAGAACTGTTTGCACAGTGTAAGCAAGAGAATATGAGCATCATCATCCACAAGATAATCTGGAGATGGATCGGACATGTGATACGCATGGAGACTAAATGTCACGAAAACTGCACTGAGATGGATACCAGAGGGTAAACGAAAATGTAGAAAACCCAAAACGATTTGGCGGAGAACGGTAGAACAAGAACTGAAAGAAATGAAATCTAGCTGGAACACAATACAGGGGAGGGGGTCTCTGTGGCGTAGAGATTAGGGGCTCATCTCTCGTTCCATAGGTACTTGGTTCGCTCCCTCTAGGAGCATCGGCATCCCTGATCTCAGTGTAGGTCACATCGAGTTCACAGTCCTATCAGAGACGGACGATAAAACGTAGATCCCGTTCTCAACTTGAGCACGTAACAGAACCCATGGCAGTGTAACCACAAGAAGAGCAGGCTGGAAAGTCGCTGCCCTGGCAAAATTCATTAAAAAGATTAAAAAATAAAAAGTTCTACAAAAATATTTTTACCATCTTCACATTTACATGGGGAACCTTCTCTATTCTAGAAATCGCGTACTACCGCCGAGATCTTCATGTGTAAGAAAGAGTTCGTTTCACACATGGTTAATCACTGAAGTGCAGTGATGATAGTCCTATCAATCAATTAATCAACAGAGGACGACCAAGAATAGAGAGAGGGGCGTGCATTTGTTGCAGCATAGGGGCGCCACAGACTAAATAGACAGAATAATGAACCGACTGTTAGGGATTTGAACACATGACATCAGTGATCAATGCTAGTTTTGTGTCGACATATAAACATCCACCCCAGATATCTCCTCCCAAACACTTTCCAATTAGTCGCACATTTTTACCTCACTTCCTTCGCTTCTTGAAATCCACATCCCTCACACTCTCATTGAACAATCCGTCACTTCAGTTTTACCCCCCATTCAGACAAAATAAACTAGCCCATCAAAACAGCCAATAAAAACGCTTCACTTACTTGAAGCGCTGAAGAAGTACTCTTTACTTTGACGTCAATATTTACTTGCCGAAATGAAATTCTTCATAGGAAGATTGCGGAAGACTGCTTTTTACGATTACAGCGCTGCGCTCGTGACCTCTATATGACAAGGTTATTCAATTTACAAATACAATATCTCATTTCTGATGTCAAAGTTGAGACTAAGAAAAGCTGAAGGAATCGAAGAAAAGACAAAATACAATAAAACGTTTGAAATGTGTTTAAAAGCAAAATGCCGTTTCTAGCGCGTTGGACAACGGGTGAAAAGCCCGATGTGAGTGCGGTTAAATTCCGCGAGCTGGCAGAAAAGCCACAGGTTCTCCAGATTTACGGTGTTCGTTGCACTGAACCCAAGGGTTACAATGTCCATCACCCGACTGGTTACCGGGGGCAACATTTGGGGTGTACAGAATAGAACCACTGTTACCTATCACGCATGTCGTTAGAGGCGACTAAGGAGGTTTGGCTGAAATAGGATGCACATGTCCTAAACGTGTAGAAGTCTATGCGTTTAGGGCCTAACAAACCAATGTGCAACGTATAGACATTCTTGGCAAAGATCAAACATATCACAAAGAGTGATTCAAATTGGTTGTAAAGAACGAACGCAAAGAAGAAGAAGATAATTACCATGACAGCTAGCGGAATAGCTGAAAGTTCTGGATCGGGGAAAAAAGCTATCCTTACTGCTTGTAATACCGCTTTTAGGGCTGTGTAGGACAGGGGGACGAGCTTGAGGAATTTAATGGACGTATAACTAGTGCAGTCGACGCTAAGCTGTTCATGTTAAGATTTTTATTTATGCCCCCAACAGAAACATTCATTGACCTTATTATTAGTTATTGGTTACTAAACTGACGTCATTGCACTCCTGGCAGAACCATAAGTGCCTAGTTTCATAAATTGTGTCTTTCGTCGCCTCTGTTATCTCTGAGGTCCACCTTTTTCATGGCCGTCCTTCTGCTTTGTATCTAATGTTGCAAGCAACTTTGCTCATTGTCTGTTGTTGGTAATCTGCTTATGTAGCAGAACCATTTCGATGATTGTTTCTTGATGAAGTCTAGTACTGATGATGTACACACATTTTTCCTGATGTCTTCATTTCTAAACCGGTCTCTTCTTGTTACCCTCAGCATTCTGCGTAGGCACTTCATCTCTGTCGGGACTAGTTTTCTTCTATCATTTAATGTCAGCGTCCAGCTTTGGCACTGGAAACTTAGAGCTATGATTTAGTTTATTTAATTTCCTTATGTATATCTGTGTTCTTGAAAAAAGAAATAGTCGAAACGTCATATTTTTGTTAGTTTTATGATTTAATTGTTCATTTTTCTTGCTTATGTGACACCATACAAACGTGTTTTTGTCCTAAAACGTCAATTTATTAACTATCACCGTAGTCTCTTCTAGATTTTACCCAGATCCGATCTGATCCGGTCTGACCATCTCAGATTTGTAGGCTTTCGTACATCGCCTGATTAAATATTGTTCAAATTTGAATGAAATATTGTCCATATTTGAATTAAATATTGTCAAAATTTGAATTAAATATTGTCCAAATTTGAATTAAGTATTGTCCATATTTGAATTAAGTATAGTCCATATTTGAATTAAGTATAGTCCATATTTGAATTAAGTATTGTCCAATTTGTATTAATATTGTCCAAATTTGAAATAAGAATTGTCCAAATTTGAATTAAGTATTGTCCAAATTTGAATTAAGTATTGTCCAAATTTGAATTAAGTATTGTCCATATTTGAATTAAGTATTGTCCATATTTGAATTAAGCTATTGTCCAATTTGAATTAAGTTTGTCCATATTTGAATTACAAATATTGTCCAAATTTAAATTAAGATTGTCATTTGTATTAAGTATTGTCCATATTTGTATTAAGTATTGTCCATATTTGTATTAAGTATTGTCCATATTTGTATTAGGCAGGGTCACAAATTTATGTAAGTAATGGTTTTCTTTTAATGAGCAATAATTCAGACCAATGTCTGCAACACTTCTGGCACCAATTCATCAACAACTGTACAAACTCATCGATTTCCAATCTCGTTATCCTTCCGATCATCATTCAAACTTGTTCTTGTGTAAGGAGTCCTCCCAGGGGACTGGGGTAGATCCGTGCTTAAGACAGCCAAGAGTTCCGGAGTAAGTGGGGTGGGGGTATCTGGATAAATAAATGAAAAAGAAAGATAGAATTAGGATATACATGTAGAATAGATTGATGATATAAAGATATGCAAGAAGATAGACATATTGAAGATATACTCGTTACAGAAATGTGTTGAATAAATTGGACAGACAAACAGACAGAAAGACAGAAGAGAGAGAGAGAGAGAAGATGATATATATATATATATATATATATATATATATATATATAGAGAGAGAGAGAGAGAGAGAAGACAAGAGGGAAAGACAGATGATACATATATATAGAGAGAAAGAGAAAGACAGGGAGGGAAAGACAGATGATATATATAAGAAAGAAAGACAGATGATATATATATATAGAGAGAAAAGAGAAAGAGGAAAGACAGATGATATATATATAGAAAGAGAAAGACAGATGATATATATATATAGAGAGAGAGAGAGAGATAAAATGGTGTGATATTATAAAAAAGACTGAAAGACAAGTAGATTCAGTGAAGAGATGAGAGTTATTTAAGATAGAAAGATAGAAGTAATAGATATGTTGAATACAAAAAAACAAAGAATGAAACTGTGGTTATTGCCTGTAGTATTGCGTTTTAAGACGGTGTAGGGATAGGTGGGGACGAGAGCCTGATGAATTTAATGGCCGCATAACTTGTGCAGTAGCCGTGAAACTGTTCAGGTTATGATTTGTCTGTTATGCCCCCGACAGAAAAAAATCTTTGGTATGACAGGCTAATAAACGAATGGAAAAGACAGATGGGCAATTAGACAGACAAAATACTCGACAGACATTTAAGCAGAGAGACGGGATAGATCGTTGGATAGAAGAACAGAGTTGGAATTAATTTATAGTATAATAGATAGAGGTTAAAAAAAAAGACGTCTGGTCTAGATCAGAGCTAGGGACTGGACTTTATATATGTTTACTAGAACACTGCAAGCTTTTTTGCAATTTTACACAATTATGTGAGTCTATGGTTATTTATTGGTGAAAATATTGATAATATTGATATTCCTTATTGTTAAACTTAACTTGTTGCATAATATAACTTCGAGTTAACATTTTGTGTTGATTTTAAAATGAATTTGTCTATATACACCAATATTGGAATGCAAGGTTGCGTGGCGTAGTTGTGGTCTGATTTTCCATAATTCTTACCTTAGTCCGCAGGCCTATAAGTTTATAGTTGGCTCTGGTAGGATGGCGACGTCCTGTCAAAGATATGCCACGTTTTTTATTTTCATGACTAAATCATAGGATTGGCAATTTATACACATATATACATCATTTATACACATATATACATCATTTATACACATATATACATCATTTATACACATATATACATCATTTATACACATATATACATCATTTATACACATATATACATCATTTATACACATATATACATCATTTATACACATATATACATCATTTATACACATATATACATCATTTATACACATATATCATCATACTATAATCATTTATACACATATATACATCATTTATACACATATATACATCATTTATACACATATATACATCATTTATACACATATATACATCATTTATACACATATATACATCATTTATACACATATATACATCATTTATACACATATATACATCATTTATACACATATATACATCATTTATACACATATATACATCATTTATACACATATATACATCATTTATACACATATATACATCATTTATACACATATATACATCATTTATACACATATATACATCATTTATACACATATATACATATCAATGAACTATGAACTATGAAGGATTGGCAATTTATACACATATATACATATCAATGAACTATGAACTATGAAGTATTGGCAATTTATACACATATATACATATCAATGAACTATGAACTATGAAGGATTGCAATTTATACACATTATACATATTTATACACATATATACATCATTTATACACATATATACATATCAATGAACTATGAACTATGAACTATGAACTATGAACTATGAAGGATTGGCAATTTATACACATATATACATATCTATGAACTATGAACTATGAAGGATTGGCAATTGTTTATCAATTTCTTTATTCTTTCTCCTGTCTTCTTTCATTATCTTTCTCCAACGTATTATTTTGTTTCTCTTTCTAGCACGATTTCTGTTTTTTTATCCGTAGCTAATTGTTTTTCCTCAATTTTTCTCATTTTTATTTTCACTTTCGAATATAAAAAAAAAAAAAAATTTTTAACAACTTTTTTTTTTTTTAAACCCATAATTCATCAAATTTGACTTACCGTTTCAGGTCACATGACTAACTTCCAGCACTTGTTTACGCGCATGCCACAACTCATGCTGACTGAGAGGCCAGCGCACGTCATCCATAACTTTACCGATATTGAGACCTGTGCCAGCTTCTGCGTTCGTCAAAGTGACTTTGATTGCAAATCATTTGATGTGGACAACAAACACAGAACTTGTAAACTTTACAACACGACACATGAGAAAGGAAAGTCCTTCCTTGTGGAGTCTGCCTATACGGACCATTACAGAAGTGAGTTACTTTTTTCTTAATATCTAGGTCAAAGGTTAGTTAATTTTAGCTTGGGAATTCCTTCAATATAAACATTATTACGTAATAATGACGTCATACCTGTTAGATGAAGCACAGCCGACTTTAATATTGGGCCGCATAACTGACCGGGAATCCCTGATATAGTTTCTGTTGAGGGGCCGGAGTTTATATATGTTTGATAGAGCACTGCAAGCTTTTTTGCAATTTTACTCAATTCTGTGAGTCTATGGTTATTTATTGGTGAAAAATATTGATAATATTGATATTCCTTATTGTTAAACTTCACTTGTTGCATAATATAACTTTGATTTAACATGTTGTGTTGGTTTTAAAATGTATTCGTCTATATACAACAATACCGGAATGCAAGGTCACGTGACCGGTTGTGGTCTGATTTCCTATAATTTTTTCTAGACTCTGCCTGCCGTATGAGTTTATCGTTGGCGTGGATGAAGACACTAATATTGACGCTGAATCCATCCAAACATTAAAGGAGATGCAAGGATTTCAGGAGATTGTTGTGCAATGTATGCCTGAGATGCAATGATTTCAGGAGATTGTTGTGCAATGCATGCCTGAAATGCAATGATTTCAGGAGATTGTTATGCAATGCATGCCTGAAATGCAATGATTTCAGGAGATTGTTGTGCAATGTATGCCTGAGATGCAATGATTTCAGGAGATTGTTGTGCAATGCATGCCTGAAATGCAATGATTTCAGGAGATTGTTGTGCAATGCATGCCTGAGATGCAGAATGAAGAGTGTATTTCCTCTTCTTCCTCTTCTTCCTCTTCTTCCTCTTCTTCCTCTTCTTCCTCTTCTTCCTCTTCTTCCTCTTCTTCCTCTTCTTCGAACGCTCCATATTGACCACTTGTTAAACCCCTCTTTATGATTTGTAGATGATCTGAGCCTAAGAGTGATTTTAATTGTACCAGTTATGCGCCTCACAAGTAGGCCAGCACATTCTATTTCTGTGACTTTTTTATTTACTAGGGTAGCTTTCCTAGGCCCCTACCTTAGTCGTCTCTTACGACATGCCTTACAGGTCGCAGTGTTACTATTCTTTGCTCCCCTTTAGGGCTCTGGAAACACACGTGGGAGAGTGTATTTAAATTAGTGAGCCACAGAACCATCATTATGCATATCCTTCGAAGTATGATGGTGGAGACTGAGCACCTAAAGGTCTGTCTTCAGTCCTATGACGTCAATTCAGTAACCAATGACTGTTGACTACGTCAGAGTAACTATCATGAAAGTCTGGAACCGTTAAAAAAAATAATCAATAATCAGGCCCGGATACATCACTCCATCCCATAAACTCATTTATGTCACTACAGGCCAACCGTCTACTCAATAATGAACAACTTGGGGTCTGTAGTAACAAGGTTACTAAACATCAGAAGTGACCATCACTGACAAATCAGAGCTTACCACCAGAAAGTCGAAGGCGAGCATTACTTTAAACAACTTGCCAGGAGATGGGTGAGACGATGAGTGAAAGCTGGTAATAGCTACAAGAGCCCTTTGGCTACATTTTCTGAACATAATTGCTACTTCCGTTGATGTAACTAACACAATTATATAAAGGAAACTTCCGCTATCTTGTTGTGGCACAGGACATTTTTAAGTCATCGTCAGATTGGGCGCACACATCAAAGGGACAGAGGTTATTGGTTCGACGCCCCAGCACTCTCGACAGATCTATAGGTGCTCAGTCTTACCAATAGATGTCGAAGGATATGTCCATGTGACTTGCTGGTTAAGCATACTTCTCTATGCTTATCAGGCATTCAGTTCTACTTGTGCAAAGAGTAATTCTAAACTCCTTAAATCACTGGATCAATTCATCATCTATTCTGGTGTCTTCATCCAACAAGCAGTCATGAAGAGACCAAAGAACATCTCTGTTATCCATCATGATCCCCCTGACTGTGTAACAAACTCTTTACTATATTGCTCAGCAACATGGACAGCCTACTCAAGGCAAGAGAGAAGACTTAACATCGTTCACATTTGATACCTCCGCAAGATTATGAACATCAGGTGGTACAAGATAACCAACTCTGAAGTACTGCAACGTGCAAACTTGCCTTCCATCATGGACATGCTCAGCAGTAGAAGAATGAGATGGTTAGGACATGTGAGAAAAATGGACAATAGACTCATACCACAACAAGTATTGTTGTTCTGTGAATTTTCTGAAGAGAAGAGGCTTCAAGACCAGCCATTTCATGCAAGCTCAAGGTAAGTGATTTGGACTACAGGTTTTCCTGACCACAGATTAATACTTGACGATCTTAACTTCAAGTATATCTGAAACCGGACAAGGCAACACTGTATGGTGGGGGACACTGATAAAAAGGAAAGGAAATCAAATCAGTCAAGTGCGATACCAGGCTACTCCTGAATTCTCTCTCTCTCTCTCTCTCTCGCGTCACTCTTAGACTGATGTACCAGATGTCCCCATAAATCACATTCATGTGATTCTTCTTCTGCGCCGCCCCTGTGAATTCGGGCGTTAGCCATGATGTCTGGTACGGTACTTCTGACTGATTGTTTGCATGAAAGCCTGCTTTACCATTCGACTGGTGCCCCTCACCATGCAGGGGGAACTTGGCCGACTTCAGAGGTATGTGTAAACCTGATTCATGCAGCCTTAACATGGATGGGTTTCGTCACATCTTCAGCGCTATTTGAAACTCTGGTGCTTATCCTTCGGTGATGTGTCCGATTTCAGCCTACGTTTACTGTGTTTGCTTTCCGTCAGCCTTTGGCTGTCCCCAGCCTACCTGCAAGACAGCAGGTTCACTCCTGAATTCAAAGCGGACGAACGAAAGAAGATGAACTGTATTCAGTTATTTTAGAATAAAGACAAGATAAGACAGTTCCAAAGTTGGTAATTTTTTGTTTTAATTTGTCAACAGCTGCGTTTGAGATGTTGTTTAATCGTCTGCCAAGTCATGTGCTGACAGTGAAGCATTCCCGGAAGATTCCTGAAGTCAGTGCAGAAGAGTGCGCACGCAGATGCATATTCGAGCAGAACTTCCGCTGTACCGGATTTGATTACGAGCCCGGATACACCAACTGCTGGTTAACTGATCTGACAGTGGCGGAGAGTGATGGTGTCAAATACCACCCAGGGGCGGATTTTTACGAGAGGGATTTTGGTAAATAGATTTTATCAAAATTTTTGTGTAAATGCTTCTACATCAGAATTAAAGGTTGGTGGTTTAGTGAGAGAGACGAAGGATGGGGGTGCAAGGAGAAGAGCGGTTAGGTCAAATAATCCCTCATTCCTGGGGATGGATTGATTGATTGATCAGACCATCATCATTGCACTTCGGTGAGTAACTATGTGTTCTCCGATCTCTTTCTTACACAGAAAGATATATCTGAGCACGAGCTCTGCAGCACCGGTGAGTGTCCCCAGTGTAATTTAGAAGATGGTACAAATATTTTGTCGAAATTTTATTTTTAATCCTTCTTATGACTTTTTCCCGGGCAGCGGCTTTCCAGCCTGCTCTTCTTGATTCTGAACTGCTAATGGTTCTTTTACGGGCTCAATTTTAACACGAAACCTTCATTTTATCGTATGTCTCCGATAGGACTAGGAACTCGATCTCAAATACACTGAGATCAGGTACCTTTGGAAAAATATCCTAATGGCTCCAGGAGGGAGTGAACCGCGTACCTTTGTGACGAGAGACAGGCACCTAACCTTTGTACCACATATCCCCCCAAAACCAAGAGTTGTAAACACTCACAACCTCATGGATCACAATAAAATCAACATTACCACCAACAGCATCCACTAAACTAACAATTTGTGTGATATGGGCGGCGAGTCTCAGACACTGGAACGAGTGCCAGAATTAGAAGTTAAGTTTGAACATGCCAGACAGTGTCGTCTTCGTGGTAGGGAGAGAAGATATACTAATCAACTTCTCATGGGTACGGTGAGCAAGTGGACTTTGGGATGGCTGCTGCATTGGAGGACGGATCACGTATGGGAATACCCAATGTGCCATGACGTAGGTCAAATAACATAACATAACATAATTGTCTTTGCTGCCTGTAATGCCGCTTTGTGTGACAGTGTATAATGAGCCTGTAGAATTTAATGGTTGCATGGCTAGTACAGTCGTCGCGAAAATGTTCAGGTTAAGATTGTTTTCTTTATAAACATAACTACTCTCCCACGACGCTTCACGTGCAAATGTGGTTAAGATAAGATAAGATAAACATAACTATACTGTTAAATTTATTTTTGTTCGCACTTGATGATTTTTGGCACTTTTTCGTTCCGGAGTTGAATTCTTGTTTTTATTTTCTGGCAGGTGGTGCCCTATTTAACTTTGTCACATACGGGCCTGGTTCCTACCGTACGTGGACAACCGACCTATCTACGCTAAAACAATGTTCGGACTTGACCTTGGAGCCTGCGCCCAAGTCTGTCTGTCTCAGACTACCTTTGAATGTGCCAGCTTTGATTATTCATTCGGGGATCGATCCTGTCATATGAGCCGTTTTATGGCCTCTGACGTGGGTGGTATTGATAAAGACAATATGCCAACGTATCGGGTGATGCACTATGAGAAGAAAGGTACGGGTTGTGTTGTTCACTGTGACTAGTTGTATCTGTTGTTGTAGCCATGTAGTATTAGTGGTATAGTAGTCTAGTTGTAGTAGTAATAGGAGTAGTAATAAGCAGTAGTATTATGGTGGTAATAGTAGTTGTTGTAGTTGTAGTAGTAATAGTAGTTGTAGAAGTAGTAATAGAAAAATAAGTAGTGTAGTAACAATAGTAGAAGTGGCAGTAATAGTAGTAATGGTAGTTGTAGTAGTAATAGTAAATAGTAATGTAAAAGTAATTGTAGAAGTAGTAGTAATATTAGTAGAAGTAATAGTAGTATTAGTAGTAGTAGCAGTAGCAATAGTAGTATGAGTAGTAATATTATAGTAGTAGCAATAGTAGTAGAGAGTAGTAATAGTTAGTTAGCAAAATGAGTAGTAGTAATAGTAGTAGTAGAGTAGAGATAGCTAATTAGTAGTAGTAGTAATGGGAGTAATGGTAGTAGTAGTAGTACTAGTAACAGCAGTAATGGTAGTAGTAGTTGCAGCAGTAGTAATAGTAGTAGTAATAGTAGTAATGGTAGTAATAGTAGTAGTAGTACTAGTAGTAGCAGTGATGGTAGTAGTAGTTGTTGCAGTGGAGGCTGGTCGTTGGTAAGAGCTATGGTTTGCCAAGGTCTGAAATCTTTCAATGCATCTTGCTAGTCAAATGGTTGTTCCTCTTTGAACCCACAAATGTCGAACAAAAATCTAAGAAAACTCAAAATAAAAGTAGAATTTAATTAGGAAAAGAAATGATAAAATAAAACAGAAGACAACTAATACGATCTGCGAATTCTAACGTCTCATTATTGACAATTCAACGTCTCAATGGAAGATCAGGCGCCATGTTTGTGTGAGATCTGTGTACATATCACGTGAGAAATCCGAGGTCGGTGATTGGATACGTTAAGAACTGAATTGAAAACATGCTACCCTGCAACAGATCACCGATTTGAAGAGATATTGAATATCGATTAAGTTCAAAGCCTTGAAATACATGTTTGATTAACCGGGCTGTGCCACGTGTGATACAGGGAGAGAAGGATCAGACGGATAACGTCTTTGAATCCATGTTTGAAGAAATGACCTGTCTAACTGATATACTATTTCTGCTCTTAAACATCACGTGAGCTATAGCATCATCAACGTGTGCCATGCAATTTGATTTTCTAATCTGTCTGTCTGTCCTTCCTGTCCTGATCTGTCTGTCTGTCTCTGCTTGTATGCATGTATGTCTTTCTCTCTGCCTTTCTATCTGTCTGTATGCCTGTTTGCTTGTCTGTCAATATATGTACAATATATACAATGTATATATATGAATGCATGTCTGTATGTCTGTGTACATATCTAGGATACCAATCTGGTTTGCACTTCTTTCTCCGCCCTACCTCCCCTCCCTCCCACGTATCCCTTCACTGCTAACCCGGCTGTACATATGTGACCCTAACATTTTAAAGAAATTCCCTCATTAACCTCAGACACAATAACAACACCCCATACTGCCTCCCCAGCAATCCCTTCTTTTCCATTGTAACCTACATACAGTACTTGGGATCTACCACAAATTACGCAACTAATGACGCACCCAATGACGCAGACAAACTTCTGGAGTCGGTCAGAATTTCACGATTTATCTCCGTTTTCTAATCGGAAGGAAAACCCCCATTTCTCCATTATCTTATATTTTCCTGACCTTCTAATATTGCGAAACTATGCGTTATCCCTACACCACCTTCTGTCTTCATTACCAGCACCCACGTATGTGCAGAGGGTTGCTAATCAACCGACCGTCAGGTTGTAACGAACAGACATTAGATCTTCTGGATTTACAGACGATAGTAATTGGTTAGAACATTGAGAAATTCAGTACACGAGTTTCCTTGTGACGTCATTTCTTTCTATATATAGAACAATTGTCCTATTTAAATGAAACACGTACAAAGTACTATAGTTTTACAAAAAACAGAAACAGTGACGATAAACAGCAACGTTTCGACCAACAAGGCCTTTATCAAGCAAACGAACAAACAGGAGTGACAAATTAAAATGAAACACAAATGGACGACCAAATACAAACGTATCTAAGGAAAAGCTGGAATAAAAACGAATAACGAAATAAATGTAACACAAAAACACACATAAAACTAGAAATAGAACGGAAAAGAAACAATGAAACATCTAGTAAATATATAACTTGAATACATGCAACATATACCCATATGTGGCGTCTGTGGCCTAGGGGTTAGTGATTCTGTCTATTAACCCCGACGTTCTGAGTTCGAATCACGCTGCGGACAGTTTGCTTGCAAATTGTTTCCGTTGATTTTAACAAAAGGACGATGGCGCCACCCGTTCAGAAAGCAATGGCAAACTACTGAACGTATAAGTGGTGCCTAGAAAATCAACGACTTGTTTACTGTGGTTGATGGCTACGTCCTTTAGGATATGCCACGATTTTCATTTTCATACCCATATAGAGTACTAAATATATAACTTGAATACATGCAACATATACCCATATAGAGTACCTATTTAAATGAGGTAATCCCTTCAAGTTTGTCCTATTAAGATGTAGGATGTCTTGAATTAGCCAATAGAATTTCTTCTTGAGTTTATATAATCTATCTGCTTTGCTTTGGATTTGAGGAATATTGATTTATTTATAACGAATATTGTGTTGGGATTTCGCAGATTTGAGACAATATTGAGAAATCAAATAGTTTGAACATGTACGAAAACGTAATATAGATGAGACTACAGTAAAACTATTTGGTTAACGAAACACGTAATTAACAAAGTACTGTAATTTTACAAATTACAAAAACAATGACAATATGCAGCAACTTTTCGACCAACAAGACCTTTATCAAGCAAACGCACAACATATCTCTTCATAGTTCATAAGTACGGTTCCAACTTCACTGCAACGGGTCACCCCATAATTGCTCCTTTCCTGTGCCAATGAATATCACACGAAATGCTAACAACTGTGAAACGTTTCCCGTGTGAACTAATTCCAGAATGAAACAGCCGCGTAACGCCACAAAAAGAAACCTGCTCCGCATAAAAGGCATATAGCCGTCGCTAATGTAGCAACATATCTCTTGTTGTTCGTTTGCTTGATAAAGGCCTTGTTGGTCGAAACGTTGCTTTATATTGTGATTGTTTTTGTAATTTGTAAAACTAAAGTACTTTTGTTATTATGTGTTTCAACGAAAACATATCATTCTTTTGAAATCATCTATCAGTTATATGAGAACTATCATCAAAGCACTTCGGATACATCCATAGGTATTCGATCTCCGCCTAAATAAATCCAACAACATACAGCGGATCAACACGCCATTTTGATATTAATCAATCTTTCTGCATATTTAGTATGTCGTTCTTTTCGTGCTGTACCAATATCGACACACATCTCTCCTAATCTTTTCAGTGACTAGAATTTTCAGCCCTGAAACTCATTTATTCGAAAAGACTCTCTCAGTGACATATGTTGATTGTTTAATAGATTGATTTGATTGATTAAGTGCCGTCTTCAGTACTACGGAATTCTTGCGCTGTCGCTGAGATATATTGCTATGTAAGAAATAGATCCAAGCACACATGATTGTTTACATAAATGCAATGATAATGGTCCAGTCACACAATCAATCAAGCAATCAATCAATTGGGTATCAGCCAATCAGAAACAATGCATAACATACCATTTTAAAAAGAAATATTAAAATATATAATGCTTTAGGGCATAACAGCGACATAAGAAGCATAGGAGAATATATATAAATACTAAGACTCAAGTCAATTACGGTGAATATTTCCTTGGTTATTCAGGGTGTAATCCTTAGGGCTCAAATACTAGTTTCTGCTGAATAAATTTTTTCTTGAAAACTTACACGTAGATAAGACTCCGGTAATTTTGTCAAATTTCAGAAGTGTCCGTTCTCTGAGATAAGTGTCTGTCTCCTGTTGACCAGTAGTTTAATTGGAGCAGCGCCGAGTCTGGTAAATTGCTGGGGACAAATTGAGAAAGTTCTTTCCTGATCAAGTGGAAATTTCCCGTAGAAAAAATAATTATTGGGAATTTCCGTTCAGGATGTGAAATGTTAGGAGAGATTTCTTTCAAAGTCTGAAGGGTTTTGAGTTATATTTTGTGTATCTGGAAAATTACAGTTTCTAAACGAGGGCGACGATAGCGAATTTGATAACACTTTGCGCTACTGAAAATGTGCCGGGAACATTTCGTTGTTCGAGACCAGCTTGGTGCAAAAAATGTTCGGTGTGCACACGCAGTTGGAGTATGTTATACCTTAATCTTTTACTTAGCGATCTAAATACAAGTACCTCTGAAGTCGGAGTAAGACTCGCCTGAATGACGAGGGACCATCCGGAAAGAGGGCAAGACGAAGACCACGAAAAAAAAATGGTTGAAAAGCATAGCAGAATCCTGACAAAGATGGACAAATAACTATTACCGAAGCCACTAGAGCAGCGAGAGACAAAAACATATAATAACTACATTGGATAACAAATGGGTAACAGTGTAACAACAAAAGAAAGACGATTTTAGGATTTACGGTAACACCGGAATAACATCATTTTTGAAATTTTCAACCAGGTGTCAACTTAAACCGCTTCCACGCCACGCCCTACAGCATCGTCCCAGGTGAGAATGACAAGATCTTGAACAAAGTAACAGCTGAGATGTGTGCACAGGCCTGTTTGGAGGAAACGTCTTTTGTCTGCCGATCTTTTGATTACCAGGTAAGAGACTGTTTGAAAATCCCTGGTGGAAGTTAGTAGAGAAGAAAGTTTAATTGTTGTAAAGTGTGTTGATGTGTGTGTGTGTGTGTGTGTATGTGTGCAAGTGTGTTGATGTGTGTGTGTTTGTGTATGTGTGCAAGTGTGTTGATGTGTATGTGTTTGTGTATGTGTGCAAGTGTGTTGACGTGTGTGTGTATGTGTGCAATTGTGCGGATGTGTGAGTATGTGTGTGTGTGTGTTTATGTGGTTGTGTGTGGTTATGTGTGGTTGTGTATGACACTTTTCATGTTTGTGTGTGTAAGAGTGACAGAGAATCCGAGAGAGAGAGAGTCCGAGAAAGAGATAGAGAGAGAAACAGAGAGAAAGGGGACAAAAAGAGACGCATAGATGACAGAGAGAGAGAGACCGAGAGAGACCAAAAGAGATATAGAAATAAAGAGTAGAGAGACAGAGATACACAGAGACACATAGAAACAGAGAGTAGAGAGACAGAGATACACAGAGACACATAGAAATAGAGAGAGAGACAGAGATACACAGAGACACATAGAAACAGAGAGTAGAGAGACAGAGATACACAGAGACACATAGAAATAGAGAGAGAGACAGAGATACACAGAGACACATAGAAACAGAGAGTAGAGAGACAGAGATACACAGAGACACATAGAAATAGAGAGTAGAGAGACAGAGATACACAGAGACACATAGAAATAGAGAGTAGAGAGACAGAGATACACAGAGACACATAGAAATAGAGAGTAGAGAGACAGAGATACACAGAGACACATAGAAATAGAGAGTAGAGAGACAGAGATACACAGAGACACATAGAAATAGAGAGTAGAGACAGAGATACACAGAGACACATAGAAATAGAGAGAGAGACGGATAGCGATACATAGATAGAGGCAGAGAGAGACACAGAAAGAGACACACAGAGAGACACACAGAGATACACACAGAGAAATACATAGAGAGACACACAGAGAAATACACAGAAAGACACACAGAGAAGACAATGAGAAACACACAGAGATAAGTCAAGGAGAGACATACAGAGAGAAAACATACAGAGAGAAGTCAAGGAGAAACACACAGAGAGAAGACACGGAGAGACATACAGAGAGAAGACATGGAGAGACATACAGAGAGAAGTCAAGGAGAAACACACAGAGAGAAGACACGGAGAGACATACAGAGAGAAGACATGGAGAGACATACAGAGAGAAGTCAAGGAGAAACATACAGAGAGAAGACACGGAGAGACATACAGAGAGAAGTCAAGGAGAGACATACAGAGAAAACATACAGAGAGAAGTCAAGGAGAGACATGCAGAGAGAAGACACGGAGTGACATACAGAGAGAAGTCAAGGAGAGACATACAGAGAGAAAACATACAGAGAGAAGTCAAGGAGAGACATACAGAGAAAAAACATACAGAGAGAAGTCAAGGAGAGACATACAGAGAGAAGTCAAGGAGAGACATACAGAGAGAAGTCAAGGAGAGACATACAGAGAGAAAACATACAGAGAGAAGTCAAGGAGAAACACACAGAGAGAAGACAAGGAGAGACATACAGAGAGAAGACATGGAGAGACATACAGAGAGAAGTCAAGGAGAAACACACAGAGAGAAGACACGGAGAGACATACAGAGAGAAGTCAAGGAGAAACACACAGAGAGAAGACACGGAGAGACATACAGAGAGAAGACACGGAGAGACATACAGAGAGAAGACATGGAGAGACATACAGAGAGAAGACACAGAGAGACATACAGAGAGAAGACACAGAGAGACATACAGAGAGAAGACACAGAGAGACACACAGAGAGAAGACACGGAGTGTGTACAGAAAGAGAGAACAGCGAAGTAGAGGACACAAAAGTGTGGACATGGAGGGAGAGGACGCCGAATGAGAGGGCATGAAGGGAGAAGGCACTGAAGTAGAATGCTGGAAACAGAAGTAGAGGACACAGAAGAAGAGGACATATAGTAGAGGACACAGACGGAGTGAAGATGAAGGAAGAGGACAAAGAGAAAAGGACATGGAAGGACACTGAAGTAAAAAAACACAGAAGGAGACATTAAAGGAGACGAATCAAAGGTGAAGACGATATACAGATGGCAAAGACACAAAAGGAGAAGACACATCAAGAAAAGAAACAGAAGGTGTCTACACGAAAGAATAAGTTAAGAATCCTTATATTCCTTACTTTATGGAACGCGAGAGAGATATTCCTTACTTTAATCAAAACGAAAATGTCCACATAAATACAAAATTACATTAAATGAAACTATGGTCGGAAGCTACAGAAAAATCTGGCTGATTAAGTAGGAACGAACAAATGAAGACTTTCCATTATTGAACAGATGTGCCAGTTGTGATAATATTTCAATCAATAATAAGAGCTATGTCACGCGATGTCAGAATGGTTGTTTCAGGAGGGGGAGAGGGTGGGAGACAGATGTAAATTATAGAAAGTGTGGATGAGTGAATTATTCCGAAGTTAATAAAGAGGATACCGGAATATAAGTGTTTCCTGTTTCAAATTTAGAAGCAGAGATGGTGGGACCAAATTTAATTAATTCCGGTCTGTAAGTTTGTCATTATCCTGGTTAACATTTAACTAGTTGATTCGCAGCATCTTATTCGTCTTGAGATGCTGTTACTTCTATTATTACTACTACTACTGCAATTGCTACTACTACAACAACTACTACAACTGCAACTGCACCTACTACTACTACTACTACTGCTACTACTACTACTACTACTACAACAATTGCCAATGCTACTACTACTACTACTACTACTAATGCTGTCTCAATACACCCTCTCAACATTCACTAAACATACTCTCTTAACACATCGTGCGAACACAACATCTCAACAAACACTCAACACTTCCTCTCAACAAGCACTCAACACTTCCTCCCAACAAACACTCAACACTTCCTCCCAACACACACTCAACACTCCCTCCCAACAAACACTCAACATTCCCTCCCAACACACACTCAACCCTCCCTCCCAACACACACTCAACACTCCCTCCCAACACACACTCAACACTCCCTCTCAACAAACCCTCAACATTCCCTCCCAACAAACACTCAACCCTCCCACTCTCATAAAACTATTTCAAATAATTTCTCAAACCCTTTCTCTCAAGAACGACAACTTCACTTGCGATATATCATAATGTAATTACCTGCCCTTGTCGTCAGGAGAGTGGAAGCCATTTTGATATTTGGTCAGACCTAGAGATGGTTTCCAGATTGAATTAAGCTTTCTATAGGTTTCCCCGTCACTTCTTTCAACTTTCCATCCCCTGAGCGAGCGAAGTCAAGTGTATGCATTAGTCAATCTACGAGTGTTACAACGAAGAAACGAATACTAAACAATACTTTAATACTTCCAATATTTCGGGGAATTCTTATGGTGTAGAAGCTAGGAGCTCGCCTCTCGTTTTAAAGGTACTTGGTAGGAGTCTCTGTGGTGTAGAAGCTAGGAGCTCGCCTCTCGTTTTAAAGGTACTTGGTAGAGGTCTCTGTGACGTAGAAGCTAGGAGCTCGCCTCTCGTTTTAAAGGTACTTGGTAGGAGTCTCTGTGGTGTAGAAGCTAGGAGCTCGCCTCTCGTTTTAAAGGTACTTGGTAGAGGTCTCTGTGACGTAGAAGCTAGGAGCTCGCCTCTCGTTTTAAAGGTACTTGGTAGAGGTCTCTGTGACGTAGAGGTTAGGAGTTCGCTTCTCGTTTTAAAGGTACTTGGTAGAGGTCTCTGTGGTGTAGAAGCTAGGAGCTCGCCTCTCGTTTTAAAGGTACTTGGTAGAGGTCTCTGTGGTGTAGAGGCTAGGAGCTCGCCTCTCGTTTTAAAGGTACTTGGTAGAGGTCTCTGTGGTGTAGAGGCTAGGAGCTCGCCTCTCGTTTTAAAGGTACTTGGTAGAGGTCTCTGTGGTGTAGAGGTTAGGAGCTCGCCTCTCGTTTTAAAGGTACTTGGTAGGGGTCTCTGTGGTGTAGAAGCTAGGAGCTCGCCTCTCGTTTTAAAGGTACTTGGTAGGAGTCTCTGTGACGTAGAAGCTAGGAGCTCGCCTCTCGTTTTAAAGGTACTTGGTAGGAGTCTCTGTGACGTAGAAGCTAGGAGCTCGCCTCTCGTTTTAAAGGTACTTGGTAGGAGTCTCTGTGACGTAGAAGCTAGGAGCTCGCCTCTCGTTTTAAAGGTACTTGGTAGAGGTCTCTGTGACGTAGAAGCTAGGAGCTCGCCTCTCGTTTTAAACGTGCTCGGTTCACTTCCTCATGGAGACATCAAGATATTGAGAGATCCACGATCTCAGTGTAGATGAGATCGAGTTCCTAGTCCTATCAGAGACGGACGTAGATAAAACGTAGACCCGTGTTCAAGTTGAACACGTAAGCGAATCCTTGGTAGTTCGAAATCAAGATGAGCAGGCTGGAAAGCTGCTTCCCTTTGCAAAATTCACAAGAAAAGGTTAAAAATAAAATTCCTACAACATATTTTCACAATCTTCTACATTGTATCGGGACTGTCGCCGGTGCTACGGAGTTCGTGCACTGCTTCTGAGAGATTACTGTATAAGAAAGAGATCGGAGCACATATGGTAACTCACTGAAGTGCAACTATGATGGTTCTATCAATCTATCAATCTATCAATCTATCAATCACTTCACATACTATGCTCATACTTTTAAGAATGAATTATTCTCCCTCCTTCCCCCTCCCCAATCCCTTACCTCCTGGGAATGTAACATTGAGACGCCTCGTGCGTCACATACAGAATACAGGCAGATATAGACATTGCTTCACCTCCCCGTGGTGCGATCTGGTAACATACTTGTCCGGCTAATTAAGTAAATCTAAGGCATGTTCTCCGCCGGGACTAAACCTGCGTGTTATCACATTATTGTTGTTGTTCGTCCATCACTAGTGAGGAGGACCCCACCCCAACCACAACTATGTTCGAGGTGGTTTCTATGGTTAAACCCCTTGTCCTGCATTCCAAGGATCGTAGGTTCGAATCTGAACAGCAATAGACATGAACGTATAGATGACCCTATTAGCTTCATGTGTGCCTGGAAAGTTCTTGCATAATTTGGGTAGGAAATAAAAAAAAAAGGTATAATGCCGAAGGATTTACTTCATTGCATCGGGTTTTACTCCATGTGCCTCGGTCTCTCTCCGCAGAAATGGCATACCATCTGCAGTTTGTTGCACAAAGCAAGAACTCCGTAGCTCCGGCAGCATTCCTGGAAAATTTCTTGAAAAAATACAATCGTGAACAGAACGGTACGGTCTGGATTCGAACCTACGACCTACAGAACGCAAGACAACGGCTTAACCACTTAGCCACAGATACTCCCCTCTAAAGTATACACCGTTGTTGAACCCACCCTGAATTATTCAATAACTCTCTGAACCCGGTTTCAAACTTTAGCTTGATCGACGTACCTTCTTCTGCCCGTGTGTAGCCGGTTCCCGCAAGGGCAGCAAAGAATAGTAACACTATGGCCTACAAGGCATATCATAAGAGGCGACAGAGGTAGGGGCCTAGGGAAGCTACCTAGTAAATAAAAAGCGTTGCAGAAATCGGATGTGATGTCTTACTTGTAGATGTATAACTGGCACAACGTACAATCGCTCTTAGGCTCAGATCAGATAAAAATCACAAAGAGTGGTTTAACAAGTGGTTGATATGGAGTTTGAAGAAGAAGAAGAATCCACTCTGAATTATTCCATAACTTTGTGAATCCGGTTTCAAATTCAAACTGGATCGACCATACCTTCGAACGTACCCGGCCAACAACACAATACTTTTGAGTCTATAACTGGGATCTGGAACCACTTAACTACTCCAACCGGCTTGGATGTAATTGGGATGACATTACGGACGGAAAAGGCAGAGGGGCGTTAGCTGAAAGTGTGGGAGTGACGTGTAATAGCTGTCATGGCGGTGTATACAAGTAGACCAATCCTTTTTTGTTCTGGTTCCAGAAATAGATCATTTGCTCTATTTTTGGTTAATTGTTGAACTTTACTGCTGATCGTTACGACACAATGGCGGACATGCTAATGGTATATTGCACAAGCAATCTGACCTGGTTAAATATAATTTGTTGAATTTCCTCTCTCTTCTCCCTTTCTCTCTCTCTCTCTCTCTCTTCTCTCTTCCTCCTCCTCTCTCTCTCTCTCTCTCTCTTCCTGCTTTCTCTCCTCTCCTCTCTCTCTCTCTCTCTCTCCGAGTTCTCTCTCTTCTGCTCTTCTCTCACTCCCTTCTCTTTCCTCTCTCTCTTTACCTCTCTCCTCCATATCTCCTCTCTCCTCCCTCTCTCTTTTACCTCCGCTCTCTCTCTCTCTCCTTCCTCTCTCTCTCCTCCCTCTAACTCTTCTACCTCCATTTTCTCTCTTTCATCCCTCTCTCATCCCTCTCTCTCCTCCCTTCCTCTCCTCCCTCCCTCTCTCTCCTTCTCTTTCTTTATCCAACTCTCCATCCATTAATCCATTTGTGATTTCCTTTATCCATTCATCCACACTACCATTACAACATATATCCTTACACTTATCCATAATTCAATCCATCCATCCACATATCTATCCATACGCCATGCATACACGCGATAATATATCCATCCATCCATCTGATCACAACAGTCAGCTACCTATCTATTTGTCTACCTACTTACTTACCTGTATGCAACCTACCTACCTACCTACATACCTACCTAGCTTTCTATCTGTCTACCTACCTACCAACTTATATATCTACCTTCTTTACCTGCCTACCTACTTTCAGGTCTACCTATTTACCTGCCTACCTACTTTTTTGCCTACCTACCTTCCTACGTACCTGTCTATTTGTCTTTCCAACTACCTATCTGTTTGTCCATCCATCCGTTCGTCTATCTATCTATCTATCTATCTATCTATCTATCTATCTATCTATCTATCTATCTATCTATCTATCTATCTATCTATCTATCTATCTATCTATCTATCTATCTATCTATCTATCTATCTATCTATCTATCTATCTATCTATCTATCTATCTATCTATCTATCTATCTATCTATCTATCTACTATCTATCTATCTATCTATCTATCTATCTATCTATCTGTCTGTCTGTCTGTCTGTCTGTCTGTCTGTCTGTCTGTCTGTCTGTCTGCCTGCCTGCCTGCCTGCCTGCCTGCCTGTCTGTCTGTCTGTCTGTCGGTCGGTCGGTCGGTCTGTCCGTCCGTCCGTCCATCCGTCTGACTGTCTGTCTATCTATCTATATATCTATCTACATATCTGTCTCTCTGTCTGTCTGTCTGTCCATCTGTCTGTATGTATGTCTGTCTGTATGTATGTCCGTCTACTCACCCAGACATCTATTTATGGCATGTCAAGTCACACGACCATCAATTAATCTCTAACTGACACCTCTCTTCTTGCGTCAACATTCTTACAGCAAGCATTCAACCTGCTTCTCACCGGAAACAGGTGACATTTCCTCATAGATTCCTCTATACTAGACAGAAAGAGAAACTTGAAATAACTATGGGACGTTCGGTATTCTAGGTAATCTTCAGGTCAAGACAATTAGCAATGAGAATGTCACGAAAAACTGGTTCTAAATAAGGAAGGCGGAGAACGCACTGCGTGGTGAAGTGGTTAGAGCTTGTTGTGTTTTGCGATTGAAGTTGGTTCGGTTTGTGGAAGTAGTAGTAGTAGTAGTAATAGTGCTGGTGGGGGTGGTGGTAGTAGTAGTGGGAGTAGCGGCAGTAGTAGTAGCAGCAGCAGTTGTTGTAGTAGCAGCAGCAGCTGTAGTAATAGCATTAGTAGGAGTAGTAGTATAGTAGTAGTAGTAGTAGGGGTAGAAGTAGCAATAGTAGTAGTAGTAGTAGATCGATAGTTGCAGCCCTCTGCTCCACTGGAACCAATACGATTTAATATTGAAACTTTCATTTCACGTCGTATCTAGCTATACTATAAGCTTATTACTAGCGATACCACTGACGTCGATCAATTCCCTACTACGTGGCTTCTTCACTTCACCAGCTGCTAATTAGTACCATTACATTTTAAGTTGGGACAGAATTCTGAAAAACGTTGGAATAGCATTTGTATAAGTATTAGACACTGACACTTCTAACTCCCTGAAAGGGGCTTCACACCTACTGGGTACACCCTGAGGTCATTGAACTGAAATATTATTTTCAGTTTTATATCTATTCAATGACGTACTCTATCGACTCTGAGAATCTCCAGTCTATTTGGCTAATAGATCTTGTATCTATCTTGGTAATAGAATAGGAGCTAATTAGAGATAATTGCGAACAAGGTGGGTCCCATTGTTGAGAATCGAGACGTGGTTCAATAACGGCTGGGTCTCTGCTCTCAGTTTCTTAATGAGGGGAGATGATTGTATGTGTGTGTGTAGAGAGAGAGTTGGGGGGAGAGTCATTAGAGAGTTTGTGAGATCGTTATTGAAGAATATGAGGAGATTTTTGTTACAGAGAGCTTGTGGTTTGTTGGCGCTTTTTATACAGTTTTTGAGACTCTCGGCAGTAGTAGCAGTAGTAGTAGTAGTAGTAGTAGTAATAATAGTAGTAGTAGAAGTAGTAGTAGTTGTAGTAGTAGTTGCAGCAAAAGTAGTAGTTGTTGTAGTAGTAGTAGTAGTATTAGTAGTGACAGTAGTAGTAGTAGTAGTTGTTGTTGTTGTAGTAGTAGTTGCAGCAAAAGTAGTAGTAGTTGTAGTAGTAGTAGTAATAGTAATAATAGTAGTAGAAGAGTTGTAGAGTAGGGGCAGTATTAGTAGTGGTAGAAGTAGTAGTAGCAGCAGTAGTAGTAATAGCAGTAGTATTAGTAGTAGTAGTAGTAATGGCAGTAGTAGTAGTAGTAATAGCAGTAGTAGTGTAGTAGGTAGCAGCAGTAGTAGTAGTAGTAGAGGGCAGCAGCGAGCAGTAGTAGTAGTAGTAGTAGTAGTAGTAGTAGTAGCAACTATTTCTGTCGACAGGGCGGAGCTTATGGGGAAACCCGGTGCAATGAATTAAATCCCTCACCTTTAAAACATTATCAGACACGCTCTTTCCCCTCCTTGTCTCCTTGATCTTCTCTCTCACTTCCCCCACCCTTCTGCATATCGTCATCTCTCTTCCTTTCTCCTTCTCAATCTTCTCTCTCACTCCCCCTCTGCACATTTCCACCTCTCTTCCTTTCTAACTTCAATTTGATCAATAATCTCATCGATAAAACACAGTAATTACAAGATAACTATCCATTATCACATTTCATGTATTCCCTGATGTATTCCCTCATTTATTCCCTCCCGTATTACCACTAACCTTGTGACAACAAATTGCAAGTCTAGTTTCTAACCGCATATATATCTTTACTTCTTATATGTGGCCCGATTTAGCAACAAATTTTCAAACCAAACTTATTTTAAGCGCTCAAACTGGCCACTTCATACACTTTTGATTAAAACTCAAATCTATTAAAAGTACAAAATGAAGACAAATAAAACGGATTTTTAATAAACTGTGACACTTACTAATTAAATTGCGTGCTCACATTAACCATTTCTTCAATTTAAAAAATCAATTACAGATTCAATTTATTTTTTTCATTTATTTTTCAAAACGACATTACATTATTTAATACATTATTTCTCTTTGTGTTCAGTTATATTCATACAGCAGGTTTTTTTCCCAATTACATTTTCAATTAAATTTTCTTGTTTCTTTGTTTTGTTGATGTAACAGTCGATACGTTCATTTTATTTTGATTATTTTGGTGTCATTACTTTTTCTCTTGTATATTTCGATTTTAGTTTTGTCTTACCAGAGACAATTTTTAAAATCTTAGTTTATAATCTTTGCAAATCTGGTTTTCTGCTCAGAGTATGTCCAACATATCTTCATCTTCTCTTTCTTATAACAGTTGTTACTAGTGATTGACCAAACATTTCTTCTCAAAGTATGTCCAACATATCTCTATCTTCTCTTTCTTATAACAGTTGTTACTAGTGGTTGACCAGATATTTCTTCTCAAAGTATGTCCAACATATCTCTATCTTCTCTTTCTTATAACAGTTGTTACTAGTGGTTGACCTTTTTCTTTCTTCTTCTTCTTCTTCTTCGAACGCTCCATTTCGACCACTTGTTAACCACTCTTTGTGATTTGTATGTAATCTGAGCCTAAGAGCGATTGTACCTTGTACAAATTATGCGCCTACAAGTAGGCCAGCACATCCGATTTCTGCGACGCTATTTTTTCTACTAGTGTAGCTTCTTTAGACCCCTAACTGTCGCCTCTTACGACATGCCTTGTAGGTAGCAAGTGTTACTATTCTTTGCTCCCCCTGTGAGCCCCGGTAACTCCCCGGGCGCAGTGGTTTACCAGACATTTCTCTGACTTAATCCCTATTCCGGATTTCGCCCCATTTTATTTTTTATGACATAATTTACAGCTTAGCAAGTTTGTGTTTCTCAATATCTGCTACATGATATTTCGTTTTATTTAATTCTCCGATCACAATTTTCATAATCCGCAGATTAAAGATGGATCCTGTATGTTGAGTAAAAAAACAGGAAGTGACGTAGGTCAGCTTTACAATCAAGGCTTGGTACAAGTTCACCATTTTGAGATGAAACCATCCCTAAGTGAGTCTAAATTGTATGTTGTTGTTGCTGTTGTTGGTGCTGTTGTTTGTTGTTGTATGTTGTTGTTGTTGTGCACATGGTATTGTTGCTGAAGAGGATTGTGATTATAATGATTAGTGACGATCATCATCCGAGAAGATTATTATGGAAGATGGAAGGATGAATCACAACAAAGAGTAGAAGAGGAAGACCACAGAGAAGATGGATTCAGTCTATGACTGATGATTTGAGCATGACAGTAGCAGAAGCGGGACATATGCCAGAGAAGAGGAAGGGGAGAGGAGAAATTTCGAAGGACTGCTAGGGTGGCAACGTTTTGTTCAGGACACGCTATTCGATGATGATTTGAGCATGACTTACTCAGTGCTGAAACATCTAGCTTATGAAAGAGAGAAAAAGAGAGAAAGAAAGTGAGAGATAGAGAGAGACATTCCGAAGGATTGCTAAGGTGGACAATTTTAGTTCAGAACATCTTATATAAGAGTGAAAATTACATTAGAAAAGAACCTAAACCATCCAAAGATGACTACCACACACTTGACAGACAAGGACAGACTATCATCTTCCGACTCAGGATAGGCCATAACAGACTGAATAAACACCTACACAGGCTGCTATTGTCCCCAAGCCCACTGTGCCCCTGTGGCTCCGCTGAACAAACCACAGAACATGTCCTGCAAGACTGCCCCCTGTATGTCCTCCAAAGAAAAGAATGCTGGCCCTACAACACAACACTACATTCAAAACTACATGGCACTAGAGATGAGCTCCAGACAACAGTCGATTTCATCATAAGAACGCATCTAACGGTATAATCATCAAAACTACATGGCACTAGAGATGAGCTCCAGACAACAGTCGATTTCATCATAAGAACGCATCTAACGGTATAATCATCAAAACTACATGGCACTAGAGTTGAGCTCCAGACAACAGTCGATTTCATCATAAGAACGCATCTAACGGTATAATCATCAAAACTACATGGCACTAGAGATGAGCTCCAGACAACAGTCGATTTCATCATAAGAACGCATCTAACGGTATAATCATCAAAAATACATGGCAATAGAGATGAGCTCCAGACAACAGTCGATTTCATCATAAGAACCCGAGTCTAACGGTATAATCATCAAAAAAGCGATCGCAAAGAAGAAGAAGAGTTCAGAACATATTATTTGATGAGGTACTGGTTAATCATTTCCATCTGCAGGTATGTTTTACCCTCAGTCATTTATATTACGATGTATACTGAATTGGCCAGTAAACCGGCTTTGTGCCATCTTGCAAATTACCACGAGCCAATATATCAGCTCCGAAGGGCGAATGGGTTAAGTTAAAATTAGAAGACACATCTATAACGTCATAGTTATAATAAGCCCTTGTGTTGTCATGACTCGCATGGGGAGCAAATAATAGCAACACCGCGACCTACAAGGCATGTCGTAAGAGGCGACTGAGGTAGGGCCCTAGGAAGCTACCTTAGTAAATAAAAAGCGTCACAGAAATCGGATGTGCTGACCTACTTGTAGGCGCATAGCTGGGACAAGGAACGATCGCTCTTAGGCTCAGATCACATAGAAATCACAAAGACTGGTTTAACAATTGGTCGATACGGATCGTTAGAAGAAGAAATAGAAGATATTTATTATATTTACAAATCGTTTATAGTGCTCCATGTAGTAATCTTATCAGACTTAACCTGTTTATAGTGCTCCATATAGTAATCTTATCAGACTTGACCTGTTTATAGTGCTCCATATAGTAATCGTATCAGACTTGACCTGTTTATAGTGCTCCATATAGTAATCTTATCAGACTTGACCTGTTTATAGTGCTCCATATAGTAATCTTATCAGACTTGACCTGTTTATAGTGCTCCATATAGTAATCTTATCAGACTTGACCTGTTTATAGTGCTCCATATAGTAATCTTATCAGACTTGACCTGTTTATAGTGCTCCATATAGTAATCTTATCAGACTTGACCTGTTTATAGTGCTCCATATAGTAATCTTATCAGACTTGACCTGTTTATAGTGCTCCATATAGTAATCTTATCAGACTTGACCTGTTTATAGTGCTCCATATAGTAATCTTATCAGACTTAACCTGTTTATAGTGCTCCATATAGTAATCTTATCAGAATTGACCTGTTTATAGTGCTCCACGTAGTAATCTTATCAGACTTAATTTGTTTATAGTGCTCCACGTAGTAATCTTATCAGACTTAATTTGTTTATAGTGCTCCACGTAGTAATCTTATCAGACTTAATTTGTTTATAGTGCTCCACGTAGTAATCTTATCAGACTTGACCTGTTTATAGTGCTCCACGTAGTAATCTTATCAGACTTAACCTGTTTATAGTGCTCCACGTAGTAATCTTATCAGACTTAACCTGTTTATAGTGCTCCACGTAGTAATCTTATCAGACTTAATTTGTTTATAGTGCTCCACGTAGTAATCTTATCAGACTTAATTTGTTTATAGTGCTCCACGTAGTAATCTTATCAGACTTAATTTGTTTATAGTGCTCCACGTAGTAATCTTATCAGACTTAACCTGTTTATAGTGCTCCACGTAGTAATCGTATCAGACTTAACCTGTTTATAGTGCTCCACGTAGTAATCTTATCAGACTTAACCTGTTTATAGTGCTCCACGTAGTAATCTTATCAGACTTAACCTGTTTATAGTGCTCCATGTAGTAATCTTATCAGAATTAACCTGTTTATAGTGCTCCACGTAGTAATCTTATCAGACTTAGCTGTTTATAGTGCTCACGTGTAATCTTATCAGACTTAGCTGTTTATAGTGCTCCACGTAGTAATCTTATCAGACTTAATCTGTTTATAGTGCTCCACGTAGTAATCTTATCACACTTAACCTGTTTATATTGCTCCATGTAGTAATCTTATCAGACTTAACCTGTTGATAGTGCTCCACGTAGTAATCTTATCAGACTTAACCTGTTTATAGTGCTCCACGTAGTAATCTTATCAGACTTAACCTGTTTATAGTGCTCCACGTAGTAATCTTATCAGACTTAACCTGTTTATAGTGCTCCACGTAGTAATCTTATCACACTTAACCTGTTTATAGTGCTCCATGTAGTAATCTTATCAGACTTAACCTGTTCACCGTTCTGAGCTGTTACACTGGCTAAATGTATTTATTTCAGATGACGCAAGACCAATATAATGGCTGAGTTAGTATACACTGCAATATAACTGCGTTCTGAGGTAAAAAAAAATGACTGGAAATGTTAATTTTGGCATTCTTTTTTTAACAGGTTGTGGGGGTGTTGTTACTGACATTGAGGGTGACTTCGCCAGTCCTGGCTGGCCTAGAAACTACAGTCATCATCTTAATTGTACCTGGGTTATTCGCGTGCCGGAACACAAGGTCAGTTTCTCACCTGGATCTATGTCTGTGCTTGTATGTGTGTATATGTTATCGTCATTATCATCATGTGCTGTACCGATTGGCGAAGGTTATCATGGATCTCCACAAACCTCTGTCCGTGGTATTTAATCATTCAGATGTTGACACTCTTCCGTGCAATGATGTCAGACTGTCTAAAATGTTCTCTCTATATCTTCCTCTGTCTCGTCTACCCTTGATTTTACCGGTTGTCACAAAGTGTTCTAAGCCTCCTCTTCTCATTATATGTCCGAAAAATGATGCCTGCCTCTTTCTTATATTGATAATAATTCTTATCTGTGTCTTGGCTTCATTCAATACCTCCACATTTATCATTTTAGCAATCCATGTCTTCTTCTCCTTCTGCGTTCTCACTAGATTGGGATTTCGGATTCTCTAATAAAGGCAGCCGTCTGTCTCAGATTAATAGCCACGCCATACAGTCTGTCTTGGACACTAGTGTAAGTGGGCCACCTCTTTCTTCTCAAGTCTGCATACTGGTGGCAAATCTGTAGGATATAATTCCTATGATTTCTGCTTCCCCGTTTGTGCCTTCCACTCGTTATGGTAGGTTTGACATTCTTACTGCGTGGCTAGATCTCCGAGGCAGATTGCCGATCGTAGAATCCGTTATCTCATTCCTCATTGTGATGGGTCGTTGCACCATGTTATGCGCCTTACGGCCTGTTGCATCCGTTTTCTGCAAGCATTTGTTTCGGGTTAGCATTCCCTAGCAGACACGTGCATCCGATTTCAGCCAAACCTCCTTACTTAGTCGCCTCTTACGACATGCGTGGCAAGTAACAGTGGTTCTATTCTTTACACCCCAAATTTTGGCCCTGGTAACCACTCGGGCACAATCCATGTCTAGTTTAGACTATGCTATAAGCTGTGCAAAGTCACAGGAGCGTAGTTGTTTGTCAACTCACTTCTTAGACGTGGGACGACGGTCCTGGTGTGACGACGGTCCTGATGTAGTTAAGAAGATGGTAAAAATATGTGGTAGAAATTTTGTTTCGTAATATTTCTAATGAATTTTGGACAGGCAGCGGCTTTGAAGCCTGCTCTTCTTGATATTGAACTGCTAAGGATTCTTTTGCGTGCTCAACTTGAACACGGGACTTTCGTTTTATCGTCCGTCTCCGATAGGACTAGCAACTCGATCTCACCTACACTAAGATCAGAGATATCTGGGAAAATATCTCGATAGAGCGAAGCGAGTACTTTGAAACGGAAGGAGAGCACATAACCTCTACGACACAGAGATCTTCATATCTTCCAGCCACCATGTTGGAAGATCTTCATATCTAGCCACCATGTTGGTTTTCGAAAAGATCTTCATATCTAACCACCATGTTGGAAAGATCTTCATATCTAGCCACCATGTTGGAAAGATCTTCATATCTAGCCACCATGTTGGAAATATCTTCATATCTAGCCACCATGTTGGAAAGAAAACTGCACATGTTGAAGTCTCAATTACCTTTGGAAAGGTGTTTGCTACCATGGTGGAAGATTCTTATCAGCCCCTTTGCTCATTTGATTTGGAGTCTTCTAGCACCTTGGAAGTCTTCTCTGGACCAGTTAAAATCGAGACCATGTTTGGTGAGACAATCTAGCCACCTGTTTGGAATTTTTATTTGGAATGTTTTTGTTTCATATCTAGCACTGATTGTGGTGTTAATTGACCATGTTGAAACATCTATATTAGTCCATATGGTTTTATAGTCTAATGGATTTACTTCCCTGCTGGGATTTTATCAATCCCAGAGCTCTCTAGCACATGTTGAAAGGCTCTAGCACATTAAAATCAGTCTCAGGCTGTGTTTGCTTAGGCTTTTACATTTGCCGGCGTCTAGGGCACAGTACGAAGGTTGCTGCGACAGTCAAGGTTATTTAAGGTTTCATAGCCAGGTTTATTGCACTGTTTTGCTCAGGCTTCTTGTACTGGTTTATCACAGCCAGGCTCTAGCACAGGCCAGACAACTGGCCGGGTGTTTCCTGACCTAGATAAGAAAAGGGATCTGGAAATTACAGATGTTTGATAGAACACTGCACGCTTTTTTGCAATTTTACTCAATTCTTTGAGTCTATGGTTATTTATTGGTGAAAAATATTTATAATATTGATATTCCTTATTATTAAACTTAACTTGTTGCATAATATGACTTTGATTTAGCATTTTGTGTTGATTTTAAAAGAAATTCGTCTATATACACCAATACTGGAATGCGAGGTCACGTGGTGTAGTTGGGGTCTGATTTCCACAATTCTTACCTGAGCCCGAAGGCCCAGTAGTTTATAGTTGGCTCTGGTTTTACCCCATATGGCTCGGTTCCTCTCCGTATAAATGCACGCCACTTGCATGAAGTATTACACAAGCACGAACTCGTTCTGTGGAAGAAAGAGGCATATTATACTTATTTAAAACAGTACTCTAGTTTCTTCGCCCATTTTTTTTCTGCGGAGCTGTGTGTAATACGTACTTCTGTTGTTTTTTTTCCCAGGTCGTTATGCTTACATTTATTCACTTCGACCTGGGCAAGAGAGATGCAAACCCATGCCTTCCATCTAATGATCGGCTACTCATTACGGAAATGACATCACAAGGGAATATGACGTTGTGCGCAAGTCCTCCAATGACGACCTACATATCTCAGTCTAACCTATTGACCTTCAACTTCCTCACCAACGGACACAATGATGCACACGGCTTCAAGATCGCATACAAAGGAGGTTAGTCTACCACTCCCTATTCGTTTGTAACTTTTAAACTCCGGTCTAGGCATATGCTCTTCCACCAACTCATGCCAAATCTATCTCGTTATTTAGCTATCTCTTGCAGTTTCTTCCATGTCCTCCGTATATCGTTCATAACTTACATTTCCAATATAGATATCTACATTTAGAATATAGATGCCTACATCTGTAATATAGATATCTACATTAGAATATAGATGCCTCATCTGTAATAAGATACTACATTAGAATATAGATGCCTACATCTGTAATATAGATGCCTGCATCTGTCATATAAATACCTACATATGTAATATAGATGCCTATATATGTAATATAGATGTATACACCTGTAATATAGATGCCTACATCTGTAATATAGATGCCTACATCTGTAATATAGATCCTATATCATGTAATATAGATGCCTACATACGTAATTAAATACCTACATCTGTAATAGAGATACCTACACATGTAATATAGATGCTATATCGTAATATAAATACCTACATATATAATATAGATGCTATCATGTAATATAAATACCTACATTGTAATTAGATGACTACATCTAATATAGATCCTACATCTGTATATAGATTACATCGAATAAAGATGCCTAATATGAATATAGATGCCTCATCTACATTAAAACTCATATAATATAGATCCCATCTATATAAATATATATGTAATGAGATCTATCTATGAGATAATACATGAAAAACAAGTTTAAAATAATACAACAAACAATACCCCATCAATTCACTACACTAAAACAATAACGTCCTCAATTCTACTACACTAAAACAATAACTCCTCAATTCTCTACACTAAAACAAACTATCAATTCTACTACACATTAAACAACTCCATCAATTTCACTACACTAAAATAGCAACTCCATCAATTTCACTACACTAAAATAGCAATCCATCAATTTCACTACACTAAAACAACAATTCCAATCAATTTCACTACACTAAAAATCAACTTTATCAATTTAACTAACATAAAACAACTCCATCAATTTCACTAACTAAAACACAACTCCATCAATTTCACTAAACTAAAACACCAACTCCATCGAAGTTTCTTGACGTTTCTAATTTTCATTAAATCAACTTTTTGTTTCCAGACTGGCCCTGCCGTGCTATTCTAAGGTCAGACAGAGGAGAAATAGCTTCACCACAATGGCCTGAGCAGTATTCCCCCGGACTTAGCTGTGCTTGGACTATACAGGTGAGTCTAAATAAGCTTTATAAACAGTGACTCTATGAACATGATACAGAAGATGAAGACCGGTTATGTACGAAGACAGTGCATACAATTAATACAAAACGCCACAGTCTAGACACTCAACGTCATCTTTGTCTCAGGTCATTCTGGAATGAAGGGAAATGAGAGAGTGGATGCACTGCCTGTGATTGAGATCTTTGGACAAAAGTGATATCATCAACGTTCCCGCCCGAGTGGTTACCGGGGCCCAAATTTGGGGTGTAAAGAATAGAACCGCTGTTACCTGCCATGCATGTCGTAAGAGGCGACTAAGAAGGTTTGGTTGAAATCGGATGCATGTGTCCTAAACGTGTAGAAGTCTATGCGTTTAGGGGCCTACCAAACCAATGTGCAACGTATACACGTTCTTGGCAAAGATCAAACATATCACAAAGAGTGATTCAAATTGGTCGTAAAGAACGAACGCAAAGAAGAAGAAGAAGATCAACGTTCTAAGAGAAAACATACGCTCTGAAGATTTCAACGAAGAAGATAAATGATATTCTCTATCTCTGTTGGGTCGCAAGTTATGTATACCGATAGTTGCAGCAAGACGACAGGAAAACCATGAGAAAAATCCAGTAGATACAGCAACCAGCACAGAACGGGAATTGTTAATCTAAACACACTGAAATACATGCTTGGATGAGATCAGACAATTTGACATGTTCAATGTACGATGAAGATAATCCTTAAATGAATAATAGACACTTGCTTGATGTCATATCTAGACCTCTTGTGTCTAGACCTTATTCTAGACCTCTTGTGTCAAAGGTTCTCGGTTCGTTTCTTCGTAAAGCCATCGGGATATTATTTCAGAGATCCTGATCTCGGGTAGATGTGATCAAGTTTCTAGTCCTCTCGGAGACGGACGTTAAAACGTAGGTCCCGTGTGAAATTTCAGTACGTGAAAGAACCCTTGACAGTTCAAGATTGAGAAGAATAGGCTGGAAAGCCGCTGTCTGAGGAAAGTCATTAGAAAGATTTAAAATAAAATTCTCAAAATATCTTTATCATCTTCACATTTTTTCGAGCATTTGATGAGGTTAGGCTCAGATCACATTATGACAACCGGTATATTCGAGCATTTGATGAGGTGAGATTCAGAACACATTGTGACAACCAGTATATTCGAGCATTTGATGAGGTGAGATTCAGAACACATTGTGACAACCGGTATATTCGAGCATTTGATGAGGTGATATTCAGAACACATTGTGACAACCGGTATATTCGAGCATTTGATGAGGTTAGGCTCTGATCACATTGTGGCAACCAGTAAAATCGAGGGAGACGAGACAGAGGAAGACAGAGAGAGAAAATTTTGAACGACATGACATCATGGCACGGAAGATCGTCAACATCTGAGATGATATCAAACACTAGGGACATAGATTTGCGGAGATCCATGATCGCTTACGCCAGTCGACACGATACCGGATGATGATGATTGGACAATATACATCGAGTCTTCCGTACAGGTTGTCATGAGACCGACGTTCTGGAAAAAAGATGGTCTATAACAATAACTTTATTTTGATCATCATCATCAACGCCGCTCTCAGCTCAGCCTTCCCGAAAAAACTCTGTCTCTAGCAAGTTCTCCAGCCTCTTCAAACGTCATGTTCAAGGTTTCTTTCATGTCCAGCTGCCACCTTCGTCTTGGTCTTCCCTTGCCTCTACCCCAGGAACTATGTCTTCCAGTACTATTCTCTCTAACCCAATGTGTAGTTTAACGTGACCGTTATTTTGCCAGAACTTGTAACAATTTTAACTTGTATTTCTCTGAATAATTCAATATTAAACTCAAATAATATATCAAGGGAAATAACCAACTTTATTTCAACAGGCACCTAAGAATGGCAGAGTTACCCTGAAATTCACAAATATTGACCTAGATGGACAGTCGTATGTCTCCTGCTCTGACCTTCACGATTACATTGATGTTTATGATGGTTCTACAACATCAGCACCTCCACTAGCCAGGTAAGATTCCACTCCAGCATCCACCATGTTCATATCAGCAACGATATTTGCGATAAGAAAATAAACACCACAATGTATTTGTCCCCCTTATTCCAACCTTGTTCCTCTCTACATAGCCCTCTATATGCCTGTCTACATGGTCCTCTATATGTCTGTCTACATGGCTCTCTATATATCTGTCTACATGGTCCTCTATATGTCTGTCTACATGCCCTCTATATATCTGTCTACATGGGCCTCTATATGCCTGTCTACATGGTCCTCTATATGTCTGTCTACATGGTCCTCTATAGTCTGTCTACAGGGGCCTCTATATGTCTGTCTACATGGTCCTCTATATGTCTGTCTACATGACCCTCTATTTATCTGTTTACATGGTCCTCTATATGTCTGTCTACATGGCCCTATATATGTCTGTCTACATGATCCTCTATATATCTGTCTACATGGCCATTTATATGTATGTCTACATGGACCTCTATATATCTGTCTACATGGCCCTCTATATGCCTATGACAATATGCAGTCAATAATACACGTCCCTTCCTCCTTTCACAGGTTCTGTAAACATGAATCCCCCGCCGCCATCCTCTCAACCAACAACACCCTCTTCGTCACCTTCAAAACCGACGGAGTCGTCCAGCGAACTGGCTTCCATGCCAGCTACGACTTCATCCTGCCTCCTACAACACCTCTACCAACCACAACCACAGCACCAAGCATCTTCATAGTAAAGTACGAGAGGGAGATGGACGATAAACCAGAATCCCTCAGTGCTAAATTTGTAGAACCCAGATACGAACGAGAAGGCTCCAATATCAATTACACAAGGGAAGACATTAATTTTGGTAAGCATTAAACAGTGTTATAGCAAGAAATTCGATAGTGAGCACCATCATCTCAACTACTACAGCAACCTCCATCACCATCTAAACTAATGCAACCACCCCATTACCATCTCAACTACTGCAACTATATATATCACCATCTAAACTAATGCAACCACCTCCATCATCATCTAAACTACTGCAACCACATCCATCACCATCTCAACTACTGCAACCCTATCCATCACCACCAAGCTACTGCAACCACCTCCATCACCACCAAGCTACTGCAACCACCTCCATCACCACCAAGCTACTGCAACCACTTCCATCACCATCAAAATTACAACCACATCCATCACCACCAAGCTACTGCAACCACCTCCATCACCATCAAAACTACTGTAACCACATCCATCACCACCAAGCTACTGCAACCACCTCCATCACCATCAAAACTACTGCAACCACCTCCATCACCACCAAGCTACTGCAACCACCTCCATCACCATCAAAACTACTGAACCACACATTACCATCAAAACTACTGTAACCACCTCCATCACCATCAAAACTACTGTAACCACCTCCATCACCACCAAGCTACTGCAACCACCTCCATCACCATCAAAACTACTGTAACCACATCCATCACCATCAAAACTCTGCAACCTCACCATTACCATCAAAACTACTCACCTCACCCATCACCATCAAAACTACTACAACCTCACCCACCACCATTAAAACTACTACAACCACCTCCATCACCATAAAAACTACTACAACCGCCTACATCACCATCAAAACTACTACAATCACCTCCATCACCATGTTTACTTGCCAAAGTGCAATGATGATGGCCCTATCAATCTATCTACACTGCAACAAATGTCATCATCATCTACAACCATCAATCATCATCGCAACTACAAACAGCCCCATTATCATCATCATCTAAGCTACCATCATCGCTATTTCAACTCCAACCACTCCTATCATATTTTCAATATCTTGTCCCCAGGTATTGATGGAGGAGAATTCTTGCAGCCAACAAACCCGAAGAAAATCAATAACAATAAACCATCATCAAGCACCTATGTCACCATCTTATGGATCGTCCTCGTCTCCCTGTTGCTAATGACAACCGTACTGTCCCTCGTGCTTGTGGTCATCTGTAGACATAACAGGTGAGAGACGTAGACAGTGGCGACTATAAAAAAAAAAAAATAGTTTACATTTTGAGAGCTGAATAACTATGAAAAGATGAAAGATGTTTTAACAAGTTCTCATACTAATAATTAAAATTACTATTTTAAATAAGGTCATGCGATCTCAAGCTGCAGATATAATTTACGGTAACCAGAACTAGCATTTATCATTATTAAGGACGGATAAGCGAAACTACTGCCATCACCACTAAAACGAAACTCATGATATTCAGTTCAAATGGGAAATCTGTTCTGTTGTTTTGCTCAGAAACGTGACGAGTCACAAAGTTAAATACAAATAAGATTCAGACCTTTGTCAGTGGATGTCTTCAGCATATTCTCAGACTGAGATGGTATAGCAAAGTTACAAACACAGACTTGTAAATAAGTACAGAACAAGCACCCATTCTGTCCCAGGTTAGAAGGAGAAAATGGCGATGGATAAGACACACTCTGTGGAAGACACAGTCAAGTTTCACTAGACAAGCACTTGAGTGGAGAACGCAGAGACGGAAAGGAGCGTTCTAATAAGACCTGGACACGGAGCATTTTTGTGAACTGGAGAATGTTGGACTATCCTAGGACGCCATCAAGAAAACGATCAGAGACTGGGAAATGTTGGACTATCCTAGGACGCCATCAAGAAAACTATCAGAGACTGGGAAATGTTGGACTATCCTAGGACGCCATCAAGAAAACGATCAGAGACTGGGAAATGAGGACAACTGTAGGCACTCCATGCTCCACGGGTAGCAAAACTTTTGGAAGGAATGATATTTTAAATCAGACCACTACTTAGATACAAGAATATTTGCAAGTCCTCAATAAAGAACTTTTCTATCGGTTCAAACAAATTGAAAAAAAACTAGTTAATGAATAAGCTATGCGAGAAATAACATTAAGCAAAAGAACAGAATTTTGCGAAAAGAAACTTATTGATGAGCTAAAAGACGAGAGACAAGTGCAAACTCAGAAGTTGTCACGTAAAAACTTGCCAATTGACCGTCTGTAAAGACAAGAGAGACAAGCGCAAACTCAGAAGTTGTCACAGTAAGGTCAGAAAAGGCTACGTAAAATGTTACTTCTATTCAAGAAGTAATCAAGTTTATGCAAAGCCTGGTATTTTGGTTATCCTCTCTTTCATTATCCTCCGTGACAGTTCCCTCACCGCCCACTTGACACCATTTTTTAAACAGATTGTTTCGTTCTTTTATTTCAGAAATAGGATGGAGAAGAAGAAGGCATTAGAGAAATACTCTGGCAACAGAGAGGAGAGTGCATCTCTGTATGAGAAGGAAGGCTACTTAGGAGTGTCGGACACATTGTAAGTAGGAGGACATCAGATGAGAGATAAATTATGAAACTAGACATGTAAGAGAGAGAGTGTGTGTGTGTGGGAAAGAAGGAGATAGGTAAAATGAAGGGAGGTAAGAGGAAGATAGGTAAAATGGAGAGAGTTCAGGAGTTCAGTTAACAGGGAGAATTTGAGTAATTATAAGATGAAATATTATCGTTTGTTTTGTTATTACTTCTGTAAAATACAAGAGAGAGAGAGAGAGAGAAAGATTGGGTGAGTGAGTGAAAAGCGGAGAGAAAGACAAAAACACAAACTTTGACAAATAGCGAGAGTGATAGCGAAATGTGTAGATAGAAAAAAAAAAGAAAATCGTTTAAATTTGGCTAAAAGAGTGAGTGGTGAAGAGAGAGAGAGAATGCAAAGAAATATTGAAAGATGAAGAAAGAGAAAGAGATGAAGAGAGAGAAAGAGTTCGAGAGAGAGAGAGTGAAAATTAATCACTTATGTTTTGTTTTGTAGAAAACTTTCCAAGTTTTTAATTCTGACCAAATATAGTAAAACAAAAAGTATAACTCTATTCCCCCTTTCCGAAAAAATACTAAGTGAAAAGGTAAACACGAGACACTTTTGTGACTGAATCTGGTCATGTGCTTAATTTACTGTGGACCACAAACTGGGCAGTCAGCTTCAGGTTTTCCCAAAGCTCAGTCTTTAGGTCCACCCGGTGTGGCCACATGTTGCTTCTCAGTTCACCCAGGCCCAGGACCGTCGCCGTGAGTACGTCCAGGGCTGCGGGCATTCTCAGTTCTCTCTTCTCTGGTGTCCGTTAACCCACTCACACTCTGTCAGAGGAGAGCCGTTTGGCGTATTTCTAGTCTATGTAAATGAATGTCTACTGAGTCTGCAGTGTCCGGTCTTTTGCTGTCATTACTGCCTGAAATATAGCTTTTTAGGGTGGGACATGAGCCTGAGGATTGTAATGGCCGCAGGGCTAGTGCAGTTGCCGCAAAACTGTTCAGGTTCGGAAATTTGTGTATGCCAGATTGCCCTGAGAGAAAAAAACTTCTTACCAAGGATTTAACCTGGGTCTCTCGAATGGGAGCACACGCTCTAATCTATTCTGCAAAACATAGACAAAATATAATGACATGAAAGCAGGAATCTGTTAAATGCAATCTCCATTTTATTGCAAAATATTTTGTAATAATTGATGATTCTTGTGTTTTTGCAGCAAACCGACACCAATGGCTTTTGAAGATGATATGGAATCTTTCAGGTAAGCTTGAATAATGCATATACACTATTGAATGTCTTTGGGGATTTGTGCGGGAGGGAACTGGTTTTGTGTGTGGGCAGGTCTAAAGTCGAAGGATTGACTTCATTGTGCCGGGTTTAAATTCATATGGCTCAGTCCCACTCAGCAAAAATGGCACCACACCTTCCGAGAGTATTGCATGAACTTCTTAGTTCCTGCAACAATCCTCGCAGGTCTCTGAAAAAAATGCGTTAGTAAACAGAACAGCGCCCTCCAGATTTGAAACCATGACCTTCAGGACGCAAGTTGCCACAGAGACCCCCAAATTTTGTGTGTGGGCAGTGGTGGACTCGCCAGCTTGTTCGATGGCAAGTGAGCCCCCGGTGAAGTTGGCCCCTTGTCAATATGTTAAAAATGAAATATGATAAAAGTTCCAATATTATTACTGTATGTTGCATATAAAGAGACACGAAGAGTGGGAGAAGACCTTTATGGAAGAAGAAACCCGGGCAAAGAGGAGAAGAAGAAGACCATAGAGAAGATGGATTCGGGATGTAACTGATAATTTGAGAATGATGGCTGCAGAGGCCTAAAATAAAGAGAAAGAAATTCCAAAGGATTGTTTGGGTAGCAACGTTCTGCTCGAGTGGCAAGACAAGAGCAACACAACAAACATATGAGTAGGCTCATCAATCAGCATTAAAGTGAAAACAATGTTTGAGATATTGCCAAGGACATCGGAACACCCACGGACATGTCCGGAGTACAATGAAGATATTCCAAACTGAAACTGACCCAAAAGTGAAGAATCATAACAATTTGAAGAAAAAAATACAGATGTAGTTATGTTTCTTTAAATGATAGTTTTGAAGTTATGGGCGGAGCCTCCAGTGTGGATCTCCCTTGTCTCCTGGTGACCAAAGTTATTAGACCCAGTCTGCAACTGTGTAGGGAGATATAATTTGTTTGTGAAACATTACTTTTCTTTGTAACCGCTGAGCTGTGTAAGGGGTATGATTCTTTGATTTATTACATAGAGCCTGCAACTTTTTTTCCATACCACTCTATCCTGAATTAAGTCTCTTCTATTGAATTGAGGATGATATTTCTCACCTCTCTCAGTATACTTTGTTTCATTGTTTTCCTAGGGCATCCTTTCTTTCTTGAACCCTTTGTCTCCAACTTCAACACCTGCTTTGTGATTCTTTGATATTTTCGGCTGAAAGTATGCCCAACATATCTCCATCTTCTTCTTCTTAGAACAGATGTTACTAGTGGTTGACCAGACATTTCTCTTATTTCATCACTTCTCCTGAATTCATCCAATTTTTTGTTCATTACTTTTTCGCAGACATCTATTTTTAAATGCATTCTATATCTTGTAGTAATTTTCAAACTCTCGCTCGAATTTATTAGAATTCTCTTCTTCTTCTTCTTCCTTGCTACATTCTTTACGACCAATTTTAATCACTCTTTGTGATATGTTTGATCATTACCAAGAACGTGTATACGTTGCACATTAGTTTGGTAGGCCCCTAAACTCATAGACTTCTACTTGTTTAGGACATGTGCATCCGATTTCAGCCAAACCTCCTCAGTCGCCTCTTACGACATGCATGGCAGGTAACAGAGGTTCTATTCTTTACACCCCAAATTTGGGCCCCAGTAACCACTCGGGCGTTTTGTTAGAATTGATACAACATTAGTAATTTAGTTTTAAAACTAAATAGCTTGGAGTTCCATATTTTATTTAAACTTTAAAAAGCTGATGTTGCTTTGACAATTCGTAGACAAGATCAAATGACCTGAATTAACATACAAAAGAATTATTGCTAATAAATTATTTATTTGTTCCGTATTGACAAACAGTTCTAATCAGTTTTATGATTTCTTTTCTTTCAACAGACAATTGTCACTGGGAAAAAGATATTTCATTTTCAAACCCCCTCTACCGGGTCAGTCGAGCAGCACCCCCTAGACGAAGTGAGATAACTCTAATCTCAGAAGTTTTGTCAGACAGTGGATGCAGTACTAGTAGTGCAGGTCAAGACAGCACAATTCAACTTGTTAGCCCGTGCTGAATCTCAACAATTTGATTTAAAGAAAATGCCTTCCTCTGAGCGTACAGCTCAACATAGTAAAACACATGTGTATCAACATAGTGACTGTTTTTATCCATTTCAAAACGGTGTGGTTATGCCAATTTCTGATTTCAAACTGTTGTGTTTATATACCAGCTTCTGATTTTGAAACTGGCATCCACTTGCAGGATGTTGACTCACAGCAAAATATGTGGTGACCAGATTGCGATGTACATGACAAAACAATCAACTTTACTCCCCTTGGCTATTGTTACACTTTTCAAATCGACATCATTTCTCCCACACTTTTAGGAAAAAAACGACGTGAAAATACATATATTTGGACAAGCCAAATCATACATTTAAACATAGTCAAACATGTGACAATTGAAGCAATGCAAAAAACATGATTTGATGCCATGTGTTGACCCCATGCACTTAATCTGGTCAACAACTGGGACTCACAACCCTGAAACTCCACTGTTCAGAAATACTCTTTCAATTGTTCTAACTGTATTTAATTTTTTTGGGCTTTAAAAAATATTGACTGCTGATTGGTTACAAAAATACTTATTGTTAATTAGTTACTTTTTCAAGTATTCCTGCCCTAAAAATTCCCTGAAACAGATCATTTCCCCGACAGGACATTTCAACTAACAGAGACCAGAGATACCATATGTTGTTTTCACACGCTGAAATCTTCCATTTTAATTTATTTCATTCGTATTCCTAATTTATGTCAATATTTATAAATTATTACCTGTAATGCATGTTTTTTTATTTGGTGAAAATGTTGCTTACAAATAAGAAATGTTTTACTGTAATTAATAATGTCATTTGTGATATAATCCTTTAACCGGATATTATTAAATATATTTTAATTAATGTATATGTTGTTGTCCAGGATAGAGCAGTATGGAGAAATTACTTGCTGACGATATAACAATACGAGAGGAATACAATAATATGTTATTTATTGGAAGGAGAGGTAGGGGCGAGCTAGAGAGACATGGAGACGAACTGTAGACAGAGAAAGAGGCGGGAAAGACCTGATGTGAACTAAGCTGGACTGCTCAAGACAGATGTGGTTGAAGGAAATTTATTAATACCTTATGCTTCAAGGGGAGTTAAGAGAATAAGAAGGATATGTTATTATTCATGACAGAGCAGTATGGAGAAATTACTTGCTGGCCCTACGTAACGTATAACGGTACAGGAGGAATATAGTAATAGTGATATCTTATTGGTTGGATGGATTAGCACAAAGTGTAGGGCGGCATTAGATTTTGAGTTGGACACACAATAGGCGTGTAAGCTCATTTTCCGCACCCGACTTTCCACAATTGAGGAAAGGAATTAGCCTTCCTGCATACTTGTCAGTTTAGCATTTTCTCCAGAAGGTGACTATACAGTCAATAAAAGAGATGCTGGAAATAGATCAGATATGTGATACTCATGGAGACTAACTTTGTCACGAAAACTGCACTGAGATGGGCACCAGAGGGTGAACGAAAACATGGAAGACCCAAAACAACCTGGAGGAGAACTGTAGAGCAAGAACTGAAAGAAATTAATCATAACTGGAACACAATACAAAGGAAGGCCAAGAATAGAAAAGAATGGTGTGAATTTGCTGCTACCCTAAGCGCCAGATGCAACAAAAGCTACAGAGAGACCACACAGTTCTGTGTTACCAGGAAACCTCATGTGACCTGTAAAAGTAAAGGGCCCATTTCCATAATATGTGGTTCATTGATAAACACAGTGTTAGGGCATGTATTTTCTCTTTGACCAACCACACACATTTCTTAAGCTGTCTGGAGAAAACAGTAAAAATGTATGATCTTCGAGCAGCCAATATCGTTGTTGTTGTTGTTGAACCCCCAGGAATTATGGGTTTTCACCACTTTCCTATATTTGAGTGGGGAAGAGTACCTGGCTTTCTTGAAGACCCAGAAGACTCCAATAACTCTAGATGTGCAGTGTTGCGGAAACTCCTACACAATTGGTAACCACTCTAGTTCCCCCTCATTTCTAGTACGGTAGACGTTCTAAAACATCATTTATTGATCACACTGAACAATCTGCTTGTGGTTATAGTCCAAAGTGCCAGTTCTGCGATTGCTCTAGAACAACCACCCATTGACCACTCTGTGACCCATGGGTGATTTTTGTCAGCGAGAGTACTGAACAATCACCTGCATGGACAGACGTATTTGCTTGCATTCACTGGCACGATGAATTTTCAGTGCCCATATCATTACGATGTATGTACTTTCTTCAGGATTCCATCATCTTCTTCACTGTAGTAATGATACGCCACATGATGATGATGAGTATGTGAAGAAAGTTGTTGAATCTATTTACTCAAATTTGTGATATCTTATTTATTTTGTAAGTTTAACTCATGGTTTTTTATTTGTTCATGTTTCAATTTGAAATTTTCATTTGTTTGAAATAATGACCAATCCTTACATTACTGTAAATATTGTCAAAATATTCATGCTCTATATTAGCATATTTCAAATTGTGTTTCTTTGTGTATGATAAGCGGTTGTCGCTAGAAGTCTATTATAGGTATATATATATATAAATTTGTATTTATGTTCTTTAAGCTATTGCTATACAGAATCTGACGCAGTCTATCTTCTCTTCACACCATTCTTCTTCACCTCTAGGGAGGCATAGATCTGCAGCTAAGGCTCTCCAAGCCCTATCCAAGGCCATTGTTTCCAGATCTCTCCACTTTCTCCCCATTTTCTTACATTCCGTTTCCAACTCCCCCCTCCAGGTGTTTTGTGTCTTCCCTTACCTCTAACACCCTGTTGGTTCCATCGGAGGGACACATTGTGATGCTGTTATTGTTTCTCCTGTTGTTAGTCTAGTGTGTCCTGCATTTGTCCATCTGGTTGTGCCTATCTCCAGAATGGACTGTCCATATGCCCTTAATTCCTGTGCCGATTTCAAAGTTTCGAACATCATGTGAACATTCCCGGTGCCAATCCTGGAGATCTTCCTGATTGAAAGAAGATGAGTCAGCAACCCGATTTCCTTGCAGATTTCATCAGGTCGCTTCATGAGTCCTTCCTTGCGGGTTCATCTTCTTCCTTGGGTGGCGAGTTATGAATTTCCCTGGTTGTCGTTTCTAAAGCTATCTAGTGTTTTTTTTACAGAGTTGGGTAACTAGCCACACAACCAACCTCCTTAATTCTCTCTTACGACATGCGTGGCAGGTAACAGTGGTTCTATTTTTACACCCCTGATTTGGGCCCAGGTAACCACTCATGCTCTTCACTTCATAGTTGACACAAAATGTATTTACAAGTGATCTCTCCATTGTTGTCAGTCGACTAATTTTGTATCCATTGTTATAGTTGAGTTTTGTTGACAGATCATCCATGCACAGGTCTGTGGTTTTACACATCCCTTGCCTTGCACTCTGAGGTCCATGGGTTTGAATCCGGACCATGCTGTTCTGTTCATGTATGTATTTTTCCCAGAGAACCCTAGGAATGTTGGCGGCACTACAGAGTTCATGCTTTGTGCAATACTCTCAGCAGGTGTCAAGCCATTTCTGTGGAGAGAAATCACTTAACCACAGAGACCCACTGTCATACATGTATCAGACTGCAGTAGCTTGTTCCCTTTCCAGTTCCAAACTATCTCTTCATTGTTCATGTTTGATAAAGACCTTCTTGTCGAAACGTCAACTGTCCAGAAAGCTATATACTCAAAACCTTCTTGTGCCGCTCATCTTTTGCCATTTACTGCTGCAATAATTACTATTATTTCTTAAATTATTTCAATTAAATGTGAATGTGCCAATAAGTATTTACTGTATATTTATAAGACAAAGTCTGTTCAATGAAATGAACATTTGTATGAAGTGAGAAAGACATAGAGGAAGAGAACAGGAGAGAGAGAGAATAATTTATTTGTTAAAATTACTATAATTAGTTTTTGGGTCCTGAACTGACGACATATCAGTCTGAGCTGACCCATAGGTGCTCAGTATCCCCTAGCAGACACAGAATGAAATGAAATGAAAGTCATGGCATATTCTTGACAGGACGTCCCCTCAACCACAGTAAACAAGTTGTTGATTCACTTATACATTGTCAGTATACTTGTTGATTCACTATACAGAGTCACTATACAACAGAATATCAGGAAAGAAGGCGAGATGAAGACCATGAAAAAGATGGACAAATGACATCGCAGAATCCTGTCACAAAAGTAAAAATAACTACCGCTAGAACAGCACAAGACACTGGGCATCAACCCTGTAACAGTGTGACGACAAAATAATTAAGAATACTGATTGATGCGTGATTGAGTATTGATTGTTATCTGATCGAATAACTGATTCGCTATAACTGATTAATTTATCAATCTTTGTGATATTATCTCAAATATACCTCTATATTCTTGTATTTATTATTCCCTTATCGTCTTTTTTGTATACCTTGGCCATGGATTTGGTCATACTAATTTATACCAACATTTTGTAAGTTATGTTTCTTGTATGCTTCAATATGGATAACTTTTCATTGTTTTTGTTCTTTCTGAATCCTGTATGCCTCACAGCGTCAGGTCAGGAAGAGATTTCTAAGAGATTGTTTTTGTTATACAATATTTATTTGGAATTTGTGATATCAAATTAATACACAGAATGTGATACTTATAAATCTCTTCATTTGTTGGTTTCTTCATCATATTTTACTACATCTTTTTCTATTTTCTGCTTCATTTTTTCTTTCTTCTTCTCTTATTATTCTTCATCTTTTTCTTCTATTTCTTCTTTTCTGTTCTTTTTCTATTTTTCTCTTCTATTTCTGTTCTTTTTCTACTTATTTCTCTTCTATTTCTGTTCTTTTTCTACTTTTTCTCTTTATTTCTGTTCTTTTTTCTCTTCTATTTCTTCTTTCTTTTTTTCTACTTTTTCTCTTCTATTTCTTCTTTTTCTCTTCTTTTTCTCTTTTTCTCTTCTATTTCTTCTTTTTCTTCTTTTTCTACTTTTTCTCTTCTATTTCTGTTCTTTTTCTCTTTATTTCTTCTTTTTCTTCTTTTCTCTTTTTCTTTCTTTTTTCTTTTTCTTCTTTTTCTTCTTTTCTACTTTTTCTCTTCTTTTCTTCTTTTTCTACTTTTTCTCTTCTATTTCTGTTCTTTTTCTTTCTTTTTCTGTTCTTTTTCTACCTTTTTCTCTTCTATTTCTCTTCTTTTCTCTTCTATTTCTTCTTTTCTGTTCTTTTTCTACTTTTTCTCTTCTACTGCCTATTATTCTTTCTCTTCTACTTCCTCTCATTATTCTTCCATCTTCTTTTCTTTTTCTTCCTTATTCTGTCTTCGCTTATTTTTTCTCTTTCTTCTTTTTTCTCTTTTTCTTTTGCTTTATTTTACTTTGCCTATTCTTCTTTTTCAAAATCTTCGTCTTCTTTATTTTACTCATCATCCTCATCTTTATATTCATTTTTTTCTCAATCTTCTTTTTCCTCTTATTTTTCCTTCTATTTCTTGTGATTAGCTAAAATGTTTACACAGCTTGGTCAAGTTCTTATGAAAAGCTCTATTGTTGTTTCAACTTTTTCTTTTCTTCCATATAATTGTATATTTGGTGTCTTCTTGGTACACATAAGCTGAGAAATATGGGATTTTTCGATGCAGAAGCACTTGAGCTTTCTGCTCTTTGGCTCGGTGCCATGGACATCGTAACCCTTCGGTTCGATGCCACGAACACCAGGAATCTGGGGAACTTTGGCTTTTCTGCCAGCCGCGGAATTGAACCCGCACTCACAGAGGGCTAGTCACCCGAAGTCCAACGTGCTACGAACACGCTGGGTAAGTATGGGATTCAATTCCATAGAAGAGATTGAATGAGTTGAAGTGAAAGAGCGGTATAGAGAAATTGCCTGCGAGCCCTCATCATCTGCCTCTTTGCCTTAGAAAATAGGTTCTGCATCATGTAGTCTGTTCTTCACTGAGTCACATCGTTTGTAGTGGTATTATATGGAGTTGAAATCATTGCCACAGTTGTTGTAGATGACTGGAGTTGATGATGATCTCTCTGCACTTTCTTTTGCCTTGGTATGTGATGGAGTTCCTCTTCTCTGGTTGAGCTATCCCTCACATCTCTAGCCAACCGCTCCCAATTACCTATGTCTAGTTTAGTTTAGTCGTCAGATCATCATCATTCCACATCAAACCAATTAGTCCATAAGAGATCCGATCTCCTCAGTATCTCTCTCAGCGTGTGACAACTAACGACACCATTTATTTGTTGGTTCTATTATTCTTCTTTGGCTTCCAGTATATTGCTCTTGTCTAGCTACACCACATTTGACTTGGAATTATTGCAGTCTTTTTAGGGTTGTAGATTCACCACCGCCCGAGTGGTTACCACTGTTACCTGCAACGAATGTCGTAAGAGGTGACTAAGGAAGTTGGGCGTGGGGCTAGCTACCACACACCGTAAAAACACTAGATGGCTACAGAACGGAGAGCGAACTGAGTAAACACTGACTGAAACCTGACACATCGCCGAAGGATAAGCACCAGAGCTCCAAATGGTGCTGAAGATGTGACGTAAAATACGTTCTTGGCAAAGGCTGTTTATATATCACAATAAGAATGATCAAAATGGGCAAAAAGAACGATCGCGAGACAGAGATACACCACTATTACTTGAATCCTTTACCCCTTAAAAATTTAGAATATCAGTCTTGTTCATTGTTCGCCCGCTATGTCTATGCTGTATAAAATTAGATCATGCTTGCAGGTATCAATGAAGCATAGTAATGGCGCCACTTGCTGTCTAGTAATAATAATAATAATTTATCTCTGACGTTATCGTACATAGGGCCTGCAAGTAATTTCTCCATACCGCTCTATCCTGGGCAACTCGCTCAATCTCCTCCTTGGAACTGAGACCGATATTTCCTGCCTTTCTCAGCAAAGTTCGTTTCAGGGTCTCTTGTCTAGTGCCAGTTGCAAATTGACAATATAGGATGTCCTTTGGGACTCTACCATCGCTCATGCGGCATACTTGTCCCAGCCATCTCAGACATACATTAAATAGTTGCGTGTCCATTCCATCTAAACATTCTATCTTGTCTTTTGAGCAATGGTGTTCATTACATACTGTTTATAATATTCGAAGGGTTGTAGCTCTCGTCTCTCATTGCTTTGATACCTCTTAAAAAATTCTCGGTACTTGTCAACAATTTCACCCCAAAAACTGGGTCATTCTAAATATAGACTGTTTGCGAGCATTGTTCTAAATATAGCGCATAGGTTCCCCATTATTTATGTTATTGACGTAAAATCCCATCATTCCCTGAGTGAGTTTATGAGGCGTCGCCGGACTAAATCCAGAAATTTAGACCCCTTCGTAGCTATTATTGCTGATACCATAAGTTTCTGGCCCCCACAGTAACACTCCTAGTCCCATCCTGCCTCCTTCCACCTCACATTCCCACATACAGTCCTTTTCAGGGCTCCCAATTCAATTAAAACACTGCTTATTTACATACAGAATACACAATAAACACCACATCCGTGACCTTTGAACCCGGTTCTCCTCCACGTCCGCAAACACTAATGGCGGACTGACGTCACTTAACTTAGGTCAGCGAGGTTTCCTTTTCCTGCGGTGAAATTGTAGACAAGTGCCAAATTCTCTTTGACAACATAAGTCTGTTAGATGTTCTCCATATTTGTACCAAGAGTTCTCCCTCTTGACTATTTGACCTCTCTCCTGACTAGTCGGTATTGTGCATAGTCGTTATGGTTTTTAGATTTCAACCAATGTTTCTTTCTTTGTATGGCTTTTTGTATCTCTTCACTCCACCATGCTGTTTTTTATGAGCTTTGGCTGGTCCTTTTGAGCCACATACTTTTAGATGGTCAGAAAACTGAGACAGATAAAAAAACTATTTGTCTCTAGCAAGTTCTCCCACCTCCTCCAGCATCATGTTCATGGTTAAAACTACACGGACCTCTGTGTGAGCTACAAAACACAGTGAAATTCATACAAGAGACAACATTGAATATATAGACAATATTTCAAGCGAACGAAAGGAAGGAAGGGTGTTCATGATTTCTTCGATATCCTGCTGCCATCTTGGTCGTCTCCTGCCTTGTACTCCAGGAACCATGCCTTCCATTACTGTTCTCTCCAAACCACTGTGATGTTTCTTTCTTTCTTTGTCCTTCTCTGCTTTTTGCCTAAGCGAAGCAGTTTCTGATGATCGGTTTCGAGATAATGCACGCTCGTAGCTTGATATGGTGTGGTATTGTGGTTTTAAGATGTCTGTAACTCCATCAACCCATCTTTTCTTGGTCTGCCCCTTCCTCTTGATGATTCCATTTTCAGGTTGTACGCTCTTGCAACTGGTGTATTCGGGTTCATTCTGACCAAGTGGCCAAACCATTTGAGTCTCTGTTTTCAATAAATCTAATAGCAGGTGTTGTTCCGACTGTTCTTCTAATTTCCTCATTTCTTATATGGTCTCTTGTTTTATTTACTGCTTTCCTCAGGCATCTCATTTCGCATGTGGTAATTTTCCTTTCTTGTTCTTTTGTCAGTGCCCATTGTGATGTTTAACGTGGCCAAAATATTTAATCTTCCAGGAAATTATGTTATTTATGAGCCAATGCTCCTTGATATGCAGTTCTTGTAAGATGTCTTTCTCTCTTCTCTGTCCAGGATATTCTACACACTTTTCTGTAACACCTTGTTTCAAAAGCTTCAATTTTGTTCTTATTTTTTCTCTTCTCTGTCCAGGATGTCCTACAAGCTTTTCTGTGACACCATATATATATATATATCAAATACAGCAACTTCAGACAGATTCAACACCAGCTACAACCTACACATACACCTAGATTTACACCAAAGTCCTCAGGGTTACATCCAGATCAACACAAAAAAGTCCAGGGCTACACCCAAATCAACAGAAAGTCCTCAGGGTTACATCCAGATCAACACAAAAATTGTCCAGGGCTACACCCAAATCAATAGAAAGTCCTCAGGGTTACATCCAGATCAACACAAAAATTGTCCAGGGCTACACCCAAATCAACAGAAAGTCCTCAGGGTTACATCCAGATCAACACAAAAAAGTCCAGGGCTACACCCAAATCAACAGAAAGTCCTCAGGGTTACATCCAGATCAACACAAAAATTGTCCAGGGCTACACCAAATCAATAGAAAGTCCTCAGGTTACATCAGATCAACTCAAAATTGTCCAGGCTACACCCAAATCAACAGAAAGTCCTCAGGGTTACATCCAGATCAACACAAAAAAGTCCAGGGCTACACCCAAATCAACAGAAAGTCCTCAGGGTTACATCCAGATCAACACAAAAAAGTCCAGGGCTACACCCAAATCAACAGAAAGTCCTCAGGACTACATCCAGATCAATACAAAAAGTCCTCAGGGCTACATCCAGAACAACAGAAATTCCTTCGGAGGACTACACCCCTATCAACAACTACAGTCCTTCTCATGACTTCACACACTTACAAAAACAAAATACTCAACACACAGACCTTTTTTTAGGGCTAGTCCCATGCACACATAAAAAAAGACCACTCCGCTCTGACATAACCAAAACAGACATGTTTTGGCTTAATCCGCCATAAACAAACATTTGATTGATACAAACAAACATTTGATTGATACAAACAAACATTTGATTGATACAAACAACTTGTAAATGATTCATGATTAAATTTATTCTCCAAACAGTTTGTACAATTAAGATTTTTTCTCTCAGATATATATATACAATGTCATTGTAGTATGTCACAAAATGTCATGTATGTCAACAAGAAATGTCATTGTAGTATGTCAAATATGACGGTGACATCCACATATGCCATACATATATATATGTACATAGTGTCTACAATAACAAGAGTCACCAAGTTCAATACAAATAAAATTTAGACTTTTGTCAACAAATATTCAATAAAGAAAATCAAATCATAGGACAAATGGTATCAATTCTTCCATCATAATGAGAGTTTTTTGATAATACTATAGCTGGAACCATGTACTCTCAAAATTTCTTACTTGTGAGGTATGCCCAACATTTTTATTTGTATTATTGAAGATATGAAGATTTAACTCTTTATGTCCACGAAAATTTTTGGGGTAATCACACTCTGCCAGAACACATTTCTAGCAAAATTTTTCAATATGGAATGATCTTGGAAATATGCCTATAACTTAAGTTCTTTGTAAGCTAGATTTATACTGTTGGTATCAAAATATGCATAATTAAATTCTGAACAATCTGATAATAAATAGTTATATTTGTAAATCAGTATTTATTTAGTAAATTATTGTTGTATTTCATGTTCAGAGTAACTACTACGACTTTCAAAATTGAATCAATACTTAGCCATTGCTGAATTCTCCATCATTGTCGGTGAAATCATAAACATGAAACACTGTGTGTATTTATTTGAACATTGGAACAAATCCATGTCTTGTTCGACACTTTATCGACGTGGAGGACGAAACAACATCTTATAACTAAACTTTTCACATGAAAGTTCACTTTTTCACAACAGGAAAAATATATTTGCGAATAAAACTATTTACTAAAAATTCGAAAATAAATTCTACCATGCTGTACAGTATATGAATGAAATGGTAGTTATCTGCCCGTTGAATTCTGTAAACAAAAACAGTGTCGGACGTATAGTAGCTGAACAGTAAAACAAAACGTGCATGGACTCAAATTAGCCGTTGGCAGCGTGTTTTGGCATAATGAGAGAACTGTTTTCTACGCTGGGAGCGTCAACTGGACATATAGAGTTAATGCACTCACAAAACTTTGAATGTTGTCTTTTCACAACTTTACAAATGTGGGACACACACTTTTTTCACTATGTCCTTCAAATTTGAAATGTAAACTTGTCACCATGAACACTAAAAGAGAGCAATGTTCAACACAATCTCTCTCCCAACATTAAGGTTGACATTAAATGATAGAAGAAAACTAGTCACGACAGAGATAAAGTGTCTAAGCAGATGTTGGGAGTATCAAGAAGAGACAGGTTGAGAAATGAAGACATCAGGAAAAAGGTGGGTACACAACATCAGTACTGAACTTCATCAAGAAACAACAAATTAAATTGTTCGGCCACATAAACAGATTACCAATAGACTGTGTCTCAAAGAGCAATGTTACTCCAATACAGTGGTAGAAAACAAAAGGCTGACCATGCAGGTGACCTCATAGATAACAGGCAGTGAAAAACACTATTTATGAAGTACTCTCTATAAATTTCTTTTGATCCCGATGCTGTGAGATAAAAAGGATTAGAAAAAAGAAGACACTCCGATACTTTGTCTACCCACTTTGATTTTTTAATGTACGTACAATTTTGTTGAAGTATGTCAATGAACGAACACTTCTTTTGATCAATGTTTTTAAACCGTGACATTTCTTTATGCCGAGAAAGTTCTACGCAACACTGGGACATTATATTAAAAATCGGCACAGTTCTGGTTATTGGTTACTGAACTGACGTCACAGCAATCCGGGCAGACCCATAGGTGCTCAGTCTCCCCCTGAAGATGTTGAAGACTATACATACTAGTGGTTCCTGTGGATTACTGGTTAAACAAACTCCTCTCTCCCCGCCCATTCAAGCATCCAGCTCTACTTGTACTTTGAATGTTGTCTAATTTCAAACTCCATTACTGGATTGAGACGATTTGTGTCCTCATCCAACAGTAGGACGCCAAGAGACCGAAGACAGTTTTAAAATCCTGGTAAAACAAGGACATCTGGTCTCCATGAATACACAACATTGTGTCACATAAAACAGATCAATTATAATCAAGAATTTCGCTTGTGTCTTGCCGGGGCTCACATTGGGAGTAAAGAATAGTAAGCCGGCAACCTACAAGACATTTCGTAAGAGGCGACTGATGTAGGGGCCTACGGGAGATACCCTAGTAAATAAAAAAAAGTCTCAGAAATCAGATGTGCTGGCCTACTTGTAGGCAAATAACTGGCACAGCATACAATCGCTCTTAGGCTCAAATTACAAATAGTGGTTTAACAATTGGTCAAGATGGAGCGTTCCAAGAAGAAGTAATCAAGAATTTGTTTTTTTCTTCTTTTTTTCTTTCGTCCGCTTTCAACTCAGGACGAAGTTTCATCTCTGAAACTGATTTTTGCGTGAAAATCCGTTTTCCAATTTCTTACAATGGCAGCAGCGTGCTCAATGTACTCGTAATTAGTATTCCCTCGCCATACAGGCAGATTTTCTCCGACTTCAGAGGTACTCACGTTATCGTCCTGAGTAAGACCAGGGGACTTGAACAAATGCCGGACAGTAGGATCAACCCGAGCTATGAGGCGTCTCACAGCTAGCAGGCCGAGCTACTATCAACTACTCTAGGCAGTCCCCCACCAAGAATTTGTGATATGAAATGCAAAGAGTGCGGACACTTGAAATTACAAAATTGTGTTGACAATAATTTTACCAAACAAAATAACAATTAATGTCACAAGTTCTTATTGGTTAGTTCCAGCGAGCAATGGTAACCATCAGTATGCATACTGTTTGATATCTGTTGGGGGAGACTGAGCACCTATGGATCTACACAGAGTGCAATGACGTCAGTTTAGTAACCAATAGGTCCAGAAAATCTTCAATATCGACGTCCAATGAAATCTGAAATACCAGGAATCCACTATATATGAAATATTGGGCAAGGGCTGTTAAATCTGAAATAATGGGCAAACTCTAAATATGAGACAGCAGGCAGAAACCGTTACATCCAAAATATCAGGCGCGTTGCGTTAAATATGAAATAATGAATGGGGGTCCACTAAATAGGAAATAACGAATAGGGTCCGCAACATATGAAATAACGAATGGGGGTCAGCAAAATATGAAATAATGAATGGGATCTGAAATTTCTGATGGGATCTATTAAATCTGAAATATCGGTGGTCCCTTGTGTGTAAAACTCAGTGGACGTTTTGTGTATTTTTTCATATGCTTAGCAACCTACCCTAAATTTGTAATTTAATGTAACACCAACAATTTTTCCAGTCACTTCAATTTACAACAACAAAAAACAAATAAAAAAAAAAGCCACCAAAATGTGTACAAGACAAGAAGTGACAATGCCACACAGAAACCCGTAAACTGGCTGTAGTGTGTTACACCAAAGCTAACAAAAAAGGCAATGATAAACAAGAAAACAAATCTTCTATGTACATAAAAATCACACTGTGTAGACATTACATTTCCATCACCTCGGCTATATGCTGTCTTCATGCTGAGTCTACTACTCATAATATGCATTTATTTTATTCCTCCTAACAAATTGGTTTGTTCTCTGTAAACATGGATCTCTTTGGGATCTCTGTGGCATAGAGGTTAGGTGTTCACCTCTAGTTCCAACAGTAATAGGTTCATTCCCTCATGGAGCCATCTGGATATTTTACTAGAGATCCCTGATTTCAGTGTAGGTGAGATCGAGTTCCTAGTCCTATCTGAGATGGATGATAAAATGTAGGTTCCGTGTTCAAATTGAGCATGTAAAAGAACCATTGGCAGTTCAAAATCGAAACGCATGCTGAAAGCCGCTACCCAGACAAAATTCATTAGAAAGATTAAAAGATAAAAATTGCTACAAAATATATTCTAAATTACATTGATGACCCTTGCTGGTTCTACGGTCAGAAAAATATTCCACGCCCACTGTGGAATTGAACAGACCACTCCCTCTGTAGAAAGTAAAACCTTACAATGACTGCTCCTACACATTTTTCCTTAACCTATGTCAGTACCCATTCCTTTGATATTAATGTCATTCTACAGTGGATTCCTGGGCACACAAATATCCCAGGAAATGACAAGGCAGATCATCTGGCCAAACAGGGATCATAAAAACCACAAATAGACAAACCTGTTAGCATACAAAGTATAAAACAGATTCTGAAAAACAACTCCAGAGAAGATTGGCTGAACCGATGGGCTATGGGGACGACTGGTCGGGACATGTATGCAGAGATGAATAGACCAAACCCCAAGGACAATATAAATCTGCTACAAAGAAAAGATCAAAGCACTATCTTCCAGTTAAGAACAGGACATGTTGGACTGAATTACCACCTACACAGAATAAACCCCACACACCTACCACACTGTAGAAAGTGCAGTCACTCATGTGAGACAGTACAGCATATCTTGCTTGAATGTCCTGGACTACATAAAGCTAGACAAGAACTCCTCCCATCACACCCATCTGTTCATAATACCTTTACACTAGTCTTCCACAATTACAGAACACATGCAGATTCTACAAACTGGCATTGGCTGCTCAAGATTGAAAACTCGCAGCCCTGGTTAGAAGAAGAATGTCAGTACCCATAGCAGATGGACACCATTTGGCCAACAAGTTGCAGTCCTGACAGGTTGGTGAGACAGATTACTAGACAGAATAAGGTTGCTGATATCGAATCTGATAACATGCTTTGCTAGTGACCACATGATGTGAAAAATCCAGGGTTCGAGGTCAGTCTCCACTAAAAATGTTTGGTTTGCACATGGTATGTGATTTCACTACAGAAAACTGTGATCCGTTACTTCTTCACCCTCAGGGAGGTATAGGTCCGTAACCAAGGTCATCTTTTTCAGATCTCTCTACTCTCTCACTATTTGTTTGCATTTTGTTTCCAACTCCTATCTCAAGGTGTTCCTGTGTCTTCCCTTATCTCTATTGCCTTGGGAGTTCCATCAGAGGGCCTGTCTCATGATGCAGTAAGGAGGCCTCCTCAGTGTATGTCCTATCCATCACCACCTTCTGCCCCTTACTTCTTGTTCCGCCTGCCGCTGTGTTGTCCAGCTCTATCCCATAGTTCCCTGTTAGTGGTCCTTTCATACCATCATAGATGGAGTATCCTATGCAGGCATCTATTGATGAATGTCAAACTTTTTGGTGTCCCCTTAGTTGTTCTCCATGTCTCCGCTCCATACAGAAGGACAGCCTTGACATTTGAGTTAAATATCATTATCTTAGTTTTATTCCTGATCATTTACAAGCACCTCTGAGGTCGAAATACAGCTCACTTGAATGGCAATAGTCACTAAAATGTCCATATAAAATGACCACCAGTTAGAATAAAAAATAAACAAACAGACGATAATTAAAATGTAAGAGGTCCGACTAAAATTGAATACAATATATAATTAGATATTATATCATTAGTGTCAAAATTAGACACAGCAAATTAAAAAAAAAAATTAAAACAGGGATGAAATGCCTGCAGAAAATAGCGGGAGTAACAAGGAGAATAAGATTTAAAAAATAAGACTATTCGAGACTAGGTAGGAACAACCTCGGTGCTAGAGCATATTAAGAAAAAACAAACTAAATGGTTCGGCCATGCAATGCGATTATCTTAGCTACATTACACCACACAACTATTCAGATACAATCATTTCAAGGACAAATGGTGCCCACGCAAATGGTGGACTTCAGAAATAGCAGAGGCGGTAATACACACCATATACATGGCACACTAAGGATACTTGACAAAACTGTTTGCATACCCTGAAAGGTACAACAGGACTATACAACAGATGTCATCATGTTCGATCGAACCGTACCTGATTATTCTGTGTCTAGTTATAAGAGCGGAAAAGCTCGATATTTTAGAATGGCTCGCGGTTGTGTTCGTAGGACGCTCTATTGCTAGGCTAGGCGATGGGCGTCGTAAGAAATGAGTGTAAGTGGTTCGAATCCAGTGTTTGTCTATTTGTTTTTTCGGAAGCTCTTAATACCTGTACACTGCTTATTTGTTGATCATATTCGCTACTTCCGTTGCTTCCTCTGGGGTTCTTGCAAAAAAACTCCTTGTTCTCATCGTGTTAGACAGGAGTGTATTCTTTTACCATCTTTGTTTAATTTTGTGGATATGTTACGAGAAAAGCATGAATGCATTGTGACAATGGACAAGATACAGGGGAACAGAGAGATAGAAGCAGACAGAGGGAAAATATTCTCTAGACAGTTTAACATCATGGCATGGCACAAAAACAGTATACAAACTTCATGGGTAGAGCTAACTCTGAAGTCTGAGTAAGACTTGCCTGAATGTCAAGGGACACTAGTGATAAGGAAAGCATGCCTTCAAGAAAAACAGTCAGCTGCACTATGACTGCGCCTGAAATCATTGCAGATATATAGAAAATCTAAACAAGAGTTGTAGATGAACATGATAACCATAAGCGGTCACTTGGCTAGTAGTAGGTGAGTAAGTGAAACTGATGGGTTAACTGTCCTGAGATGAAGCATCTGGTATTCTGCCTCCTCAAGCTGACAGGTGCTAATAGTGTTGATCACAAGTGTCAGCATTTTGTCTGCCTATTTGGTTGGATTGACAACACTGGAAATCTTTTACTTTGAAGGTTATATCTTCAAACAGGTTGAAAACAGGTACAGTGGGCTCTTGCTAAAAGCATACATTTACTTGTTTCAAAATGGTGACTAAGGGGTTAAGTCCCTGTCTTGTGACCCGAAGGACATGGGTTCGAATTAAGACCGTGTCTTTCTGTTCACAAGTGCTTTTTTTAAACCCAGTGCAATTAAGTCAATTCTTCGACTATAAAACCTGTATACAAGACGTTTCAAACCACTTTTTTGTAAATGTAGTCATCTCTTTGTTTTTATACCTCAGTCTGTTGTATCCATCTTTAAATCTATGGTATAGATGGTGTCTCAGTCTGTTGTATCCATCTTTAATCTGTCGTATAGATGTCTCAGTCTGTTGTACCATCTTTAAATCTATGGTATAGATGGTGTTCAGTCTGTTGTATCCATCTTTAATCTGCTATAGATGTCTCAGTCTGTTCACACTCTTTAAATCTGGGGCATAGATGATATCTCAGTCTTCTGTACCCATCTTTAAATCATGGTATAGATGATGTCCAGTCTGTTGTAACCATCTTTAAATCTATGGTATAATGATATTCAGTCTGTTGTACCCATCTTTAAATCTGTGGTATAGATGATGTCTCAGTCTGTTGTACCCATCTTTAAATCTGTGGTATAGATGATGTCTCAGTCTGTTGTACCCATCTTTAAATCTATGGTATAGATGATGTCTCAGTCTGTTGTACCCATCTTTAAATCTGTGGTATAGATGATGTCTCAGTCTGTTGTACCCATCTTTAAATCTGTGGTATAGATGATATCTCAGTCTGTTGTACACATCTTAAAGTGGGAGTCTCTGTGGCTAAGCACTTGCATTACGTTCTGAAGGCCATGGGTTAGCCATTCTGTTCATAGGTGCATTTTTTTCTATAGACCCCTAAAATGTTGCAGGAGCTACAGAGTTTGTGCAATTATCAAATGGCGTGCCACTGTTGCGGAGAGGTGCCGAGCCATATAAAGTCATCCTTTCGGCTTTAGACCATCTTATTTTATAGACACATATTAAAGTGCTATATGTCAATACAAGCATTTGCACCCTACCTAGGGCTTACAGCATTTTAAGTTATGAATCACTGTTGCTGACATACATTCAGAAAAATAGCAAATAGAATATTAAGGTGTGTCGTTTTCTAGAGTTCACAGAAAAAATAAACAGAGAATGAGAATAAAACTCATGGGGAAGACAGATGAAAAAGAACATTTGACAATGGAAGGACAATACATAATGAAATTGTGCATGTTTCTTGAGAACCTGTACTCCCAAGGGAGCTGAAAGGCGTATTATTTTATTACACTTTCTGTTCTAAACAGAGTTGATGCGATAAATGACTTCTTGTTCTAAAACAGACTTGATGTCAGATAATGACACTTTCTTGTTCTAAAACATGCCAATGTGGTGCCAGGGCCTGCAATTGAAGCAAAGAATAGTACCACTGCGACCTACAGAACATGTCGTAAGAGAAGACTGATGTAGGACCTAGGAAGCTACCCTAGTAAATAAAAAGCATTGCAGAAATCGGATATGCTGGCCTACTTGTAGGTGCATAACTGGCACAACATAGTCACTCTTAGGCTCAGATCACATACAAATCACACAGAGTGGTTAACAAGTGATCGATATGGAGCGAAGAAGAAGAAGTACTAAAACTGACTTGATATCAAACTAATGACACTTTCTGAAACCTTGTCCAAACCATAGCACATCAACGGGGCTTGAACTACAGCTCTGTATATCCGTAGAGTGACATTAATTTAAACTTGGCCACTAACTTCTCCACCCGGATAGCACAAACATATGTTCTGAACAGAAATGAACAATTCTCAAGGCACTGAATGGAAAGACACAAATTTCAACCTCTTCTTTTAGCATGCAGGACCTCAGTCAAGAGAGTCTGGTCAGGCACCCGTGCTGAGATGCTTAAAGTAGAGAAGTCCTCCATACGTATTAAATGAGTCTTATCTGTAGTCCATGAGCAGTTGGCTGTATTTGTCTCCCATGTTGGGTAAACCAGCGACAGTACTGAGTAAGGCAGTGGTTACTTTCCTGGTCGCTCAATATATACTGGTTATCAAGACTGGACACATCTGAGAAGATAGAAGTGGGAAACAAGTGTAAGCTTTAGTACAAATAATAGTTGATATTTTGTAAGGTATCACAAAGGAAGATTTTAAACCTGATGTTTAACCCTGGCCACCTGTACTCTAAAACCCTTCACCCGACACAGAACAGCAATATCAGAGTGATATGAAAAACATAATAATTTAGCGCAATTAAGTGCTCTACAATTTGTTATTGACTTACCTCCATTATTCCTGCTTTTTATATTTTCAGGATATAAACTGTTTAAAATTTACTTGATATACAGTGGTTCACGATAATAGCAGCCTGTAATGATCAACTGATATATGTATAAATGAGAAGTTCATTATGACGTAGTATAGGTCAGGAATATGTGATGGTATGTAATTTAGGCAGGCATGACAAATGCGTAAATCAGCTGTCAGTAGTTTTAAAGTAGTACATAAACATCGCGATAGATTATCTAGCAACCGATTTGTAATGGCTGCTTATCTCTAACACCCTGTATTATGAGTCACATAAACAGCTAAAACTACATCAGAGCTAAACAGGCTACACATAACAGCTAAATTACTGCTACATATCAACAGCTAAACATCTGCTACCATCAACAGCTAATCACTGCTACAGTCAATTAGCTAAACACTTCTACACATCTATCAGCTAAACATGCTACACATCAACAGCTAAACACTGCTACACATCAACAGCTAAACACTGCTACACATCAACAGCTAGACACATCAACACTTAACACACTACTATCTCCCATGACAACTCACCTGCATTGAGCAATATAATAAATTTAAGGCACATGTACTCGTTATAATCCAGCTTCAGGTCACGACCTTTCTTTACCAACTCGTATACTTTAGCTTTGACATCTCCAAGACCTAACTTGTCTAGAAAATCAAAGCCGATAACTTCTCCGTTTGGCTGGTGAGAGAGAGAGACAGAGAAATATATCAATAACAATTATAAACATTTCATATTTTTCGGGAGGACAAGTTCTTAACAAACATTTTACATTCAGAGAGAGAGATAGTAGGTTTCTTTCAGTCCCAATGAACAATGCTGCTGAAATGTACTTTGCAGCTCTCTTCTTGTCTTCTTTTTTTGTCACACAGTTACATAGTTGTTGCCCACTGTTGTGGTTTTGTTTTTGTCTTGTGCTGTTCTAGTGGCTTGATTGATAGCTATTTTTGATTTTTGACAGAATTCTACTATGCCATCTATCCAGCCTTTTCAAAGTCTTCCTCTTGCCTTCTTTCCTGATGTTCTGTTGTAGAAGAATGGATACAGTGGAGTTTGGTTGCATATGTGTTTTTCCATTGCCTTCTTAAATGTCCATATTTCACACCAATACGTTGTCGCTGGGAATGTATATGCACTTGTTATTCTGATCTTTGCAAACCCATGCTAGAGAGACAGGTTGAGGGCAAGCGGGAAAAAAGAAAGACTGAGATATAGTAACTGATGGCTAATGTAGACAGTGAAGCATGCACGTTACCATGACAATTTCCTTGCCCCAAATGTTGTGGCACTGTCGGTAGATGAAGTCCAAAATTAGAATCTCGCTCCAACTGTTGTGCAGCAGCTTCATCTGGTCTTCAACCTGCGGAGATGCCACATGTGGTAAGCTAGCAGTCACATACAAATAATAAACAAATATGGATGTCATAACATTAGAAAAAAAATCAAATCCTTGGAAACAATATTCGCTCTACAAGGTGTCACTGCTTGGCTCTGCATCCAGCTTTGTATGTTGCCTTCCAATCTCTTGGACTCAACGCACTACACTCCTATGCTTCTTTATACTGCCTCTCCCCATGCTTCATAATATATGTGTATATGTTCAATGTATATATTTTAGATATATGAAATGAAAGTCATAGCATATCCTTTACATGAAGTTACCATCAACCACAGCAAATGGGCCGTCAATTATCTAGGCACCACTTATACTTTCAGTAGTTTGCGCCATTGCTTTCTGAACGGTGAGGCTGCCATTGCTTTCTGAATAGTGAGGTCTAATTTTACCGTTCATAAAAATAGGCAGCAGATGATGATGATCAAGGTCCAGCTAGTTGTAAACAGTATGATTCTGATACTGAGCCTTCTGCACATTATTATAATTATGTGTCAAATCTTAATTTCTATTGGATATATTGTCATCAAATTTCACAAATTGGATTACAAATTGATCCCTAGAAGCAAAAATAGATAGATTTTGGAGATGCTGTTATAATATCAAGTTAACATGGCATATGTCACTGACATTTTAGATTTTGTTATATTCATGCTGTCGTATTTGTCCCAGTTTCTTCTAAAATACTCCATCTATTGTGCTTTGTAACCTTTTTTATATTCTAATAGGTTGTCCAGTTTTCTTCAAATTAGTATTTAATAAGATATATATATATATGTTTATTTGCTGACAAGTAGCATTGATTTTTTAAAAATAACCCCTTGCATTTTTTTGCTTCCGTTAAATTAACTGCGTACAACCAGGGAAATAACTGCGGGTGGAAAGAGTTAAGTGGCCAAACCACTTTATTCTTTGTTTCTCAATGTAATTCAAGCAAGGTTCTGTGCCAACGGTCTTTCTTATGCTGATGTTGGTGACTGTCTTTTCTGGTAACTTTTTGCAGGTGCCCCATTTCACATGTAGTTATTTTTTGCGACTGCGCTATGCTCATTGACCATGTTTGGCTCTGGTAACACAGAGTAGGCATAAAAATGCTGTTGATCATCAGTTGTTTAACTGTCAGTGAGATTTTGGGTGCCTTAACAATGGGGCTAGCTGGTAGGTTACAGCATTTGCTTTTTGCATTCTAGCCTCTATCACTCTGTAGTCTTCTATCTTCTGTGAATATGCTTTCTAAGTATTTGAATTCTTGCACTAGGTTGATTGTAGTGCCATTGACATTTAGTTTATTATATTTTCTTCCCCTATTCATTATTTCAGTGTTATTGTTTTTCATTAGCAGTCCCAATAACACAGACATTAAGGAAAAAACCAAAGCGTTTGAAATAACATGCTACTGAAATATTCTTCCTGTACAGAGAAGAGAGAAAAAAAAGTACATACTACAAGACTTACATATTGTGGAGCATTGGCTCATAAACCAGAAAATAAAGTATTTCAGTCACATTAAACGACAGTGGTTTGGAGAGAACAGAATGGTTCCTAGAGGTAGAGGCAAGGAAGACCAAGATGAAGGTGGCAGCAGGACATCAAAGAAACATTGAACATGATGTTAGAGGAGGCGGGAGAACTTACTAGAAATAAAGTTTTTCAGGCATACTGTCATGAAAGCGACATTCTGCAAGGGACATGCTACTTGATGAGTCCCAATAAAGGTATAACAACACACGCCAGAGGATGTTGTCAGTCATCATCGCTTGTGATGGACAGCTATTATAATGCCTCTAATCTTCAGGAATGTTGTTTTGCCTGACATATTCTACACCTTTCAGCTTTTAAAAGTTTAAATAAAATATGGAATGCCAAGTTATATAGTATTAAAACTAAATTACAAATTTTCAATTCAAATGTTGTATCAATCCTAACATATGCCATCAAGAGTTAGAAAATGACAAAAGATATAGAAAGTAAGTTGAATGCATTTAAAAATAGATGCATGCGAAAAATAGTGAACACAAAATGGGACAATTTCAGAAGTGATGAAATCAGAGAAATGTCTGGTCAACCACTAGTAACAACTGTTATATGAAGGAGAAGATGGAGATATGTTGGACACACCTTGAGAAGAAATGATAAAAGAATGCCAAAACAGGCATTGAAGTGGGAGGCACAGGGTTCAAGAAAGAGAAGACTCCCTAGGAAAACCCTAGACAAACTTTGCTGAGAAAGCCAAGAAATATTGGACTCAATTCCATGGAAGAGATTGAGCGAGTTGCCCAGGACATATCGGTATGGAGAAACTACTTGCAGGCCATATGTAACGTATAATGGTACAAGAGGAATATAATAATAATAATGTAAATGTGGCTGTTCTTGGAACACTAGGACTGCTGCTGGAGCTAAAGAGTTTGTGTTTTGTGCAACACTTTTGGTGGATGGGATATCGTTTCTGCGGACAGGGACAGAATCTAATTCTTCACCTTTAGACCCTCTTCCCCCTTTTTCTTTATAATAGCTCATTTTTGGGTCTTTCAAATGATGATTGTCAACAAACTGCTTCAACTTCTTCTTCTGTGATCAACTTCTGCTATATGACTACTCTGGTATGTGTCATAAACAAGGCAGTGCGCTTGATGTCTTCACCGGCCTGTCATAGTTTATTTTGAAGGGTTGTTTCTGTTGGCCAGACTTCCATTCTCACACTGCTTCAACTATTTCTGAGACTGGCACAGACATAATTTCTAAGATCACTCACTTTGATTTCCTTGAAGAATGTAGAATTACGTGCCCATTCCACCATGAGGAAGAGGAGCTGATCAACCATGCGACAAAGGACAGGGAGGAACTGTTCAGGGTTGGCAATGTCCATCTGTGACAGCTCATTCTGCATGAAGGTCAGCATTTTGTGTTTGACCTGCGGAGGTTACAGAAATGTGTTATATCTTTGAAATGTGTGATTTAAAAACTTTGTCCTAGATCTCTTATCTGTGCAATTTAAAATTTGACCTATATCTTTGAACTGAACAGTTTGAACTTTAGCCTATATCTTAGAGGTCAGATCAGATGTTTGTTATCCCATGAATCTGAGAGGGTAGTAATCCAGTGGATACCCTCACACTGCAAGATCAAGGGAATGAAGATGCTGACAGACTGGCTAAAGAGGGAGCAGGAATGCCCCAAGATGACAACCTGGTTAGCTATGAAAAAGCAAAAACCATCATCAAAGGGCACTACAAAGCAAAATGAGATAAAGAACACCCAAAACACAACAAGAATGATGGATATTACCAAATGTCCAGAAGGGACCGGACAGCCATACTTCGCCTCCGGATGGGTCACAACAGAATGAGACACCACATGTACACTAAATTCAAGATAGGCACCAACGACCTGTGCCCCTGTGGCTTGGCAAGTAAGACAACAGAACATATCCTACAGAACTGCCCCCAGTATGCAGACCTGAGAAGAAAGAGGTGGCCTACTTACTCCAGCATCCAAGACAAACTCTCATGGCTGATAATCTGAGGCAGACGCTGCCTTTATTAGAGAATCCAAAATCCCAATCTAGTGAGAACGCAGAAGATGTTTCATCTACCACCATATGACAGTAAATGGCACCATCTACAACTGTTAAACCCACTGCCTTGTGGATGGGGGCCCGGGAGAGTTGAAAATACACTGGAACAAATTTGCTTCTGAACTGTAGAACAAAAGTTTGAAACAGTTTGTGATTGAGCTTACTACCGCTAAGCCACAGATGCCCCCATTTTATATTTACCAACAAAAACTTTTTAAAAGTTATTTATTCATAAAAACTGATAACACTTTCCTGGATTGTGTAAAAATGGATGTAATTTAAACAGAAACACATCATCAAATGTTCTGGCTAATTACGATAGCAGATGAAGAGTTTTTTTAAATGAATATACTGTGCATCATTGGAGACTATCATTAAAAGACACGAATTTGGCATGGAGATGGATTGAAGTGTGTTTGTATGTCAGTAGGGGCATTGGCTAAGACAACATATCAACAGATAAGAAAATAAAGAATTGGACGTCTGCAGGAGATTTGGAGAAGAACTAGAGAAAAAAGAGTTTAAAGATTGTGGCCTGTCGGAAATAATTAGTAGAAAGGCAGCAGAACAGCAGCTTATCTTCGAACGCTCAATATCGACCACTTGCTAATCACTCTTTATGATTTGTATGTGATCCGAGCCTAAAAGCGATTGAAAGTTGTGTCAGTTATGCATCTACAAGAAAGCCAGCAAATCCGATTTCTGCGACGCTTTTTATTTACTAGGTAGCTTTTCTAGGCCCCTACCTCAGTCACCTCTTACGACATGCCTTGTAGGTCACAGTGTTACTATTCTTTGCTCCCCTTGCAAGCCCGAACAACACATGGACAAGAACAGCAGCAATGTGAAAAGCGTTATGTGTCGCAAAGGACAAGAGAGGATATAGAATATATATATATATATATATATATATATATATATATATGCAGAAAGAAACTCCAAGTATGCAGAAAGAAACTTCAAGTATGCAGAATGAAGGTGACACAATTCCTTTTCTCCCCTTGTGGAATATTGGCTGTCTGAATTGAACTCACAACCATTACCTAAGAAGTGTAATTCTGTCCCACGTCTGGATACATGGGGAACAGAGTTGATTGATTATTGGTTACCGAACCGATGTCATAGCATTCCTGGTGGAACCATAGGTTCTCAGTCTCTACCAACAGATGTCTAACGGTATGCATACTGATGGTTCCTGTGGCTTGCTGGTTAAACACACACCTTACACTGCCCCTCAGGCATGTAGTTCTACTTGTACAACAGGTAACTCCAAACGCATTAAATCACTGGATTGATTCAACAGCTATTTTAGTGTCTTCATCCAATAGGGAGTCATAAAGAGACAGAAGAACATACCCCTGTGGAGGTTAGAAACGTTAACAGATGGTGTTCACCCATACCGCAACCTGATATTTTGGATCTTTCAAATCATCAAAGGAGAGTCAGATACAACAGCCCAGTGAGTCCCAGAGAACTACTAGAGGGCAGTGATTATGGCCTCAACCTCCATCCTCCTACTGGGAGTAGTTGTCCTGTATGCTTCACTTCACTCTGCAACAAGTGTATGCATGGACATACACATCAGAATTTTGATTAAGACTAAAGAGTATGGATATTGAATGCATTTGAAAATAGATGTCTGCGAAAAATAATGAACATAAAATGCAACAAATTCAGAAGTGATGAAATCAGAGAAATGTCTGGTCAACCACTAGTAACAACTGTTATAAGAAGGAGAAGATGGATATATGTTGGAAACATCTTGAGAAGAAATGATAAAAGAATATCAAAGCAGGTATTGAAGTGGGATAAGAGGTTAAAGAAAGAGAGAATGACCTAAGGAGATCCTGAAACGAACTTTGCTGAGAGAGGCAAGAAATATCTGTCTCAGTTTCATGGAGATTGAGCAAGTTGCCCAGGATAGAGCGATATGGAGAAATTGCTTGCAGGTCCTATGTAACGTATAACGGCATGAGATAAATTATTATTATTTTATATATGGATATTATCCAACAGGACATAAATTTGAACAAACAGGTAACATTAAAATTATACAAACAGAAAAACACCATTTTTAAGTATCACATCTGGAGTTATACTGTAACATGGTATCAGATCTGAATGGTAATGCAGAGGCCATCAGAAATGACTCATTACAAACCGCAAGTTAAACAAATGCTTACTTTCATCTTTGTCCCAGGCCATTCTGGGATGAAGGGCAATGAGAGAGCAGATGAACTAGTGAAGCAATGCTGTGATCGAGAATGGGCCTTCTATGGACAAAAGTTACATCATCAACGCTATAAGAGAAAACATGTGCTCTGAAGATTTCAACGAAGCTTTATCTCAGTTGCATGTGCACCTGCCCAGCTTGTTGTACGCGTTGGACGACGGGTGACAAGCTCCATGTGAGTGCAGGTTCAATTCCGCGGGCTGGCAGAAAATCCACAGGTTCTCCATATTCATGGTGTTCGTGGCACCGAGTCGAAGAGCAGAAAGCTCAAGTGCTTCTGGATCAGGAAAAAAAATCTCAGTTGCACAAGTTATGCATACAGATAGGTGCGGCAAGACAGGAAAACCATGAGAGAAATGCCAGTAGATACATCAGCCAGCACAGAACTGGGAGTTGTTAGTCTAAACACACTGAAATACATGCTTGGAAGCAGACTGGAGCAATTATGGACATACCCGATGAAGATGATCCTCAAGTGAACAATAAAGTTACATAAATATGATTTGATAGCAGTAGGCTTAATCTAAATAAATACACTCACCTCAGATTCATCAACCAAAGTAGCCTTTATTTCGTTAATCAGAGGAGACAACATCGATCGTTCAGGTTGGCCAGATATCATAGATCCCTTGAAGGCTCTCAAGGCTTCAACCCCATTAGGGTAGTTGGGGACATGCCCCTGCCTGTCAGATACGAGCAAGTTATTGTTATGCCTAGGTTGGGAGGTTCTGTTGCGAGGTTGATCCTGCGCCATATGAAAGTCAGAAAGGGGCTGAACATGAGGGATATGCTGCGGCTGATGGTGGTGAGTGGGTGTGTTGGAGTCCACTCGCTCTAGGATGTGGTGCGACTGTTGCTGCTGCCTGGGGTGATGTGAGTAGTAAGTCTTTGGACTGTGGGGTTCAGATGGTGAAGAAATATGACTAAAGCTTTGTGTCAAATCTGAAGACGAAATGGAAACGAGGATCTGGTGTGGCGACTGATGGTTCATGTGCAACATTTGGCGAGGATGTGCTGGAGTTGGAGAGGAGCTGCTAGCGTGTTGACTAGCAGATGTGGCAATCGAGGCAGAAGATGATGGAGTAGTCGCTGTGGACGACAGGCAATTAGAACTGGGGATGTGTCCTTGGATATTGTTCGAGGTAGCAGCAGAGTTCGATAAGGCAGTGCTGACATAAATGTTCAGGTTAGCCTGCAAAACGTGCGGATCAGGTTTCAAATCTTCCGGTGACCCTGGAGATCTTGCTTCTAACATCCCATTGGCTATAAGAGATAGGTCATCACAGGATCCATGCAGGACGTTGACCTGCTTGGCTGCTTGTTGTTTCAATGCTCTATCTCTCTTGTACATTGGACCAAACTTATTTCTTCCTCCTCTCATGCGGTCTGATCTAACAGCTGGACAAAAATAAAAGACAAAAATTAAGTCACATATAATTTTGCAGAACAGCTAAAATCAGAACATACAGAAGGAAAGCACTAAATTGATCAACATAACTAGAAATGTTAGCCTTATAATAAACACAGGAATGGTTATTGGTTACTGAACTGATGTCACAGCACTACGGGCGCAGACCCATATGTGCTCAGTCTCCCCCAATAGATGTCGAAGGGTATGCATACTGATGATTCCTGTGGCTCGCTGGGTAAACATACTCCTTTCTCTGCCCATCAAGCTCTACTTGTAATTCCAAACTTCATAATTCGCTGGTTAGATGAAACATCAATTTTATTGTTCTCATCCAAGATGCGGTCACCAAAACACTGAAGTACACCAACTTGAATCCAAACAGAACAAGTTCTGTTCCCTAATTTTCTTCCTAGAGTTCCCTAGGATTGTTGCTGGAGCTACAGAGTTTGTGCTATGGGGAACACTCTTGGTAGGTGGCGTGCCATTTCCGCTGAGAGGGACCAAGCCATATGGGAAAACCTAGAGCAGCGAAATCAATCCTTCGGCTTTAGACACTTTAGATTATTATGAACAATAAGAAATGAAATTGTTCACACTTTAATCCATACATTCCCATGGGTTTAAAGCCTTTGAACCCTTGGGTAAGATGGTGAGTAAGTGGACTTTGGGAAGGCTACTGCAGCGGAGGATGGAGCCCAATGTGCGATGACGTCGATCGCATAACATGTCCAATAAAATTTAAAAATCAACGGGTAAAAGAGAAATATAAACTACAGCGGAAGAATGCACTTTTACACATCCCACCATTTATATCTCTCTATATCCTCTCCGTGTCTCGTTTGACACATAGAACCTCCACAAAAGAATTTCATTGCTGCTGTCTTTCCATTCATTGTTTCCCTTGTTGGGCCACAATCTTGCAACTATCTTTCCACCGTTCTTCATGCTCCTTTGAACATCCAGGTCTTCTATTCCCATCTGCTGTCCATTGGAAAGCTGTCCTAGTCAATGTCCCTACTGACATACAACATACATGACCAATCCATCTCCACTTTTGTTTTTTAATGATGGTCTAAAATGATACACATTGCTATTGTTTTTGGCCAGAAAATTTGCAGGATTCTTCTTTAACATTTTAGTTGAGAACGCTCAGCTTTATGTTAATGTGGGTTATTTTTCAACACTCACTACTGCCCCATTGACAAATATCACATTGGCGAGCAATGCTATGATTGAGAACAGGCCTTCTATGGACAAGAGCAACATCATCAATGCTGTAAAAGAATAAATACTCAAGATTTAAACGAAAACAGGTATTCTCTATCTCAGTTGCCAAGTTATGCAGTGAGGCAATACTTTAAAAACCATGTGAGAAAAACATTGTAGATACAACAACCAGTACAAAACAGGAATAGTTAGTCCAAACACACTGAAAGACATGCTTAGAGGAGATCTGATCATTTATGGACATGTTGGATGTAAATGATTCTCAAATGAACACCAACAAATAGAAAAAAATATTTCATTAGCATGGCTCATTTTTAAAAAAAAACTCAGTATCTCTAATAGTAAATGTTTTGGTTTTTATTCCTTCAAAATCTGGTCAGCCTGATTAATGACAATGAATGGATATACTCATATTTTCTGAGGATTGTAAAAAACAAACAAATATAAACAATGAGAATTGGCTGCTAAAGATCCATTTCTAGACCTTACCTTCCAATTTCATTCCGACATTGAGACACTTCTGAAATCTACAATATGGACATCTTTTCCGCTGACTTTTGTCGATCTGACAGCTGCGATTATCCACACAGGAATAAACTTTCTTATTTTGGACTGTTCTTTTGAAGAAACCTGGCAACAAGAAAAATGGAAAATTCATAGTAAAAATTAAGTGATTGACGATAGAAGCATGATCATTGCTCTTCTGTTAGTAACCATGTGTGCTCCAATATCTTCCTTTCTTACAAGGGTTCCAGATGTAATTTAGAAGAAAAACAAAATATTTTTGTAGGGTATTTTATTTCAAAAATTGTTTAATGAATTTGGCCAATGAAGTTGATTTCCAGCCTGCTCTTAAAGATTTTGAACTACCATTCATTGATTGCATCCAGTTAGTCTCTAGAAATAATGGGTGTAGCATCCTAATTCTTCGTCACCTTTTAACTCCCAACGGAGCACAGGTCTTCAACAAACTTCTTCCACTTTTTATTTCTTATGGCATGGTTTATGTCAGTGAGTTAGGTAACTCCCTGTCTAGCATCCTTGATTGCAAGACCAGTTATCAGCTTTATAGCAAATGAACTGGGACACCTCTTCTTTTGCCAGAAGTCAGCTTCCCATGCAGGATATCCTTTAGATATGGATGTAAGCCATCCAGAATAAGTGACACAACTATCTTAAGTAACGTTAGCAGAAAAGGTAGTTAAGAACACATTATATTTTCACACCATGAGACATTGATTGATTAGACCAATATCATTGCAATTGGTCAGTAACCATGTGTGCTCCGATCTCTTTCTTACACAGGAAGATCTCAGCGACAGTGTACAAACTCTGCAGCACTGGCGAGGTTCTCTGATGTAATTTAGAGGATGTTGAAAATATTTTGTAGAAACTTTAAAAAAAAAATCTTTCTAATGAATTCTACCCAGGCCACGGTTTTCCATCCAGCTCTTCTCGATTTTGAACTGTTTATGGTTTTTTTTTACGTGCTCAACTTGAACATTGGACTTGCATTTTATTATCTGTCTCTGATAGGACTAGGAACATGATCTCACCTACACTGAGATCTGGGATTTCTGGATAAATGTCTGATGGCTCCACTAATGAGTGAACTGAATACCTTTGGAACGTGAGGTGAGCGCCTAGCCTCTATGCCACATATATCACCATCTTAGGATATATCTGTCCCAAGAAGACCACACAAAGAAAGGCACTCACAACTCGCATGTGTGTTGCCTGGACCATGAAGGAGCAAAGAATAGTAACACTGCAACCTTGTAAGAGGCGACTGAGGTGACCTAGGGAAGCTACCCTAGTACATAAAAAACCCTAGTACAGAAAAAGCGTCACAGAAATCTGATGTCCTGGCCTTCTTGTAGGCGCAAAACTGACATAATGTACAATCACTCTTAGGCTCAGATCACATACAAATCACAAAGAGTGGTTTAACAAGTGGTCGATATGTAGCATTTGAAGAAGAAGTACTTACAACTTACCTTTACAACTCTCACACGTCAACAGTCCATAATGGTAACCAGAAACTCTGTCCCCACAAACTGGACATAACTCTTCAAAACCGGTCTTCACATCTCTGTAGTCTGCATCCAGTACAGAATTAGCTTTTAAAGAAAGATGACAAAAGCAATGTGAAGCTATTTTGACTTCAATCTAACAAATCTAACAAACAAAATCTAAGGTTTCTTAAAACTTTGCAATTTTTCTTGGGGTGAATTGGAAAAAGACAGGTATATACAGTATTTGATCTGACCACCTCAGATTTGTAGGTTTCCGTACATCGCCAAATTTTTCTTTGCTAAACCTAGACACAGAAAAAACTTGTCATCTATAACGTTAAAAGTTGGACTGCAAATCATTCTTTCTTTCCTCTAATCCTGTTTTACCTCACAGCATCAAAGATAAATAGTGTTTTTCACTGCCTCTGCTATTTCTGAGGTCCACCTTTTATGTGGACTGCCTTTTGCTGTATCGGAGTAGCATTGCTTTTTGAGACGCACTGTCTGTTGTCCGAAACATTTAATTTGTTGTTTCTTGATGAAGCTCAGTGCTGAGGTTGTACCTACTTTTCCCCCCGATATCTTCATTTCTATACCTTCTTGATAATACAAGCATTCTGCATAGACACTTCACCTCTGTTGTGACTAGTTTTTCTACTATTGTTCGATGTCAGCATCTAGGTTTGGCACTGATAGCATGTTGGAGAAAGATTGTGTAGAACAATACTTTTTTAGTGTTCATGGTGACATGTTTTAATTTCAAAATTGGTTTCATTTGTCATATGATTTCATTTGCATAATTGCATCTGCAGATAAGCTATGAAAAGATAAATATAATGAAGACACCTATGGCAAGTAATGCAGATATCTCACTGCAATCCAAAATGTTTAAAAATAACAGAGCAGTTCACCTATTTGTATAGTAATTTTGATTGCACTGGAAATATTTAAAAAGAAATTATGCTACAATTGTGAAAGCAACATCAGCTTTTAAAAGTCTAAATAAAATATGGAACTGCAAGTTATGTAGTATTAAAACTAAATTACGAATTTTCAATTCCAATGTTGTCTCAATCTTAACATATGACAGCAAGAGTTGGAAAATTACTAAAGATATAGAAAGTAAGTTGAATGCATTTGAAAATAGATGTCTGTGAAAAATAATGAATATAAAACCGGCAAATTTTGGAGAAGTGATGAAATCAGAGAAATGTCTTATCAACCACTAGTAACAACTGTTGTAAGAAGGAGATATGTTGGACATGACATGAAAAGAAACGATCCAAGAATCACAAAGCAGGCATTGACGTAGGAGGCAACAGGTTTAAGAAAGAAAGCCCTAGGAAACCATGAAACAAAATTTATTGAGAAGAGAATATCGGACTTAATTCCATAGAATGAATTGTGCGAGTTGCCCATGAAAGAGCTGTATAGAGAAATTATTTGTAGGCCCTATGTAACATATAACAGCACGAGAGGATATATATATTATATAATATCACTATCAAGACAAAGTAATCAGATACATCAAGTTATTTATGTTATGTCCTAGTATATGTCATTTGTAAACAATGGATACAAATCAAAAGAATGTCCACGCAGAAGGTGGATCTCAGAAATTAAATAGGCGGTGAAAAATACTATTTATGAAGAGCACACAAAATACAGTTATAGAAATCTCTTCAGTTATCCTGGATGCTACAAGGCAAAACAGGATTAGAGAAAAATAAAAAGTAAACAAAACACAAACAGGGTTTTAAATTGTTTAGTTTTATTAAAAATGAAAGAACCTATCAAAAATGTGTAATGCTGTTAATTTGGTAATTAGTATCAACACTATATAAGTGTGTGTGTAGCTGTAGTGTGTTATCAAGTGTTATGTTATAGTACTGTAAAGTCAAAGTGTGTAGGATAGCAGATAGTCAAGTCTGAAAGTCAATTATTTAAACTTAGAGTAGTGAGAGCTAAGAGCAGTAGCTGTGGTATAGCAAAGACAAATAATAACTTAACTATGAAGATGTAAAAACACCCCTCCCCCAAAATAGTGAACCTTCTATGCCACCTTTATTGTGATGTGGTATGAGTGACACTGATAAGACTGCACTCTAAGTCTCAGGCGTGCAATTCCATACCAGGTAATATCAATCAGAGATTAACAAATAAATCTCTTCATCGTTTTAGACCTTGCCTATCTTCTTAAAGTTTATAATAGTTCTACTATTTGCTGTTCCAATCACACTTGTAAGACGTATCACAAACGAAGAACAATATAACTGACAAGTTTCGATGTGTCCTGTCTGTTATTATATTAATACAAGACGATGACAGACAGGACAAACCAACACCCATATTCAATGTCAGATCAGCCACGAGGGATAAAATTGAACACATTATTAACAACAGTTCACAACCACTACACATCAAGTACAAACTATACCATCCAATTCGTCTGTCGGCGTCATTTCTCCAATATCTTGTAAAATAATTCCAGTCGAAACACTTGAAGCTCCTTGTCTACCGGGTAGAAGGATAGGATCATCATCATGTCCGGAGTTGAGGACAGCAACAAGACCATTTTGGTCATCGTTTCTTGACCGATCAGGGGAGGATCCGTCAGTAAGATCCAGAATGTCGCTAGACTCGATCATACCACAAATGAAAATTGTTGAATAATAATACCTCCTAAAGTCATATTTTGGATTACCGGATATAATAAACAAAAACAATTTTTCCCAGTTGTTTTGTTTATGTATCCACCATTCCGTAACTTCTGCATTCGTTCGTTCACTTTCAACGCCAGTTCCTGCCTTTGAGCTCCACTGCGCATGCGCATACGGAACGATATAGGTCGAGCTGAGATATCAGTAAACATTCGAACGGATTATTATCTAAAAAAACAAACAAAATGATTATAAATATTTCGTTACTAAAATAATTAAAATATTCTCATCCACATAGTTGTTTAATAATTATGAGTTATAATATACTTAATTGCGTATGTCTAGGAACGTTTGAAATACGGTTAAGTTTAGTGATAACGAAATATTATGAAACTTGTTATTTGAATATCCATTCGATCCTAGCATCTGCTTGCAACATGTATTTTCTCCAGTTTCGAATGTATCGTGCATGTGTTGCGCTGGGACGGAAAAGCGACTTTGAAAGTGACATACAAAAGTATAATATGTACTTTCCAAATTGTGATGTGCGTGCAAATAACTGAATGGTTTAGTCGTTATTCTTGTAGGGATTCAATAGCTAAACTATAAGCAATGAAAAAACATATCAGTAAAACTTTACTATGTACTTTTACAATTGGATGTTCCATTTTGAAGATATGCTTTTTAGTGTGTGGGGGCGAGGGGGATAAATGTCGCCACAAAGTTTAAGGTTTACTGGACCGTAGTGCTCAACACATGGAGCTGTGTACATCAGACAAACGAGAAAATTAAACAATCTCCACCCAAATTGTCTCCGAAAGTTGATCAGACTAAAATGACGCTGCACAATTCCAAATACCGATGCCCTCTCGAGAGTCAAGATTCCTGGTATTCACACTGTTAACATGTTGCAAAAACGTTCAGGTGGGCCGGAAACGTTGCGCGGATGCATGATAAATTCACCCCAAAAACAGCTGATGTAGGGAGACAAGATGACTAGATGAAAGACAAAGCAGACTAGATGAGAGACTAACGACCTATCGATGGACACGAGGCCGTGTGGTATATTTTCTCAGTATGATGCAAGTCTTCGAAATGCCGCCCCTTAAATGTTTCAAATTGTATTTTGATTCCGCTGCTTATGCCGCCTTATGGTGTCGCCTGATGCGGTCGTCTTTATGTATCATATCACGGCACGGCCCTGGGTGGACAGGAAAAAAAGGTCTCATAGTGTTTCTAAAAAGCTTTGATATAGACACCATGAGGGGTCCATTGTGCAAAGATCTCCGAATGTGGCGTTGCAACACCTCGAGAGGAACTCGCATATCTGAGAATCGACGCACTGCCGAGGAAAACGAACTGTCATGAAAAGACAGAAAGTTCAACACTCCCATTTCAAGCCCTGATAATGTACGTCCCACGTGGGACCGTTTTCCAGTCTTAGACGCCAGAGCCACCTTCGCACACACCAGATAGGTGCAACAACACACGTCTTTATACAGACGGTACAGTCATTCGCCAACAACGATGCACATAGGATTATAAGAGGAGAAATAATAAGAGAGGTCAGTTGGATCTTTGCAACAATCACAAGTAGTTTGACGATGGAGGTTCGGGTGGTTACAGTGGCGCTGAGTTAGTTTACATCTCATAACTATTCTCGTGTTTTCATACTCAGTGACTCCATGAGCATGAGTCAAAAGGTCGAAACAGGAATGGTGCGACGAAGTGGAGTTTCCTGTACCGTACCTGTGGTGCACCAAAACAGACCCCAGAGCACATCTTGCAAGACTGCCCCAGCCAGCGCAGCGTGGGAATGGACATCTGGCCAACAGAAAAAAACCTTTCAGAACAGACTATGGGGGACCGGCGAAGACCTCAAGCGAACCGCCCTGTTTATAACACATACCGGAGTAGTTGCATAACAAAAGTTGATCGCAGAAGAAGAAGAAAACTGGCGCAGACTGGAATCCGAGACATCGCCGTCATTTTCGACCTGGACACGCCAGAATTAGGGATAATGAGCGGACTGACATATTGTCTGACACGGATCCGGTACCAGAGACATTAAAATGGACATAAATGATATAGTAAATGCATTTAGAGCGTCTAACCGAACCTATGCGTGAATTCACTACCAACGACACGGAGGTAAAGTGTACTCCAGTGCTATATTGAACCAATGGCAGCGAAACATGGACACTAAATAATCAATCAATAAGATCGATTGAAGTCACATAAATGTGGTTTTCAAGAAGAATGTTGAAAATCCCATGTACATAGAAAAACCCTCAAATGATGAGGTTTTAAAAGAGGCCTTCATCTGACATAAGCCCCACTCCCCGGAGTAAGGGCCGAAAACAAATCGCCATCCCCGGAGCAGGAGACTCTATACACGAGCTCGACGTGTAAGTCAAAAGTCCCTCCACAAATTACCTGTTTCTCTGCCGATGGGGAGACTGGTAAAAATGAAAGGGTGAGAGCTGCATCCAGTGACGAAACGTGTGCCCACGCAGGGCGAAACTCGAAGCCCTGAGGAGGGGGCAAACATCGCCAGCTCGTGGGCAAGAATAAATAAGTCAGATGCGTAACGAATAAAGTCTACCCTCGTGTCGGTACGAGGGAAGATTGCAGTTGACTCCGCATCGGTGGTCTGGTGCAGATACATGTACTGGGCATGGTTTGCCGAGCGCAAAACAATAAGTTGCATTTTAGTGCATAACGAAACTACCCTTCCTGGGAAAACCGTGCAAGGTACTGTTGCGATAACATCCCCGGAAGAACTGAGGTGGGTGATGCCTAACGGAACTGCCAGCCTTGGGGCAACCGGGCAAGGTATTATTGAAATCACAACTAACATCCCCGGAAGAACTGGGGCGGGTGATGGTGGCGAGCGCAAAATCCTCAGTTGCGTTGCTAGCGCCGATTGAAACGACCCTCTACATTATTTGTGCTTGGCCCCAGGCCGGTGTCTTCCGAGGCTAACTGCAAATTGCCACTTACCAACGCGTCTAGAAAAGGCTGAGAATGTTCCTACTCCGGATCAAACTCAAAAGTGAACGGTAAAGTAAGGTCGACAATGTAAAGATCTGACAGTCTGTCCAGGTCCGAACATTGGCGAAGACCGATGCTTCACATGGTGTTTTATACACTAAGACGCCGTCCGAAGACAAGCTTATAAGCCCCGAGAAATTTTTCTAATCCGGAACGACCTCATAGTCAGACAGCGCATAATAGCGTAACTCACTGTCTTGGCGTAGATCACAAAGCCCAAATATACGGCAAAGCTGATCGAAAAGGCTTAGATCCGGGCCGACATAGTCAGCAGAAAGGATCGTACCCCAGGGAAAGTTCACCCTAGTAAATCAAAAGCTGGCTGAAACCGGACGGGCGGGCCTAGTCACCATGAGCGCACAATCGACCCGACGTAGATTACCCCGTTCTTGTCAGTGGACCAATTATACATCACAACAAGAATGATCAAATTGGCCATGAAGAATGATCGAAGGAAGAAGAAGAAGAGGCCTTCACACAAAGAAACCTGATCAAAAGAATAAGAATCAGACAATCAATGTTCTTGGACGTATAATGCGAAGAGAAGGTTTAGAACATTGGTGACAACGGGTAAAATACAGTGAAGGAGAGATCGTAGAAGACAAAGAGAGAAGGTGTTGGAAGGTCTGACATCGTGGTGTGACAAAAGATCGATGTCAGAACTAATTAACTTCACCAAGGAGGAAGAGTTGTGAAGAGATATGATCGCCTACGCCGGCAGGCATGACGCTTGATTGATTAGTTCGAACAGAGAAGTTTCAAGGTTGTGAATCACACTTGCTGATTAGATTGTAAGAGTTGAGTGTTGATATTGGTACAGTTTGACAAAAACAATATCCCAAATCCGCCCGAGTGACCTTACCGGGGCCCAAATTTGGGGTGTAAAGAATAGAACCACTGTTACCTGCCACGCAAGTCTAAGAGGAGACTAAGGAGGTTTGACTGAAATCGGATGCACGTGTCCCAAACGTGTAGAATATGCGTTTAGGGGCCTACCAAACCAATGTGTAACGTATACACGTTCTTGGCACAGATCAAACATATCAAAAGAGTGATTAAAATTGGTCGTAAAGAACGAACGCAAAGAAGAAGAAGATATCCCAAATATCCGAAAATATTTATTAAGCAACACCGAACTGGTGTGCTTAAACGTTGCTAGATTTCTTGAGGTGGAAATCGGAGCACCTATGGACATGACCTGAGTACTTTGATGATAGTCCCCATTAAACTGATACCACACGTATGTGACTGTTATCATCATAGCTCGCAATTATCGATTATTATTAACTGGTAAATATATCAATCGTGAGCTTCTGTAGCTCAAGCGGTAGTGAGCTCGATCACGAACCCAAGCTTACCTGGTTCAAACCCCACGGTGGGCAAGTTTGGAAGCAAATTCGTTTCCATGGGATTTTTACAAAAGGTAAAAATAGACCTCCCTGTTTAGAAAGCAATGGCAAACTACTGAACGTATAAGTGGTGCCTAGAAAAATCAGCGACTCGTTTACTGTGGTTGATGGCTACGTCCTTTAGGATATGCCAGGATTTTCATGTTTCAAATATACCAAGAGTAGCGTCTTGGGCGGAATGGATTAGAGCGCAGCTCCCACTTGGGAGATCTGTGTTCAATTCACGATAAGGACAATGATATTTTTTCTGTTGTGGTAATAAATGAGAAATCCTAAACTGAACAGCTTTGTGGCGACTACACTAGTCATGTGACCATTAAATTCCTCAGTCTCTCGTCCCACCTGTCCTACACCGACTTAAAGAGCAGAGATACAGAGAGTAACGACAGTTTTGTTTTTTAATAAACATAATTATACGTTTTCTAAGCGACTGTGAGCGTCGTGCCTTAGTATAGGGAGCTCGATCACAACCCAAGAGCACCTGGTTCAAACACCACGTGTGAGCAATTTAGAAGTAAATTTGTTCCCGTGGATTTTTACGAGCCGTAAAAATAGACTTCACAGTTCAAAAAGTCATGGTTACCTACTGAACGTTTAAGTGGTGCCTAGAAAATCAACGACTCGTTTACTGTGGTTGATGGCGACGTCATGTAAAGAATATGCCATGATATTCATTCATTTTCAAGCAACTTCACTATATTCTAGGTATACTAATCAATGTTCTTCGAGTAAGTAGTAAGTGGAGCGTATTAGTGTGTTCTTAGAGCTCACGAAATCCTTTAGAACAACTGCTTCCATTGTGACAGTACAGGGAGCATTCTATATCAGGACAAATGTGGGTACAACATCAATACTGAACTTCATCCGAAACTGAGATCTATGTTCTATGAGACTCCATTCACTCACTAGGCAGGAAGCTAATATTATTGTGCTAGTCTTGAGAGACAATTGATGTAGCGCTGATGATGGATTTTATTTCTACTTTCTCTTGGAACGTTTTCTGTCAGCAAATTGTGAGATACCGCTAAAGACTAAATCTTTTAAGAACGAATTTCTGGCCAACACTATGTTACCAGTGTCAAACATGGCAAATAACAGTAGCTAATGAGAGAAAAATCATAACGACGGAGATTGGGTGCCTTATTGATTAATAGGACCATCATCAATGCACTTCGGTGAGTTACCATGTGTGCTCTGATCTATTTCTTACACAGGAAGATTTCAGTTGCAGTACACGAACTCCGTAGCACCGTCGAGGGTCCCCAATGTAATTTTGATAATGGTGAAGATATTTTTGTAGGAATTATATTTGAAATCTTTTCTAATGAGTTGTGCCCGGGCAGCGGCTTTCATCATGCTCTTCTTGATTTTGAACTGCCAAGGGTTCTTTCTTTAGAAATGAAGAAATCAGAAGCAGACTGGGTGTGAAATCAGCAATGTAATTTATAAAAGAACAACAGATTAAATGGTTTGAACATCTGAGAAAACAGAGAGCCACACTGGAAGAGTATAACGAGTACAGTGCAAGAAGAAGACCACGCAAAAGATGGAGCGACGACATCAAGAACATCCTTAAGAAAATGAATAACAGATTATAAAGTGCATTAGAACAAGCATACAAAAGATCACTTCATTTCCTCCACCCCTCCTAACACTTCTATAAAGAAGTAAATGGTGGAAGATGAGGAGAAGAAGAATTGTCACATGACTCCCGCGTCTCTACAGTCGTTAGTTAGATGTGCCACAATATTTATAAACATTGGAATCTACTTCCCTAATCCATTTATCACAAAACCGCATTTTCCGGCAATAGTCTGATACAGACAGCTAAGCGTTTATAATTCACATAATTAATTAAACTTTCGGGGTGGAGAGTTCTGTAACTAGGTCAAAGGTCACAATAATAGATTTTCTTAATTAACAAGGAACAAAAATAACTGGGGGAAGTAAAGGAAGAAGTTGTCTTAGCCTGGCTACACCCGTTTTCAAAGCATGGCTATACTAGTTTTCAAAGTCTGTCTCCAGTTGGAGCTGTCCTTGACAAGCTTCTCCCAGTCTTGTGTATTTATGTTGGGCCCCTTCAAGTCAAACTTACTTACATCGTTGTAAAGAAGGAAGGGTCGCCTTAACGTTCTTTTGTCAGAAGCTGGGGTCGGGGCTGGAAAAACGTTCTCACTGGAAGCCAACCGAGGGAAGGCGAGCAAAATACCTCAACGTCATAAAGACTCCGAGAAGGTAAACAAACCAAAAGACAAAGGAATATACTTACAGTTCTTCTTCTCTTCACCCTAAGGGGCATAGTCCGTAACTAAGGTTTTCCAATGCCATCTTTTCCAGATCTCTCCACTTTCTCCCCATTTTCTTGCATTTCGTTTCCGTCTCCATGTGATCCCGTGTCTTCCCTTACCTCTATTACCCTGGGGTTTCCATCGGAGGGCCTGTCTCGTTATCTGTCAGGGTGTCTCCTCAGTGTGTGTTCTATCCATCGCCACCTTCTGCACCTCTTCCCTTGTTCCACCTGCCGTTGTCTCGCTCTATCACGCATTTTCATGTTTGTGATCCTATCGTACCATCGCAGATGGATTATTCTGCTCATGTATTTATTTAGGAATGTCTGCAACATTTTGGTGTGCCCCTTAGTTGTTCTCCAAGACACCGCTCCATACGGAAAGACAGCCTTGACATTTGAGTTAAATATCATTATATTGGTTTTATTCCTTATCATTCTTGAGCTCCACATGTGCTTCAGAATAGCAAATGTTGATCTTGCTTTTTGTAATCTAATAGTAACATATGGGATTGATTATTCATGGGGGGAAACAAAGACCATGAGATTCAATGCTAATTCCAGAGACCCGATCATATTGAGAGGAACACCACTAAAGGGGGTGGATTCAGTTACATATCTGGGAAGTGTTATCAACATTCAAGGTGGCACAGATGAAGATCTTAGACTTACGTTTGTTAAGGATATAATCCACCACTTCTGCATCTTCATCCCGGCATGCAATGGCATCCAGCGTTAATCCACCTCCGTATGACATCAGCGGACTCATTAGTTCCAGTGTGACGCTTCCAGTGTTAAAATCACTATAACAACAATGTAAACAATTATTTTAACGCCATTGACATTTACATATATATCTATATAAGACTACAAATAAATGAAAGACTATCGCTTAAAGAAATCTTCTTCTTTTGTGGTCATACTCCTACTGTTGTTGTTTATACTGATGGATCTACGCATAGTGATGAGAAGTCAGGCTGGAGTTTTGTGTCTAGTACGCATGGTAGGGTTGTTAGAGAGCGAAGTGGAGCTTACAAGACAACTACTTCTAGTATGAGGATGGGGGTTGAGACCGCTACTGCTGTCCTTCATTGGCTCTCTGGGACTCCGTTTACCGGGGCCGTTGTTGTATCTGACTCTCAGTCGATACTTCGGAAGATCAAAAATGGCAGGTTTCGGTAATAGTGGATGTCGTCTATAGAAGTTTCTAGCCTCCTGAGGCTTACGTGGATCTACTATCCTGGGCATGCTTGTGTTTGCAGCAATGAGAGAGCGGCCATACTTCCATCGGAGAGTTGAAGATGGATAAGGGGAATGTTCGTCGGTATCTTCACGACTGCCTGTTGGATGAAGACACTAAAATAGATGTTGATCCTTCGATTTAAGGAGTTTGTAGTCACCCGTTGTACAAGTAGAGCTTGGGAGGCAGAGTGAGGAGTGTGTTTAACCAGGGAGCCACAGAAGCCATCAATATGCATACCCTTCGACATCTGAGCACTTATGGGTCTGTCCGGAGTGAAATGACGTCGCTTCAGTAACCAATAACCAATAACTGCTACCAGGTTGTAGTCCAGTGTAGTGGTCTTCTGTATTTGTCTTCCGCTTCTTCGATAGCTTAATTTCTAGATTTCTACATCTTTCGGCATGATTCTAGCTCACCATATATCCATCTTTTCCTTGGTCTTCCTCTAACATTCACCCGATGTTCTGCCGTAAAAGGCATAATAGACAGTGTTTACTACGATACATGTCGTACAATGTATCTAAAGTAGGATTGCTATAACAATGTATGTCGTAAAAACGTATATTGATCACACATCAAGATACGACATTCTTCACAACAATATACTATATTGTTCACATTAACACATTACATACCAGTAGCCATTTTCTCTCTTTTCTTTGCCTTTTACCCGGGTTGGGGCATAGGCCCTCAACCAACTCATGCCAAGTCTTCCTATCTCTAGCTATCTCCTGCAGCTCCCTCCAGCTCTTCTTTATATTGTTCATCTCCGCCTCCAAATCTCGTCTCCATGTATTTCTCGGCCTCCCCTTCTTTCGCTGTCCCTGCGGTTCCAGGCAAGGACCCTTCTTGTTATATTCCCTCCGGTTTTCGCAAAGTGTGTCCTATCCAGCGCCAGCATCTTTTTTAACCTGTTCGTTCACTGGAATCTGTCTTGTTCTCTCATAAGTTCCTCATTTGTGACCCTATCATACCATCTTATTCCCTCTATTCTGCGCAGACACCAGTTGATGAATGTTTGCAATTTATGCGCTATTGTTTTAGTTGTTCTCCATGTTTCTGACCCATACAGTAGAACTGCTTTAACATTAGAGTTAAATATCCAAATTTTTGTTCTAGATTTGATTTCTTTGGACTTCCAAATGTTTTCCATTGCAATGAAAGCTCCTCTTGCCTTCTGTATTCTTATTTTAACATCTCTATCTGTTCCGCCCTCTTTGTCTACGTTGCTGCCCAAATATGTGTATGATTCTACCTCTTGAAGTGGGATTTCCCCAGGGAGATCGAGTTGTCGTTAGTAGCCATTTTAGTGCATATATATGAACTCAACTTATACCAACAGCCACTATAGTGGTTTTCTATATAGACACCCTTCTTAAATTGTTTAGTGGTCTCTGTAGCTTAGAGGTGAGGTGCCCATTTCTCCTGTGAAAGGTAACAGGTTCGTTCCCTCGTGGAGCCATCTAGATATTTTCCCCAGGAGGTTAGGTGCTCGCTTCCCGTTTCAAAGATACTCGGTTCGCTCCATCGGGGATATTTTTCCAGAGATCCATGATCTCAATGTAGGTGAGATTGAGTTCCTAGTGCTATCGGAGAAGAACGATAAAACGTAGGTCCCATGTTCAATTTGAGCGCGTAAAAGAACCCTTGGCAGTTCAAAGTCTAGAAGAGCAGACTGGATAGCTGCTGCCCGGGCAAAATTCATTACAAAAGATTAAAAATACAATTTCTACATAAATATCTTCACCATTTTCAAAATTACATATTGAGCCCTGCCGAGGCTACGGAGTTCGTGCACTGCAGCTGAGATCTTCCTGTATAAGAAAGAGATCGGAGCCCATATGGTTACTCGCCAAAGTGCAATGATGATGATCCTATCAATCAATCAATCACACTAAGTCTTTACCATAGCATAATTACCATGGTACTATTAATCAATCAATCACATAAGTCTTTACCATGCATAATTACATGGTACTATTAATAGTCAAATTAATGGGTGTATATAGTTTAATTATGTCGTAACTATGAAGCAGAGAGTCGGGCAATCAAGATGGCAACTGAGAAACTGTTGTATTTCTGACAGATGCACAATCAGCACTCCAAGAACTCGAGTTCAGAATATTATCATGTCTACAGACCCTGCTGTCTAAACTGTGCAAGAAGGATAAGGTAGTCTTGCAGTGGATACAATCTCAATGTGGAATCCCAGTAAATGAAACATCAGACCGACTGGAAAATGGAAGGTGCTGCAGGAGAGCAACCGGATGTGCCAGTTACCTACCACCAAAATATAAGGATGATTAAATCAACCAGAAAGCCACAAATACCAACACAATACAACTATAAAAAAAAGTCTGTCCATTAATTCGTGAGCAGTTTGAAATTGATTTTCTCGAAAACTACCTGTTGGATCTCAGTGATTTTTGCAGCACCTTAGAATATCCATGACGCTAAAATAAAGCTAACCAGTAGTCCATAGATGCTACGATTTTGCACATCGCGAATTCCTTTGATCTTTTATGACAATTCAAATATCAGGGGCTCAAATTTTAGATTTTACAGTATCCCTAGAATTTGTCCATGTCAATTCTATTCATAGGTGTATCTCCATATTAACTTGATAGGTCAAGTAATTAAGTGTGTTGCCCTTTATGTGCAATCGTGAACTTGGATACAATATGCAACAGTTAGTCCTCTCCTTCGGTCACCATTAGACCCCAGGGTGTCTTAACTTCACCACAAATTGTATGATGGTAGACGCATTTGGATATGGAAATGTATACGTTGCTATTTCTCTGTCCAGCTTTTCCTTAGATACGTTTGTATTTGGTCGTCCATTTGTGTTTCATTTTAATTTGTCACTCCTGTTTGTTCGTTTGCTTGATAAAGGCCTTGTTGGTCGAAACGTTGCTGTTTATCGTCACTGTTTCTGTTTTTGTAAAACTATAGTACTTTGTTTGTACGTGTTTCACTATTTACCAAGTTTTACTGCAGTCTTCCCCTATTTCGATATTTCTCAGTCTGTAATCAAAATATGATTTGTATCATCTTGAATCTGACGATTCCATGAGGTTGATAATTGTTACTGGCTGGACAAATTGTAATCCATCTCGGTGCCAGTACTCGTCTTCCTCTCGGAGACATGTTCAACACACTTCTTCCAGAACTGCATGTCTATCATTGAGAGGGACTCACGTGTCAGAACTTCAACATCACACATTTTAAACGTCCTGTTCTGTTCGGCAACTTGCCCTTTTACTTTAGCCCAGACAAGCTCTATCGGATTGAACATGATATGGAGGTAGTCGCAAAGACGTGTGGCCGTATTCCGCAATGATTTTGTCAATATGAAACACCTTTGTCTTATTTGTCATCCTCACCAGGTGCAACAACTCGGGTTTCAAATATGTATCATCGAAGCTGACATTTTCCTTAGCAAGCCAAGTTCTAATTTGATCGTTTGTATTTGATGGAGTTGGTACTTTGTCTTCCGCTGATACTGCGTTGTGATAGGATGCATTATCCATTACCAAGCATGATGGTCTGTTTAGAATTGGAAGTAGATCTTTCTCCATCCAGTGCCTGAAAATATGTCCATTCATTTCTGTGTGGTAGTCCCTACCGTCGGTACTTTTGATTGGAAAATAAGTCCAGCGTCATGAACAAGACCTTCTTCACTACTTTCTGCGTGTGTTAGTATAATACGCTGGCCTTTGCTGCTTGGTATTTTTCTTTTCTGTTCACCGTCTACTGATTGCCATTCTTTAGCATTGGTGTGGTGAGCATTGACCCAGGATTCGTCCAAATATACAATATCATAGCCTTGCCTCCGCCGCTCACGGATCTGCCTCAGGTATTTACTTCGGCAGCAATTAAATGTGGCTTTTCACAAATAATATTCCTGCCGCCTATAGTTTTCTGAAGGTGAAGCCGCGCTCTTACATTTTCATAGAGTACTTTTAGAAATGTCTATGCTGCAATCTGATTGCAGTTTTAATTTCAGTTTCCTGAGAGTAACAAGTTGATTTGTCGCAAACATTTTCAAGAGCTCCGTCTTATGACATCTATGTCAAAGTCGTCAATTGTTCTTTTCCGTCCTTGCTTGACATTAGTGCACTTTGTGTCCTGTTTAATCCATCGGGAAAAGGATTCTCTATTCAGACCAAGCGCCAGTTGCGCTCGTTTCTCAGGGTTATGAATATCGCAATATAGATGACCTCTCTTAGATTCCCTATGGAAGTGTTGGTATAGTAAAACTGTAACCTTCTGCATTGTTATAAATGTGCACTTCAGACTCATTATGAATGTGATATCAATGTCAGTTTTGATAAGCCAACAAATATGATAAAATAGCTTCATACAAATAGCGAGATACGCCTATAACTATACAACGGTATCCCAATTATAACGTCATATGCTTTCCGCGTTCAAAGTCGACTGGGTTCGGTGCACGGGATTTCGTGAAATTGTTGTATACTCACGATATTTCTATGTTACCATATGTATTTTTAGAACAACGCGTCTGTGTACCGTAGATCTGTTACGATTGTGTACAATCCGGTGAGGTTGATTTTAATATAACCTGAAGAAGAAAAATATTTCAAACTACATCAAATTTTCTTGGAAAAAAAATTTTCTCTAGCGTCATGGATATTCTAAGGCTGCTTGCAAAAAATCACTGAGATCCAACAGGTAGTTTTTGAGAAAATCAATTTCAAACGTGCTCACGAATTAATGGACAGACTATAGTATAGTATGTGCAGATTAGAAGATGTCATTCTGCGGCTTAGACAGAACATAATTCGACTTGCAGGCACATGTATACAGAATTCAAAATTGACAATTCAGTCATATGTACGTGTGGACATGACATCAGACTGTAGTTACTTCAGACAACGGATCTGATATACTGAGAACACACATACACTCACTGACCGAATGAACTAATATTGGACATAAAACTGCACGGATCTCTGTGTGAGCTACACAAGACAGTGAAGTTTATATAAGAGGCAACATTGAAAATATAGACAACGTGTACAGCGAACGAAAGGAAGGCAGGAATTAAGGAAGGATAAAGATCAATTCTAGAACACAAATTCGGATATTTAACTCTAATGTTAAAGCAGTTCTGTTGTATGGGTCAGAAACTTGAAGAACAACTAAAATAATAACACATAAATTGCAAACATTCATCAACTGGTGTCTGCGCAGAATAGAGGGACTGAGATCGTATGATAGGGTCACAAATGAGAAACTTATGGAGACAACAAGACAGATTCCAGTGAACCAAGAGGTTAACAAAAACGTTGTCGCTGGATAGGACACACTGCGAAAACCTGAGGGAGAATATATAACAGGGTCCTTTCCTGGAACTCGCGGGGACATAACATGGAGGGCGAGATTTGGAGACAGAGATCAGCGATATAAAGGAGAGCTGAAGGAAGCTGCAGGAGATAGCTAAAGATAGGAAGACTTGGCATGAGTTGGTTGAGGCCTACGCCCCTAATCAAGTTAAAAATATATATATATATATATATTGTATAATGTATATTATTCTAATACATACTGCAAACAACATTAATACATAATGTTTGTATGAAAACAAATGTGGGATCAACTATGATTCTATGAAATGTTAATCAAATCGTATGATCTCTATGGCGAAATGGTTAATACGTTTGTCTGTCACTCTGAAGGTTGTAGTTTCCAATTCCAGCCGCGTCTAACCAACACACAGCACCACATGTCTCAGAACACACAGCACCCACATGTCTCAGAACACACAGCACCCACATGTCTAACCTTGATTATCTATGCCACACCTGTGCTAGGGGATTGTACTGTCTGGTATTGGACTATACAGTCACCTCCGCACACACCAGAGAGGTACAACAGCACACATCTGAGACTGTTGTCATCATCGCTTGCGATGGACGGCTATTATTAGGTTCGAATTCGGACCGAGTCACATGTGAAAATTATTTCATGAGATCTCTAGGATTGTTACTGGAACTATGAAGTCCGTTCAGAAGTCTCGGTAGATGACGTGCCATTCCTGCCGACAGGGACGGGGCCTATGTGAGTAACCATGAAGCCGTGCAATGAAGTAAACCTTCGAGTAGACATTTTAGACTCAGTAACGTTCATGGTAAGAAAGAGTTGAGTGAGTTAACATGTGAATATATCAAAATAATAGTCTTTCCGTTAGAGAAAAGTTGTCGTTGGAACTTTCATAACTGTCTGTTATGTAGTATATTTAATTTATTGATTGACTGATAGGACGTAATCATTGCACTTGGTGAGTAACCATGTGGGAGTAACCATTGGGAGTAACCATGTGAGTACATGGGAAACCATGGTGAAGTAGTAACCATGTGGGAGTAACCATGTGGGAGTAACCATGTGGGAGTAACCATGTGGGAGTAACCATGGTGAGTAACCATGTGGATAACCATGTGAGTCTGGTGAGTAATTTGAAAAGAAACTCTTGCGTAAAACCGTTGAGTGTTCCGATGTAATTAGAAGATATGGAAACTATTTTGTAGGACCATACATATATATTTTTTAAATCTTTCTAATGAATTTTGCATGGACAGCGGCATTCCAGCCTGCTCTTTTCAATGTTGAAACGCGAAGGGTTCTTTTAAGTGCTTCTTCTTCTTCTTTGCGTTCTTTCTTTACGACCAATTTTAATCACTCTTTGTGATATGTATGATCTTTGTCAAGAACATGTATACGTTGCACATTGGTTTAGTAGGCCCCTAAACGCATAGACGTCTACATGTTTTGTAAGTGCTCAAGTTGAACACGTTTTATAGTCCGTCTCCGATAGGACTAGGAACTCGATCTCACCTACACTAAGATGAGGGATCACTGGATAAATATTCATGATAGCTTCACGAAGGAGGGAACTGAGAACCTTTGGAACGAGATGCGAGCATCTAACCTCTACGCCACAGATACCATACATCATATTAAAACATGAACATTGAATAGCATAAACCTACACTGTCCTTTACATAAAAACATTTTAAACATTGCCATTTAATTCAGATAATTCTCTGCTGTGTCTTTTACTCATAGATCTCCGTCAATGGTTTTTATTCACATTATTCTATCTTTTCTTTAATTTACACATAATTCTATGTTGTCTCCTTTACACACATAATTCTATGTTGTCTCCTTTATACACAAATTCTATGTTTACTCCTTTACTCACATAATTCTATGTTAATTCCTTTACCACATAATTCTATGTTAACTCCTTTACTCACACAATTCTATGTTAACTCCTTTACACACATAATTCTATGTTGTCTCCTTTATACACATAATTCTATGTTAACTCCTTTACACACACAATTCTATGTTGTCTCCTTTATACACATAATTCTATGTTAACTCCTTTACTCACACAATTCTATGTTTTGTCCTTTTATATAAAAAGTTTCCTGCATTGTTTTTCACAATTACAAATATATAAATCCATGTTTTGTTCCTTTCAGAATTTCTAGAGTTGTTTTTCAATTTTTATACAAAAGTTTCACGTCGGTGTCCATTAAGCGAAACAATTGATATTTTTAAGAAGCTGAAGACAACAACAACAACAAAAATCGAAAACAATCAATTTGCCAGTTTAGAATGTTTCCATAAACGTTTCATTATTATTATTATTATGTTTTATTAATCCATCTGTTGTCATATCACAAATCTTGTATTCTGTTTGTGGTGACTGTAGTTAGAAGGAGAATCGGAACAGAGTTCGAGATTTTTACACACTGAATCACGTGGTAATTTTGTCTCTCACGTATTTGGCAACTTCAGTTTGCTAAATGAGCTTCTATTGACCCCTCAAGTAAAGTGCCAACGGCTTAAGGATCGCATTTGTTGTTCCTAGGATTTGTTTACCCACACGGTCCAGTTGTTGGCGTTCGGATTAGGATACGCACACACGGATCGGAACTTGTGTCTTCTTGTAACAACTTTGGGGGTAAACAACTTGGGCCGTTGCTAGTGTGTGTCTCACGGTCTCTTTTTCTTATTTTAGTCTGTTTTACGCTCGTGTGTTGCCGGGGCCGCAAGGGAGCAAAGAATAGTAACACTGCCACCGTAAGAGGCGATTGAGGTAGAGGCTTAGGAAGCTACCTAGTAAATAAAAAGCGTCGTAGAAATCGGATGTGATGGCCTATTTGTATGCATAACTGATACAACGTACAACCACTCTTAGGCTCAGATCACAAAGAGTGGTTTAACAATAGGTCGATATGGAGTGTTCAAAGAAGAAGTCTGTTTGACTTCAACCATTTGTTTAACAACTATTAGTTGCCCGTCTGCCCAGCGTGTTCGTAGCGCGTTGGACTACGGGTGACTATCCCTCTGTGTGTGCGGGTTCAATTCCGCTGGATGGCAGAAAAAGCCACAGATTCCCCAGATTTACGGTGTTCGTGGCACCGAACCGAAGGGTTACGATGTCCATGGCACCGAGCCGAAGAGCTGAAAAGCTGAAGTGCTTCTGGATCGGGGAAAAAAGAAAAAACCAACTATTAGTGGTCGGTATGTGATTCCCAGTGACAATGTATGGGTGTGAAGCATGGACATTTAACAAAGCAGGGAAAATGGATATATATTCTTGTGAATATAAGTGCTACAGAAGAGTCCTCCTTATATCATGGACATAGAAGAGAACAAATAGATCTATCCAGAAAGAACTCAAAATCAAAGAAAACTGGAGGATGCTACAGACAAGAATGAGAAAATTGAAGTATTTTGGAAAATAAAGAGAAACGAATAGTTGGAGAAGACCATTATGGAAGGAGGCATCCCGACAAAGAGGAGAAGAGGAAGACCATAGATAATATGGATTCAGGACGTATCTGTTAATTTCAGCATGACGGCTGCATAGGCGAGACATCTGTCCTTTGAGAGAGATAAATTCCGAAAGACTGTTCATCATCATCAAGTAACTTGTCCCTTCCGGAACTTGGCTTCCGTGACAGCAGCCCTGGACAACTCTGTTCTGTGCAAGTTGACAGGCGTCAGCAGCAGTCATTCTCAGATCGCCAAAGGCATCTTGCACCCATCATCTTCTACGTTCTTTCTCTCATTCTTCTTCCAGGCACCATTCCCACCAAAATTATCTTCACTATACACTCACGTTTTTTGATGTGTTCGAAATATTACATTTTCCTTGATTTTATGCTCTTTAGTAGCCAACTCTCTTTAATATTAAGCTGTTGCAGAACAGAAGCATTTGTTCTTTTCTCTGTCCATGATATTCTAAGTACTCTGCTGTAGCATTTGTATTCAACAGCATTCACTTTTGAATACAATCTTCTCCGCCGCTTTGTCAATGGTCCATGTCTCACAACCTTATGTCGCCAAGGAAAAAATGCAGACTCGTAAACACGTGATTTTTTGTTTTTATGTCAGTTTCCTTCCACACATTTGTTAGTTCTTTTAGTTTTTGCAAAGCAATGCTCGGCCTTCTTTTAATTTCTGTTATGGCTATCCCGCCATTTGAAGGATTGTTAGGGTGTCAACATTCTGCTCTTGACAAGCTATTGGGTGATGGTGATGATTTGATTTGTGCATTAGAGTGTTAGTCAAATATTAAACTTCATCATGCATTTTCTTGAGACAAATCCAGCTGTTTCTTCTTAATTTTTACTTGTACATATATTAGGTTGATATAAAATGAGATGGAAGATGTACAACAGAGATTAGGAGTAGATTATCTCAAGTGAAAGAAGCTTTTATAAAAATGAAACACACATTATGCGTGAAATCACTACCAATGACACTGCGGACTCGAGTGCAATATTGAACCAATACTTATATGTAATGGCAGTGAATCGTGGACAATGAACAAGCAACCGATAAGATAGCTGGAAGCCACAGAGATGTGGTTTTACAGAAGAATGCTGAAGATTCCATGGACAGCGAAAAAACCAGATGATGGGGTTTTAAAACAGGCATGCACACAAAGAAATCTTATCAAAAGAATGAGAATCAGACAATCAAGGTTCTTCGGGCATATAATGCGAAGAGGAGGTTAGAACATTTAGTGACAACATGTAAAATTCAGAGAAGATCGTGGACGACAGAGGGCGAAGGTGGTGGATGGTCTAACATCGTGATTCAACAAATTATAGGCGGCAGAACTGATTAACTGCAACACGGAGAAAGTTGTGCAGATACATGGTCGCCTGCGCGGCAGGCGTGGCACTTCATTTGATTGGTTAATTGATTGATTGATCAGGTTGATGGTAGTCTCTTACCCCTCCAACCTATGCACCCATTTATTCATTACCATTATATCTCTCTGCTCCTCGTTGACCAAAGGGTCTCTACAGTTGCACTTCACTATTCTCGGTTTCTGGCTGTTTTCTTTGCGGTTTACTAGAATAATCCAGGATCCTTCAGTTCCTACAGGTCTGTTTAGGACGTCCCTTTTTCCGTTAACCTTGCGGGTTCCACTAAAGGGCGTGTCTAGTGACACTCGAATGCATCTTCCGAAGGATATGCCTCATCCATCGCCCTTTTCTTCTCCTGTTCTGGGTTATCATGGGTTCTTGCCCTGTTCTTATCCACAGTACAGACGCCTCCTTCTCCCATATCTACCACTGCAAATTCTAATGACCCATCTTATTATAAAATAAAGGAACACTTTTGATACCACGTTGTATATAGGCAATCGGTGTTGGGCCCGTATTTTTCATTTACTATCGGCACACGATGGGCGATGTGGTCAACATCACACCGGCCGCCTTTACTTCCCAGTGCTTTTCCTGATATCCATTTGAGGCTGAGTCGACCTGAGAACCGTTACGGTCGGAAAAAATTACCCGCCCACTTGTGGAATTGAACCCGAACCACTTGCCTAAGTAGTGAGTTCACTAACAACTACGCTAATGCAGCTCTTCCATCGTACTATAAGTCTTGCAAAAAACTCCTTGTTCTCATCTTATAAGAAATTTGAAGCTACTTTGAATGATGTATGCATGTTTGTTAGTGTATACATGTGTGTATGTATGATATTGTCTCGTCTCAAATATATACAAGCACAATAAGCTTATAGCATGTGTTTATGTAAACACTGTTCGATCGAACCTTACCTGATTATTTTGTGTCTAGTTATAACGAAGCGTTTGAGAAGACACTCCTCGTGAGCCATGTTTTTAGAATGGCTCACTGGTTGCGTTCGTAAGGACGCTCGTATTGCTAGGCTAGGTGATGGGTGTCGTAAGAAATGAGGGTAAGGGTTCGAATCCTGTGTTTCTCTATTTGTTTTTTCGGAAGCTCTTAATACATGTACACTGTTTATTTGTTGATCATATTCGTTGCATCCTCTGAGGTTCTTGCAAAAACTCCTTGTTCCCATCATACTACACTAAAAGTCTAACAACGAAATACCAAAGTCAGGTCATCAACCTTCCCCAAGGTCGCTTAATAAACATACCATGCCCATAATACGGGACTGTCCAAATATGCGCTACAGGTTTCCAAGCTGATCTATTTAATATAACTGCCCCCCTTCCCTACATTAGAGCCAGTGACATTGATATAACACATCTACCTGGAAACAGCCAAGGCAGATAAAGATATCTCAACAGTGTTACTATACAAATTACTAGGTAAGATATGGAACGTACCAGTAGAGTGGAAAGAAGGTCACTTGGTCAAACTATCAAAAAAGGAGACATGCATGAATGTACAAACTATAGAGGGATAATGCTATTATCAGTGCCAGATACAATTCTAAACATATACTTGATATATTTAAAGAGGCCATAGATAAACAACTGATAGAAGAACAGGCAAGGTTTCACACGAATAGATCCTGCACAGACCAGATAGCTACACTGCGCACTATAGTAGAGCAAAGCTTAGAGTGGAACTCACCACTATACGCAGGTTTTGTGGACTATGAAAAGGCGTTTGATAGCCTAGAAAGAGAGTTATTGTAGAAACTATTAAAACACTATGGAGTTCCACCCAAGATTGCAAAACTAATAAAGGAAACTTATGAAGGAATGAAATGCAGAGTCATACATGAGGGCCAATTGACGGAATCCTTTGAGATAACGGGGGTGAGGCAGGGATACCGGTTATCACCATTCTTGTTCGAATCCAGACCGCGCCGTTCTGATCATGAGTGCATTTTTTCCAAAGAGGATTGTTTCCATAGCTAGGGGCATCGTGCTTTGTACATCGTACTGGCAGGCGACGTGTCATTTATGTGGAGATGTACCGGGCCATATGTGGTAAAACTCGGTGCAATGAACTCAATACTTGGGCTTTATACACTTTAGATCAGCGTTTCCCAAAGTGTGCGGTACCTCCCCCCCAGTGGGCGGTGAAGTGTTCTGGGGGGTGGGGGTCGGTAGTGGGTTCAGAAGAATTTGTGGGGTGTTCAGGCGATTAGGGGTCGGTTGCTCCTTAAAGAAAAAAGTAATAATAATTATTTTAAAATAAATTCTTTTCGTAATTTTTAGATTGAATAATCATTTAAAATTTGAATTCTGCATTTTAATTCATCTTCTGCCCGTCTTACAAGATCAATTTTTCCATCAATTTTCTATTTTATGCAAAAATCATTTGAAAATTGACTATGAATTACAGAAATATATATCAAGTTTTTATGTCGAAGAGAAAACATAGCATGTATATATGGGGGAGGAGGGCGTTGACAAACTGTTATAATGTGGAGGTGAGCGTTACAAAGTTTATGTTGTGTAAAGTGGGCGGTGGGCCGAAAAAGTTTGGGAATCTATGCTTTAGATCAGCGTTTCCAAAGTGGACGTACCGCCCCAGTGGGCGCTGAAGCGTTCTAGGGGGGCGTTAGTGGGTTCAGAAGAATGTTGGGGGTGTTCAGGCGATTAGTGGTCGGTGGCTCCTTAAAGAGGAAATTAATAATAAATATTTTAAAATAAATTATTTTCGTGATTTTGCGATGGAATAATCATTTAAAAATTTGAATTCTGCATTTTAATTCATTGTATACCCGTCTTACAGGATCCATTTTTTCATCAATTTTCTATTTCATACATATAATCATTTGAAAATTGACCATGTATTACAGAAATATATCAATTTGCTATCTCAAAGAAAAAATAGAGCATGTATATATGTGGGAGGGGCGTTGGCAAACTGTTATAATGTGGAGGGGGGCGTTGCAAAGTTTATATTGTGCAAAGTGGGCAGTGGGCCGAAAAAGTTTGGGAATCTATGCTTTTGATGGACGACTGTTTAGGAGAATGTTTGTATATACCTCGGAAGATAAGACTAACAATATCAGACTTCAAGAACTAACTGGTCTGTAAGACATTCTTCTTCGAACGTTACATATCAACCACTTGTTAACCACTCTGTGTGATTTGTATGTGATCCGAGCCTAAGAGCGATTGTACGTTGTGCCAGTTATGCGACTAAAAGTAGGCCAACACATCCGATTTCTGCGACGCTTTTATTTACTAGGGTAGCTTCCCTAGACCCTTATCTCAGTCGTCTCTTACGACATGCATTATAGGGTGCAGTGTTATTATTCTCGCATAATATTGTGTTGTTAAAAAAGTAATTTTCCAGGGGAAAGGGTGCCCTTGCCCTCCCCCTATTGTCTTAATATATGGACGCACAGGCACACGATGATGATAGTATGTATGCGTTTAGATATCAAAATCTCTGTGCGTTTTAAATACTAAAATCGCCAGTGTGTTGCCGGAACTCGTAAGAGAAGCAAAGAATAGTAACACTGCGACCTACAAGGCATGTCGCAAGAGGCGACTGAGGTAGGAGCCTAGGAAGCTACCCTAGTAAATAAAATGCGTCGCAAAATCAGATGTGCTGGCCTACTTGTAGGCGCATAACTAACACAACGTACAATCACTCTTTGGCTCGAATCACATACAAATCGGCGGAACAGACACCAGAGCATATCCTGCAAGACTGTCCTCTCCTGTGTGAGCTGAGAAGCAACATGTGGCCACACCCAGTCGACCTGAAAACTAAGCTTTGGGAAACCTGACAGACCTGAAGCTGACTGCCCAGTTTGTGGTCCACGGTAAATTAAGGGCATGACCAGAGATCGCTGAAGAAGAAGAAGAACATACAAATCACAACTAGTGGTTAACAAGTGGTCGATGTGGAGCGTTCGAAGAAGAAGAAAGAATAGCAAAATATTCACTGGTTGTTCAGACACATATATTTTGAATTAATTTTTATCGTATCATCTTACTTTCTCACTGTTACTAAAAACGAAAAAAATCTCTCCAAAAGTTGGATCAGACTTAAAACACATTCCAACCTAACTCGGCCACGAAAAATATTTATTCGCCTTGAGCATGAACATTTTAAAATAAAAACGAATACAAAAAAGAGAGAGAAGAAAAGAACAAGCCAGCACTTTCTAAGAATACCTACCAGTTAGCGTCTGGTTAGTTTACGTTTCTGATATAGGGGAAGGGGAAGAGACTTACCTATCAGGAACCATTCTCAAGCCAGGCTGTTAAACACGTCTCGGTTCTTACTTCGTTCTGTCATATTTGAGGAGTAAAACGTGTTTAATCGTCTTGTCTGCATTTCAAACGCAGTTCTACTGAACGTCTGCCCGTGCAAACATACACATATACCACTGGAAGTCGACACTTTAAGTTTTTTTCCTACTACGATTAACATGTTTCAAGCTCTTAGACACCACCACATGATGTGTCGGACTCACATGCTTCTTGCCCAAGGCTGTGAAAAGGATACACAATACACACGCGCTCAAGTGTTGTTTTTAAAATAGATCGTCTGCGTAGGTGGCACTACTAGTATTACAACTATTTAAAAAGTAGAACTAGATTACAACTCGACAACGTAACAAATAAATATATAATATAGTTTGTAAGTCACAGCCTAAAAAATATTTAGTTTATTAAAGCTAGACATTAAAAAATATATTTCTAGTTTGTGTTCAACCAATATTGCATCCTTGAAGTCTTTTCAATCTTGGTTTGTGCTGAAATGTGTATGGTGTTATCATAAATTTATGACTTTTCTAAGAAATTATGGGATTTTTACTCGATATTATTATAACTTTCCTACATATTTATATAAATTTACTTGATATTTTTATGATTCAACTAGTGGATCTCTGTGGCTTAGTGGTTAATCCTTTGCCTTGCGAACGTTCGAATTCGGACCGCGCCGTTCTGTTCACGAGTGCAGTTTTTTCAGAGACCACTAGGATTGTTGCCGGAGCTACGGAATTCGTGCTTTGTGCAATACTCTCAGCAGGTGGTGTGTCATTTCTGTGAGAGGGACCGTGCCATATGGGGTAAAACCCGGTACAATAAAGTCGATCCTTCGGCTATAAACCCTTTATATGATTCCACTAGGTATTTATGTCAACATCATCAGGTGTCGTGCCGGCTGGCGTAGGCGACCATGGATCTCCACAAATCTCTGTCGTTGGTGTTTGCTATAAACTCAGATGTTGACGCTCTACCGTGCCATGAAGTCAGGCCATCCAAAATGTTCTCTCTCTGTCCTACTCTGTCTCGTCTACCCTCGATTTTACCGGTTGTCACAATGTGTTCTAAACCTCCCTCCTCATCACATGCCCGAAAAATGATGACTGTCCTTTTCTTATATTAATGATAAGCTTTCTCTGTGTCTTGATCTCATTCAACACCTCAACACTAGTCATTTTACGGTATTTATGTAGTGTTTCTAAAAACTAGTGTGATTTTACTAAATATTTATATAATTTTACTAAATATTTATATAATTTTACTAAATATTTATATAATTTTACTAAAACATTTAATAACAAAGTACTGTAGTTTTACAAATTACAAAAACAATGACAAAATACAGCAACGTTTCGACCAACATCTGTATTTTGTCAGTTTGTTTTAATTTGTAAAACTACAGTACTTTGTTATTAAATGTTTTGCCAATCAAATAGTTTTACTGCAGTCTCATATATATAATTTTACTAAATATTTATATCATTTTACTAAATATTTATATCATTTTACTAAATATTTATATAATTTTACTAAATATTTATATAATTTTACTAAATATTTATATAATTTTACTAAATATTTATATAATTTTACTAAATATTTATATAATTTTACTAAATATTTATATAATTTTACTAAATATTTATATCATTTTACTAAATATTTATATCATTTTACTAAATATTTATATCATTTTACTAAATATTTATATAATTTTACGAAATATTTATATCATTTTACTAAATATTTATATCATTTTACTAAATATTTATATCATTTTACTAAATATTTATGTCTGTTTGTTTTATGTTATGTAGGCTATTAAAGCCTCTTTACACAGAAGCATGTGCTTTCCTCATTAAGAACGATTTTTTTTGGCTATATCAAAGCGTGTATGCCAACAAATATTTTTTTTAAAATTACGGAGAAACAAATTAATACACACATGTGAAACATTTGCCAACAGACCGTCTGTATGGACGAAAAAGGTCATATTTATATATATAAATATTTATATAATTTGACGTGATATTTATATAACGTGACTAGATGTTCATAAGATGTTACTAGATACGTAAGGATGTAACTTACTGTGTATACAAACCTGAAGGGGTTCGATTCTTCGATCGCAATGGATTATTTGAAAGCGTGGATTATCGGACTTAATCTTCTGTCCGTGATAATTTGCAGGTAAGAATTAGTGAATGGGAAAATGTGTGCTCTCTGTCTGACTGTGTCTGTCTGTATGCCTGTCTGTCTTTATGTCTGTCTGTCTTGTCTATCCATCCATCTATCCATCCATCATCATCTATCCATCCATCCATCTATCCATCGATCTCTCTTCTGCCTGCCTGTCTGCCGACCGAGCGGTCGGTCGGTCGGTGGGTCTGTCTGTCTGTACGGCTTCAATAAAAGATTTCCGTTGCTGGCGTTCTGTCACATTTCTTTTAATTTTTACCACAGCAGACTGCAATCTGTCCGCTCTCGTTCTTCTCCATATTTCCTTTAGACGTGTTCCCATCTGCAGTCCATCTTAGAGCTGTTTTAGCCAGTGCCCCTACTGACACACGATATACATGACCAACCCACTTCCATCTTCGTCTTGTAATGATGCTCTCAAATGAAGCACAGTTTGTTAATTTTAAAAGCTCTTCATTTGATTATGTATTTTGCTACTCCGGAAATCACAAGGAAGTGAGGAGGAAGACGAGGGGGTGAATTTTGTTTCTGCCTTGAGCGTTACGAACTCTAATGTTGATTAGTTAGTTAGTCTTTCCTCTTGGGCCTGTGGGCGGGGCATAGGGCAGAGGTCATAGTTCTCCATGTCTCGCGGTTCGTTGCTATCTGTTTTAGGTCTTTAATGTTTACTAGGCCCATCCGTTGAGCCTTCTCTGGTGATGGTTCTACGCAGAGTCTCTCTTGGTCTTCCTCGTTTTCTTTTTCCCTCTGGTGTCCATATGAGGGATTGGTAAGGAGTCTTCTCTCATCCATTCTAAGTGTGTGGCCGATGTAGTTCCAGCGGCGCTTTCTTATAAAATTTGATACATTTTCTTGCTTGGTCTCTTGTCTTATTTGTGTATTGGGTCTGAAATCTGACCATTTGAGGTTCAATATTCTTCTAAGACATTTATTCTCAAAGTTATCTAATTTTCTTTCTAGAGCTTTTGTTGCTTTCCAACTCTCGCATCCATAAGTTAATACTGGAATCACACAAGAGTTAAATATCTTTAATTTTAAGTGCTTGCTGAGTGAATTGGACTTCCATATATTTGACAATTTGTTAAAAGCACTTGATGCCAATGCGATTCTGTGTGGAATTTCTGGCGCTGTATCCCCCGTAGATGTCATCATACTCCCTAGCTACCTTCGTTTTGGTCGTCCCCTGCCTCGTACTCCATGAACCATGTCTTCCATTACCATCCTCTCCAAACCACTGTGATGTTTAACGTGGCCTAAATATTTTATCTTCTGGGACATGATGTTATTTAGGAGACAAAGCTCTTTGATATGCAAGTCTTTGTATAGTAGTATGTCTTCTTTATTTGTCTCTTCTCTGTCCAGGATGTTTTAAGAACCTATCTGTAACACCTTGTTTCTAAAGCTTCAATTTTGTTCTTCAATGTTTACGCTATGGTCGATGATTCACATCCATAGGGAATATGTGCATCCATATGGAATAGGAATGCTTATATAGGAATATGTGCATCCATATGGAATAGGAATATATGAATATGTGCATCATATGGAATAGAATACATAGGAATATGTGCATCCTATGAATGGATATAGGAATATGGCATCCATATGGAATGGAATACTTCATAGGAATATGTGCATCCATATGGAATAGGGAATACTTCTATAGGGAATATGTGCATCCATATGGAATAGGGAATACTTCTATAGGGAATATGTGCATCCATATGGAATAGGGAATACTTCTATAGGGAATATGTGCATCCATATGGAATAGGGAATACTTCTATAGGGAATATGTGCATCCATATGGAATAGGGAATACTTCTATAGGGAATATGTGCATCCATATGGAATAGGGAATACTCTATAGGGATATGTGCATCCATATGGAATAGGAATACTCTATAGGGAATATGTGCATCCATATGGAATAGGGAATACTTCTATAGGGAATATGTGCATCCATATGGAATAGGGAATACTCCCATAGGGAATATGTGCATCCAAAGAATAGGAATACTCATAGGGAATATGTGCATATATGAAAAGGAACTATGGGATAGTGCATCCATATGATGGATATTATGGAATATCATCCTAGCTCATAGGAATATGTGCATCTATCCATAGTGGAATATGTGAGCCATGATACTTCTATAGGAATATGTGCATATTTTTTTATATCCGCCATTTTTTCATGCAGTGGATAGTGAGGCATCCTTTTGATCCTTTCAGTCTGTAGAATCATCCTTGAATCTAACATGTATGACTGTGCCATCTCTTCCTTGGCATCAAGATCTTCTCCATCAAAGACTGGATCGAACAAAACGAAACAACTTTCTGCCCCACTAATTGAGGAAAAGAAAAGAGCCTTAATAAATTACAAAACGATTGATTGATTGATTGATATAACTATCATCATTGCACTTCGGTAGGTAACAATGTGTGCTCCGATCATTTCCTTACACAGGAAGATCTCAGCGGCAGTGCACGAACTCCGTAGTACCGGCGAGGGTCCCCAGTGTAATTTTGAAGATGATGAAGATATTTTGTAGGAATTTAATTATTATTTTTTCTAATGAATTTTGCCCGGGCAGCGGCTTTCCAGCCTGCTCTTCTCAATTTTGAACTGTCATGGGTTCTTTTACGTTCTCAAATTGAACACGTGACCTATGTTTTATCGTCCGTCTCTGATAGGACTAGGAACTCGATTTCACCTACACTGAGATCATGGATCTCTAGAAAAATATCCCGATGGCTCCACGAGGGAGCGAACCGATAAAATTTGGCACACGAGGCAAGCACTTAACCAACCTCTATATAACGGGGGTCTCTGTGGTTAAGCCCTTTTCCTTGTGAGTCGAAAATTGTGGGTTCGAATCCGGACTCCACTGTTCTGTTCACGAGTGCAGTTTAGAGACCACTAGGATTGTAGCTGGAGCTACGGAGTTCGTGCTTTGTGCAATACTCTCGGCAGGTGGCGTGCAATTTCTGCGGAGAGGACTGAGCCATATTGGGTAAAACCCGGTGCAATGAAGTCAATCCTTCGGGTTTAAAAGCCTTTAAACTTAACCTCTATGTAGCAGAGATCCACAAAGAACCACTCGCAAAGTTCAAATGACCGACTTCAAAGAATCACACAAAAATAGTAGTGCAGCTGCCCGTGTTGTGACAGGGCTCGTAAGGGGAGCAAAAATAGTAACACTGCAACCTACAAGGCATGTCGTAAGATTCGACTAAGGTAGAGTCCTAGGAAGCTACCCTAGTAAATAAAAAACGTCGCAGAAATCAGATGTGTTGGCCTACTTGTAGGCGCATAACTGGCACAATACAAGGGTCTTTGGCTCAGATCACATAGAAATAACACAGAGTGGTTAGCAAGTGGTCGTTGTGGAGCGTTCAAAGAAGCAGATTTCTTGCGATACTCAAGCACTGCTTCGAAGAAGAAGAAGAAGCAGATTTCGTGCGACACTCAAGCACTGCTTCGAAGAAGAAGAAGAAGATTTCTTGCGACACTCAAGCACTGCTTCGAAGAAGAAGAAGAAGCAGATTTCGTGCGACACTCAAGCACTGCTTCGAAGAAGAAGAAGAAGATTTCGTGCGACACTCAAGCACTGCTTCGAAGAAGAAGAAGAAGATTTCTTGCGACACTCAAGCACTGCTTCGAAGAAGAAGAAGAAGATTTCGTGTGACACTCAAGCACTGCTTCGAAGAAGAAGAAGAAGAAGAAGATTTCTTGCGACACTCAAGCACTGCTTCGAAGAAGAAGAAGAAGATTTCGTGCGACACTCAAGCACTGCTTCGAAGAAGAAGAAGAAGATTTCGTGCGACACTCAAACACTGCTTCGAAGAAGAAGAAGAAGAAGAAGAAGATTTCTTGCGACACTCAAGCACTGCTTCGAAGAAGAAAAAGAAGATTTCGTGCAACACTCAAGCACTGCTTCGAAGAAGAAGAAGAAGAAGAAGAAGATTTCTTGCGACACTCAAGCACTGCTTCGAAGAAGAAGAAGAAGATTTCGTGCGATACTCAAACACTGCTTCGAAGAAGAAGAAGAAGAAGAAGATTTCTTGCGACACTCAAGCACTGCTTCGAAGAAGAAGAAGAAGAAGAAGAAGATTTCTTGCGACACTCAAGCACTGCTTCGAAGAAGAAAAGAAGATTTCTGCAACACTCAAACACTGTTTGAAGAAGAAGAAGAAGAAGAAGATTTCTTGAACTCAAGCACTGCTTGAAGAAGAAGAAGAAGAAGATTTCTCGACACTAAACCTGCTCAAGAAGAAGAAGAGATTTCTAACTCAAACACTGCTTCAAGAAGAAGAGAAGATTTTGCGACACTAAGCACTGCTTAAGAAGAAGAAGAAAGAAGAAGATTTCTTCGACACTCAAGCACTGCTTCAAGAAGAAGAAGAAGAAGAAAGATTTCCACATCAAGCACTGCTCAAGAAGAAGAAGATTTGCGACACTCAAACACTGCTTAAGAAGAAGAAGAAGAAGATTTCTTGCGACACTCAGCACTGTAGAAGAAGAAGAAGATTCTCAAACTCAAACACTGCTTCAAGAAGAAGAAGAAGAAGAAGGATTTCTTACACTCAAACACTGGTCAAGAAAAGAAGAAGAAGATTTCTTGCGACACTCAAACACTGCTTCGAAGAAGAAGAAGAAGATTTCTTGCGACACTCAAGCACTGTTTCGAAGAAGAAGGATTTCTTTGACACTCAAGCACTGCTTCGAAGAAGAAGAAGAAGATTTCGATGCACATCAAACACTGCTTCAAGAAGAAGAGAAGAAGAAGAAGATTTCTGCGACACTCAAACACTGCTTAAGAAGAAGAAAGATTTCTTTGACACTCAAACACTGCTTCAAAAAAGAGAAGAAGAAGATTTCTTTGGACACTCAAGCACTGCTTCAAGAAGAAGAAGAAGATTTACGTCGATACTCAAACACTGCTTAGAAGAAGAAGATTTTCGTATCACTCAACACTGCTTCAGAAGAAGAAGAAGATTTGATACTACTAAACACTGCTTAAGAAGAAGAAGAAGATTTCATGGCGATACTCAAACACTGCTTCGAAGAAGAAGAAGAAGATTTCGTGCGACACTCAAACACTGCTTCGAAGAAGAAGAAGAAGATTTCTTGCGACACTCAAGCACTGCTTCGAAGAAGAAGAAGAAGATTTCGTGCGATACTCAAACACTGCTTCGAAGAAGAAGAAGAAGATTTCGTGCGACACTCAAGCACTGCTTCGAAGAAGAAGAAGAAGAAGATTTCGTGCGACACTCAAGCACTGCTTCGAAGAAGAAGAAGAAGATTTCTTGCGACACTCAAGCACTGCTTCGAAGAAGAAGAAGAAGATTTCTTGCGACACTCAAACACTGCTTCGAAGAAGAAGAAGAAGATTTCGTGCGATACTCAAACACTGCTTCGAAGAAGAAGAAGAAGAAGAAGAAGATTTCTTGCGACACTCAAACACTGCTTCGAAGAAGAAGAAGAAGATTTCTTGCGACACTCAAGCACTGCTTCGAAGAAGAAGAAGAAGATTTCGTGCGACACTCAAGCACTGCTTCGAAGAAGAAGAAGAAGAAGATTTCTTGCGACACTCAAACACTGCTTCGAAGAAGAAGAAGAAGATTTCGTGCGACACTCAAGCACTGCTTCGAAGAAGAAGAAGAAGAAGAAGAAGATTTCTTGCGACACTCAAGCACTGCTTCGAAGAAGAAGAAGAAGATTTCTTGCGACACTCAAGCACTGCTTCGAAGAAGAAGAAGAAGAAGATTTCGTGCGACACTCAAGCACTGCTTCGAAGAAGAAGAAGAAGATTTCTTGCGATACTCAAACACTGCTTCGAAGAAGAAAAAGAAGATTTCGTGCGATACTCAAGCACTGCCGAAGAAGAAGAAGATTTCGTGAGACACTCAAACACTGTCAACGAACATTGTTTAGAGCACAACCAACTAACTAGCCCTATAAAAAAATCGAGTCTCGACCTTTTGACCAAGATCAAGTGTAATGCCTACTTGATCACTACCAACGGGTGGTAGAATTCTTACAGCCAAATAGGCAAATAAACTAAACAAATTCCGAGCAGCTCTCATTCGAAAAAATACGACGTTCTGATTTTCACACATTTCAAACGTAGCTGCTGCTGCACTACCGGGTAAGAGCGCAAATAATTTTTAAAATTTTTTAAGGAAGAAAGAAAGCAAGAAAGAAAAAAAAACTAGCTCTCTAAAATAAATAGCTTCATTTAGTCGCGTCTTGTAAACAACGTCGCATTTAGTACACAGACAATGAGGTCAGATTCAATGGAAAAGTGCATGCACAAACACATGCTATAAGCTTTTGGAAGATTTACTGCAGAACTTTTACCTGTATTCTGTCATTATATTTGACCTTGTTCAAGGTTTTGTCTACGTGCAAGAGACATTAATGTTTATTTTACGATGCAATATAATTTCCCATCTTTTTATTCTTGGATTATGCGACATCTCAACGTCTACAATTTTGTTTTCTTTTCTCTAATCTTGTTTTATCTCACAACATCACGGTAATAAGCAGTTTCTAGAACATGATCTTGTTCGTGCTTCATAAATAGTGTCCATTACTGCTTCTGATACTTATGTAGTACATCTTTTGTGCGAACTAACTTTTACTTTGTATCCACTGTATCCACTGTATCCACTGTATCCACTGTATCGGAGTAGCATTGATCTTTAAGTCGCACTGTCTATTGGTAATCTGCTCATGTGGCCGAACCATTTAATTTGTTGTTTCTTGATAAAGTTCAATACTGATGTATGTCATCCCAAAAAAGGAATGCTGGCCCTACAACACAACACTACATTCAAAACTACATGGCACCAGAGATGAGCTCCAGACAACAGTCGACTTCATTATAAGAACGCGTCTAACGGTATAATCATCAAAACTACATGGCACCAGAGATGAGCTCCAGACAACAGTCGACTTCATCATAAGAACGCGTCTAACGGTATAATCATCAAAACTACATGGCACCAGAGATGAGCTCCAGACAATAGTCGACTTCATCATAAGAACGCGTCTAACGGTATAATCATCAAAACTACATGGCACCAGAGATGAGCTCCAGACAACAGTCGACTTCATGATAAGAACGCGTCTAACGGTATAATCATCAAAATAGTGATCGTAAAGAAGAAGTACTGATGTTGTACCCATATTTTTCCTGATGTCTTCATTCCTAACTCGGTTTCTTCTTGATACTCCCAGTATTCTGTGTAAACAATTAATCTGTTGTGATTAGTTTTAGTGAAACACGTACAAACAAAGTACTATAGTTTTACAAAATACAGAAAAGTGACGATAAAGCAACGTTTCGACCAACAAGGCCTTTATCAAGCAAACGAACAAACAGGAGTGACAAATTAAAATGAAACACAAATGGACGACCAAATACCAACGTATCTAAGGAAAATAATGAATAAGGATTCCAGATTTTCCTTAGATACGTTTGTATTTGGTCGTCCATTTGTGTTTCATTTAATTTGTCACTCCTGTTTGTTCGTTTGCTTGATAAAGGCCTTGTTGTCGAAACGTTGCTGTTTATCGTCACTGTTTCTGTATTTGTAAAACTATAGTACTTGTTTGTACGTGTTTCACTATTTACCAAGTTTTACTGCAGTCTTCCCCTATTTCGATATTCAGCTTTCTTCTAACGTGTCATGCCAGCTTTGAAGTTTGGAACTGATAACGTAAAGTCAAGAGAAATATTGTGTTGATTTATGCTCGTTTAGTGTTCATGTTGACATGCTTACTTTTAAACATTGGTGTCATTTACCTTACGATTTGATTTGCTTTATTGCATCTATGTTAGATTTCATTAGTAGCTTTTTTATATGTCGAAAATACTTCATTATCTCATTCTCTCTCTCGATCACCGCCCAGACCGATGTACCAGACCTCCCATAAATTCTATTCATGTGGAAATCTGATTCATGCAGCAGTAGCATTGGTGTGTTTTACATCTTCAGCACCATTTGGAGCTCTGGTGCTTATCCTTCGGCGATGTGTCCGGTTTCAGCCAGCGTTTACTCTGTTCGCTCTCAGTTCTGTAGCCATCTAGTGTTTTTTACGATGTGGGGCTGCGAGCCCCACCCCCAACCTCCTTAATCGCCTCTTACGACATGCATGGCAGGTAGCAGTGGTTCTATTCTTTACACCCAATTTGGGCCCCGGTAACTACTCAGGCGAATTTTCTCATTCTTATTTACTTCATTAACCAGTTTTCTTTGATTTTGATTCCTACTCTTCAAATCTTCTAATACAATAAATAAGAACAGCAAATTGAGAAGGAACGATAGGTAAAACTATTTTTTATTTGATTATTCTCCTCAATGCGTATAAATTATATTCTTCGCCTTCTTCTCTGAACTTCTCTTGAAGCACAAGGTTAAGGCAGCAACACATTTCCTCCAACCAGATCTGTCTCGAAAAATAGTGAACATAAAATGGGATGAATTCAGGAGAAGTGATGAAATGTGTGGTAAACCACTAATAACAACTGTAATAAGAAGGAGAAGATGGAGATATGTTGGGCATACCATGAGAAGAAATGATCAAAGAATTTCAAAGCAGACATTAAAGTGGGAGGTAAAGGGTTTTAGAAAGGGACTACGACCTAGGACGAGACAACCTGAGAGCAAACTTTGCTAGTTCAGAAGAATAAAATAGTAGGAACTGGAAAATTGCTTGAAGTTTTATTAAGTACGAGAGATTGTCCGGGCAGGATCGATACTGGAAAAAGTTGCTTGGAAGGCCCCCTAATTTATAATTTGGGTCCACAGGCTACCGGACGAAGAGAAGATATATAGATTTATCTTGGGCAAGTCAGCTTAGTTTATTCCAGGTCTTTCCCGCCTCTTCTCTTTTCTCTGTCTACAGTTCGTCTCCATGTCTCTCAAGGTCTTCCCCTACTTCTCTCCTCTCCCGGATTCCATTTCAAAGTCCCAAGTGGGTGTGTAGCCTTCTGGATGTCCCAACCATTTCCATCTTCTACTTTTTATTTCCTTGTTGATATTGTTGATACATGTGCGCCGGATGATCTCAGTATTTGGTATTCTCTGATACTATGTGTTACATTTTGTATATTCAATCAAGTGTCATATCTGCCAGCGTAGTTGATCATGTCTATCCGCTACTTATTTTTATATTTCCTGGTGCAGTTTATGAGGTCTAACGCCGATCTCTTGTCGAACTATAATGTCAGACCATCAGCGAAACACGTCAATACGAAGTAACTTTTTTCCGATCCAGAAGCACTTGAGCTTTCCAGCTCTTCGGCTCGGTGCCATGGACATCGTAACCCTTCGGTTCGGTGCCACGAACACCGTAAATCTTAGGAATCTGTGGCTTTTTCTGCCATCCCGCGGAATTGAACCCGCACACACAGAGGGATAGTCACCCGTAGTCCAACTTATTCCTCCCCGCTTGTCGTGGTACATAGAGCCTCACCAGTTGTTCGCAACTCTTCTCGGTCTCTGGCTGTTTTCTTGTTGGTCTTCCAGGATAGTTGAGCACTTTCAGTTACTGAAGAAGACTTCGTCTCCAGGTCTGTTTATGGCGTCCTCTTTTTTGTTTTCCTTGCACGTTCCACTCAAGTGCTTTTCTAGTGGCACTGGACTGTGTCTTTCATAGGGTATGCCCGACTATCGCCATTTTCTCCTCATAACCTGAGTCATCATTATTTCTGTCCGGTTCTTAACCACAAGTCTGTGTTTGCAACTCTATCATACTATCAGTCTGAGAATCCGTCGAAGACATCCGTTGACAAAAGTCTGAATCTTGTTTGTATTTAACTTGTTGACTCGCCACCTTTCCCAGCCATACAACAACACAGAGATAAAAACGTAGTTAGTTAGTCTTAAATAAAATAATATTTCCTCCTGTATACTTTTCAGATCTTAGGGTATGAAATCACTTCACATTTCTAGGTCCTAGTGTGCAGGAGGTAGTTGGGCAAATACCTTTGCTCACGTGTGGAACCTCGAGTGTGGAATTGAACCCACACCACTCTTGTGTCATGAAACATAAGAATATAGTGTATTGAGTTCAACAAGTCACAAGGTACCGTATTCTTCTTCTTCTTCATCGAACGCTCCATATCGATCACTTGCTAATCACTATACGTGATTTGTATGTGATCTGAGCCTAAGAGCGATTGTACGTTGTGCCAATTATGCGCCTACAAGTAGGCCAGCACATCCGATTTCTGCGGTTCTTTTTATTTACTAGTGTAGCTTCCTAGGCCCTACATCAGTCGCTTCTTACGACATGCCTTGTAGGTCGCAGTGTTACTATTCTTTGCTTCCCTTGAGGAAGCCCCGTCACTACACGGGCGAAAGAAGTCGCAAGGTACCAGATAATGATATATAAAGAGTTTCTAGAGAAATCGACTATGATCATCAGAGAAATATTATTGCATGGGTGTGAGCTGGATATCGCGTGCTCTTAAATGGTCAGTTCCATTGAAATGTGTAGCTACAAGGATCACATAACGTTTGTGTATATCACGTAAATGTTGGCTTAAACGATCACTAAGCTTCTTGCCAGTTTCCCTATATATGCTTTTCACAACGTTTACAAATGATGGCTTAGATTTTGTTGTCAGACTCACATGTAAAAATCCTGAATAATAAAATTGACTTTATGAAACTGTGCATTGCAGGTCTGTATCACATAAGCACATGTATAGCTTCGCCGATAATCACACCGAACAGTGCCAAAACGACACAGGACATTGGATTTAAGACCACTGTGTACCAATGGATCCTTACGATTTAGATTAAAGGGTTTTAAAGCCTAAGGATTGACTTCATTGCACCGGGTTTTATCCCATATGGCTCGGTCCCTCTCCGCAGAAATGGCACCTGCCGAGAGTATTGCACAAAGCACGAACTCCGTAGCTCCAGCAACAATCCTAGGGTCTCTGGAAAAACTGCACTCGTGAACAGAACGGTGCGGTCCAGATTCGAAATCACGACCTTCGACTCACAAGGCAAGGGCTTAACCACTTAGCCACAGAGACCCTCTAAGATTTCTATTACGTTTGTAAGCCACCAGAGGACAACTTTGAAAGACTGAACGTTGTCTCTGGATCAGATTTCTTTGTTACTTGTTTTGCCCTTGGTACATAGTTTTACTGCAGGCTTCTATTGAATCGATGTCAGACCACTTGGTGGTTCTTTACTGCGTAGAGGTTATGTGCTCGCCTCTCTTTCCAAATGCACTCGGTTTGCTCCCTCGTGGAGCCATCGGAATATTTTTTCTAGAGGTCTCTGATCTCAGCGTAGAGGAGATCGAATTCCTAGTCCTGCTGGAGACGGACGATAAAACGTAGGTACTGTAGAATTTGAGCATTAATAGAACACTTGGAAGTTTAATTCGAGAAGATCAGGCTGGAAAGCCGATGCCCGCAAATTCATTAGAAATGATTAAAAATAAAATTCCTACAAAATATATTCACCAACTTCAAAATTACATCAGGGACCGTCGCCGTCACCACGGAGTTCGTGCACTTCGCTGAGATGTTCCAATGTAAGAAAGAGATTGGAGCACACATTGTTACTCACCGAAGTGAAATGATGCTATCAATCAATAAGACTATCTAATATCTTCTCCCTCTACTTCCAAAATCTCTTCTTGCCTGTTTTTTACCCTTTGTCCCGCAAATGTTCCAGACCCGCTCCTCTAGTCTAGGTCTAGGTACGCAACCAGTGCCTCCCAAGCCCATCCAGGGCCATCTTTTCCAGATCTTTTTAATCTCTCACCATTTTCTTGCATTCCATCTCCAACTCCCTTTTCCAGGTGTTTCTGTGTCTTCCCTTACCTCTATTACCCTGACGGTTCTATCGGATAGTCTGTCTCGTTATGCTGTCAGTTGGTCTCCGCAGTGTGTGTCCTATCCATCGCCGCCTTCTCTCCCTTTTTTCTTGTTCCACCTGCCATTGTCACACGCTATCTTACAGTTCCCTGTTTGTGATCCTGTCCTACCATTGTATATGGAGTATCCCAGTGGCGGCTCGTCATTAAGGGCCAATGGGGCCGGGCCCCACCAAAAATAATATCTAACATGTATTTATTATTTAATCAATTAAAATATAACCTAACCAAAACATCATGGTTTCCCCAAAAATGTGTGTCTGGCCCCACCAACAAAAATGATCACGAGCCACTACTGGAGTATCCTGTGCAGGCATCTATTGATGAATGTCTGCAACTTTTTAGTGTTCACTTAGTTGTTCTTCATGCCTCAGCTTCATACAGAAGGGCAATTTGAGTTAAATATCATTATCTTAGTTTCATTCGAAACTAGCAGATGTACCCGATCTTCGCACTAGGAATTTCGTTTAAATCTAATTGTAATGTTCCAAACAGTGCGAGATTGAGCATATTAAAGAAACATGCCCCGTCCCAAAAAAATTAGCAGCTTTCCCAATACGTTTTCTCTCCATACTTGGTGGGAAAATTTTGTCGGTTGACCACATACGATTAAAATGTCCCTCATTTTGATTGCCAGTAAAACCTAGTGCAATAGAACTCCCGTGAAAGTTGACAAATAACGATTGGAAATTAAACTTATTCAGATTATAAACTGATCAAATGTTATATTATAAACCAGATGTGTTAATAAAAATAAAATTTAAAGAAAAATTGTTGTCCTTCCCGTGAATTCAACACGAGTCTCCCGCTTGGCAGTCTAAACCATTCGGCTATTTCCAGACGTACTGGAATACCAATAAATAGCATCAAATTTTAACGTAACATGTGACTTTATAAACGCTGTAACATGTGACCGGCACTTGAAAACATGGCTAGAACTTTTCGGTTTTAAACTTTTCATGCCCATTTCGTTAAGTTGGAATTTAGAAATAGAGAAGAACCAATAGTCCGGTTTTATAATTTTTACATCTTTCCATCTATGAAAGCTAACCTCTTGCCAAATTTCAAGTCCGTAGGATTTCCATATAACTTCAAACATTGGGAACAGACACAGACACTTTTCTTCTTCTTTGCGTTCGTTCTTTTCGACCAATTTTAATTACTCTGTGATATGTTTGATCTTTGCCAAGAACGTGTATACGTTGCACATTGGTTTGGTAGGCCCCTAAATGCATAGACTTTTTCATGTTTAGGACATGTGCATTCGATTTCAGCCAAACCTCCTTAGTCGCCTCTTACGACATGCGTGGCAGGTAACAGATGTTCTATTCTTTACATCCCAAATTTGGGCCCCGGTAACCACTCGGGCGAGACACAGACACAATTAAATTCTTTTCATTTATATATATATATAGATTTTAATCAGTCAAACTAGAAGATAAAATCCTTCTAAAAACACCGGCTTTCACATATCTTGGAAGCGTTATCAGCCACGATGGAGGAGCTGGGTGTGACATTAAAAGCAGACTGAGTAAGGCACGAAGCACATTCATGACCCTATAAACCAGTGCTTTTCAACTTTTAGATATATTGCGCCGCACTTGACGAATGACTGTCTATGAGGACGCCATGTGGCAACCGTAATATGTCATTAAAATTAATATTAATTTTTAAAATAATTTTAGTTCGGTTTACTCGTCAGATTATCATCACTGTTCATCGAGCAAATTAGTCCATACGTGCTCAGATCTCCTTCTTATTGTGTCTATCAGTGTGACGACTATCGGCACCGGTTCTTTGTTGGTTTACTTTTCTTGTTTGGCTACCAGTATAGGGCTCTTGTCTAGCTACACCTCATTTGGTATTCTTGCAGTCTGGCTAGTGTTGTAGATTCACCACTATTACTTGAATCATTTACACAGTGGTTGTGTTTGTTCATGTGAAATGTGATTCGTTTGTTGATAATGGTTTCTAGTATTTTCCCTAAGTGTGACATGAGGTGATATAAGTCTGTATGAGTTGGCATTCTTCAGGTCTTTATCTGGCTTAAGTATTGGAATGATGGTAACAGTTTTCCATGAATTTGGTATTACTCCTTCTGACCAAACTTGGTTGAACAAGTTAGCTATGATACCTATCACATTGGGAGCCACCATTTTGATAATGGCATAGCTCAAAATGTCTGGTCCTGTTGCGGTGTTGGATTTTTCCTAGTGCCTGTTATTTCTTGTGATGTGATGTCTGCGTTGATGTATGTTTTCTTCGTATTGACTTGTTATTTCTGGTTTCTCTAATTTTTTTGTTGACTTGTTATTTCTTTGATGTATGTCTGCGTATGTAGTGTTTCTCATTGACTTTTATTTTTGTGTGTCGATGTCTGGTTGGTATGTGTTTCTGTCTTGACTTTATTTCTTGTGATGTGATGTCTGCGTTGATGTATGTGTTCTCTTCGTCTTGACTTATTTCTTGTGATGTGATGTCTGGTTGATGTATGTGTTTCTTCGTATTGACTTGTTATTTCGTGCTGTGATGTCTGTTGATGTATGTGTTTCTGTCTGACTTTTATTTCTGTGCTGTGATGTCTGTTGATGTATGTGTTCTCTGCTTGACTTGTTATTTCTGTGATGTGATGTCTGCGTTGATGTATGTGTTTCTGTATTGACTTGTTATTTCTTGTGCTGTAAGTCTGGTTGATGTATGTGTTTCTTCTCTTGACTTTTATTTCTTGTGCTGTGATGTCTGCGTTGATGTATGTGTTTCTTCGTATTGATTGTTTTTTTGTGCTGTGATGTCTGCGTTGATTATGTGTTTTCTTCGTCTTGACTTATTTCTGTGCTGTGATGTCTGCGTTGATGTATGTTTTCTGTATTGACTTATTTCTGTGCTGTGATGTCTGCTGGTTGATGTATGTTTTTCTTCGTCTTGACTTGTTATTTCTAGTTTCTCTAATGTTTGTTGTCTTCTTTTAATTTCCTCTATGGTCATGTTGGTTTTGTCGCTAATTGGTGAAGTGTTGGTCAGTGCATTGGCTTTTTCTTTGTCTGTTGTTGCCGGTACTGTCCCTCTTAGTGTTGGTATGTTCGTTTTCTGTCTGTGTCCACCTTTGATGCAGTTCAACTTATTCCAGACTGTTGTTGAGGGTGCTGTCCCTCTTAGTGTTGGTATGTTGGTTTTCTGTCTGTTTCCACCTTTGATGCAGTTCAACTTATTCCAGACTATTACTGCTGCTGTTCTGAAGCTTATTGTCTCGCAGAAGCCTCTCCAGTGGACTTCCTTTGCTTTGAGTATAGTTTCGTTGCATTCATTTCTAACTTTTCTGTATTTGGTTAGGTTTTCGCCTGTTTTGTTCTTTTTGATCTGTCCAGAGCCCTGTTTCTTTCTTTAACTTTTTCTGCGCATTTTTCTGTCCACCAGGGCACTGGGGTTTTGATCTTGGTTTTCTGGGCGTGTCAGCTGTATGTTTGATGTGTAGTGGCATGTTTTTATTTGATATATGTTTGGTTGCTATTTGAAGTATTTCTGTTGTTAGTGTTTCTGCATATGTGTCTACATTTGTTGTATTGATTTTTCTGATGTCTAATGTCATTAGTTCTAGGCTAAATTGTTCCCAGTTTGCTTTTTGGTAATTGAAAGTAGGTTTAGTGTTTGTTTTATTAATGTTGTATGTTGTTCTGAGGTTTATTAATGTTGTATATTGTTCTGAGGTTTATTAATGTTGTATGTGTTCTGAGGTTTATTAATGTTGTATGTTGTTCTGAGGTTATTAATGTTGTATGTTGTTCTGAGGTTATTAATGTTGTATGTTGTTCTGAGGTTTATTAATGTTGTATGTTGTTCTGAGGTTATTAATGTTGTATGTTGTTCTGAGGTTTATTAATGTTGTATATTGTTCTGAGGTTTATTAATGTTGTATGTGTTCTGAGGTTTATTAATGTTGTATGTTGTTCTGAGGTTTATTTCGATTGGGAGGTGGTCTGAGCTAGTCTCCTCTAGAGTCTCCCAACTGGCTGCTGTGAGGTTTGGAGTGCATCACTAGTGATGAGAGTGAGGTCGATTGCAGAATCTTCTCCATTTGCCACTGGATTGATTCTGGTAATCGACACATCAGTTAGAATGACCAGTTTGTTGTCTTCACAGAAGTTTAGGACAGTTTTCCCGGCCACCCCTGATCTGTTGCATCCCCAAGCTTGGTGGTGGGCATTAAAATCTCCAGCTATAATTGATCTGTTTGTTATTCTGTCTGTACGTGTTGTAATGTCTTCATTGGTGTGGTTTCCTTTTGAATTATAAATGTTGATAATTTTCAATCCCCCCTTATTATCATCTATTGTTATGCTAATCCCCTCTATGTTTTCTGAGTTAAATATTTCCCAATCATTAATTTTAAATTTCTCGTGTATTGGCATGCCAATCCCCCCCTCCCCTCCCTGCCCCTTAACTCCTGAGCTCTATCATTTCTAAATGTATTGTATCCTGCATACTTAAGCCCCTGGGTCTTCTTTAGCATGGTTTCCTGCAGCATTATTATTATGGTTTGATCTTTGTATTTTTCTATCATGGAAGCTAGGTTCAGTCTGGTCCCCCTGCAGTTCTATTGTATTATTTTAATATCTTTGTTATGCATTTTTGTTTATTTAGTTTACTGTTATTGTGTTTGTTGTCAGTGCATTAAGCCTAGATTTTTGTGTCTATTGTTGTGGTGTGTATTTGTTTCTTGGGTGGGCTCTAGTGGTCCTAGTTGATTCAGGTTTTGTTGTCTGTTGGACCCCGCCAATGTTGGAGATAGCTGTTTTGATGTCTTCGATGTCAATGTTGATTTTGAATTTCCATTCTGTGTCTTGCTTTGTTATTTGTAGGAATAATTCTTTTATGTTTTGTTTTTCTTCGCTGAGGAGTTGTCTTTCTATTTCCATTCTTTTCAGGATTTCTTCATTTCTCTCTTGTAGCTTTGTGAATCTTCTGACTTCTTGTTGTATTGTCTCCGCTATTTCTTGGATGTTTTGTAGGTGTATTTTGTTGCCCTGTAGATTTGGGTTGTTTACCTCTTCTGTTGCTTTGTCTTTTCTTTCTGTGACTTTCTGTTGTGGTGGCCTGCTTTCATCTTGTTTGGTATCTGTAGGTGGTGGCGGCGTATAACTCTTGCTTGTGATAGGTGCTGGTGGTGTATAACTCTTGCTTGTGATAGGTGCTGGTGGCGTATAATTCTTGTATGTGATAGGTGCTGGTGGTGTATAACTCTTGCTTGTGATAGGTGCTGGTGGTGTATAACTCTTGCTTGTGATAGGTGCTGGTGGTGTATAACTCTTGCTTGTGATAGGTGCTGGTGGTGTATAGTTCTTGCTTGTGATAGGTGCTGGTGGTGTATAGTTCTTGCTTGTGATAGGTGCTGGTGGTGTATAGTTCTTGCTTGTGATAGGTGCTGGTGGTGTATAGTTCTTGCTTGTGATAGGTGCTGGTGGTGTATAGTTCTTGCTTGTGATAGGTGCTGGTGGTGTATAGTTCTTGCTTGTGTAGTTGGTGGTGATGTAGTATTCTTGTTTGGGGAATGGTCGTTATTTTGAATATTTCTTGTTTTGCTTGGCTTTTCTGTACTCTGGGCATCCAAGGTACCTCGTGCTATGTGGTCCTGTACAGTTGGCACATTTTCTGTTGCTGTTGGCAGTTTGGTAGTTGCTGTCCTTTATGGCCAAGGCACAGTTTTCATTGGTGTGCCCCTGCACAGTACCTGCATCTGGTGGAGTTTTTGCATGTGTTTTTTGTATGCCCAAACTGCTGGCACTGAGAGCACTGCATGGGTCCGGGTACGTAGGTCTCTGTTTTATATTGTTTTTGTAGGATGTAATCAACCTGGTCCATTGCTCGCCCGCTTTTTATAGCAGCCATACCCGCAAGCCTATCTGAGCGTTCATGCATGTCCTGGGGTGACTGCAAAAAAAAACAACAACGCCTTGTTCTCATCTTACAATAAATTTGAAGCTACTTTGAATGATGTATGCATGTTTGTTAGTGTATATATGTGTGTATGTATGATATTGTCTTGTCTCAAATATATACAAGCACAATAAGCTTATAGCATGTGTTTATGCAAACACTGTTCGATCGAACCTTACCTGATTATTCTGTGTCTAGTTATAACGAAGCGTTTGAGAAAGACGCTCCTTAGTGAGCCATTTTATTACAATAGCTCTCTGGTTGTATTCGTAAGGACGCTCGTATTGCTGGGCATGGGTGTTGTAAGAAATAAGGGTAAGTGGTTCGAATCCTGTGTTTGTCTATTTGTTTTTTCGGAAGCTCTTAATACCTGTACATTGTTTATTTGTTGATCACAAAAATAAAACGGATTTTTGTCAGCCTAGACCTCATAGCGACTCAATGATAACAGATTAAAACTTCATCCGGACTAAGTGTTTAATTTTTTTTAAATATATTTTACTTAGAAAAAAAGCCGAAATATACTGTTAACAATGATTGCGTTTTTTCTCTTAAAATTATATTATCAATTAAAGTTGGCGAGTAAAAAAAAAAGTCGCCATGGATTATCATAGGCACGCTATGACGCCCGCGGGTCTCCACCTTCTTGTCTGCGAAAGATCTTACGCGAATTCTAGCTAAATACTTTCCCTAACCAAGGTCTGTTTACACAGTGTCAACAAGAGAATGTGGGCACCATCATCTAAAAGAGAAGTTGGAGATAGATCGGACATGTGATACGCATGGAGATTAACTTAGTCACGAAAACGACACTGAGACGTAAATTGTAAAAGAAACAACAACGTAGAAAAACTAAAAGCCATGTGAAGGTTGACTCACTCCAGATTCGAACTCACAACCTTCAGAACTGTAGGCAAACGTCTTAACCACTTCGTTATAGAGAACCCCAAATCTTATGCCAGGTGTTATTCTAGCAGATTTTAGGACGTCTGTTGTCCTCATTCTGTTTTCTTCTTTCTTCTTTTATTTTAGAAAGCATCCGGTTTACCTTGTCGTTGGCAGAATGATCACAAATGTAGCGTAACGTACTACCTATACAAATCATAGCCCGTCTGCCCAGCGTGTTCGTAGCCGTTGGACTACGGGTGACTATCCCTCTGTGTGTGCGGGTTCAATTCCGCGGGATGGCAGAAAAAGCCACAGATTACCCAGATTTACGGTGTTCGTGGCACCGAACCGAAGGTTACGATGCCCATGGCACCGAGCCGAAGAGCTGAAAAGCTCAAGTGCTTCTGGATTGAAACAAAAAATACAAAATAATATAAATCATTAGAGAATCGGGATATTTTTCCAGAGACCACTGATCTCAGTGTAGGTGAGATCGAGTTCCTAGTCCTATCAGAGACGGACGATAAAACCTAGGTCCCGTGTTCAAGTTGAACACGTTAAAGAACACATGCCAGTTCACCAGAAGAGTAGGCTGAAAAGCCGCTGCCCAGGCGAAATTCATTTAAAGATTTAAAAATTAAATTTCTACAAAATATTTCAACCATCTATAGTAAGTACCGCAGTTTACATATCTTGGTAGCGTACTGACACTAAATGGTGGCACAGAGGAAGATATAAAATCACGTCTAAGTAAGGCCAGAACCGCTTTTGCCAGAATGAAACCAGTATGGAAGTCCAAAATCTACAATAGGACCACAAAGCTTAAACTCTATAAAAGCATTGTTTTGCCAGTTTTGCTCTACGGATCGGAGTGTTGGAGGATGACCAAAGGAGATACTAGCAGGCTGTCAGTTTTCCACCACTCTTGTCTTCGCAGAATCTTGGGAATCTTTTGGCCAGTAAAAATATCCAATAACCAACTACTCCAAGACACAAGACAAGAGGCAATGAATGACATACTCAAAAGAGAAGATGGAAATGGCTCGGACATGTTATGAGAATGAGACAAGAAATGCCTGCAAGGATAGCCTCACTTGGACACCAGAGGGAAAGAGAAAGAAAGGCAGACCACGGACAACATGGAGGCGCATGATGGAAGAGGAACTGGACACCGCATCTCTGACGTGGGGCTCTGCGCTGAAGGTTGCACGGGACAGGAGAGCATGGAAAGTCCTTTCTGAAGCCCCATGTGTCACTAGGCATGACGGGATTAAGTAAGTAAGTATAGTAAGTACCCCATCTTATTGCTTGAATTACATTGAGAAACAAAGAATGAAGCGGTTCGGCTACTTAATAAGACAGCAATCAAACTCCAGTGTATACAGAGTCTTCTACAACAGAACATCAGGAAAGACAGTGTCATCAACATCTGCATAAGAATGAACGTTATGTGGTGTAGCTAGACAAGAACGCTATGCTGGTAGCCAAAGAAGAATAGTAAACCAACAAAGAACCGGTGTCGTTAGTCGCCACACGCTGAGAGAGATACTGAGGAGGAGATCGGAGCACGTGTGGACTAATTGGTTCGATGTGCAGTGATGATGATCCGACGACTAAACTAAACTAAGTATAGGAAAGAACGCTGGGGCAAAACCTTAATTGAATTACATTGAGAAACAAATAAAGATAATGGTTCGGCCACTTAATAAGAATACAACCAAACTCCACTGTATGCAGAGTCTTCTACAACAGAACATCAGGAAAGAAGGCGAGAGGAAGACCACGAAAAAGATGGATAGATGACATAGCAGAATCCTGTTAAAAAATAAATAAATAACTGTCACCCTCTGCCCTACATCATCATCATCAAGGTGCGTATCCTTTATAGGACGTTGCTCTCTTTGCAGCACATCTGAAATTCACTCTTTCTCTTGCCAGTTCACCCACTTCGTCGATGGTCATGTTCATGGTTTCTTTAATATCTTGTAGCCATCTTCTTCTTGGTCTGCCTCTGTGTCCTGGAGCCCTGCCCTCTAAAATTGTTCTCTCCAGGCCATGGTGACGCTTGATGTGACCAAATTATCTACCACCTCCTGCCCTACACCGTCCTAAAATGTGGTATCACAGTCAGTAACGACAGTTAATAGACCTAAGTCACTAGAGCTACCCAAGTCACTAGAGCTACTCAAGTCACTAGAGCTACCCAAGTCACTAGAGCTACACAAGTCCTAGAGCTACCAAGTCACTAGAGCTACACAAGTCACTAGAGCTACTCAAGTCACTAGAGCTACGCAAGTCACTAGAGCTACTCAAGTCACTAGAGCTACGCAAGTCACTAGAGCTACTCAAGTCACTAGAGCTACACAAGCCACTAGAGCTACCCAAGTCACTAGAGCTACCCAAGTCACTAGAGCTACGCAAGTCACTAGAGCTACTCGAGTCCTAGAGCTACTCAGTCACTAGAGCTCACAGCACAAGTCACTAGAGCTACGCAAGTCACTAGAGCTACTCAAGTCACTAGAGCTACGAGTCACTAGAGCACAAGTCACTAGAGCTCACAGTCACTAGAGCTACCCAAGTCACTAGAGCTACCCAAGTCACTAGAGCTACGCAAGTCACTAGAGCTACGCAAGTCACTAGAGCTACGCAAGTCACTAGAGCTACTCAAGTCACTAGAGCTACCAAGTCACTAGAGCTACTCAAGTCACTAGAGCTACTCAGTCACTAGAGCTACTCGCAAGTCATACCAGAGCACTGGGCAAAAACCAGGTACCAGTGTAACAAACTGGTAACATGTGTCACAAGAGCCCCCGTACAGAGCACTGAGTCACTAGAGCACCAAGACAAAATCATAAAACCACGACATGGGCAAAAACCAGGTAACAGGTGATACAAAAACCTGGTAACATGTGATAACAAAAACCCGGTAACAGTGTGATAACAAAACCCAGTAACAGTGTGATAACAAAAACCCAGTAACAGTGTGATAAGAAAAACCCGGTAACAGTGATGACAAACCCGGTAACAATGTGATGACAAAACCCGGAACAGTGTGATACACAAAACCTCGGTAACAGTGTATAATCAAGAAACCGCTAACAGTTATGCCAAAGAGAAGATCAACATTCAATGAACCCTTGCAATTAATGAAAATTCAATTTATCAGTTGTAACTGTGAACTGCATGTCTCAACACCCAAAATGGATATGATTAGTAAATGAAACATGAATGTCTCATGTTACAGTGTATTGTACAACTGTCTCAAATTACAGAGATAGATTGAAATAACATTAAAAATGTCGTCAATTTACAAGACGATAGATTAGAATGAACATTGATGTCAATGTTAAAGACGATAGATTGAGAAATGAGAACATTGAATCTTAATGTTACAAGACGGATAGATTGAAAATGAAACATAGAAAATGCCGTCAATGTTACAAGACGGGATAGATTGAGAAATGAGAAATTGAAATGTCAATTACAAGATGGAGATTGAGAATGAGAATAAATGTCGTTAATGTTACAAGACGGGATAGATTGAGAAATGAGAAATTAGAAATGTCGTTAATGTTACAAGAGGGATAGATTGAGAAATGAGAACATTAGAAATGTCGTTAATGTTACAAGATGGGATAGATTGAGAAATGAGAACATTAGAAATGTCGTTAATGTTACAAGATGGGATAGATTGAGAAATGAGAACATTAGAAATGTCGTCAATGTTACAAGATGGGATAGATTGAGAAATGAGAACATTAGAAATGTCGTCAATGTTACAAGATGGGATAGATTGAGAAATGAGAACATTAGAAATGTCGTCAATGTTACAAGACGGGATAGATTGAGAAATGAGAAGATTAGAAATGTCGTTAATGTTACAAGACGGGATAGATTGAGAAATGAGAGATTAGAAATGTCGTTAATGTTACAAGACGTGATAGATTGAGAAATGAGAACATTAGAAATGTCGTCAATGTTACAAGACAGGATAGATTGAGAAATGAGAACATTAGAAATGTCGTCAATGTTACAAGATGGGATAGATTAAGAAATGAGAACATTAGAAATGTCGTCAATGTTACAAGACGGGATAGATTGAGAAATGAGAACATTAGAAATGTCGTCAATGTTACAAGACGGGATAGATTGAGAAATGAGAACATTAGAAATGTCGTCAATGTTACAAGAAGGGATAGATTGAGAAATGAGAACATTAGAAATGTCGTCAATGTTACAAGACGGGATAGATTGAGAAATGAGAACATTAGAAATGTCGTCAATGTTACAAGAGGGATAGATTAGAAATGAGAACATTAGAAATGCCGTCAATGTTACAAGATGGGATAGATTGAGAAATGAGAACATTAGAAATGTCGTCAATGTTACAAGACGGATAGATTGAGAAATGAGAACATTAGAAATGTCGTTAATGTTACAAGATGGGATAGATTTAGAAATGAGAACATTAGAAATGTCGTCAATGTTACAAGATGGGATAGATTAAGAAATGAGAACATTAGAAATGTCGTCAATGTTACAAGATGGGATAGATTGAGAAATGAGAACATTAGAAATGTCGTCAATGTTACAAGATGGGATAGATTGAGAAATGAGAACATTAGAAATGTCGTTAATGTTACAAGATGGATAGATTGAGAAATGAGAACATTAGAAATGTCGTCAATGTTACAAGATGGGATAGATTTAGAAATGAGAACATTAGAAATGTCGTCAATGTTACAAGATGGGATAGATTGAGAAATGAGAACATTAGAAATGCATGTTAGATGATAGTTAAAGACTAGAAATGTCGTATGAGATGGGATGATTAAGAAAAGAATAATTAACAGATGATATGAAAAATTGATGTAAGAGGTGTGTTGAAGCATTAATGTCATTCAGATGATGATTAAGAGAAACTAAGTCAATTAATGATAGATTAGAACATTAGAAATGTCTAAGTTACGATGGGATGTGTAGGACATTAATGTTCAAGTTAAGATGAGATTGAAAATAGAACATTGAATTATTAGAGGGATGATTGAATGAGAAATTAAAATGGTCAATTTACAAGACGATGGAAAAGGCATAGATGTAATGTACAAGCGATAGATTAAAGAATTAAATCGTTAATGTCAGACGGATAGACTGAGAAATGAAACTTAATGCGTCAATGTTACAGTGATAGATTAATGAACATTAAATGTCTCAATTTCGAGTTTGAAAAAGAAATTGAAATTTCAATGTTACAAGTGATGATTAGAATGAGATAACTGTCACTGAAATCACACTATGCATCAACAATAACAACATAAAATTGTCGGTTATCTAATGAGAATGAAACCAGATCTACTACCATCTTGTGTCTATAACAACCGACAACCCGGGAGCAGAGCACGAGGAAGACCAATAACCCGATGGATAGATAATATCACAGATATCCTGCGACATCAAAGACTAACTACTACAGATGCAACAGTCTGGCACAGGATAGAAAACTGAAACTCCCCACGTCGCTTCACAGCACATATGGAAAAGACAAGACCACACCTTCTGCGTTATACTGTAGCATGTTTCAGACTTGAATGATCATAGAGGAGACCTTAGAACCTCTTCTCCTTGTGTGCGGTCGTTCTTATTAACCAAGTTAACCATTCTTTGTGATCTGTGTAGTTTGCGCTGAGAAAGTGAATACTATGGGCCCCGTTTCATAACCCTCTACATCAGGGTTGTCAAACGTTTTTATATATTGAAACGCATCTGACTGATGGTTGTGAGGGCGTGGGTGCTATGTGATGATTGTACTATTACCTACTACTCACTACATTACTACTATTACTACTCATTACTACTTACTACTACTATTACCACTATTACCTATCACTACTACTACTATTATTATTACTACTACCTACACTACTATTACTTACTACTATTACTACTACTACTACTATATTACTCACTACATTACTACTTACTACTACTACTATATTACCTACTACTACCTATTACTATTACATCTATTCTACTACTACACTACTATTACATTACATCTACTTACTATCTACCTACTACTTACATTACTACTACCATTCCTACTACCTACTATTACTACTATCCTATTACTACTAACTATACTACTATTACTACTCTATATACTTACTACTATTACTACTACAACTATTACTACTACTTACTACACTATTACTCACTACTACTACTATTACTACTACTACTACTGCTACTATTACTACTACTACTATTACTACTACTACTATTACCTACTCCTATCTACTCTACTACTATACTACTACACAGTAGTAACATTAATAAAGTTGCGATGCCGACGCTTTCTCCAGTAAAAAAGCAAAGTGGTTGAGTTTAAGAGGCAGTAGAATAGTTACCGGTGGCGTCTGTGGCTTAGGGGATAGTGACTCTGTCTATTAACCCCAACGTTCTGAGTTCGAAACACGCTGCGGACAGTTTGGTTGCAAATTGGTTCACGTGGATTTTTACAAAAGGACGATGGTACCATCCGTTCAGAAAGCAATGGCAAACTACTGAACGTAATAATGCATAGAAAAATCATAAACAGCGTTAAAAAGCTGGGGTTGATTCGCAAAGTCCTGTAAAGGATATGCAGTTAACTTTTAGAATGGTTACCAAATAAAACAAGATTGCAAAAAGCGGAAAGATCGTGTTCATGGAAGTGCTATGAAAAAATCTTTAAAATGAATGTTTTCTGAAATTCTGATCAGAGTAAAATAGAGAGCAATGAATGCATGACAGGGTTACAATGACACCCACGGGCGCGGAGTTCAACAGCGCGATCTACAGCGTATAGAACTATAGCGCATGAATTTACAAACCCTAACTGTAAGAACTTTTAAAAACTTAAATGTGCTAGCTAGAATCTTTCAAATAAATTTCAACCTAACTGTAAGCATTAACTTATGAGCATAGAATCTCTTCAAATAACTTATTCATCAATTTTCTCTCTCCTGATTTTCATTTCCGGGATTTCCGGTCTGCTGCCATTTTTTTTCTTACTCTCAACGCAGCATTCATTAGTTTAGTGCAGTTTTGGTTTTTTTGGGAGGGGGATGCTTTTTCTGTTCAATGGAGTCGTTTTCCAACCTTAATTAGCACATTATTTGTAACCCAGGATTTCCTGTTGTATTTCTTCTTCCTAATGGTTGTTCTCATGGGCGTCCACACGTTAAAGCAAGGAAGGAGCCGGATAAAAGTGTCCCCTCTCCATCCTGGAAAATGACTATTTGATAAAAGATGTCATTGTCTGTTGAAAACTATATATTGTTTAACCATTTATAATTGGTTATTGGTTATTGGTTACTAAAACAGTCTCAGAGTGTCTATATGGCCTTTTCCATCTTTACAGACAGTCAATTTGCAAGTGTTTTACTGTGACAACTTCTGAGTTTTCGCTTTTCTTTCTTGTCGTTCAGCTCATACATAAGTCTCTTCTCAAAAGACTCTGCGCCCTTTCGCAATATGGCTTTCCACACAACTCTGTCATCAGCTAGTCTTTCCCATGTGCTGGGACCTATAGAAAAGTTTTCATTGAGGCCTTGCAGCCATCTTTATATCTGAGCAGTGGTCTGCCCTGGTGCCTCTTCCCTCCGAAAGTTCACAGAACAACATTTGTTTTGGTATGCGACAAGTTTCCATTCTTCTCCCATGCTCCAACCATCTTAGTCGTCTACTGCTGAGCATGCCCATGATGGAAGGCAAGTTTGCATGTTGTAGTACTTCAGAGTTGGTTATCTTGTCGTACCATCTGATCTTCACAATCTTGCGGGGATATCGAAGGTGACAGATATTAAGTCTCCTCTCGTGTCTTGAGTAGACTGTCCATGTTTCTGAGCCATATAGTAAAGAACTAATTACACATGCTCGATATATTTGAATCTTCGTCTGCAATCAGCGTCCCCTAAGGCACAATGTCTAGGTCCTCAGCGACTGACTTATATCCTTCAAACAGACCAGCATCCACCACCAACACCCCTGTACTTGATTCCCCAATGTACCTGCAACAGTAATGAGGAATGGACTGCACCTGTGTCTGAATATCTTCATGTTTGGTTATTGGTTACTAAACCGACGTCATCTCACTCCTGGCAAACCCGTAGACGCTCAGCTCCCCCCAACATATATCGAAGAATGTGCTACTGAGGGTTCCTATGGCACTCTGGTTAAACCCACTCTTCACTCTGCCCCTGGGGTATCCAGCTCTACTTGTACACAACAGGCAACTCCAAACTGCTTAATTAAATCGCTGGATCGTTTCAACATAATATCAAAGCAGGCATTGAAGTGGGATGCAAAAGGTTCAAGATAGAGAGGTCGACCTAGAGAGACGCTGAAACGAACGTTACTGAGAGAGGCAGGAAATATCGGTCTCAGTTCCATGGAGGAGATTGAGCGAGTTGCCCAGGATAGAGCGGTATGGAGAAATTACTTGCAGGCCCTATGTAACTATAACGGTACGAGAGGAATTATTATTATTATTATTATTATTATTATTATTATTATCGTTTCAACATCTATAAACATTTATATAATGTCCTCTAGCCTTTTCAGACCTTTGAGTATAACTTGCCTGTCACTTCATATTTCTATACCCTAGTGGGCATGAGGTAGGATGTCACATATTTCTATACCTAGTGGGCATGAGATAGGATGTCACTATTTCTATACCTAGTGGGAGAGGTAGGATGTCACTCATTTCTATACCTAGTGCTGAGATAGGATGTCATCGTATTCTATACCTAGTGGGCATAGATAGGATGTCACTTCATATTCATACAGTGGGCATGAGGTAGGATGTCATATATTTCTATACCTAGTGGACATGAGATGAGATGTCATTTATATTTCTATACCTAGTGGCATGAGGTAGATGTCACTCATATTTCTATACCTAGTGGGCATGAGATAGAGTCACTCAATTTCTATACTAGTGGGCATGAGATAGATGTCATTCATATTTATACCTAGTGGCAGAGGTAGGATGTCACTTCATTTCTATACCTAGTGGGCATGAGATGATGTCATTCATATTTCTATACCTAGTGGGCATGAGATAGGATGTCACTCATATTCTATACCTATGGGCATGAGATAGATGTCATCAATTTCTAACCTATGGGCATGAATAGGATGTCACTAATTTCTATACCTAGTGGGCATGAGATAGATGTCCTTCATTTTCTATACCTAGTGGGAAGATAGGATGTCACCATTTCTATACCCTAGTGGGCTGAGGTAGGATGTCACTTATTTCCCTATCCCCTAGTGGGCATGAGATAGGATGTCACTTATTTCATACCCTAGTGGCAGAGGTAGGATGTCACTACAATTTTATTACCTAGTGGGCATGAGTGGATGTCCCCTTATTGCTATACCCTAGTGGGCATGAGATAGGATGTCACTTCATATTTCTATACCCTAGTGGGCATGAGGTAGGATGACCAATTCCTTTCCTCGCGTGGGGAACATCAAGTGTGGAATTGAATCCCCAACCTTGTTGAGTTCGAGTCGATAAGTAAACGCTTATGCATTACGCGAATCTGTCTCGTTAAACAATTATAACAAGTTAATATTTCTATACATGGAACCCGCAGTCGAAATCTGATATCTGAATCTGATCTTTCTAATTTCAGCGTAGTTCTTCTTCTTCATGTTCTTCTTCAAACACTCCATGTCGACCACTTGTTAACCATTCTTTGTGATTTGTATGTGATCCGAGCCTAAGAGCGATTGTACGAGCGATAACCGTTACCGGTTATGCCACTACAAGTAGGCCAGCAGATTTGGTTTCTCCGGCGCATTTTATTTACTAGGGTCGCCCGAGTGGTTACCCAGGCCCTTATTTGGGGTGTAAAGAATAGAACCACTGTTACCTGTCACATGTTACATGTCGTAAGAGGCGACTACGGAGGTAGGCTGAAATCGGATGCATGTGTCCTAAACGTGTAGAAATCTATGCGTTTAGGGGCCTACCAGACCAATGTGCAACGTATACACGTTCTTGGCAAAGATCAAACATATCACAAAGAGTGATTAAAATTGGTCGTAAAGAACGAACGCAAAGAAGAAGAAGATTTACTAGGGTAGCTTCCGCTACTCAGTCGCCTCTAGAAATTCTTGCAGGTCGCAGGTACTATTCTTCCTCATTGTAGCCGACAACACTGGCGGAACTGATATAAGATCGTTGCTTGAATCTGAACCGTATCGTTCGGTTCTATTTAAATTTTATGGCCGTCCGATGTGCCATACCAGTGGACCGTCAACGGAACGTGAAACGTTTATAAACTATCAAGCCCCATCAATCCTTCGATCGATGGCACTCTAGTTTGTCAAGATAGCCTTGGCTTAATGACGACCTCGCTTCGACAAGGCACTAGTTCCGACGCTGATATCTTTGTAAACCATATAATGAGCCACTGACAGATATCAAGCGATACAGAACTACACTGATCTTAGCCAAAGGAAGGACGATCGAGGTTTTCTTGACAAACGATCAAAAGATTTAATCGTTTGTGCAGAGACCATCTTAATGAATTTTCTTTAGTCTTAGAGTGTTGATGGAATTACGGAGTTCGGAGTTTTCGCAATAATCTCGGCAGGTTGCGTAAAACACGTAATCACAAAAGTACTGTAGTTTTACAAATTACAAAAACAATGACAAAATACAGCAACGTTTCGACCAACAAGGCCTTTATACGTACCATTTCTGCGGAGAGGGAACCCAGTCATATGGTTGAACCCAGTACAAGAAAATCACTAGCATTTACCTTTAAACGTCTTGATATCAGTCCCTGTTGATACGTTTTTTAAAGAACTCCAAGGGAAGTAACGAGTCAATCTTCTTCTTCTTTGCGTTCGTTCTTTACGACCAATTTTAATCACTCTTTGTGATATGTTTGATTATTGCCAAGAACGTGTATACGTTTGGTTAGACCCTAAACGCATAGACTTATACACATTTAGTACATGCGCATCCGATTTCAACCAAACCTCCTTTGTCGCCTCTTACGAAATGCGTGGCTGGTAACAGTGGTTCTATTCTTTACACCCCAAATATGGGCCCCGGCAACCACTCGGGCGTCGGAGTCAATGAATATGATTAATAAATAGACAGTGTATAAGTATTAGGTAAGACACGGAGCCTCTTCAAGAACCAGAGGAAGAAGAAGAAGAATATGATCAACAAAAACAAGAACAGGTATTAAGAGCTTCGAAAACAAAGCAAACACGGACTCGAACCACTTACCTAGTCCTTACGACCAATCGCCAGCCTAGCAATACGAGCGCTTTTACGGATCACAACCAATGGCATTCTAAAAATGACTACGGGAGTGTCTTCTCAAACCTCTTAAGCTAGACAGAACAATCGTAGGGTTAAAGTGTCTGCACAAACACATGCTGTGCTTTTGCTTATATTAGACGAGACAATATCATACACACCACATGGTCGATTGGTCAGGACTAGAGTGGTTCGAGTCCCGTGTTTGTCTATTTGTTTTGAATCTTACTCTGTTTGTTGATCATAATATAGTACTTGAGCAAAATGACCAAACACTGATTCGGAACCACAAACCCTTATTTTCTTCGGCATCCATTGCTTCACCAGCCTTGCGAAGCGAGTTACTAACAACTACGCTACAGGCTTCTTTTAACTACCCATTGCTTAGCTCTACAAAACAAGCGCTTTTAAGAACATAATAGTAAGCTCTTCAATGGGAGATTATTTGTGAAACAACAGTGGAAAGACAACATGCATTGATCTCTGTGTGAGCTACTAAAGACAGTGAAGTTTATACAAGATATTGCCCTTGTGTTGTCGTGGCTTCTTTTGAATTTCTTTACTTCTGTTGTAATATTTGCTTTATAAAGGCCTTTGGTCGAAACGTTGCTGAGTATTGTTATTGTTTTTGTATTTTGTAAAACTGCAGTACTTTGTTTTTATGTGTTTCGACATTGCTATATAGTTTTAGTACAGTCTTCCTTATATCGACATTGCTACATAGTTTTACTGCAGTCTTCCTTATATCGACATTGCTACATAGTTTTACTGCAGTCTTCCCTTATATCAACATTGCTACATAGTTTTACTGCAGTCTTCCTTATATCGACATTGCTACATGTTTTATGCAGTCTTCCTTATATCGACATTGCTACATAGTTTTATTGCAGTCTTCCCTTATATCAACATTGCTACATAGTTTTATTGCAGTCTTCTCTTATATCGACATTGCTACATAGTTTTACTGCAGTCTTCTTATATCGACATTGCTACATAGTTTTAATGTACTTCTTATATCGACATTGCTACATAGTTTATTGTAGTCTTCCTTATATCGACATTGCTACATAGTTTTATTGCAGTCTTGCCTGTCTTCCAGCGTATTCGTAGCGCGTTGGACTACTGGTGACTACCCCTCTGTGTGTGCGGGTTCAATTCCGCGGGATGGCAGAAAAAGCCATAGATTCCCCAGATTTACGTTGTTGGTGGCACCGAACCGAAGGGTTACGATCTCCATGGCACCGAGCCGAAGAGCTGAAAAAGTGCTTCTGGATCGGCCAAAAAAACCAAAAAATTGCAGTCTTCCCTTATATCGAGATAGCAGTTAGAATACTATGAAAATGAAATCAAGTGGGTTTTTGTGGCGTAGAGGTTAGGTCCTGGCCTCTTGTACCAAAGATACTCGGTTTGCTCCCTCGTGCCGCCGGTGTTTTGCCGGGACTCGCAAGGAGCAAGAATAGAAACATCTACGACCTACGAAGCATGTCGCAAGAGACGAATGAGGTAGAGGCCTGGGAACCTACCTGTAATAAAAGCGTCGCAGAAATCGGATGTGCTGGCCTACTTGTAGGCGTACAACTGGCACAACGTACAATCGCTCTTATGCTCGGATCGCATTCAAATCGGAAGAGTAGTTTAACAAGTGGTCAATATGAATGTTTTAAAGTAAAGCTCCCTCATGGAGACATTATTTTCCCAGAGATTCCTAATCTCATTGTAGATGAGATCGAGTTCCTAGTCCTATCGGAGACAGAAGATAAAACGTAGATTCCGTGTTCAAGTTGTGCACGTAAAACAATTCTTGGTAAGTAAAAATCGAAAAGAGCAGGCTGAAAAGCCGCTGCCTGGGCAAAATTTATAAGAACGATTTTTAAAAAAAATTCCTACAAAATATTTGTATCAACTTCTCAATTACATGGGGACCCCCGTGTGTGCTACGGAGTTCGTGCACTGCAGCTGAGATTTTATTGTGTAAGAAAGATATCGGTGCATACATGGTTACTCACTGAAGTGCAGTGATGATGCTCCAATCAATAAATCAATCAATATCAATGAATATCGTGTTCTTTTATTCCTCTTATTCTGCAGTCCGCTTCATTTCGTCATCTTGCCAAATGTATTGCGCATGGAAACAGAAGAGGTTGTTAGTGTCACGTCACCGGAAGCAGAAGATGACGTCACCTACAAAATTTACCTGCAAGATTATCCTGGTAGAAAAGACAACTTCTCGGAGACGACCATCACCGTTCACCCAGGTAAGAAATGTATGTCTTGTCTTAGATAAAAGACAACTTCTCGGAGATGTCTATCACTGTTCACCCAGGTAAGAAATGTATGTCTTATCTTAGATAAAAGACAACTTCTCGGAGATGTCTATCACCGTTCACCCAGGTAAGAAATGTATGTCTTGTCTTAGATAAAAGACAACTTCTCGGAGATGTCTATCACTGTTCACCCAGGTAAGAAATGTATGTCTTGTCTTAGATAAAAGACAACTTCTCGGAGATGTCTATCACCGTTCACCCAGGTAAGAAATGTATGTCTTGTCTTAGATAAAATACAACTTCTCGGAGATGTCTATCACTGTTCACCCAGGTAAGAAATGTATGTCTTGTCTTAGATAAAAGACAACTTCTCGGAGACGTCTATCACTGTTCACCCAGGTAAGAAATGTATGTCTTGTCTTAGATAAAAGACAACTTCTCGGAGATGTCTATCACTGTTCACCCAGGTAAGAAATGTATGTCTTATCTTAGATGGCTAATAAGGAGTTTCCCAGTCAGTGGCGGTTGGTCATTGAGGGCTAGTGGAGCCGAACCCCACCAAAAAACACATGTAACGTGTATTTATTATTTTATAAATTATTTTTTCATAATTATTACTTTTAACATGAAACTGCTAAGCTTTGACGATAGAAATATATAACGCTAAAAATTCATATACAGTTTGAAATTCAGCGTCTTTCCTCCCTAATTAGCATACTTCACGCATTTCCATGGTACTATTTTTTAGGGCCAGTAGAAATTTGGTCTATTTAGACCGTCTCTTAACATGGTGACCTCTGACCTCTCTCTTGACTGGTTATTTAGCACATACAAATATGTGATTTCCATTCATTCAGTAGGGACATTGATAAGCGGCCAAGTCTGTGCACAGTTAAACAGTGTTATTGCGCTAAAATTAGTCCGGGTACGTAAATACAGAATGGTATGTAAAAATAATTGAAACATAATAGAACTAATTAGCTAACCATCATATAATAATTTAAGTTAACCGTCTGTTCGATCAATATACATCTGTGTACGATAATGTGCGTTTAGACAAGTTGACGAGCTGGGACCTACATATTCTAGCAAAGGGGGGATATCTTCCAGGGATATACAAATAATAGTTAGTAGATACTAAAATATAACCTAACCCAAAGCCTTGTATTTTCCGAAAATTGTTGTCTTGGCCAAACCAACAAAAAGTATCACGAGCCGCCACTGACTCGAGTACTATATTGAACCAATACTTATGTATGGACGCCAATCATGGAATATGAACAAGCAATCAAAACGATCATTTGAGGGTACATATATGTGATATTTACAGAAGAATGCTGAAAGTTCCATGGACAGCGAAAAAACCAAATGATGAGGTTTTAAATCATGCCTGCATACAAAGGAACCTATCAAAAGAATAAGAATCAGACAATAAGGGCTCTTCGGGTATATAATGCGAAGAGTAGTTTAGAAAATTTGGATGTAACGGGTTACATTCAGGGACGGGAGATTGTGGACGACAGGAGAAGATGTTGGATGGTCTGAGATCGTGGAAGACAGGAGAAGATGTTGGATGGTCTGAGATCGTGGAAGACAGGAGAAGATGTTGGATGGTCTGAGATCGTGGAAGACAGGAGAAGATGTTGGATGGTCTGAGATCGTGGAAGACAGGAGAAGATGTTGGATGGTCTGAGATCGTGGAAGACAGGAGAAGATGTTGGATGGTCTGAGATCGTGGAAGACAGGAGAAGATGTTGGATGGTCTGAGATCGTGGAAGACAGGAGAAGATGTTGGATGGTCTGAGATCGTGGAAGACAGGAGAAGATGTTGGATGGTCTGAGATCATGGAAGACAGGAGAAGATGTTGGATGGTCTGAGATCGTGGAAGACAGGAGAAGATGTTGGATGGTCTGAGATCGTGGAAGACAGGAGAAGATGTTGGATGGTCTGAGATCATGGAAGACAGGAGAAGATGTTGGATGGTCTGAGATCGTGGAAGACAGGAGAAGATGTTGGATGGTCTGAGATCGTGGAAGACAGGAGAAGATGTTGGATGGTCTGAGATCGTGGAAGACAGGAGAAGATGTTGGATGGTCTGAGATCGTGGAAGACAGGAGAAGATGTTGGATGGTCTGAGATCGTGGAAGACAGGAGAAGATGTTGGATGGTCTGAGATCATGGAAGACAGGAGAAGATGTTGGATGGTCTGAGATCGTGGAAAACAGGAGAAGATGTTGGATGGTCTGAGATCGTGGAAGACAGGAGAAGATGTTGGATGGTCTGAGATCATGGAAGACAGGAGAAGATGTTGGATGGTCTGAGATCGTGGTTCGACAAAAGATTGACGTCTAAACTAAGTAACTGCACCAAGGAGAGAGAAATGTGGAGAGGCATGATCGCCTATGCCAGCAGGCATGACAGTAGACATGACAGTTGATTGATTGAGATGTATAAGCAATGATGTATGTGTTAAATGAGTAAGAAATTATGTATGTCTTAAATGTGTAAGAAATTATGTCTGTCTGACTTAGATGTGTAAGGAATAATGTCTGTCTGACTTAGATGTGTAAGATATAATGTCTGTCTGTCTTATGTGTAGGAATAATGTCTGTCTGACTTAGATGTGTAAGATATAATGTCTGTCTGACTTAGATGTGTAAGGAATAATGTCTGTCTGACTCAGATGTGTAAGATATAATGTCTGTCTGACTTAGATGTGTAAGATATAATGTCTGTCTGACTTAGATGTGTAAGATATAATGTCTGTCTGACTTAGATGTGTAAGATATAATGTCTGTCTGACTTAGATGTGTAAGATATAATGTCTGTCTGACTCAGATGTGTAAGATATAATGTCTGTCTGACTTAGATGTGTAAGATATAATGTCTGTCTGACTTAGATGTGTAAGATATAATGTCTGTCTGACTTAGATGTGTAAGATATAATGTCTGTCTGACTTAGATGTGTAAGATATAATGTCTGTCTGACTTAGATGTGTAAGATATAATGTCTGTGTGACTTAGATGTGTAAGAAATAATGTCTGTGTGACTTAGATGTGTAAGATATCATGTATATTTTAGATGTGTAAGAAATAATGTCTGTCTGACTTAGATGTGTAAGAAATAATGTCTGTCTGACTTAGATGTGTAAGAAATAATGCCTGTCTGACTTAGATGTGTAAGAAATAATGCCTGTCTGACTTAGATGTAAAAATAATGTCTGTCTGACTTAGATGTGTAAGATATAATGTCTGTCTGACTTAGATGTGTAAGATATAATGTCTGTGTGACTTAGATGTGTAAGATATCATGTATATTTTAGATGTGTAAGAAATAATGTCTGTCTGACTTAGATGTGTAAGATATAATGTCTGTCTGACTTAGATGTGTAAGAAATAATGTCTGTCTGACTTAGATGTGTCAGAAATAATGTCTGTCTGACTTAGATGTGTCAGAAATAATGTCTGTCTGACTTAGATGTGTAAGATATAATGTCTGTCTGAGAAGTGTCAGAAATGCATAGCCCTGCCAGATGATATGGGGAATGTCCCGTGCCCATTTTGCACAATCCCTTTCTCTACGCTATTGCTTCCTCCAAAGGAAAGACAAAATTCATAAGTTTGGAATCATGCAGGGTTTGCAGGGGATGTCAGAAGATGGAATGAAATAAATGACCATCAACTTCCTTAGGGTCCCTCCCTCCGAATTTGTAGTCAAGGTTTACTCCTCTAGCCTTCTGTATAACTGTACTGACTCACAAGGCAGTGGGGAGTTTCTATCAGGGTTTACTCCCATAGTCTTTATCTCTCTCGAGAGAGAGAATCCCCACAAGACAGTGGGTTTAACCACAGCCAGGCTCTAGCACAGGCCAGACAACTGGCCGGGTATTCCTGACCTAGATAAGAAAAGGGATCTGGAAAATACAGATGTATGATAGAACACTGCACGCTTTTTGCAATTTTACTCAATTCGGTGAGTCTATGGTTATTTATTGGTAACAAATATTTATAATATTGATATTCCTTATTGTTAAACTTAACTTGTTGCATAATATAACTTCGAGTTAGCATTTTGTGTTGATTTTAAAATGAATTCGTCTATATACACCAATACTGGAATGCGAGGTCACGTGGTGTAGTTGGGGTCTGATTTCCCACAATTCTTACCTGAGCCCGAAGGCCCAGTAGTTTATAGTTGGCTCTGGTTTAACAGTTGCAGATGATGTTGTCTACTGTCAAACGGTAGCAAATGAAATAACTGATCTGACAGTGGGTTTAACAGTTGCAGATATTACCGTCTACTGTCAAACGGTAACAGATTAAACATCTCATCTGATAGTGGGTTTAACAGTTGCAGATGGTATCGTCTACTGTCAAACGGTAGCAGATGAAATATCTGATCTGACCTCTTTAGAGTTAATGAAAAAAGCGCTCTAATGAAAAGTCCCTATATTGGCTGGCGGTGTGATCGGCTCATATTTGTTTGCCGCTATAGTGGTTCATGGTATGGAATGAGTTAAGATTGTTATGTTTCTCCGTCCAGGTGATGTCGGGATTGGAAAAGTTACTATACGAGTGGCCGACATCAAAGATGCTTCAACGACTGTGAACTTTGTCTACTTGGTTGTAGAAACTGTGGGACAGCTCCCATACTTTAAGGAGGAGGCCAGACTTCTGATAAACGAGAGCCCAGGTTATATCTTTATCCAGACGGATAAGCCAATCTACACACCTGATCAAGCAGGTAAGACAATCTACACACCTGATCAAGCAGGTAAGACAATATACACACCTGAACAGACAGGTAAAACAATCTACATACCATAACAGACAGGTAAGACAACTTACACACCTGAACAAGAAGGTAAGACAATCTACACACCTGAACAGACAGGTAAAACAATCTACATACCTTAACAGACAGGTAAGACAACTTACACACCTGAACAAGCAGGTAAGACAATCTACACACCTGAACAGACAGGTAAAACAATCTACATACCTTAACAGACAGGTAAGACAACTTACACACCTGAACAAGCAGGTAAGACAATCTACATACTTTAACAGACAGGTAAGACAACCTACACACCTGAACAAGCAGGTAAGACAATCTACATACCTCAACAGGCAGGTAAAACAGTTAACACACCTGATCAAACAGGTAAGACAATAAATAGTGACACAATCTACACACTTGACCAAGCAGGTTAGACAGTCTGAACACCTGATCGAGCAGGTAAGACAGCTAATGGTGACTTAATTTACACATCTCACCTGGTGCTAGGTTAAAAAATGATTTCATATTTCTACCAACACACCTGTCCAGTAATGCAGGAAACTCTTGTTCATACTTCGAAGTATATTGGGGAATACGGTGTTCGGAGGTTAAAAAACATTTATGAATTAGTCCATCCATACACTTGACTAGGTCTTCTTCCCCTTTCAACTCCCAACGGACGACATCTTCCTCTCTCTTTCCATCCTTCCAATTCTTTCCATGTTTTAAATATTCTTTTAATATCAGCCTCCAGCTCTCTTCTACAGGTCTGTCTAGGCCTTGCCATACTACTCTTTCCTGCGGTTCCAAAACAGTACCTGTCTTGCAATGCTTCCGGTCGGTCTTCTCAATGTATGTCCTATCCATCGCCACCTTCTCTTCCTGAACTCTTTCTCTACTGGTATTTGCTTTGTTCTTTCTCTGACTTCCTCGTTTGTAATCTTATCATACCGTCTCAGTCCTTCTATTCTACGTAAGCATCCAGTTATGAAGGTCTGCAGTTTTCTGATGGTTTCTTTTGTTGTCTTCCATGTTTCGAGCCATAGAACAGCACTGACTTCACATTTGATTGAAAGATTCTCAGCTTTATGTTTGTTTTGATCTCCTTGATTTCCATATCTTACTCAATGCAATAAAATTTCCCTTGCTTTTGTATTCTTATCTTGACATCTTTATTTGTTCCTCCTTCTGTGTCATGTTGCTACAAGGTATGTGTATGATTCTACATCTTGTAGAGCTGTTTCCTCCAGAATAATCTGGTTTACATATACTGCATTTATTCTCATGACCTTGGTCTTTCCCCTGTGTATTTTCAAACCTAGTTGCTGAGACTTATTATTTAGGGTATTCATTTTATCTTTATCTCTGTGCGTGATTGTGGGCCAGCAATGCCAGATCGTCTGAAAAATCCAGGTTCTCTAGTTGTTTCATAACTGTCCATTGTATTCCCCGTCTGTTATCTGTTGTTGATGATTTCATGATCCAATCTATAGCCAGCAAGAACAGGAATGGTGATAACAGGCATCCTGTCTCACCCCATTCTTATTTCAAAGGATTGCATCAATTGGCCCTCTTTTATGACTGCATTTCATTTCTTCATACGTTTCCTTTATTAAGTTTGTTCCACTCCATAGTGTTTTAATAGTTTCCACAATGACTCTCTATCTAGGCTATCAAATACCTTTTCATAGTCCACAAAACCTATGTATAGTGGTGAGTTCCACTCTATGCTTTGCTCTACTATAATGCAAAGTGTATGCTCTACTATAATGCACAGTGTAGCTATCTGGTCTGTGCAGGATCTATTTTGTAAAAACCCTGCCTCATCCCCGTTCTTATTTCAAAGGATTCCATCAATTGGCCCTCATGTAACTCTGCATTTCATTCCTTCATACGTTTCCTTTATTAAGTTTGTAATCTTGGGTGGAACCCCATAGTGTTTTAATAGTTTCCACAATGACTCTCTATCTAGGCTATCAAATACCTTTTCATAGTCCACAAAACCTATGTATAGTGGTGAGTTCCACTCTATGCTTTGCTCTACTATAATGCACAGTGTAGCTATCTGGTCTGTGCAGGAACTATTCGTGTGAAATCCTGCATGTTCTTCTCTCAGTTGTTTATCTATGGCCTCCTTAAGTCTATCGAGTATAATGCTATTTAGAATTTTGTCTCACTGATAATAGCATTATCCCTCTATAGTTTGTACATTCATATATGTCTCCTTTCTTTGATAGTTTGACCAAGTGACCTTCTTTCCACTCTACTGGTATCTCTTCTCTCTCCCATATCTTACCTAGTAATTTGTATAGTAACTCTGTTGAGATATCTTTATCTGCCTTGATAGCCTCTGCTGGAATGTTGTCTGGTCCAGCTGCTTTTCTATTCTTTAAGTGTTTTATGACCTTCATTATTTCTTCTTTACTTGATCTTTCAGTTAATTTGTAGCTCCTCTTCAGCTGGATCTATTTCCGGTGGAACCTGTAGTTTTGGCATATTAAGTAGTTCTTCAAAATGTTCTTTCCATCTCTTCATTTGTTCTTCAGTGTTGCTAACTACTTTGTCTCTCTTGTCTTCAGTGTTGCTAATTACTTTGTCTCTCTTGTCTTTAATGTTACTAATTACTTTGTCTCTCTTGTCTTTAATGTTACTAATTACTTTGTCTCTCTTGTCTTTAGTGTTGCTAATTACTTTGTCTCTCTTGTCTTTAGTGTTACTAATTACTTTGCCTCTCTTGTTTTTAGTGTTGCTAATTACTTTGCCTCTCTTGTCTTTAGCGTTGCTAATTACTTTACCTCTCTTGTCTTTAGTGTTGCTAATTACTTTGCCTCTCTTGTCTTTAGTGTTGCTAATTACTTTGCCTCTCTTGTCTTTAGTGTTGCTAATTACTTTGCCTCTCTTGTCTTCAGTGTTGCTAATTACTTTGTCTCTCTTGTCTTTAGTGTTACTAATTACTTTGCCTCTCTTGTTTTTAGTGTTGCTAATTACTTTGCCTCTCTTGTCTTTAGCGTTGCTAATTACTTTACCTCTCTTGTCTTTAGTGTTGCTAATTACTTTGCCTCTCTTGTCTTTAGTGTTGCTAATTACTTTGCCTCTCTTGTCTTTAGTGTTGCTAATTACTTTGCCTCTCTTGTCTTCAGTGTTGCTAATTACTTTGTCTCTCTTGTCTTTAGTGTTTGCTAATTACTTTGTCTCTCTTGTCTTTAGTGTTGCTAATTATTTTGTCTCTCTTGTCTTTAGTGTTACTAATTACTTTGCCTCTCTTGTCTTTAGTGTTACTAATTACTTTGTCTCTCTTGTCTTTAGTGTTGCTAATTACTTTGTCTCTCTTGTCTTTAGTGTTGCTAATTATTTTGTCTCTCTTGTCTTTAGTGTTGCTAATTACTTTGCCTTCTTGTCTTCAGTGTTGCTAATTACTTTGTCTCTCTTGTCTTTAGTGTTGCTAATTACTTTGCCTCTCTTGTCTTTAGTGTTGCTAATTACTTTGTCTCTCTTGTCTTTAGTGTTGCTAATTACTTTGTCTCTCTTGTCTTTAGTGTTACTAATTACTTTGTCTCTCTTGTCTTTAATGTTACTAATTACTTTGTCTCTCTTGTCTTTAGTGTTGCTAATTACTTTGTCTCTCTTGTCTTTAGTGTTGCTAATTACTTTGTCTCTCTTGTCTTTAGTGTTGCTAATTACTTTGTCTCTCTTGTCTTTAGTGTTACTAATTACTTTGTCTCTCTTGTCTTTAATGTTACTAATTACTTTGTCTCTCTTGTCTTTAATGTTACTAATTACTTTGTCTCTCTTGTCTTTAGTGTTGCTAATTACTTTGTCTCTCTTGTCTTCAGTGTTGCTAATTACTTTGCCTCTCTTGTCTTTAGTGTTACTAATTACTTTGCCTCTCTTGTTTTTAGTGTTGCTAATTACTTTGTCTCTCTTGTCTTTAGTGTTGCTAATTACTTTGTCTCTCTTGTCTTCAGTGTTGCTAATTACTTTGTCTCTCTTGTCTTTAGTGTTGCTAATTACTTTGTCTCTCTTGTCTTTAATGTTACTAATTACTTTGTCTCTCTTGTCTTTAATGTTACTAATTACTTTGTCTCTCTTGTCTTTAGTGTTACTAATTACTTTGTCTCTCTTGTCTTTAGTGTTACTAATTACTTTGTCTCTCTTGTCTTTAGTGTTACTAATTACTTTGTCTCTCTTGTCTTTAGTGTTGCTAATTACTTTGTCTCTCTTGTCTTTAGTGTTGCTAATTACTTTGTCTCTCTTGTCTTTAGTGTTGCTAATTACTTTGTCTCTCTTGTCTTTAATGTTACTAATTACTTTGTCTCTCTTGTCTTTAGTGTTGCTAATTACTTTGTCTCTCTTGTCTTTAGTGTTACTAATTACTTTGTCTCTCTTGTCTTTAATGTTACTAATTACTTTGTCTCTCTTGTCTTTAATGTTACTAATTACTTTGTCTCTCTTGTCTTTAGTGTTACTAATTACTTTGTCTCTCTTGTCTTTAGTGTTGCTAATTACTTTGTCTCTCTTGTCTTTAGTGTTGCTAATTACTTTGTCTCTCTTGTCTTTAGTGTTGCTAATTACTTTGTCTCTCTTGTCTTTAATGTTACTAATTACTTTGTCTCTCTTGTCTTTAGTGTTGCTAATTACTTTGTCTCTCTTGTCTTTAGTGTTACTAATTACTTTGTCTCTCTTGTCTTTAATGTTACTAATTACTTTGTCTCTCTTGTCTTTAATGTTACTAATTACTTGTCCCCTCTTGTCTTTAGTGTTGCTAATTACTTTGTCTCTCTTGTCTTCAGTGTTGCTAATTACTTTGCCTCTCTTGTTTTTAGTGTTGCTAATTACTTTGCCTCTCTTGTCTTTAGTGTTGCTAATTACTTTGTCTCTCTTGTCTTTAGTGTTGCTAATTACTTTGTCTCTCTTGTCTTTAGTGTTACTAATTACTTTGCCTCTCTTGTCTTTAGTGTTACTAATTACTTTGTCTCTCTTGTCTTTAGTGTTGCTAATTACTTTGTCTCTCTTGTCTTTAGTGTTACTAATTACTTTGTCTCTCTTGTCTTTAGTGTTGCTAATTACTTTGTCTCTCTTGTCTTTAATGTTACTAATTACTTTGTCTCTCTTGTCTTTAGTGTTACTAATTACTTTTGCTCTCTTGTCTTTAGTGTTGCTAATTACTTTGTCTCTCTTGTCTTTAGTGTTTGCTAATTACTTTGCCTCTCTTGTCTTTAGTGTTGCTAATTACTTTGTCTCTCTTGTCTTTAGTTTTGATAATTACTTTGTCTCTCTTGTCTTTAGTGTTGCAATTACTTTGCTCTCTTGTCTTCAGTGTTACTAATTACTTTGCCTCTCTTGTCTTTAGTGTTTGCTAATTACTTTGTCTCTCTTGTCTTTAGTGTTGCTAATTACTTTGTCTCTCTTGTCTTTAGTGTTGCTAATTACTTTGCCTCTCTTGTCTTCAGTGTTGCTAATTACTTTGTCTCTCTTGTCTTTAGTGTTGCTAATTACTTTGTCTCTCTTGTCTTTAGTGTTGCTAATTACTTTGCCTCTCTTTTCTTTAGTGTTCTAATTACTTTGCCTCTCTTGTCTTTAGTGTTGCTAATTACTTTGTCTCTCTTGTCTTCAGTGTTGCTAATTACTTTGCCTCTCTTGTCTTTAGTGTTACTAATTACTTTGCCTCTCTTGTTTTTAGTGTTGCTAATTACTTTGTCTCTCTTGTCTTTAGTGTTGCTAATTACTTTGTCTCTCTTGTCTTCAGTGTTGCTAATTACTTTGTCTCTCTTGTCTTTAGTGTTGCTAATTACTTTGCCTCTCTTGTCTTTAGTGTTGCTAATTACTTTGCCTCTCTTGTCTTTAGTGTTGCTAATTACTTTGCCTCTCTTGTCTTTTATAAAGCCACTTGATTGTTTGTATTTTCCTGTTAGCTTCCTTTATGATGTTATACAAATCTCTGATATTTCCTTTTCTGCTGCTTCTTCTGCTTCCCCTGCCACCTCATCTATATATTTTATTTTATCCCTTCTTATGTTTTGTTTAATCTTTTGTTGGCTTCCCATATACCTTGTAGGCTTTAGCTTTAGCACTCTAGTTTGCATCTGTTCATCACTTGACTAGGTGCTTCCAGAAAAAAACAACTTAGCAATGCTGCGATCGAGAATGGGCCTTCTCTGGACAAAAACAACATGATCAATGCTCCAAGAGAATACATACGTTCTGAAGAATTCAACGAAGAAGATAAAGGGTAATCTCTATCTCGGTTGAGCAAATTATGCATACCGATAGGTGCAGAAAAACGGAAAACCATGAGAGAAACCTCAGTAGATACTCTCTCTCTCTCTCTCTCTCTCTCTCGGTCGAGTAGATACTCTCTCGATCGTTCTTTTTCGTCCATTTTTATCATTTATTGCGATATGTAAACAGCATTTGCCAAGAACGCAATTTTACTTCACAACGTTCAGTACCATTTGGAGCTCTAGTGCTTGTCCTTCGACGATTTGCCCAATTTCAACCAGCGTTTACTGGGTTCGCTCTCCGTCAGCCTTTGACTGTCTCCAGCCAACCTGCGAGGCAGCGGTTTAGTAGATACATTAACTAACACAGAAAGAGAGTTGTTAGTCTAAACATACTGATATATATGCTTGGGAGGAGATCGACGCAATTATGGACATGTCCTATGTGAGAAGAAAATGATCCTCAAATGAACAATGTACTAGAAAAAATATTAAAACTTACAATAATACACCTTTCCATGTGCTATTTAAGAAAATTACTTACATTAACACACCTGGACCAGGTAGTCAAAATAATTACAGCTTCCATTAATACACGGCAGGTAAAAACAATTACTGAGATACGTGTCAAACACCTGATCAGGTAGACAAAATATTTACTCGTATTATCTCTACATCTGATAAGCATAACTTACCTGGCAGGTACCATTGATACCTCCATGAGCACACCTGAGCAGGTAAGTCAAACAAGAATTGATATTTTAATCAAAAAACAAGCCCGCCTGCCCAGCGTGTTCGTAGGGCGTTGACGACGGGAGAAGCCCCTGTGGTTGCGGCTCAATTCCGCGGGCTGGCAGAAAAGCCACAGGTTCTTCATATTTACGGTGTTCGTGGCACCGAGCCGAAGAGCCGAAAGCTCAAATACTTCTGGATCGGAAAAAAAATCAATAAACAAAATCAGGTAACTCAGACTAATATTATGTTACACCTACCTGTCTGACCAGGTAAGTAAACATTACTAAAGTCAAGCACACGGTTTCATTTCATAAGGTCTATTGAAAGACTTTAAATAGCTAGAGTGCATTTATTATCAGCAAATGGAAAAATAACTAACGAAATACAACAATAATGAAATAAAGCAAATCAAGTAATAGGATAAATAACATCAATTTTAAAATGCACACACGTCACCATGGGAACTAAAAGAGCATTGCTCAACACAATCTTTCTCTCAATATTATGCTATTATAGTGCCAAACCTGGACGCTGACAACAAACAATAGAAGATAACTAGTCACGACAGAGATGAAGTGTCTACACAGAATACTGGGAGTAACAAGAAGAGACTGGTTTAGAAATGAAGACATCAGGAAAATGTGGGTACAACATCAGTACTGAACTTCATCAAGAAACAACAAATTAAATGGTTCGGTCACATAAACAGATTACCAACAGACAGTGTACCTCAAAGAGCAAAGTACTCGATGCAGTGGAAACATAACAAAAAAGTTGTCCGCGCAAAAAGTGGACCTCAGAGATAACAGTGGCGGTGAAAACACTATTTATGAAGCGCACACAAAAGTCCATTCTAGAAATCTCTTCTTATCCCGACGCTGTGATTGATTGATTTGATTGATTGATTGATAGAACCATCATTATTGCACTTCGGTGAGTAATCATGTGTGCTCCGATCTCTTTCTTATACCTCAAGATCTCAGCTGCAGTGCACGAACTCTGTAGCACCGGCGAGGGTCCCCGATGTAATGTTGAAGATGGTGAAAATATTTTGTAGGAATTTTTTTTATTTTTAAAACTTCTAATGAATTTTGGCTGGACAGCGGCTTTCCAGCCTGCTCTTCTCGATTTTGAACTGCCAAGGGTTCTTTTATGTACTCAAATTGAACACGAGACTCACGTTTTATCGTCCGTCTCCGATAGAACTTGGAACTCGATCTCACCTACACTGAGATCAGGGATCTCTGTACAAATATCCCCATTGCTCCTCGAGGAGCGAACCGGTTACCTTTGGCACGAGAGGCAAACACCTAACCTCTACGCTACAGAGATTCATAAAACAGAACTGTGAGGAAAAGAGGATCGAGAACAGAATGAAGAAAGAACAAATGAACAAACATTTCATGTTCATATCACGTTTGTGCATTTCAAGCTCATATCACGTTTGTTGCATTTAATGGTTCATATCACGTTTGTTACATTTCATGTTCATATCACGTTTGTTACATTTCATGTTCATATCACGTTTGTTGCATTTAATGGTTCATATCACGTTTGTTACATTTCATGTTCATATCACGTTTGTTACATTTCATGTTCATATCACGTTTGTTACATTTCATGTTCATATCACGTTTGTTACATTTCATGTTCATATCACGTTTGTTACATTTCATGTTCATATCACGTTTGTTACATTTCATGTTCATATCACGTTTGTTGCATTTCAAGATCATATCACGTTTGTTACATTTCATGTTCATATCACGTTTGTTACATTTCATGTTCATATCACGTTTGTTGCATTTCAAGATCATATCACGTTTGTTACATTTCATGTTCATATCACGTTTGTTACATTTCGTAAAAAAATCACTATTCCTGGATTTTATATTTCGTCTTTGTTGTCTTTCCAAGAATGATAAAATTTCGTCTCAAAAAGATAAAAATTAAAATATAGTGATAAATGAAGGAAAAACTTGTCAGCAAATAGATTTATCACTGGAGATGGTTTAGACAGAGAATAAACTTTGTAAACAGCAATTTAAAACAATTTAACCAATGTAAACAATTTTAAAAAAAAAAAAAAAACAATAAATTTAATAAATGACCCAAAAATAAAAGATTTTTTTAAACCTTTAAATGAAGATTGCTTTATCGTTTTTCATGACAGAACTTATGGTTATTAAATCTTTATGGAGAACTTTTCGATCCAGAAGTCACTTGAGCTTTCAGTTCTTCGGCTCAAGGCCATGGACATCGTTATCCTTCAGTTCATTCACGAAACACCGCGAATCTGGAGACCTCTCTCTTCACTCTCTCCTCTCACTCTCTCTCTCTCTCCTCATAGCAGATGTCTGTCTATGCTATTGTCATGCTCATATCATCATTAAATAGCTTGTTCTGTGTAGTATTTTGTCACCCTACCAGTACTTCGTTTACTCTCTCTCTCTCTCTCTCATAGTCTAGATGTCTAGTCTATGCTATTGTCTTGCTCAAATCATCATTAAATAGCTTGTTCTGTGTAGTATTTTGTCACCCTACAGTACTTCTCTCTCTCTCTCTCTCTCTCATAGTCTAGATGTCTAGTCTATGCTATTGTCTTGCTCAAATCATCATTAAATAGCTTGTTCTGTGTAGTATTTTGTCACCCTACCAGTACTTCTCTCTCTCTCTCTCTCTCTCTCTCATAGTCTAGATGTCTAGTCTATGCTATTGTCTTGCTCATATCATCATTAAATAGCTTGTTCTGTGTAGTATTTTGTCACCCTACCAGTACTTTCTCTCTCTCTCTCTCTCTCTCCTCTCATAGTCTAGATGTCTAGTCTATGCTATTGTCTTTGCCATATCATCATTAAATAGCTTGTTCTGTGTAGTATTTTGTCACCCTACCAGTACTTCGGTTTCTCTCTCTCTCTCTCTCCTCATAGTCAGATGTCTAGTCTATGCTATTGTCTTGCTCAAATCATCATTAAATAGCTCTGTTCTGTGTATATTCTGTCACCCTACCAGTACTATCTCTTCTCTTTCTCTCTCATAGATCAGATGTCTAGTCTATGCTATTGTCTTGACTCATAGATATTACAGCTCGTTTGGTATCAGGCTCGCAAGAGCAATGAATAGGTCCACTTGTACCTACAAGACATGTCGCACGGTGATTGATGTGGACCTAGGAAGCAATATAAATAAAAGCATCGCGAAATCGGATGTGCTGGCCACTGATAGGCGCATAATCACATCCAACGCTCTTATCTCGAGTTCAAACAATATAATACAGAGTGGCCGATATGGAGCGTCTCAGAAGAAGAAAATCATCATCCAACAGCTTGTCCTGAGCAGAACTTTGTCACCCTACTAGTTCTTCGGGAATTTATGTCTCTTTCATAGGCCAGATGTCTAGTCTCTACATTCGTCATGTTCACATCATCATCCAACTGCTCGTTCTCAGCATAACTTCCACACCTTAACAGTAATTCAGAATTCGCTCTCTCTCTCTCTCACTCTATGAGAAGCCAGATGTTCCGCCGGGAGCATCAGGCTCAAATCATCATCAAATACCGTGTCCCTAGAAGAAGTTTGCCACCAAAACAGTCTTTCCAATTTCCCAATCTCTGAAATGAGATGTCCAACCCTTGCAGCCGCCATGCTCAAATCATCAATTTCATCCTATATCTATCTTCTCCGTGGTCTTCTCCTTCTCCTTTTTGTCGGGATGTCTCCTTCCATAATGATCCTCTTCAACCCTTTGTGTCTTTTTATATATCCAAAATATTTCAATTTTCCCATTTTTATTTATAGCATCAGCAGTTCTCTTTGTCAGGTGATTCCAGTATTAACTTATGGATGCGAGAGTTGGAAAGCAACAAAAGCTCTAGAAAGAAAATTTGATAACTTTGAGAATAAATGTCTTAGAAGAATACTGAACCTCAAATGGTCAGATTCAGACCCAATACACAAATAAGACAAGAGACCAAGCAAAAAAATGTATCAAATTTTATAAGAAAGCGCCGCTGGAACTACATCGGCCACACACTTAGAATGGATGAGAGAAGACTCCCTTACCAATCCCTCATATGGACACCAGAGGGAAAAGAAAACGAGGAAGACCAAGAGACTCTGCAGAACCATCACCAGAGAAGGCTCAACGATGGGCCTAGTAAACATCAAAGACTTAAAACAAATAGCAACGAACAGCGAGACATGGAGAGCTATGACCTCTGCCCTATGCGCCGCCCACAGGTCCAAGAGGAAAGACTAACTAACTAACTAAGTTCTCTTTGATTTTGAGTTTAAAATCTTAAAAATTACATCAGGGACTTCACCTGTTTTATGTTATTCGCGAATTTCCGCTGAGATTGATCTGTGTAAGAAAGATATGAGAGCACACATGGTTACTCACCGAAGGCAATGATTAGATCCTATCAATCAATAAAAGCAATGTTCTCATTTTGTTGGCAAAAATTGTTTGTTTTGAATTTCATTAAATTATAATGTTCTTTTTTCTGTGCTGGCAGTGTACACACGGGTGATGACACTTGATGAAGGCTTTAGGCCAGTGAAGTGGCCTATACAAGTTGATATTCAGGTCAGTAACTGGATGCCAGAGTAACTTAACTCTTTCGCTGCTACATACTTTCTGAAGGCTGAACTAAAAATAGCTACTCTTTGTTTCTAAGTCACAAACGTGAATGTACGTCTATAACAGTGACAGTAACAGTATATAACGTGTTAACACGTCTTTAGCCCACAGAGAAGAGATAATAACAGACGTATTAATGCGTCTTTAGAAGTGAATGGGGAAAACGTATATATACGTCCTTAGCAGCTAAAGGGTTAAGACGGTTATATTGATCTTCGTTTGATTGATTGATTGATGGATTGATTGGGCCATCATCAATGCACTTCAGTGAGTAACCATGTGTTCTGCGATATCTTTCTTACACATGAAGATCTCAGCTGCAGTGCACGAACTCTGTGCTATCGAACTCGGCGAGGGTCCCCGATATCTTCTGAGCTTCAATAAACTGTTGAACATAAGACTTGATCCATAACCTGTTATATTTTTGACGGATGCAAAATCAGCCCTCCAAGCACTTCAGTCAAGAAAATTGTCGATCTACATATTCAACTGTCTAAACTGTCCAAGCAGCGCAGGGTCGTCTTGCAGTGGATATCGTCTCACTGTGGAAAACCAGGAAATGAAACAACAGACCGACTGGCGGGAAGGTGCTGCAGGAGAGCAATCGGATGTGCCAGTTACCTACCACCAAAATATAAGGATGATTAAATCAATCAGAAAGCCACAAATACCAGCACAAGACGACTACTATAATATGAACAGATTAGAACAAATTGTCATTCTGCGTCTTAGAACAAGACAAAATCGACTCCGCAGCCATCATCATCATCAAGGTGCGTATCCTTTATAGGACGTTGCTCTCTTTACATCACATCTGAAATTCACTCTGTCTCTTGCCAGTTCACCCACTTAGTCGATGGTCATGTTCATGGTTTCTTTAATATCTTGTAGCCATCTTCTTCTTGGCCTGCCTCTGTATAAATATTCAATATTGAAAATTCAACAAAGTGTACATGTGGACTTGGTACCCCAGACTCCCCGCCTGAAAATCTCTGTCTAGCAAGTTCTCCTCAATGTCATCTTCATACTCAATATGTGATGTCCTGCTGCCCTCTTCGTCTTGGTCGTCCCACTGCCTCCTACTCCAGGAGCCATGCATTCCCTTTCCGTTCGATCCAAACCACTGTGACGTTTAATGCTCTCTCTCTCTTTGCCTTTTTACCCCGGATTGGGGCATAGACCCTCAACCAACTCATGCTAAGTCTTCCTATCTCTAGCTATCTCCTGCAGCTCCCTCCAGCTCTTCTTTATATTGTTGATCTCCGTCTCCAAATCTCTTCTCCATGTATTTCTCGGCCTCCCCTTCTTTCGCTGTCCCTGCGGTTTCCAGGCAGGGACCCTTCTTGTTATATTCTCCTCCGGTTTTCGCAAAGTGTGTCCTATCCAGCGCCAATTGACGTTTAATGTGGCTAATATTTAATCTTCCGGGTCATGATATTATTTATGAGTCAATGCTCCTTGATATGCAAGTCTTGTAGGATGTCTTTGTTTTTTCTCTTCTCTGTCCGTCTCCTTCTTAGAACGCTCTATATCGACTACTTGTTAACCACTCTTTGTGATTTGTATGTTATCTGAGCCTTAGAGCGATTGTATGTTGTACAAGTTATGCATCTACAAGTTTGATTTCTTCAACGCTTTTTATTTACTAGGGTAGCTTCCCTAGGTCCCTACCTTAGCCCCCTCTTACGACATGCCTTGTAGGTTGCAGTTTTACAATTCTTTGCTCCCGGCAACACACGGGCGCTCTTCTCTGTCTAGGATTTTCTAAAACATGTTCTGTATTTATGCACATATTAACTCATTTATACATAGTACCATCATTTGGGGTATTTACAGAACCCTGATGGAATGACAATCAGTCGGAAGGTCATAGAAACAACCAATATGTTTGCTACTGACGTCATGAAAATTCCAGAGAATCCAGTCTACGGAAACTGGACGGTGACGGCAAAGTTCACAAACGGGGTCAGTGGCTGATTGAATTTGTTCAATGAACTTATTTCTAGTTTATGATTGGTTGAGTACGTTTATTTGGTCATGTGTCTAGTTTATGATTGGTTGAGTACGTTTATTTGTTCATGTGTCTAGTTTATGATTGGTTGAGTACGTTTATTTGATTTGGTCACGTGTCTAAGTTATAGTTATAAAACCTATGGAAGGAAAATGACATAAGAACAAAACTCAAAGTCGTTCACGCAAGAAGGTGGTACAAAAAAAGGCAGTGAAAGACAATTTATGAAGCGCACACAAAAGCTTGTTCTAGAAATATCTTCTTACCCTGACGCTGTGAGGCAAATCTCTTCTTACCCTGACGCTGTGAGGCAAATCTCTTCTTACCCTGACACTGTGAGGCAAATCTCTTCTTACCCTGACGCTGTGAGGCAAATCTCTTCTTATCCTGACGCTGTGAGGCAAAACAAGATTAGAGAAGAATGGAGAAGAGATTTATCGTATGCGCTTTCAATATCTATCTGCAACTGTATAACAACAGCTGAGCAACAAGTCACACATACGATTATCATATCAGACTCGATGAATAGGCTTCAAAGGATTGAATCTGGAAGTCTGCGTGCAGCATGGGTATGGTGGACAGCATTGGGAGATCACATTTCAAGACATTGATATTGCTGTACACACCTGGAGTATACACTACTGAAGTATATAAGCAACTATTATCTGCTTTGAACTAGTTAAACGGCTGCAAGATCCTATCAATAGAGATGTGAAAACGTCATTAAGGCCTATGGTCATACTGTGTTATTTACCCAGTATGTACTATTTGTAATTGCTACACACACTGCCTTGTGGAGAGGGGCTCGGGAGAGCCAAAGGCTGGGGAGTAAACCTGATAAAAAATCCCCACTGCCTTGTGGGTCAGCACGGTAATGCAGAGGGCTAGAGGAGTAAACCTTGACCAAAAATCCGGAGGAGGGACCCTAAGGCAGTTGATGGTTAAGTGTGTATTCCTTGCTATCTTCTGGCATCTCCTACAAACCCTGCTGGATTCCAAACGTATAGACTTTGTCTTTCCTTTGGAAAAACAGTAGGGTAGAGAGGGGGTTTGTGCAAAATGGGCAAGGCACATTCTCCATATCAGCTGCCCAGGCTAGGCACAAAGAGAGAAGACACTTCATCTTTTCTTTCGGCTCGAGCACAACACGGTAAGCAACAGTTACAGAGACACAAGACAAATAAACCTCTTAGATTTGGCACATGGAACGTAAGGACCATGTGTCCTGGACTTGTCAACCTAGACCCGACGAAAACAAAAGACATCAGGAAAACAGCTGTTATAGACAGAGAACTTGAGAGACTGCAGGTAGACATAGCCGCGCTACGGAAACAAGGCTTCCAGACTGTGGTTCAGTAAAAGAATTACACATTCTTCTGGCAGGGCCTAAGCACCAATCAACCTAGACTGTATGGAGTCGGCTTTGCCGTGCACAATAGACTTGTGAAAGCTATTCATACACCAGTAGCTGCATCAGAACGAGTAATATCACTACGACTCAATGTAAAAGTGGACTCCTAAACATCGTATGTGTCTACGCACCAACCTAGCAGCGTCTGCAGAAGATAAAGACAAGTTTTATGACTCATTACAGAATGTCGTTAATTCATTTCCAGTAGATGAGCAACTGTTTATATTGGGCGACTTAAATGCACGCATAGGATCTGATCACCAGTCATGGCCAGTATGCCTGGGTCATCATGGCATTGGAAATATCAACGTTAATGGTCAAAGACTGCTTGAATTCTGCTCCCAAAACAACATGTGTGTGACAAATACGTTTTTTCTGTCAAACACAGACACAGGGTGTCATGGTGCCACCAAGATCAGGTCACTGGCACCAGCTTGATTTTGTACTCACACGCAGACAACACATCAACACAGTGAAAATCACACGTACTTTCCACAGCGCGGACTGTGATACAGATCATGCACTAGTTATCAGCAAAGTCAAAATACTTCCAAGGAAAACCTATTCAACAAGAAGACCACCCAAACCCAAAGTCAGCGTCACCAAAATGGGGATGACAGAGAATAAGGAGACTTTCAGAAAGGCGTTTACTGCTCTGTGTGAGAATGAAATGGGAGAATGTAGCGTAGACGAAAAGTGGAACATTCTAAAATCTAACATATATGACTGTGCCATTGACTCATTTGGCACCAAGAAATTCTCCAACAAAGACTGGGTAGAACAAAATGAAACAACCCTAAGCCCTCTACTTGAGGAAAAGAAAAGAGCTCTAATAAATCACAAAAATAAACCCTCGCAAAGTTCAAAGGACCATCTTCGACACTCAAGGAGGTGTGCAAATGAATACTGGTCAAATCTGTGTTCTGCGATACAAAATGCTGCAGATATGGGCAACACCAAGGCAATGTACGAAAATATCAGAGTAGCTCTGGGACCAAACATAACAAAAATTGCACCACTAAGATCAGAAACAAGTGAGCCAATAACAGATATGACCAAACAGCTCGAAAGATGGGTGGAACACTATTCCAATCTTTACTCTGTGGAGAAACCAATCAGTCGTCTACAATCAATCTAAACGTCAGCAGCCAGGGCGGCTTGGATACGACTCACGGAGCAGAACGGAAAGCAATCAACAAACTTCATGGCAAAGGCTCAGGAGACAACATGTCGCAGATATCCTCCAATACAATAGGATTTTTCCTGAAGTCCCAATCCACAAACCCTTATTATGCTAGATTAGAACAATTTTCCTCGGACATGAACGAGCAAAATCGATGACCATCATCATCATCAAGGGGATCAAGGCGGATTGTCAACAACTGAAATTCACTCTTCTGCTACAGTTCAACTTTTGGGGCATGTTCAGGGTTCTTTCAAAAGACTTCTTCTTGGCCTGTTCTTCAATAAATATTCAATATTGAAAATTCAACAATGACATGTATTACCCTCAGACTCTCATGAGAATTGCAGAAGCCAAGTTCAAGCTCTATGTTTGTGCTCTTCTTTTGGATCGACCACTTCTCTACTCAGCAGGCCAAGTTTCTTTTTATAAATCATTGAAGTTTATGTTTCCTCATCTCCAATTGCCTTTTTATCCCATGAGGGCATGGCCCATACAGTTCATGGCAGCCATCTGATAGTTTTAGGCTAACTGAGCTCAACCCCAGGGCTGTGTCCTTCCTCTCTTCTCTGTTTGTATCTTCTTCGCTGTCCTTTTCGCAGACCCTTATGGATTCCTGATGGTAAAATGTTTTCATCCAGGCCAATCTGATTTATTCAACTGTTTAATCTTGGTCAGAACTTAAGAGCCAAGACAAAGTTTGTAAATCTCTTGGATTTTTTCCTTCTCTGTCATCTCCTTTTAGACGCTCATCACTACTTGTTAACCACACTTGGTCTAATTAATATTTATCAAAGGCATGCGACTTATTTTCTTCTGACTAAGTGTCTCTTAAAAACGCTTGTTTATGTCAGGGAGTAAGACATAAACTACTTTAAGCACCTCTAGACACCGGGTGCAACAATTCTTTCTTGGGTCACGCACTGCGCGCTCTTCTCTGTCAGGAATCAACGTTCGTATAGCAATACCATACTACATCGCACATCAAGGAGGTGTACAGAATTGATGATGCTCAGTCGAAGACTCAAAAATCACCAAATTGTTTCTACTGACTCATGAAACTTTGAGAACCAGTCAAGAAAACGGAGGTGACTAGCAAATTCTTAAAACGGTCGATGCTGATTGATTTAATGAACTTTTTTCAGGTTGGTTGACAGTTTATTTATCAATGCTGAGTATTGTCGGACGTTTATTTGTTCTTTCATCTATGGGTTAGTACTTATTGATTAGACGTTCTAAGATGGTTTAAGGACAGGGAAAGAAAATGACATCAGAACAAGACCAAATGTTGTTCGCAGAAGTTACAGAAAAGGCAGGGACAATGAGCCAGATAAAAGATGTCTGCAAAACTTCTATGAAAAATCTTTTCTGATGATCCCTTACCACTGGAGGCAAATCTCTATATCGAGCTGTGAGGAAAGCCAAATTAGAGAGATGGAGAAGAGTTTTCGATGAGATATCTACTGAGCTGAACAAAAAGTGAGCAAAAGCAAAACTTTCATAAGTTGTCAGTAAAAACTTGAACTATTGACTGTCTGTAAAAGATAAAAGACCATATATCACACACCTGGAAATGCTGGAGGGCAGGGCAACGAACGTGTTGACTTTCTGGAAAACAATTCCCCAACTCAAACTAGCAGTAGTATGGATAGAGCCGATGTCATCACTGCGGTATGCTATCATGGGCGAGTCTTAGACATTGGAACGAGTGCAAGAATATAGAAGTTACGTTTTGGACATGCCATACAGTTTTGTCTTCGTGGTAGAGAGAGAAAATATACTAGTCATCTTCTTATGGGTATTGTGAGCAAGTGGACTTTGGGATGGCTGCTGCAGTGGAGGACAGAGCATGCATGGAAATTCTCAATTGCCATGGCGTCGATCGCGTAACATAATATGACATAGGTTGATTCTCTGATACAGAAGTATATGTCTTTGAAATAAGGGTTTCTATACAATCTAAAAACAAAACATATAACCTTACCAGTTTCCATACTTATTTTGAATATATCTTTATTTCAGCTCAAAACATCTGGATCTGTCCGTTTTGAAGTTAAGGAGTATGGTAAGCAGTTTGACCACATTGTGTATTATTTTAAAAGATCATCATCATGAAATAGCTTGTCCTGAGCAGAACTTTGCCACCCCAACAGTCCTCCGGAATTTTTCTCTCTCATAGGCCAGATGTCCTGCCTCTGCAGCCGTCATTTCAAACCATCAGTTACATCTTGAATCCATCTTCTCCGTGGTCTTCCTCTTCTTCTATTTGCCAGGTATCCTCCTTCCATGATGGTTTTCTCCAACCTTCATGTCTTTTATATGTCCAAAATATCTCAATTTTCTCTTTCTTATTTGTCTCTCTCTCTCTCTCTCTACTTTTTAAAAGATACGGTTGTATATATTGTTCTTTGATTGACCTAGTGTTTACAGAGTTGCCAGAGCCTACAAGGGAAATAAAGAATAGTAACACTGCAACCTAAATGGCATGTCGTAATAAGCGACTTAGGTAGGGTTCCGTTTGGGGCTGCTTACACCATTTTGAAACTAAGAAAATCCTTGCCTGACTAAAATTCAAAGCTTGACTCAAAGTGAACAAAAGATCTCCACTTCCGTTAAAGCTGTACTTAGCTCCGTGACATCTAAAAGCGAAGACAGACAACAAGAATAAGTCAACTATTACGACCTCACAACAAAAATCATGTCCAAGACACGATCTCCACAACAAAAAACATGTAATCCAAGACACGATCTACAACAAAGACGACTGACGTAGCGACCTAGGAGGCTACCTAGTGAATAAATAGCGTCGCTGAAATCGGATTTGCTGGCCTGCTTGTTGGGACATAACTGACAACGTACAATCGCTCTTAGACTCAGATCATATACAAATCACAAAGAGTGGTTAACAAGTGATCGATATGGAGCGTTTGAAGAAGAGGAAGGAGAACAAGTTTAACTTATCACGAGTTGGTTGAGGGTCTATGCTCTAGCCGGGGTTTAAAAGTTACAACAGAATAGAGTGTTTACATGCAATAGAGTAAGAACAGTAAAAAGTAAAGGAACCCTTTCATACCTCGTGGTATATAGGTCAATACAATGTTAGGCCTGTATTTTCATTGACCGTCGGCACACGATGGGTGATGTGGTCAGCATCACGTCGGCCGCCTTTACTTTCCCAGAGCATGTCTGGTACCCAGTTAAGGCTGGGTCGACCTGAGAGCCGTTGTGATCGGGAAAAATTCCACGCACATTGCGGGAGCTGAACCCAGACCACCAGCCTTGCGAAGCGAGTTCACTAACAACTACGCTACAGCTGCTCTCATGCAATAGAGTATTCGTAAAAAGATATATTTATGGAAAGGGACATTCCATAAGAGTATCTACTTCTCTATATACTATATTGTCTGTAAGGATTCTCTTGTTTAGAATTTAAGTGTTACAGAAGAGTTCTCCTTATATCGTGGACATAGAAGAGAACAAATAGATCTATCAAGACTGAACTCAAAATTTAAAAAAACTGGCTGATGCTACAAATAAGAATGAAAAACTTGAAGTATTTTGAACATGAGAGAGAGAAATTCCGAAGGACTGGTTGGGTTGGCAAAGTTCTGCTAATCACAAGCTATTTGATGATGATTTTAGAATGACGGCAACAGATCCCGGACATCTGGCCTAAATGAGATGAGATGCAGGAAATTCCAAAAAGGACTGGGTGTAGGTGTGTTTTCGGCAAAGAGTTCTCGACTATTTGATCGAAGCTATTTGATGATGAAAACTGTCTTACTTATTACTCTGACATTTTACTGACTTGAAAAATGAATATTCCATGAATTTGTATTGTCATATTTTTAAAGACATTTATTCATCCTTCTCTTCCTGTTTCAGTTCTTCCAACGTTCTCTGTAACCTTCCACATTCCAGACGACAGGAAGGTCATTTTACCAAACGATACCAACTTCAATTTGGCAATCAGTGCAAAGTAAATCTTTCTGTTTGTTAATGTCTAATTTATCGCTATTGTTATCACCACATCTATTCAGTGAGTGAGTGATTGATTGATTGATTGATTGATTGATACATATCAATATCTCCACAGACAAACATCAATTAAAACAAGTCAAAGACTTTACAGAAAAGTTCCACGTAGCATCAGGGGTAAGACAAGGATGCGTACTATCACCACTGCTGTTCATCACATTTATAGATACAATCTATAAAATTGCCAACACTAGGGAAGAAAACAATCTTTGGAACTCTTAAACGAATTTCTTTTTGCCGACGATAAGGCAATCGTATCAACAACAGATGAACAGCTGCAGAAACACATTAACAGACTTCAGTTAACATGCAATGAATATAATACGAGAATAAACATCGACAAAAACGAAGTAATGACATTCGCTAGAGAGGAAAACACTAATAAATATCTCCATCGACAAACGCCCATGAAAACAAGTCAAAGACTTTACATACCTGGGCAACATTATTTTCCCGTAAACGAAAGAATAACTAACAAAATTCAACACAGATTCAATAAAGCAAATCAAATCATAGGAAAAATGGCATCAATTTTAAAATGCAAACATGTCAAAATGAACACAAAAAGAGCATTGTTCAACACAATCTTTCTCTCAACATTATGCTATCAGTGGAAAAACCTGGATGCAGACATCAAACGATAGAAGAAAACTAGATAACTAGTCACGACACAGATGAAATATCTACGCAGAATGATGGGAATATCAAGCAGAGACCGGTTTAGAAATGAAGACTAAGTGGTATTACTGCTACTTCTGCATGGCCCCTGCTCCTCCACAGTCAATAGTCAGATGTGCACCAATATATAACAACATTGGATAGCACTGACCTACATTTATGGACATGGAACTTGATGATGATTAAATCCATGTAACGTTCCTAATGACGCAACTGTTTAACTCCCACTAAAGACACGTTTTCAAGTGCTGTTTTTATTGGAATACACTTTAGTGGAGCGAATAATCGCCCGTGTGTTGCCAAGGCTCGTAAGGGGAGCAAAGAATAGTATCACTGCGACCTACAAGGCATGTCGTAGGAGGCGACTGGGGTAGGGGTCTAGGGAAGCTACCCTAGTAAATTTAACGCATCGCAGAAATCGGAAGTACTGGTCAACTTGTAGGCGCATAACTGGCACAACGTACTATCACTCTGAGGCTCAGATCATATACAATTCACAAAGAGTGGTTAACAAGTGGTCGATATGAAGCGTTTGAAGAAGAAGAAGAAGTCTATCAAAATATAGTATAACTTTCTTGTGTTAAACCCCAGAGCATTAAACCGTCTAAAGACAAAAGACAGATTTCATTGCACCAGGTTTCTATATATAGTTTGGTCCCTCTCCATGTAACTGGCACGCCACCTGTCGAGAGTATTGCACAAAGCACGCCCACCGTAGTTAGTGAAGCTAGGTTGCAGTTTCAGTATGAAATGTATTCATTGCAATTCGGATATGTACATGTCTGCCTCGATCTCCTTGGCAATATATTCAACAGCGTCCAGCGACTGACCGTACCAGTTCTATGTTGAATGAGGAGCATACTCATATACCTGTTGTGCTGTTGTCTGGCCACACTAATCTTCAATCCCAGCTCTTGCAATCTAGCAGTTGACGTGGATTTGTTTAGCTGAAAGTCATCTTTGTGGCCACACTCTACGAGAGTTTTCAGAATGTCAGCTCTAAACATTGACTGGCCCCTGATATGGTGGGAGAGCCAGCCAGCCTGTCTGCTCTCTCATTGTCAACGACATCCATGTGCCCTCATACTGGTGGGAGAGCCAGCCCGCCTGTCTGCTCTCTCAATGCCAACGACACCCATGTGCCCCTGATATGGGGGAAGAGCCAGCCAGCCTGTCTGCTCTCTCATTGCCAACGACACCCATGTGCCCCTGATATGGCGTCAGAGCCAGCCAGACTGTCTGCTCTCTCATTGTCAACGACATCCATGTGCCCCTGATATGGTGGGAGAACCAGCCAGCCTGTCTGATCTCTCATTGCCAACGACACCCATGTACCCCTGATATGGGGAGAGCCAGCCAGCCTGTCTGCTCTCTCATTGCCAACGACACCCATGTACCCCTGATATGGTGGGAGAGTCAGCCAGCCTGTCTACTCTCTCATTGCCAACGACAGCCATGTGCCCCTGATATGGTGGGAGAGCCAGTCAGCCTGTCTGCTCTCTCATTGCCAACGACACCATCGACCCGGAAAGAAGGTGAAGATATTCTACAAAATAATTGTCCCTTGTAGTGATTCAGTCCATTGTCTGCTACCGAACCACCCTCCATATACGGATGTCTCAGAGAATCTCAAAATACACAGACGTAAGTGTTGTTTTGCGACTCAAGCAATATTAGTGTCCCTCCCATTCATCACCAGTACTTCCATTATCATGCTGCTTGTTGTCCTAAAGTTATGTAGTACAAATCATTACTTAAATAACATATGTGGACTTTCCTCCCATTAACAGATATACTTACGGCAAGCCAGTGAAAGGACATGTAACAGTAACCTTTGGCCTACTTTGGCATGGACACGTGTTTACTGTTGGTAAACGAAGGAACATGCAGGTATGAATTTTTTAACAATATTGTGCAAAATTTCCTTACGAGGTCACTGCTATTTGTAGTGCGTTGAAGTTTGTGTAATACGTCACCTTGTAGTGGTGGGGAATTTGTGTATTATCGATATAGGTGAAGACCCGGGTTGCCAAATGTGAATCGGCTTTTAATGCTAGATTTTGGAAAACAAAATGCTTGAAAATGCTAGAAATATTTCATTTACCAATTGTGTTGTATTAATTACAGCTCGAATAGTATGTCATCGTAATTTGAGAAGTTAGACTGCACATCTTCTGACGCCTTTGAGCAATCATAATGCACATCCTCTGAAGTTTTTATTGGGTCATATGAGTCAATTTTTCCACTTTTGGTGGTGACATCTTTAGGTACTTCAAAGTTTCTGCAGCATTTGTTATGCCTCTTTAAGCTATATTTTACTACAAGAATTGGTGAAAGTATGGACAGCTGCATTTTGTTTCTCATTTTATTTGTCATGATATTCATGCTGCTGAATAACCGTTCTACTTCAGAATTAGAATTTGGCAAAATTAACAAACTTAGGGCGAAAGTTGCAACTTCTTTGAATGAGTTACCTCCCGAAGAATCTGTATAATTGAAAACTTCAGACCAAAATCTCTCAGTAGTTGTAATATCAGTCCATCTAAATGTATGATGTTGTATTGAATCTCAATTGATGACTTCGCTTTATCGAAAAGAAATAATTCTAATAGATTTCTTAATATGTCCTAATCTATTTTGTACTTGGAACAAACTTATATTCTTCAAAATATCAATGTTTTCTGGCAGACGATTATTCAGCTCTTTGTACAGGTTAATCAAAAAGTTGTGTGCGAATTTGAGTTACTTGAGAAGCTTGATTTTGTTGGCTAATCATCAATTCCCCAAACCTTTTCTCAAATCTAGAACCCAGCAGTGGATTTGGCTCCAGTAATTCTTCAATGTTAGTGTTAGGATCAAGAGGATCAATGCTGCTTGTTGGCAATACTAGCATGTTAGTAATAGATGTAATAAGAAGAGATAGATCAGAAAGAAATTTTGTTTTATCAACAGTATTTGTTTCAAAAAGTTTGTTTACTTCTTGAACATGCTTTAGAATTGGATGCAAAAATAATATAAATAACTCATTCTGAGGCTCGCAATACATTTCATACAGTAAAGTAGCGATGTAACATTTCATAAAGTAAAGTAGCGATGTAACATTTCATACAGTAAAGTAGCGATGTAACATTTCATACAGTAAAGTAGCGATGTAACATTTCATACAGTAAAGTAGCGATGTAACATTTCATACAGTAAAGTAGTGATGTAACATTTCATACAGTAAAGTAGCGATGTAACATTTCATACAGTAAAGTAGCGATGTAACATTTCATACAGTAAAGTAGTGATGTAACATTTCATACAGTAAAGTGGCGATGTAACATTTCATACAGTAAAGTAGCGATGTAACATTTCATACAGTAAAGTAGCGATGTAACATTTCATACAGTAAAGTAGCGATGTAACATTTCATACAGTAAAGTGACGATGTAACATTTCATACAGTAAAGTGGCGATGTAACATTTCATACAGTAAAGTAGCGATGTAATATTTCATACAGTAAAGTGACGATGTAACATTTCATACAGTAAAGTGGCGATGTAACATTTCATACAGTAAAGTGGCGATGTAACATTTCATATAGTAAAGTAGCGATGTAACATTTCATACAGTAAAGTGGCGATGTAACATTTCATAAAGTAAAGTGGCGATGTAACATTTCATACAGTAAAGTAGCGATGTAATATTTCATACAGTAAAGTAGCGATGTAACATTTCATACAGTAAAGTGACGATGTAACATTTCATACAGTAAAGTAGCGATGTAACATTTCATACAGTAAAGTGACGATGTAACATTTCATACAGTAAAGTGACGATGTAACATTTCATACAGTAAAGTGGCGATGTAACATTTCATACAGTAAAGTGGCGATGTAACATTTCATACAGAGCATGTAAATTCACAGTAAGTGGCGATGTAATATTTTTCATTAGAATTTGCTAATTGAAAATGATTCTGCAATTCAATCCACTGGCTTAAAATTCTGCTGATTGCTGGTTTACTTGTTAAACCACCTGGTTGCACAAGAATTTAAGATCTGCCGTGGTTCCTTATTATTAATGCTCTGGTAAAGTTGACTTTAAGAGGTTTGTCTCAGTGAACTCTGAGAAAACCATTATAAATCTTACTTATCAAAAAATCTAAGTTTATTGGCAATGATGCAGCATAAGCATTACCCAGATCTCGCTGTAATAAATTTTCTGTGTTTGTTCGTCTTGTTTTTGTCGATTTTCTGATTCATTTACCAAACTAAAAGAAAGGCTAAAAATGCTAACTAATTTTTTTAAATGCTAGATTTCCTGCTAGATGCTAGATCCAAATTGTTAATGCTAGATCGTAAAAAAATAATGCTAGATCTAGCATTAAAAATGAAAGATTAGCACCACTGGGGAAGACTGCAGTAAAATTATGTAGCAATGGCAAAACACGTAATAACAAAGTACTGTAGTTTTACAAAATACAAAAACAATGACAATACACAGCAACGTTTCGACCAAAAGGCCTTTATCAAGCAAACGACAGCGGCTTTCCAGCCTGTTCATCTCGATTTTGAACTGCCAAGGGTTCTCTTACATGCTTATCTTGAACATGGGATCTACGTTTTATCACCTACACTGAGATCAGGGATATCAGGAGAAATATCCCAATTGCTTCAGAAAGGAAAGAACCGTGTACTTTTGGAACTAGAGACAAGCACTTAACCTCTACCCCACGCCACAGAGACTTCTAAAAACTTTATATCAGCGAGGGAAAGATTTTTAAACAAACATACTTTGCATCATTTCCGGTTTCTTGGCTGTCGGGGTGGGGAGAGGGGATAAAGTAAAAACCATTACCTAAACAGTTTCGTAGCCCAGCGTGTTCGTAGCGCGTTGGACTGCGGGTGACTAGCCCTCTGTGTGTGCGGGTTCAATTCCGCGGGCTGACAGAAAAGCCACAGGTTCCCCAGATTCACGGTGTTCGTGGCATCGAACCGAAGGGTTACGATGTTCACGGCACCGAGCCGAAGAGCTGAAAGCTCAAGTACTTCTGGATCGGGAAAAAAACCCCAAAAACAGTTTCGAAGCTACTACACTAGCCATGCGGCCATTAAATTCCACCGACTCATGTCCACCCTATTCTGAAAATTGAAAATCGTGGCATATCTTTTACATGACGTAGCCATCAACAACAGTAAACGAGTTGTTGATTTTCTAGGCACCACTTATATGTTCAGTAGCTTGCCATTGCTTTTTGAACGGTGAGGTCTATTTTTACCTTTCGTAAAAATCCCACGGAAACGAATATTCTTCCAAATTTCCTGCAGCGGAGTTTCTCTCTCGCGATCACCGCTTCAGACTGATGTACAGATTTTCCATAAATTCTTATTCATGTGGAAGTCTGATTCATGCAGCCTTAGCATGGGTGTGTTTCATCACATCTTTAGCGCCATTTAGAGCTCTGGTGCTTATCCTTCAACGATGTGTCCGGTTTTAGCCAGCGTTTACTCGGTTCGCTCTCCGTCAGCCTTAGGCTGTCCCATCCGACCTGCAAGGCAGCAGGTTGCAGCGGAATTTGAACCAGGTAAGCTTGGACTGTGATCGAGCTCTCTACCGCTTAAGCTACAGACGCCCACACCCTATTCTACTATCTATCTGTCTATTGTCTTTTCCCAGGTGGAAGATGTAGTTGGCTGTCCACTCTTGCCGTTAAGCGTAGGGATTGCAGCTTTAATTTGCGTTCTAGGGCTAGATGAATCGCCCTTGTTGTGTTGTATCCGTGTTTCTTCTTCTTCTTCTTTGCGTTCGTTCTTTACGACCAATTTTATCACTATTTGTGATATGTTTGATCTTTTCCAAGAACGTGTATACGTTGCACATTGGTTTGGTAGGCCCCTAAACGCATAGACCTCTACACGCTTAGGACACATGCATCCGATTTCAGCCAAACCTCCTTAGTGCCTCTTACGACATGCGTGGCAGGTAACAGTGGTTCTATTATTTACACCCCAAATTTGGGCCCCGGTAACCACTCGGGCGGTATCCGTGTTTATGTAGTGTGGTCTTGATATTGTATATCCATCTTTTTCTTGGTCTTCCCTAGCTCTAGTACCCGATCTCTTTTTATTGTATGCTGTTATTGGTGGTGGTTGTATTTCATTCTCATTAAATGTTCACCTAATCTACACCATCCTAAAAAGCGATATTAGAAGCACACCATTTTGTTTTGATTTTTTGGTGTGTATTTTTGGTTGTTTTGTGTGTGTTGTGTGTGTTTATTTAAACTGCTTCCATCTTGTTCATCAGTTGAATACAACAGGGTACACCGACTGCAGCATCACATCTGAGGAACTCAAGCTTCCAGTCCAGACTGTCTGGTTTCCAAACGGTGGTAAGCTACACATGCAAGCTTCAGTTACCGAAGCTGCTTCCGGGCGTGTAGAAACTAGCGATGATGTCAGCGTAGTTTTCTCGGATCATCTATACATCATTAAATTTACAAGGTCATCTAGGTACTTCAAACCGGGGCTACCATATGTTTTAGAGGTGAGTTCTACAATCTTGTCTTTTCCACATGTACAGTGAAGCGCCGTAGGGAGTTTCAGTTTTATATCCTGTGTTGTATCTGTAGTTATTACTCTTATATGTCGCAGGATATATGTGATATTATCTATCCATCGGGTTCTTGGTCTTCCTCGGACTCTGTGTCCGGTTTGCCGGTTGTTTGAGGTGCGAGATGGTAGTAGATCTGGTTTCATTCTCATTAGGTGACTGAACCATTTTATTTATTATCTTCTAATATGTTGGATGCATGGTGTGATTTCAGTGACATTTCTAATGTTCTCATTTCTCAATCTATCCCACCTTGTAACATTGACGACATTTCTAATGTTCTCATTTCTCAATATATCTCATCTTGTAACATTGACGACATTTCTAATGTTCTCATTTCTTAATCTATCTCGTCTTGTAACATTGACGACATTTCTAATGTTCTCATTTCTCAATCTATCCGTCTTGTAACATTGACGACATTTCTAATGTTCTCATTTCTCAATCTATCCCGTCTTGTAACATTGACGACATTTCTAAACGTTCTATTTCCATTCTGATCCTCTCTTGGGAACGTTGGACATTTTGTATGAAACATGATTCATTTTAAAATGTTGTGATCTTTTCTCTTGGGTTTTAGAATTAGGGATCATGTTTGGATATTGATAATAAAGCATAGATTTGGAGAAATTGGAATTTATCAATTGCGACTCTGGTATTGATGTTCAGGTGTGGGTGTGAGAGTAGTGGGAACTAGTGGATGTATTGTCACTCGACATATGGTACTTTTGGAAAATTTAGGGCTATTCGAGTTTGGCCCCTGCAGTAAAGATACAAACACTGCTGCCATTGTGTTGGAGGATTAGTTCTTCAGTAACTTAGATAGCGAATAATTGCTATATGTTTTAGAGGAATTCAAGGTCCGCCTGTCCAGCGTATTCGTAGCGCGTTGGACGACGGGTGACAAGCTCCCTTTAAGTGTGGGTTCAATTCCGCGGGCTGGCAGAAATGCCACAAGGTTCTCCAGATTTACGGTGTTCGTGGCACGAACCGAAGGGTTACGATGTCCATGGCACCGAGCCGAAGAGATGAAAGCTCAAGTGCTTCTGAATCGAATTTTTAAAAAAAGAGGTTCCAACAGTAATGAGATGAGTTCAGTGCAGGTAAGGGGCGTGGCTTTGTTTTTAAAATATTGATCTAGTAACGACGAAGTTGCAACCAGGTTTAGACGGTGCGTCGAAAGGGTGGGGGTGGGGGCTAACAAATTATAGCAATAGACGGTGCGTCGTAGGGGGAGGAAGGACTAGGCCATTACAGCAGCAGAGGATTCGTCGAGAGTGAGGACTAAGACATTACAGAACCAGAGGAGGCGTCGATATGAAAAACCAAGACATTACAGAACCAGAGAAGGTGTCGATATGAAAAATCAAGACATTACAGAACCAGAGGAGGCATCGATACGGAGGACTAAGACATTACAGAACCAGAGAAGGCGTCGATATGAAAAATCAAGACATTACAGAACCAGAGGAGGCATCGATACGGAGGACTAAGACATTACAGAACCAGAGGAGGCGTCGATATGAAAAATCAAGACATTACAGAACCAGCAGAGGCATCGATACGGAGGACTAAGACATTACAGAACCAGCTGAGGCATCGATACGGAGGACTAGGCATTACAGAACCAGCTGGAGGCATCAAAGGATATATGGGGGAACTAAGACATTACATCAACAGAGGGGACGTCGAGGGGAAGGTGACTACGGTATTATAGCACATCAACAGAGGGGCGCCGGAAGTGGGGACTAAGACATTACAGCACATCAATAGAAGGGCGTCGAGAGTGGAGACTAAGACATTACAGTAACAGATGGGACGTTATGGCACATTTATATGATCTAAAGTCTTAGGGTGGCGCTGTCCAATAATTGTATATATATTGTGGCGCATTTGACTAATTACTGCTAAGGCACGGACGCCGTGGGGCAATTGCAATAGTAATACTAGCATTAATAATAGTAATAGTAAGGTAATATTAATGGTAACATTCATCAAAATAATAACAAATAAAAACCTAATCATGACTAAACGTTTAATTTTTTCTTTAATCAGCGGAGTCAAACACGGCGTCAGTGATTTATTACACGGGTATCAAGGTGCACACGGGCTCAACGATGGACAGCGCTGCCTTATTTCCTCCGATCCAGAAGCACTTGAGCTTTTCAGCTCTTCGGCTCGGTGCCATGGACAGCGTAAACCTTCAGTACGATGCCACAAATACCGTAAATGTGGATAACCTGTAGCTTTTCTGCCAGCCCGCGGAATTGAACCGCACTCAAAGGGGCTTGTCACCCGTCGTCCAACGCGCTACGAACACGCTGGGCATGCGGGCCAGCGCTGCCTTAAGGGAAGCACTATTCATCAGTTAATTCATCAACGCCTTTGCCGTCAAGCTTACCTTACAGTGCATACCAGGACACAACATGGAAATGAAAGAGCAGACATCCTTGCAAAGGCAGGAGCAAATAGTCAACAGCATGACAGACCAATAACTCTGCAGACTGCTAAACAGATAATAAAAAGTAACAAAAAAAGGAGGAGTGGGTGAATGAATGGGCAATGGTCAAAACAGGAAGAGCCCTCTTTAAACACATGACCACTCCAAATCTAAAAGATGCCATAAATCACCTTACACAACAAGAACAAGTCATTATTTTCCACCTTAGGACACAACATGTGCCCCTGAATGCTCACCTACATTGCATCCAACCAAAGATTGCCCCACAATGTCAACTGTGTGACTATTCACAAGAAACTGTCGCACACCATCTCTTCCAGTGCCCTACACTCAGTGACCTACACCACAAGTACCTAGCTACCTCCATATCCAGATGTTGGAAACATTTTCTATGTTAACACATCACAACTCAGACAGACCTGTAAATTCACCGCCATGACCTCAAGTCGAATGGCAAATATTCAGATGACTGATGGATCAGAAAAGAAAATGTTTTCTTAAAAAAGTAAATGAAGAGCTATTGCATTTGTTTTTAAAATTCATAAATTCATTTTCCTAGCTGTATGACTGTTACCAGTACTGTCTTAAAGCAACTACATCGTACACTTTTTATCAACAGATTGACGTGTTCATGGCTAACGGCCAGCAGGGTTCTAATCTCCCTTTAACTGTAGAATGCAAGACTGAAACACAAGCTCTCCTTCTGCCCACACGTTCGAGCCCTCAACTCAGCCTCACCACTGATGTCAGAGGGAAGCTTAGCTTGCACTATTTAATACCTCGTCACGTCAAGAGTCTGAGGTTCAAGGTGAGTTTGTTGATTGATATTGCTCAACGTGAGGCTCGAACCAACGACCATGAGATTAAGAGTCTCATGCACTATCTGTAGCAAAGATGTTAGATGTTCACTCTTGTTCCAAAGGTACTCGGTTTGCTCCCTCGTGGAGCTATCAGAATATTTTTCCAGAGATCCCTGATTTCAGTGTAGGTGAGATCGAGTTCCTAGTCTTATCGTAGACGAACGATAAAACGTAGTTCCTGTTTTCAGGTTGAGCACGTAAAAGAACCCTTAGCGGTTCAAAATTGAGAAGAGCATGCTGGAAAATCGCTGCCCTGGTGCCATCACTTAAATAAATTTAAAAATTAAGTTCCTACAAAATATTTGCACCATCTTCTAAATAACATCTGGGAACTATCGTCCAGACTACGGAGTTCGTGCACTGCCGTTGATCTTCCTGTGTAAGAAAGAGATCGGAGCACACATGGTTACTCACCGAAGTGCAATGATGATGGTCCTATCAATCAATCAATCAATCAACTATCATCTGGTCGTAGATAATAAGAGTCAGTACTGAGATAAAGAAAGCCACGATAGCATTGTACAGGGTGTTCAAGATAAAAGCAGCCTGTGAATGGAGCGAGTCTGGCATATATGTATGAAAATGAGAAGGTTCAGTTATGACTTAGTATAGGTCAAGGTTGTTGTGACGGTATGTAATTGTAGTGCTGGAAGAGCGATGAACAAATGTGACGTAGGACGAGCTAGTCAGAACCGGTAAATATACACCACTCAATATGTAACTGGCAACTTTCGATTTGTCAATGGGGCTGCATTTATCTTGAACACCCTTTAGTTAATTTACTCGTTACTTATGTAAGTGCTATTTTTCTAACCCTAACGGTTTTCATCAAGATACAGCCTCAATTTCTGGTACCACAAAAGCACTGGGAAGTAAATGCGGACGGCATATCACCCACCGCAAGCCAACAATTGTTGATGCGTTATGAAGTAAATGCGACGGCATATCACCACCGAAGCCAAAATTATGCGTTATGGAGTAATCTGGCATATCACAGAAACCAACAATTGTTGATGCTTATGAAGTCAATGCGGACGTGATATCAACGCAAACCAAAATTGTGATCTAGGAAGTAAAGCGACGGTCAATATCACCACAATGAAACCAACAATTGTTGATGTTTGAAGTAAATGCGAGGCATATCTACCTCATCAGAAACCTACAATTTTGTACTATGGAAGTAAATGCGGACGGCATATCACCCACAGCAAGCCAACAATTGTTGATGCGTTATGCACCACAAGGGACAAAGGTGAAAATTATGAGGTTTTACATATCAAAGAAAACAAATAGATATATCCATACGGATCTGAAAAATAAATTTAAAACTGTCTGATGCTTCAAATAATAATGAGAAAATTGAAATATTCTGGATATACAGGGTGTTCAACTTAAAAGTAGCCTATGAATGGAGCTAATCTGGCATATATGTATGGAAATGAGAAGGTTCAGTTATGACGTAGAATAGGTCAAGGTTGTGTAATTGTAGTGCGGGAAGGGGAGATGAACAAAGGTGACATAGGACGAGCTAGTCAGAACCGGTTTAAATAGTAAATAAAGACAACGCTATAGGTTATCTGGCAACTTTCGATTTGTCAATGGGGCTGCAATTATCTTGAACACCCTATATAAGAAAGATATACAGTGTTAGAGAACATGATTATGAAAGGAGGCATCCCGGAAAAGAAGAGAAGAGGAAGACCATGTAGAAGATGGATTCAGGATGTAACTGATGATTTGAACATGGCGGCTGCAGAGGCCTACAAGTGTGAGCAATTCCGACGAAGTGTTAGAGTGGTAAAGTTCTGCTCAGGACAAGCTGTTGGATAATGATTTGAGCATGACAGTTGCAGAGGCGGTTCATCTGACCTATGAGAGAAAGTCTTAAGGACTGTTATCGGATCAAAGTCCTGCTCAGGATAAGCTATTTAATGGTGATAGCAGACATACGAACATAAAATGCTCTTCAATGCTATATAGAGCTATGTTCTTCAATGTTATATAGAACTATGTTCTTCAATGCTATATAGAGCTATGTTCTTCAATGCTATATATAGCTATTTTCTTCAATGCTATATAGAGCTATTTTCTTCAATGCTATATAGAGCTATATTCTTCAATGCTATATAGAACTATTATCAACATCGGGTAGCATGGGAAAGGGATTTCTTAGTACTCGCGCTGTCGCTGATACCTTCATGTGTAACGAAGATATTGAAGCACACATTGCTGTTCCCCGGAGTGCAGCAATGATTGTTCTGTGAATTAATCAACTAATCACTCTCTTGTTTCCTCAGGTGATCACCTCCTCCGTTACCAACGACAAGTCCAGCAGTTCTGACTACTACTTTGGCGTCAGTCCTTTCTACTCACCTTCCTCGGTCTACCTGCAGGTTCACGCTGAGCTCACTGATGTGGTAAGTATATGCTTCAATATCAGTCACCAAATTGATAGAGAGCCGCAGTAGCGTAGTTGTTGGTGAATGTGCTTCTTAGGCTAGTGGTCTGGGTTCAGTCACAGCCAAACTTAGATAACTAGGTCAGACAACTGACCGGGATTCCTGACCTAGATCGGAAAAGGGGGCTGGAAGTTACAGATGTTTGATAGAACACTGCACGCATTTTTGCAATTTTACTCAATTCTGTGAGTCTATGGTTATTTATTGGTAAAAATATTCATAATATTGATATTCCTTATTGTTAAACTTAACTTGTCGCATAATATAACTTCGATTTAGCATTTTGTGTTGATTTTAACCCTTTAGCTGCTAAAGACGTATATATACGTTTTTCCCATTCACTTCTAAAGACGCATTAACACGTCTGTTATTATCTCTCCGCTGTGTGCTAAAGACGTGTTAACACGTTATACATTGTTACTGTCACTGCTATAGGCGTACATTCACGTGTGTGACCTAGAAACAAAGAGTAGCTACTCTTAGCTCAGCCTTCAGAAAGTATGTAGCAGCGAAAGGGTTAAAATGAATTCGTCTATATACACCAATACTGGAATGCAAAGTCACGTGGTGTAGTTGTGGTCTGATTTCCCATAATTCTAACCTGAGTTCGAAGGCCCATAAGTTTATAGTTGGCTCTGGTTCAGTTCTGGCCTATTCCTTCTTCTTTTTCTTCTTCTTTTCGTTCGTTCTTTACGACCAATTTTAATCACTCTTTGTGATAGGTTTGATCTTTGCCAAGAACGTGTATACGTTGCACATTGGTTTGGTAGACCCTAAACGCATAGACTTCTACACGTTTAGGACACGTGCATCAGATTTCATCAAAATCAACCCTAGTCGCCTCTTACGACATGCGTGGCAGGTAACAGTGGTTCTATTCTTTACACCCAAAATTTGGGTCCCGGTAACCACTCGGGCGTGGCCTATTCCGACATATTTAGTTTTATATTTAATTTAATTTTTGCTTGCTTATATGACACCTTATACACTTGTCTTTGTCCTATTAACGTCAATTTACTTTGTATCACCATAGGCTACCCACGGTTGTCTCCAGATCTGGTCTGGTCTGACCGCCTCAGATTTGTAGATTTCCGTACCTCGCCGGGTTGAATTCCACAGTGAGTTTCCCGACCTTAATAGCTCTCATGTCGACCCAGCCTCAATTGGGTACAAGAAAGCACTGGGAAGAAAAGGCGTCCGCCGTGAAAATATAAGCGCACCATGCATTTGTTGATGCCCTTAGCGCCAGGAGCCATCACACTAGAGAACTGTAGGTCGTGATCCCTTTGGGGGTCGAACAACAATTTCACAGGGGTCGCCTAAGACCATCAGAAAACTCATATTTATCATAATTAGAAATAAATATTGTTACATAATTTTATAGTTGTGGGCAGTGGCGGCTCGTGATCATTTTTGTTGGTGGGGCCAGACAGATATTTTCGAAAAAATCATGGTTTCGGTTAGGATACATTTTAATGTATAAAATAATAAATACAAGTTACACCTTATTTTTGGTGGGGCCGGCCCACTGGCCCCTAATGACGGTCCGTCACTGGTTGTGGGTCACCACAACACGAGGAACTGTATTTAACGTCTTACTGCAACGATGTGTATTTGATTCCATTAGCATCATTGACTGAAGTACACCAATTCTAATTATGTTTCTAATAACTCAGAAACTAGCAATGTATTATGTTCACACCCACAGGACAGCAGGGCGATGTCCTAAAGTTGGTGACCACATTACAGTAACCACAAGATACACCTCTGCCGAGGACATCCGAACAGTCAACGTTGTGGTATGTCTTTATTCTCTTGTTAACATGGTTTTCCTTTTTTGTTCACTTGTAGATGTCTGTTTTATATGTTAGGAATTGTAGATGTTGTAGTAGTAGTAGTAGTGGTGGTGACAGTAATAGTAGTAGTAGCAGCAGTGGTAGTAGTAGCAGCAGTGGTAGTAGTAGTTGTAGTAGTAGTAGCTGCAGCAGCGTAGTAGTGTAGTAGTAGTAGTGGTGGTGACAGTAATAGTAGCAGTAGTGGCAGTAGTAGTAGGCACGCGGCGGTAGTAGTTGTAGTAAGTAGAGTAGATTTTAGCGCATCAGTAGTAGTAGTAGTAGTAGTGGTAGTAACGAGTAGTAGTAGGGTGACAGTAATGAGCAGTAGTGGCAGTAGTAGAGCAGCGCAGCAGCGGTAGAGTAGTGTAGTAGTAGTAGTAGCATTGGTGCGACAGTAATAGTAGCATTAGGGCAGTAGTAGTAGAGCACGCAGCAGCGAGTAGTAGTGAGTAGTAGTAGAGTAGTGACAGTAATAGTAGCAGTATTGCGTAGTAGTAGTAGCAGCTGCAGCAGCGTAGAGTAGTTGCGAGTAGTAGTAGTAGGTAGCAGCATCAGTGCAGTGTAGTAAGTGCAGAGTAGTAGAGGCAGTGTAGTAGCTAGTAGTAGTGCAGTAGTGAGTAGTAGTAGCAGTAGCAGTAGTAGTAGCAGTAGTAGTAGTAGTAGTAGTAGTAGTAGTAGCGTAGTAGTAGTAGTAGTAGTAGTAGTAGAGTAGTAGTGAGTAGAGGTAGTAGTATAGTAGTAGAGTAGTAGTAGAGTAGTAGTAGTAGTAGTAGTAGTAGTAGTAGTAGTAGAAGAACACTGATTGGTATGATTATTAAATCAGATCACTGTCAGATCAGATGTTTCATCTGTTATCGTATAACAGTAGAAGGTACCATCTGCAACTGTTAAACTCAATGTCAGATCAAATGTTTCATCTGTTATCGTATAACAGTAGAAGGTACCATCTGCAACTGTTAAACTCAATGTCAGATCAAATGTTTCATGTGTTATCGTATAGCAGTAGACGGTACCATCTGCAACTGTTAAACTCAATGTCAGATCAAATGTTTCATGTGTTATCGTATAACAGTAGAAGGTACCATCTGCAACTGTTAAACCCAATGTCAGATCAGATGTTTCATCTGTTATCGTATAACAGTAGAAGGTACCATCTGCAACTGTTAAACTCAATGTCAGATCAGATGTTTCATCTGTTATCGTATAACAGTAGAAGGTACCATCTGCAACTGTTAAACTCAATGTCAGATCAGATGTTTCGTGTTACCGTATAACAGACGAGGTACCATCTGCAACTGTTAAACCCAATGTCAGATCAGATGTTTCATCTGTTATCGTATAACAGTAGACGTCCATCTGCAACTGTTAAACTCAATGTCAGATCAGATGTTTCATCTGTTATCGTATAACAGAGATCGTACCATCTGCAACTGTTAAACTCAATGTCAGATCAGATGTTTCATCTGTTATCGTATAACATGAGCAGTACCATCTGCAACTGTTAAACCCAATGTCAGATCAGATGTTTCATCTGTTATCGTATAACAGTAGACGGTACCATCTGCAACTGTTAAACCCAATGTCAGATCAGATGTTTCATCTGTTATCGATATACAGTAGACGGTACCATCTGCAACTGTTAAACCAATGTCAGATCAGATGTTTCATCTGTTATCGATAACAGAGATGTACCATCTGCAACGTAAACCAATGTCAGATCAGATGTTTCATCTGTTATCGTATACAGTAGACGGTACCATCTGCAACTGTTAAACCAATGTCAGATCAGATGTTTCATCTGTTATCGTATACAGTAGACGGTACCATCTGCAACGTTAAACTAATGTCAGATCAGATGTTTCATCTGTTATCGTAAAACAGTAGACGGTACCATCTGCAACTGTTAAACTCAATGTCAGATCAGATGTTTCATCTGTTATCGTATAACAGTAGACGGTACCATCTGCAACTGTTAACCTAATGTCAGATCAGATGTTTCATCTGTTACCGTATAACAGTAGACGGTACCATCTGCAACTGTTAAACCCAATGTCAGATCAGATGTTTCATCTGTTATCGTATAACAGTAGACGGTACCATCTGCAACTGTTAAACCCAATGTCAGATCAGATGTTTGATAGAACCATCATCATTGCCCTTCGGTGAGTAACCATGTGTGCCCTGATCTCTTTCTTACACAAGGAGATCCCATCTGCAGTGCACGAACTCTGTAGCACCGACAAAGTCCCCGATGTAATTATGAAGAGTGAGAATATATCTTAATAGGAATTTGTTTTATATATTTTCTGATGAATGTTACCTGGGTAGCCGGATTTCTAACCTGATCTTCTCGCATTTTGAACTGACAAGCGTTCTTTTACGTTCTCAAATTGAACACGGGACCAACGTTTTATCGTCCGTCTGACGATACTGACGACAGGACTTAGAACTTGATCTCACCTACACTGAGATCTCTGGGAAAATATCCCGATGGCACGAGAGGCTAGCACCCAGTGGCGGCTAGTCATTAAGGGCCAGAGGCCGGCCCCACCAAAATAATACGTAAAGTGCATTTATTATTTAATAAATCAAAATATAACCTAACCCAAAACCATGATTTTCCCGAAAATTTGTGTCTGGCCTCACCAACAAAAACGATCTCGAGCCGCCACTGCTAGCACCTAACCTCTACGCCACAGGACCCTCCCCGCCCACCTCCCTTCCATCCCCGAATGAATGGCTGTAAAACTGCTTCAATTTGATCCGTTACAAAGTGAATCAGTCTCTGAAATATGTAAGTATTACATCACTGCCTTAGTAAAAAAAAAAACATTGATAATCGTAAATCACTAAATGCATTACATATCTTTGTATTGTTATAGTATCCATTATTTTATACTAAATAATGACTGTCCCGAAAAATCGGGACGAGTGACAAAAGAAATGGCCCGAAAAAATAGACTTGCGGCAAAAAATATTCCGGTTTCTCACTCTCGGTCTGGCAACTCTAGATGGATTACGATATAGTATTGGTTCAGCCCGAAAAGAATGACATACCAAATATGCAAAAAGATTGGTTAATCAACATCAAACTGGCGTGTTGGGCTGCTGAATTTGTTGAGGTAGAGATCGCATTTATGGAATGTTGATTCTAGCTATGATGATAGTCCTCGTACAACTGATTTCAACATCAAACTGCTTGTTGGGCCGCTGGACGGTACTGGAGTGTTGCGGCAGAGATCGGAGTAACTATGGACATGTTCGGAGTGTTACGATGATGTTAGCCATTATATAACTGATAACAAAGTTGATGCAGTATAGTAGTATCGTAAAACTAGAATGTGTATTTAATATAAGTACTTGAAATCCAATCCTCGGTAGTATAGTGGTAAGTATCCCCGCCTGTCACGCGGGAGACCGGGGTTCGATTCCCCGCCGGGGAGGATGTATTTTTTTTTTGTTTGGTCTTTGTGGCGTGGAAGCAATTTGATTTCCTCTCGCTCATAAGGTACTCATTTTATTTCTGAGATATTTTACCAGAGATACCAGATCTCAAAGTAGGAAAGATCAAGTTTCTAGTCTTATTTTCATCTCGAGTTCTTAATTCGCGTCCTTCAGCGCTTTCCCTTGGGGTTTTTCATTGTCTCATGCAGCGCTTTCACTTGAGTTTTCTTCGTCTAATGCAGCGCTTTCCTTGTGTTCTTTATTGGTCTCAGCAAGTCTTTCCTTGAGTTTTCATTCATCTAATGCAGTGCTTTCCCTTGAGTTCTTCATTCATCTAATGCAGCGCTTTCCCTTGCGTTCTTTATTCATCTAATGCAGCGCTTTCCCTTGAGTTCTTTATTGGTCTCATGTAGTGCTGTCCCTTGCGTTCTTGAGTCCCTCATACGCCCGAGTGGTTACCGGGGCCTAAATTTGGGGTGTGCAGAATAGAACCACTGTTACCTGCCACGCATGTCGTGAGAGGCGACTGAGGAGGTTAGGTTGAAATCGGATGTACGCGTCCTAAACATGTAGAAGTATATGCGTTTAGGGGCCTACCAAACCAATGTGCAACGTATACACGTATCAAATATATCACAAATAGTGATTAAAATTGGTCGTAAAGAACGAACGCAAAGAAGATTCCCTCATACAGTGCTTTCCCTTTGCGTTAGTGATTTCCCTCATGCATGGATTTCTCTTGCACTCTTCATTCGACTTATGATTGCTTTCCGTGTGTTCTATTTCAAGAATAGACATCATTGCACCGGGTTTCCCCATATAACTTGGTCCCACTTCAACAAAAAAGTCCCCACCACCTACATAGAGTATTTCACAAACTCCCTAACTCCAGCAAAAAATCTTAGAAATCTCTAGAATAAATTCATTCTTGTACTGAATAGCGTGGTCTGGATTCAAACCTATGACCTGTGTAACGCAAGACCACAAGCTTGAACATTTCGTCACAGACTCCCTCCCTTCCATCTACCCCTACCTAAGCTCTCCATTGGAAGAACTTGTGTCTTCTTCAAAGAATGTTTTCTTTATTTAACAAAACATTTGGAAAAGGAAGCATTTTTCGAGATCTCGTGGTTTATTGGGTAATACGGTGTTAGGATCGTATTTTTCATTGACGGTCGTCACACGATGGGTGATGTGGTCAACATCACGCCGGTCGCCTTTACTTCCCAGTGTTTTTCCTGGTGCCAGATGGAGACCTATGGACATGTCCGGAGTGCAATGAAGATATTCCAAACAAACTGAAACTGAAAATGGAGACTAGGTCGACCTAAGAGCCGTTCATCATCATCAAGTAGTTTGTCCCTTCAGGAACTTGGCTCCCTTGACAGAAACCCTGAACAACTCCCTATTCTGTGCAAGATACCCGGCATCAGCAGCAGTCCTTCTCAGATCGTCAGTGACATCTTACACCCATCGTCTTCTAGGTCTTCCTCTAATTCTTTGTCCAGGTCCTGTTCCCTCCAGATTATCGTTTGATGTGTGCAAAATATTTCATTTTCCTTCTTTTTATATTCTTCGCACACTGTGGAATTGAACCTGGACCGTCCGAGTGGCTACCGGGGCCCAAATTGTGGTGTAAAGAATAGAACCACTGTTACCTGCAACTCATGTCGTAAGAGTAGATTAAGGAGGTCGGACGTGGGGCTAGTTACTCCACACCGTAAAAAACACTAGATGGCTACAGAACGGAGAGCAAACCGAGTAAACGCTGGCTGAAACCGGACACATTGCCGAAGGATAAGCACCAGAGCTCCAAATGGTGCTGAAGATGTGACGTAAAACACACCAATGCTAAGGCTGCATGAATCAGATTTCTACATGAATATAATTTATGGGGAGATCTGGTACATCGGTCTGAGCGGTGATCGCGAGAGAGAGAGCGAGAGAACCTGGACCACTAGCCTAGAAGTAAGTCATCCCGCCTGCCCAGCGTGTTCGTAGCGCGCTGGACTACATGTGACTAGCCCTCTGTGAGTGCGGGTTCAATTCCACGGGCTGGCAGAAAAGCCACAGGTTCTCCAGATTCACGGTGTTCGTGGCACCGAGCCGAAGGGTTACAATGTAAATGACGCCGAGCCGAAGAGCTGAAAGCTCTAGTTACTGCTGCATTGTAGTTTGATTGAGGACAATCAAAGGCTAGCGGAGCAAACCGTACAAAAAAACTACGCTACTGCTGCTGTCATAAAACATTTGAATACTTCAAAATGCATTATTACAGGTGATCGCACGAGGCCGGGTGGTCTGGCAAGTTAGTACAAGAAATATTCAAGGTAACTTCACTACACTACACTTCAAGCTAACCCAGGAGATGTCACCAGGTGTCAGAATCTTGGCTTTTTCAGTCCTACGAAACGAGCTTGGGTCAGAGGTGATATCCGATTCAGTGTGGATGGATATAGTGGCACAATGTGATGGAGAGGTAGGTGCCTGCGCAACAGTTACGAATAGTTTGTTGTTACATGTTCCTATGTTTGTACGTGTGTTTGTACGTGTGTTTGTTTGTGTGTTTAGTCAATGTGAGAGGCACGTGTCTGCACCGCAGTTGCGTTTAAATTGTTGCTACATGTTCCCCTGTTTGTATGTGTGTTTGTACGTGTGTTTGTTTGTACGTGTGTTTGTTTGTTTGTTTAGTCAATGTGAGAGGTATGTGTCTACACAGCAGTACGTTTAAATTGTTGCTACCGCCCGAGTGGTTAACGGGACCCAAATTTGGGGTGTAAAGAATAGAACCAGTTTACATGCCATGCATGTCGTAAGAGGCGACTAAGGAGGTTTGGTTGAAATCGGATGCACGTGTCCTAAACGTGTAGAAGTCTATGCGTTTAGAGGCCTACCAAACCAATGTGCAACGTATACACGTTCTTGGCATAGATCAAACATGTCACAAAGAGTGATTAAAATTGGTGGTAACGAGTGATTAAAATTGGTCGTAAAGAACGAACGCAAAGAAGAAGAAGAATTGTTACTACATGTTCCCCTGTTTGTGTATATGTGTGTGTGTTTGTGTGTTTGTTTGTTTTGTCAATGCCTCTGTAATCTGAGTCTGAGAGGCGCAGTAGCGTAGTGCTACGGAGTTCGTGTAATGCCGCTGAGATCTTCCCGTATAAGAAAGAGATTGAAGCACACACGGTTATTTTCCGAAGTGTAATAAGGATGGTTCAATCAATCAATCTCAGAGTGTGCTCAACATATCTCCATCTTCTCCTTCTTATAACAATTGTTACGTTACTACTGGTTGACCAAATATTTTTCTGGTTTCATCACTTCTGAATTCGTCCCATTTTATGTTCATTATTTTTGCAGTTATCTATTTTTGAAATACATTCAACTTACTTTCTATTCTTTGATTTTGAATTATTTCTGTATATATCTATTTGTTCTCTTTTCTGTCCATTATATACAGAGGACTCTTCTGTAACACTTATATTCGAAAGCACATTTATGGTTTTCCACTGCATTGTTAAATGTCAATGCTTCCCACCCATTATACATGCGGAATGAAACAAATGATGAAAAATTATTTCGGCAACAGTCTTGTGGTTTTTAAGCTGTAGTCTGCTTCTTCGTTTTTTCTCTAGTCATGTTTTGCCTTACAGCGTCAGGATAAGAAGAGACTTCTAGAACGGATTTTAGTGTGTGTGAGCTTCATAAACAAAATAGTTTTTTGTCGCCTGTTATCTCTGAGGTCCACCTTTTGCGTGGATAGCCTTTTGTTTTGTATCTACTGTTTCGGAGTTACATTACTCTTCGAGGCGTACTGTCTGTTGGTATTCTGCTTGGTATAATGGGGCCGAACCATTATTTTGTTGTTTCTTGATGAAGTTCAGTACATATCTTGTACCCACTTTTTTCCTGATCTCTTTATTTCTAAACCTGTCTCTTCTTGATACTCCCAGCAATCTCCGTAGACATTTGATCTCTGTCGTGACTAGTTTTCTTCTATCATTTGATGTCAGCGTCCAGGTTTAGCACTGATAGCATAATGTTGGGAGAAATATTGTGTTGAACAATGATCTTTTAGTGTTCGTGGTGAAATGTTTGCATTTTAAAATTGGCGCCATTTTGTCCTATTATTTGACTCTTGTGTAACTTCTACAGAAATATTGTTGGAAATATTCTACTTCTGCGGTAAACTTCTGCTATGCGTCTTCTCTTATATTCAAAAGCACATACTCGTATATATGTTGTTCCATCGTCTTGTTAAATGTCCATGCTTTACACCCATATGTTACATACACCAACGGAATGCATCACATAAACAAACATGATTTCATCCATATTCTGTGGTTTTTTAAATAAAAAACTGTTGTTACTGTCTTTAATACCGTTTAGTTTAGGGCAGTGTAAGGGGGCCTTTGGAATTTAATGGCCGCATTGCTAGTGCAGTCGCTGTGAAGCTGTTCATGTTAAGATTTTTTCTTTATGCCCCGACATGGAAAAAAACTAATTGACCGTACCAGGTATTGTGCACTGGTCTCCGGAATTGTAGCCAGCGTTCTAATCCATTCGGTCATGCGCTAAACTGTGTGCGGTTTTTTAGGCCTTAGCCAATGTGTGAAATAATATCCAGATTTTACAAATATTTGTTATTTCATTCTTAATATCAATCATACTTGACTTTTCTTCTACAGTTGTTCATTCATCTTACAAATATTTGTTATTTCATTCTTAATATCAATCATACTTGACTTTTCTTCTACAGTTGTTCATTCATCTTACAAATATTTGTTATTTCATTCTTAATATCAATCATACTTGACTTTTCTTCTACAGTTGTTCATTCATCTTACAAATATTTGTTATTCCATTCTTAATATCAATCATACCTGACTTTTCTTCTTCAGTTGTCTATTCATCTTGAGGATGACCGGAAGAGGTATTTCGACCTGGAGATATTGGTACGATACTCTGTCAGGTTCAATACTTTCGTTGAGTTTCGCCGTTGTCACAGTGCTGTCTATCTGATGAAGAACAGTTCGCTAACAAGACAGTCGGTAAGTAGTGTCTTAGTTAAGACAGTCGGTGAGTGGTGTCTTAGTTAAGATAGTTGATGAGAGAGTGGTGTCTTAGTTAAGACAGTCGGTGAGTGGTGTCTTAGTTAAGATAGTTGATGAGAGAGTGGTGTCTTAGTTAAGACAGTCGATGAAAGAGTGATGTCTGTCTTAGTTAAGACAGTCGATGAGAGAGTGATGTCTTAGTTAAGACAGTCGATGAGAGAGTGGTGTCTTAGTTAAGACAGTCGGTGAGTGGTGTCTTAGTTAAGACAGTCGGTGAGTGATGTCTTAGTTAAGACAGTCGGTGAGTGGTGTCTTAGTTAAGACAGTCGATGAAGAGCGGTGTCTTAGTTAAGACAGTCGATGAGAGAGCGTGTCTTAGTTAAGACAGTCGATGAAGAGTGGTATCTTAGTTAAGACAGTCGATGAAGAGTGATGTCTTAGTTAAGACAGTCGATGAAAGAGTGGTATCTTAGTTAAGACAGTCGATGAGAGATGGTGTCTTAGTTAAGACAGTCGATGAGAGAGTGGTATCTTAGTTAAGACCGTCAATGAGAGAATGGTGTCTTAGTTAAGACAGTCAATGAGAGAGTGGTGTCTTAGTTAAGACAGTCAATGAGAGAGTGATGTCTTAGTTAAGACAGTCAATGAAGAATGGTGTCTTAGTTAAGACAGTCAATGAGAGAGTGATGTCTTAGTTAAGACAGTCGATGAGAGAGTGGTGTCTTAGTTAAGACAGTCGATGAGAGGCAGTGTCTTAGTTAAGACAGTCGATGAGAGAGCGGTGTCTTAGTTAAAACAGTCGATGAGAGAGTGGTATCTTAGTTAAGACAGTCGATGAGAGAGTGATGTCTTAGTTAAGACAGTCAATGAGAAAGTGGTATCTTAGTTAAGACAGTCGATGAGAGAATGGTGTCTTAGTTAAGACAGTCGATGAGAGAGTGGTATCTTAATTAAGACCGTCAATGAGAGAGTGGTGTCTTAGTTAAGACAGTCAATGAGAGAGTGATGTCTTAGTTAAGACAGTCGATGAAAGAGTGTTGTCTTAGTTAAGACAGTCGATGAGAGAGTGTTGTCTTAGTTAAGACAGTCAATGAGATAGTGATGTCTTAGTTAAGACAGTCAATAGAGAGTGGTGTCTTAGTTAAGACAGTCAATGAAGAAGTGGTGTCTTAGTTAAGACAGTCAATGAAAGAGTGGTGTCTTAGTTAAGACAGTCGATGAAAGAGCAGTGTCTTAGTTAAGACAGTCAATGAGAGAGTGTTGTCTTAGTTAAGACAGTCGATGAGAGAGTGTTGTCTTAGTTAAGACAGTCAATGAGAGAGTGATGTCTTAGTTAAGACAGTTGATGAAAGAGTGTTGTCTTAGTTAAGACAGTCGATGAGAGAGTGTTGTCTTAGTTAAGACAGTCAATGAGAGAGTGATGTCTTAGTTAAGACAGTCGATGAAAGAGCGGTGTCTTAGTTAAGACAGTCGATGAAAGAGCGGTGTCTTAGTTAAGACAGTCGATGAAAGAGCGGTGTCTTAGTTAAGACAGTCGATGAAAGAGCGGTGTCTTAGTTAAGACAGTCGATGAAAGAGCGGTGTCTTAGTTAAGACAGTCAATGAAAGAGCGGTGTCTTAGTTAAGACAGTCAATGAAAGAGCGGTGTCTTAGTTAAGACAGTCGATGAAAGAGCGGTGTCTTAGTTAAGACAGTCGATGAAAGAGCGGTGTCTTAGTTAAGACAGGCAATGATCGATGGGGTATCTTATATAAGACAGTCAATGAAAGAGCGGTGTCTTAGTTAAGACAGTCGATGAAAGAGCGGTGTCTTAGTTAAGACAGGCAATGATCGATGGGGTATCTTATATAAGACAATTTTTGTTGCCAGGGTCCGCAAGGCAAGCAAAGAATAGTACCACTGCAACATACAAGGCATGTCATAAGAGGCGACTGATGTAGGACCTAGGAAGCTACCCTAGTAAATTTAAAAAACGGCACAGAAATCGGATGTACTGGCCTACTTTAAGCGCATAACTGGCACAACGTACAATCGCTCTTAGGCTTGGATCACATACAAATGACAAAGAGTGGTTTAACAAGTGGTCGATATGGAGCGTTTGAAGAAGAAGAAGAAGATAAAACAGTGAGGGATGTCTCATTGATTATTGGTTACATATGCTTCTTTGAGATCGTTACTGCTGCCATCCAGTGCCTCTCTGTGACTCTGTTTACTGAGACCGTTTTTGTGTATGATTCTCAATCGATGCTTCGGAAGATCCAGAATCTATTTGAGTGGATGTCGTCTATTGAGATTTCTTATCTTCATCGTCTTACAGGGGATCTACTGTCCTGGACATGCTGGTGCTCGCTGCAGCGAGAGAACGGTCATGCTTGCATCGATAGCATCGATTGTTTGGGAGTTTAGGGTGGAGACGGGGAATGTTTTTCGGTCTCTCGGTGACTTACTGTTTGATAAAAATACACTAAAATTGACGTTGAATCAATCCAGCCAGTGGCGGCTCGTGATCATTTTTGTTGGTGGGGCCAGACAAACATTTTCGGAAAAAATCACGGTTTAGGATTAGGTTATATTTTAATTGATAAAATAATAAATACACGTTACATATTACTTTTGGTGGGGCCCGGTCCCATAGGCTTTTATGACGAGCCGCCACTGAATCCAGTGTTTAGAATTACACGTTGTACAAGTAGAACTGGATGCTAGAAGGACGGAGAGAGAAGTGTAATTAACCAGCGAGACACAGGAACCATCAGCATGCATACCATTCAACATCTGTAGTGGAGACTGAGCATCTACGGATCTTCTAACAGAGTTTTGTAACGTCAGCACAGTATAACCAATAACCAATCACTTTCATTTGCAAATTGTGACACTGTTCTAATCCAACATTCTAATCCAACATTCTAATCCAACATTCTAATCCAACATTCTAATCCAACATTCTAATCCAACATTCTAATCCAACATTCTAATCCACATTCTAACCACATTCTAATCCAACATTCTAATCCAACATTATAATCCAACATTCTAATCCAACATTCTAATTCAGCATTCTAATTTACTATAATCCCCTTTTCAGGTATTCCAACAAATCAAAGATCACGATCGTGGTTGCGGCTGTGGTAGCGGTAGAGACACAAGCAACGTCTTTGAGGTTTGTTGATAAAATATATTACACCTTGTCCATGGGAGTCTCTAGGGTGTAGAGGTTAGGTCATCTCATCTGGTTCCAATAGTGCTTGGTTCGCTCCCTCGTCAAACTATTAGGATATTTTTTTCAATTCCCAGTCTTATCCGAGACGGGCGACAAAACGTAAATAGAGGGACTGAGACAATAAAGACTGGGACTGAGACTGGGACTGAGACTGGGACTGATAAAACAAATTAAAACACGAAACAAATTCCAATGAACCAAGAGGGAAAAAAGACGCCAGTGCTGGCAATAGTTCACTCGATACTTCACTCGATACTTCACTCGATATTACTCAATACTTCACTCGATACTTCACTCGATACTTCACTCAATACTTCACTCAATACGTCACTCGATACTTCACTCGATACTTCCTCAATACTTCACTCATACTTCACTCAATACTTTCAATACTTCACAATACTTCCTCAATACTTCACTGAATACTTCATTCAATACTTCCTACACTTCCTCAACATTTCCTCGATACTTTACTCAATACTTCACTCAACATTTCACTCAACACTTCACTCAATACTTCCCCAACACTTCACTCAATCTTACTTCAACAGGTTTGACTTGTTGACAAACGCTGGACTTGAGATACCGACCAAACTTGTAGAAGGATGTTTGGACAAGAATGTCAAAAAGAAAAGATCTGTGGAGTCCAGTAAGTAATGTTATAGCTCTATCTGTCTCCTGATCTGCCTGTTTCTCTCTATGTCACACACATACACAAACACACCCACCCACACACGTCATACAATTACGCGCTTAGTGCCCTGTCTTCAACTTTGTATCTTTATATAATCAACCTCCCTTACCCAGAATCTGGAAGAATTCAAGTCTGCACACATAGTGGCCAAGCTCAGCCCTTTTATTTAAGGGGGTTCTCACACAGCCATCACATACATCAGAACTTGGTAATAATAATAATAACAGCCGTCCATCGCAAGTGATGATGACAACAATCTCAGACGTATGCTGCTGCACCTCTTGGTGTGTGCGGAGGTGAGTGTAAAGTTCAATCTGCGAACACAATCTCCTACCACAGGTGGGGCATACATGATCAAGGTTAGACATGTGGGTGCTGTTTGTTTTGTCTTTTCGCGCTCGCTTTCCATACTCCTCGACAGTCAGACGATTCTCAGAGAAGCGAGTTCCTCTTGTGCTGTAGCAGCGTCATATTTGGCGATCTTACGCAAGGATTCCCAGCACGTGGTGTCTAATCGAAGACTTTAGAGACACTTAAAGCTTTTTCTGTCCAGCCACCGATTGCCTACACCCCCTTTCCCCCAGCTCACCATACATCAATTGTTTTGGGATGCATTTATCAGACATCCTACCAATGCGGCCCGCCCATCTCACTTGGGCCTTATGTAATATGGTGTTGACGCCTGGGATCTTGGCTCTTATGAGGACTTCGGCATCTGGCCATCACAGACATCGAAACAATATCAGTACCAAACGTTATCAAGAAGTAACAAATTAAATGGTTCGGCAACATCAACAGATTACTAAGGCATTTGACCTAAATAACACTGGCAGTCACCTTACCACTATGAATACGAAAGATCATTGTTCAACACAATATTTCTCCCCACATTGTGCTATCAATGCCAAACCTTGACGCTGACATCAAATGATCGAAGGAAATTAGTCACGACAGAGATGAAGTGTCTACGCAGAATGCTAGGGGTATCAAGAAGAGACCGATTTAGAAATGAAGACATCAGGAAAAAGTGGGTACAACATCAATACTGAACTTCATCAAGAAATAACAAAATCAATTATTTAGCCACATAGGGAGATTACCAACAGGCAGTGGCCCTCAAAGATCAATGTTACTCTGAAACAGTGGATACAAAGCAAAACCCCAGTCCACACAAAGGGCGGACCTCAGAGATAACAGAGGTGACGGAAAACACTGTTTAAGAAGCGCACACAAAAGCCATGTTTATAAATCTCTTCTTATCCTGACGCTATGAGACAAAACAGGATTAAAGAAAAGAACAAAAAGTAGAAATGCCATCAAAAGGGCAATTCTACCCAGATATAATGGATAAAAACAGAAGGCCTGCAAGAGTACCAAGAACCCTTCCCTCACAGATACAGGAAAAGGGATGAAATTCCATAATTCCTGAGTTCAACAACAACCACAACAACAGTCTCCCCGATGTTCTTTGCCGTTGATGCAAGCTTGGCCGCTCTCTTATTACCGAGAACACCAGCACTCTCATGACAATAGATCCACGAATGCTTTAATTAATTAAGCATCTGGAGGTTGGAGATCACAATAGACGACATCCACTCATACGACAACTTGGACTCACTTTTTTCCAGATGTCTTCATTTCTAAGCCGGTCTCTTCTTGTTACTGCCAGCATTCTGCGTAGACACTTCATATCTGTCGTGACTAGTTTTCTTCTATCGTTTAATGTCAGCGTCCAAGTTTGGCACTGATAGCAAAATGATGGAAGAAAGATTGTGTTGAACAATGCTCTTTTAGTGTTCATGGTGACATTTTTGCATTTAAAAATGGCCTTTTGAATATAAGTGTTATAAAAGAGTCTTCCGTATACCATGAACAGGTCCGCTTGCCCAGAGTGTTCGTAACGCGTTGGACTGCGGGTGACTAGCCCTCTATGAGTGCGGGTTCAATTCCGCGGGCTGGCAGAAAAGCCACAGGTTCCCCAGATTCACGGTGTTTGTGGCACCGAACCGAACTGTTGCGATGTCCATGGCACCGAGCCGAAGAGCTGAAAGCTCAGTTGCTTCTGGATCGAAAAAAAAAAATATGAACAGAGAAGAGAACAAATAGAACTACCCTTCTTCTTCAGCGATCTCTGGTCGTGTGCTTAGTTTACTGTGTACCACATGCTGGGCAGTCAGCTTCAGGTCTGTCAGGAGAAAAACAAATGGAGGATACAGGCCAGAGCACGACAGTATAAATACACTAAACAGAAAAGCACAGACCACAATCTTCAGACTTAGAACGGGACACTGCAGTCTCAGAGCACACCTCCACAGAATGGGTCTCAAGGACTCGGCGGCCTGCACCTGTGGAGCACCAAAGCAGTCCCCAGAGCACATCCTGCAAGACTGCCCTAGTCTGAGTAGTGAGAGATTGGAGATCTGGCCAACAGAAACAACACTACAAGACAAACTATGGGAACCGGTGAAGACCTCAAGCGCACCGCCCTGTTTATGACACATACCGGAGTAGTCGCATAGCAAAAGTTGAACGCAGAAGAAGAAGGTCTGTCAGGTTTCCCCCAAAACCTAGTTTTTAGGTCAACTGACACAACAACGACCCCAGTAAACTGAGTCACATAAAGCAACTGAAAGACAGCAGTGGCGGCCTCAATATCCAACCTCATACTGGAAGTAGTTGTTCCGCTACACTCATCAAGTACCCTACCATGCGCGCTAGCCAGGAAACCCCAACCTGACGTCTCTGACGTCTTATATAATAATGACGACTATCAGTATTATCATTATTATAAAGCAGCTTGAGTGGAACGGAATAAAGTTCCATGAAATGCATAGAACGTTCGCTTTTGAAATCAAGCAGAAAGAGTTGCGGGTTCAATTCACACAAACAACGTTTCGCAAGGGATGAAAGGAACTGACCCGCCTACCCCGCATACATGGTGATAAAATGTGACTACTGCACTACCTTATTGCTTGTTACATTACTTCACCACTACATCACTACCTTACTATATCACTACATTACTGCATCCCTGCATCCCTACAACCCTTCCTTACTACATCAGTACATCACTACCTTACTACATCAGTACATCACTACCTTACTACATCACTACCTTACTACATCAGTACATCACTACATCACTACCTTACTACAGCACTTCATTACTACATCACTACCTTACTACATCAGTACATCAGTACATCCCTTCCTTACTACATCAGTACATCACTACATCACTACCATACTATATCACTTCCTTACTACATCACTACACCCTTACATCCCTTCCTTACTACATCAGTACATCACTACACCATTACCGTACTAAATGATTACATCACTTTCAGGCAAGCGGATTCAAGAAGTGTGTTGTCTTGAAGGACTGAAACTCCGTAACGCCACCCTGGCCCTGTGTTACCAAATCTCGCGAGAGTTGAAAGCAGTTTTGACCTCTGACCTATGCGCCAGGGAATTCTTTTCATGTTGTCGAGACGTTGTCAAGGGCAACGTGTCACTGGATGCTGCAGGAAGTAAGTTTATGTTGTAACTGGGGAGGAGTGGGGTTGTGTGGATATGATGGAGTCTAAATGCTGGAGATGAAAGTGTGAGTGTGAGAATGCTTTGAGCAAACTAAGAGCATGAAAATAAAAATAAAAATGTCAATTATTGCTATGTTTCGTTCTCATTTTCTTGAGTGCGATGGGATGGGAGAAACTGGGTGGGTGGGGTTCTAAATGGTGGACTGGAAACGGTGGACTAAAAAACGATGTCTCTTCACTGTTTGTAATATCACTTTTTAGTGCAATGTAGGAGCCCACCTGCCCAGCGTGTTCGTATCGCGTTTGACGACGGGTGACAAGCCCCTTGTAAGTGAGATTCAATTCCGCGGGCTGGAAGAAAGTCACAGGTTCTCCAAATTTACTGTGTTTGTGGCACCAAACCGAAGGGTTACGATGTCCATGGCACTGAGCCGAAGAACTGAAAGCTCAAGTCTTCTGGATCGAAAAAGGCAATGTATGAAATGGGGGCATGAGCTTGTGAATTTTAAAGGCCGCATGGCTAGTGCAATCACCTCGGAACTGTCCAGGTTATGATTATTTCTTTATGCCCCCGATAGAAACAAAAACTCTTTGATCTTACCGGGGATCAAACCCGATTCTGACGAATGGAAGCCCACGCTCTAATCCATTTAGCCAGACGCTTTTCTATACACAGTAGATACAATGCAAAAGTATCGTCACGCAAAAGGTGAACCACAGAAATGACAGAGGCAGTGTAAGACACTATTGAAGAAACGGACGAAAGAGCCTGTTTGAGAAATCTATTCTTACCCTGAGGCTGTAAGATAAAACATGATTACAAAAATAAGACGTCACCGATGAATTCTATAACGCAAAGTAATTAAGAACGCTTGTCTAAGGCTGTTCCCACGCATGATGTGCAAGTCATCGGGGTTTTTTCTTCCTAACATTTTTTTTCCGATCCAGAAGCACTTGAGCTGAAAGCTCTTCGGCTCGGTGTCATGGACATTGTAACCCTTCGGCTCGGTGCCACGAACACCGTAAATCTGGGAACCTGTAGCTTTTCTGCCAGTCCGCGGAGTTGAACCCGCACTTACAGAGGACTAGTCACCAGTAGTTCAACGCGCTACGAACACGCTGAGCACGCGGGCTTCTTCCTAACATAAAAAACGTTTTACTTTATTGAGGGCTTGAACACAGGATGTTTCCATTAGGAAGCTCTACCACTTTCAACGATTATTCATTGTTCATTTGAGGATCATCTTCATTGTACATCGGCTTATCTATAATTGCTCTATCTCCCTCAAACATGTATTTCACTGTGTTTAAACTAACAACTCTCGTTCTGTGTTGATTGATGTATCTACTTGGGTTTCTCTCATGGTTTTCCCGTCTTGCCGCACCTATCGGTATGCACAGTTTGCGCAACCGAGGTAGAGAATACCCTTTAATCTTCTTCGTTGAAATCTTTAGAGCGTATGTTTTCTCAGTGTATGTTCTCTCTCTCTCTCTCTTTTTAAATTTCTTTTAAATCTTTTAATTGTCTCTTGAATATACTCATTTCTTCTTTCAATCACTCATTTCTTCGATCAATCACTTATTTCTCATAAAATTCCGGATTCAATCATTACATCAGTCACACACTCATTAACGCCCTCAATCACTTCCTTAAACCCACACACACTCACTCCTCATAAACACAATCACTCATCTATCACCTGATACAGTCCATCACTCAATCATTTCTTGGAAAAATACAAACTCTTTTGTTCCCTCACCAACTACATCACTCACCAACTACATCACTCACCAACTACATCACTACCAACTACATCACACACCCACTAAGCTCACACTCTCAATCACTTTACTCTCATACTTCCCTCTCAACATTACCTCACCCCTCTCTCCACTCTTTCTCTCCCTCTTCTTTCAATCGCTCCTCATTCATTTCATCAAACTTCCCCTTCCTTCACTTCTCCCTAACTCACTCATACCCTCCTTAATTCTGCCTCTTCTCCCACATTCTTGAATCCACTACCTTTCACCACATACCAATCCTCTAACCCACTTTCCTCCACCACATACCAATCCACTAATCCACTACCTTCCACCACATACCAATCCACTAATCCACTACCTTTTACCATATACCAATCCACTAATCCACTACCTTTTACCATATACCAATCCACTAATCCACTACCTTCCACCACATACCAATCCACTAATCCACTACCTTCCACCACATACCAACCCACTAATCCACTACCTTCCACCACATACCAGTCCACTAATCCACTACCTTCCACCACATACCAACCCACTAATCCACTTTCTTCCATCACGTACCAGGACTAAAAGCATTGGAAGACAAGCTTCCCCAGGAGCTAGAGCTCACATTTGGAGACGAGATACTGGACATGACCAATGTCCCACTCAGAACCAACTTTCCCGAAGCCTGGTGGTTTGAGGAATACAATCTAGGGTCAGTATTATCATAAGATAAATAAGATTCAGACCTATGTCAACAGATGTCTTTGGCGTATTCTTAGACTGAGATGGTATGCCAGAGTTGTAAACACAGATCTGTAGAAAAGAACAGGACCGGAACCCATGATGATTCAGGTTAAGAGGAGAAAATGGCAATGGGTCGGGAAGACACAATCGAGTGTCACTAGACAAGCAAATTATGGAACTCCAAGAAAAACAGGAAAGGTCATAAACATACCAGGAGATGAAGTCTTCTTGATGAACTAAACATACCAGGAGATGAAGTCTTCTTGATGAACTAAACATACCTGGAGATGAAGACTTCTTGATGAACTAAACATACCTGGAGATGAAGTCTTCTTGATGAACTAAACATACCAGGAGATGAAGTCTTCTTGATGAACTAAACATACCTGGAGATGAAGACTTCTTGATGAACTAAACATACCTGGAGATGAAGACTTCTTGATGAACTAAACATACCTGGAGATGAAGTCTTCTTGATGAACTAAACATACCTGGAGATGAAGTCTTCTTGATGAACTAAACATACCAGGAGATGAAGTCTTCTTGATGAACTAAACATACCAGGAGATGAAGACTTCTTGATGAACTAAACATACCTGGAGATGAAGTCTTCTTGATGAACTAAACATACCAGGAGATGAAGACTTCTTGATGAACTAAACATACCTGGAGATGAAGACTTCTTGATGAACTAAACATACCTGGAGATGAAGTCTTCTTGATGAACTAAACATACCTGGAGATGAAGACTTCTTGATGAACTAAACATACCTGGAGATGAAGACTTCTTGATGAACTAAACATACTGGAGATGAAGTCTTCTTGATGAACTAAACATACCTGGAGATGAAGTCTTCTTGATGAACTAAACATACTGGAGATGAAGACTTCTTGATGAACTAAACATACCTGGAGATGAAGACTTCTTGATGAATTAAACATACCTGGAGATGAAGTCTTCTTGATGAACTAAACATACCTGGAGATGAAGTCTTCTTGATGAACTAAACATACCTGGAGATGAAGACTTCTTGATGAACTAAACATACTGGAGATAAAGACTTCTTGATGAACTAAACATACCTGGAGATGAAGTCTTCTTGATGAACTAAACATACCTGGAGATGAAGTCTTCTTGATGAACTAAACATACCTGGAGATGAAGTCTTCTTGATGAACTAAACATACCTGGAGATGAAAGTCTTCTGATGAACTAAACATACTGGAGATGAAGACTTCTTGATGAACTAAACATACTAGGGATGGACTTCCTGATGAACTAAACATACTGAGATGAAGACTGTGATGACTAAATACCTGGAGAGAAGCTTCTTGAGAACTCTTGATGAGACTAAACATACCTGAGATGAAGTCTTATGAAGAACTAAACATACCTGAATGAAGACTTCTTGATGAACTAAACATACTGGGATGAAGATTCTTATGAACTAAACATACCTGGAGATGAAGTCTTCGTGATGACCCACATACATGGAATGAGTCTTCGTGATGAACTAAACATACCTGGAGAAGTCTCTTGATGAACTAAACTACCTGGAGAGAGAGTCACTTGATGACTAACATACCTGGAGTATGAAGTCTCTTGATGACTAAACATACCTGGGATGAAGTCTTGTGATGAACTAAACATACCCGGAGATGAAGACTTCTGATGAACTAAACATACTAGGGGTGAAGACTTGAGAACTAAACATCTGGAGATGAAGACTTTGTGATAGACTAAACATACTGGAGATGAAGTCTCTTGATTGAACTAAACATCCTGGAGATGAAGTCTTGATGAACTAAACATTGGAGAAGAAGACTTGATGAACTAAACATACTAGGAGATGAAGACTTCTTGATGATAAACATACTGAGATGAGACTTAATGATAGGGCTAACATACTGGAGATGAAGTCTTCTTGATGAACTAAACATACCTGAGATCGAAGTCTTTGGTGAACTAAACATACTAGGAGATGAAGTCTTCTTGATGAACTAAACATACTAGGAGATGAAGTCTGATGAACTAAACACTAGGAGATGAAGTCTTCGATAACTAAACATGCAGGAGATGAAGTCTTCTTGATGAACTAAACATCTGGAGATGAAGTCTTTTGATGAACTAAACATACTAGGGATGAAGACTGCTTGATGAACAAACATACCTGGAGATGAAGTTTCTTGATGAACTAAACATACATGGAAGGAAGTCTTCTTGATGAACTAAACATCCTGGAGATGAAGTCTTCTTGATGAACTAAACATATAGAGAGTGAAGTCTTCTTGATGAACTAAACATACTGGAGATGAAGACTTGATAGACTAAACATACCTGGAGATGAAGTCTTTGTGATAACTAAACATACTAGGAGATGAGACTTACTTGATGAACTAAACATACCAGGAGATGAAGTCTCTTGTGAACTAAACATACCTGGAGATGAAAACTTGTTGATGACTAAACATCCTAGATGAAGTCTTCTTGATGAACTAACATACCTGAGGATGAAAACTGTTTGATGAACTAACATACATGGAATGAAGTCTTCTTGATGAACTAAACATACCTGGAGTGAAGTCTTCTTGATGACTAAACATACCTGGAGATGAAGTCTTCTTGTGAACTAAGAGGCGACTATCCGTGAGCTATAAAGAACAGCAGAGACTGGAAGAGTCGAGCAATTGTTGAGACCTATCTACGAGACTGAGAGAATAGAGAGAAGAAGACATAACCCTTTCCCTTCATTTTCTTTACCTCTGGGTGTATTTATTTGTAATGTATAATAAACTACTCCCTCGAGTGGTTTCCGTCCCAATTGGGGTGTAAAGAATAGAACCACTGTTACCTGCCCCATGTCATAGAGGCGACTTTGAGTCGGTATGGGGCTGCTTCCTACCTAGTGTAAAAACACTTTATAGCTCGAACCATAACAGGAATTCTGCCTCCCCCTGGAGAAGAAGAAGGACACTCAGGATGAGATCTGGAAGATGGCTTGTATGGAGGCCTTGGAAGGCTTTGGTTGCGGACCTATGTCTCCCTAGGGGCGAAGGAGGAAGAAGAAATAGAATAAATTAATCAGTATATCAACGCGTGTATCCTATTTCGAAAATACGGTGAGTTAATATAGCGGATCATTTAATCAGTGAGCCACGGGAACCATCAGTATGCATACTCATCGATATATGTTGGGGGGAGACTGAGCACCTATGGGTATGCCCGGAGTTAAATGGCTTCAGTTTAGTAACCAATAATCAATATAGGATCAACTAAGAGAAACACCAAAAAGTTGCAGACATTCATCAATAAATGCCTGCCAGGATATTCCATCTGCGATGGTATGGCTGGCCACAAACAGGAACTGTGGGATAAAGCGGGACAACGACAGGCGGAACAAGAAGTAAGAAGCAGAAGGTGGCGATGGATAGAACACACACTGAGGAAACACCCTGACAGCATCACGAGACAGGCTCTCCGATGGAACCCACATGGTAATAGAGGTAAGGGAAGACCCATGAACACCTGAAGACGGAAGTTGGAGACAGAATGCAAGAAAATGGGAAGCAAGTGGAAAGATCTGGAAAAGATAGCCTAGGATAGGCAGGCTTGGAAGGTCATGGTTGTTGACCTATGCCTCTCTAGGAACGAAGGATAAAGAAGAAGTATAGCGGATCAGAAGGGCGAACGGGTTAATAGTTGTCGTTTAATCTTAGATTGACTATTTCTTGTATCTTCTAGACCCGAAGGTAAAGCTGATGTTGACTTTGTTCTGCCCGACTCTATCACTACCTGGTCCGTTCAAGCGATTGGCATGTCCCAGCAGGCCGGGCTATGTGTGGCTCCGCCCCTGGAGATTGCAACTTTTAGTTCCTTCTTTGTTCACCTGGACTTACCCTACAGTGTGATCCGGCTAGAGCAGCTGGAGGTCAGGGCAACTGTCTACAATTATCTGAACCGAAGATTGCGGTAAGACACCTATCTCTCTTTCTGTCTGTTACTTCTCCTCCTCTCCATCTTCCTTTTCTCTCCCCCTTTCTCTTTCCTTCATCCATTCCCCCTCCTTCTCTTCCTCTCTCTCTCTCTCCCCCTCTCTCATCCATTTCCCCTCCTCTCTCTCTTCTCCTCCTCTCCTTCTTTCTCCCTCTCTCTCATCTTCCCTCTCTCCTCTCTCTTCCCTCTCTTTCTCTCCTTTCTCTCCCTTTCTCTCCCCCTCTCTCCTCTCCCCCTTCTCCTTTCTGCAGCCCTCCTTTGGCCTGCCCTATTCTGCTCATTATTTCTGATCTGCATCTGCAATCTCTCTCTCTCTCTTGCGTTCCCGGCCTAACCTGATGGACCAACTTCTATCATGAATTTTACTGTTGTTTTTGGGACTCCGTTCGTGTACAGCTTTTCGCGAAGCTCTGTGTGTTGTGGCCAGTACTTTTTTTCGTATACCTGCTAAACGTGGACAGTCTTGCAAGACGTGTTCTGCCGTCATGTCTGCCATATTGCATGGGCACAGGCTAGTTGTGCCAATTTTAAATTTATGGAACATGTGGGCTCTGAGCTTGTTGTGGCCGGTACGGAGGCGAAATATGGCAACTTGTTCACTGCGCGAGAGACCATAGTAACCGTCACTGTCTGTGTACTGCGGGTGGTCTTTTGCCCACTTGCTTCGATAGTGCGAACCGATGGTATTTAAATTGATGTCTTACAACATATAGAACTTATAAATAAGAACATTCAACTTAGTTTTGTTAACCATTAGCTAACTTTAACGCCACTCCTACAAACCAGGTTAACGTAGTCCTCCAGAGTACAGACGGTGTGTGTTACTCAGGGCAACCAGGACACAGGACTGATTCCGTCAAGCTGGAGATTGGACCCCACGATGCAGCATCGGCTTACTTTCCCTTAGTGCCCTTGGAAATTGGTGAGTTTCCAATTCGGGTGCTGGCCGTATCATCCTGGGGCAGGGATGCTGTTGAGAAAACATTAAGAGTCCAGGTTAGTCATCAAACTGTTTGTCTGTTTGTTCGTCTGTCCGTTCCTTTGTTGTTTGTTTTATGTTGTCAATAAGTATGTATGTCTATCGATCTCTATGTTCGTTTGCATATCTGTGTACCCCAGAGGAAGCAACGGAAGTAACGAATGTGTCTAGCTGTAACGAGCGTTTGGGAAAAACACTCCCGTGAGTCATTTTTTTTTAGAATGGCTCATTGGTTGTGTCCGTAAAAGCGCTCGTATTGCTAGGCTAGGCGATTGGTGTCGTAAGGACTAGGGTAAGTGGTTCGAGTCCCGTGTTTGTCTATTTGTTTTTCGGAAGCTCTTAATACCTGTTCCTTGTTTATTTGTTGATCCTATCTGTTTATCAGCGTTCTCATTTTTTATGTGTCTCGTCTTCGGTCCATCTATCTGTCGTTCTTTCCATCTGCTTTTCTATATGTTTCTCAGTAGCTATTTCATTTCGTTCATCCACTATGAATTCAAGCGTAGTCATGATGATTAATAAAGCCTGACGCATGACAATGGAAGTACTGGCGGTGACTAAGGCACTACTCTGGCTAGGGTCGCAAAACTAAACTCATGCGTACATTCATGAGTGTTTCATTGAGTATGATCCGAAAGGTGGAGGCTGCTTCGGTTCGCAGGCATTGGACTGAATCACTACAAGCGTCAACAATTTAAATAATGACATTCATCTTCGTCCCAGGGCACATGTGTGTCGTTGGCAATGAGAAATTAGACAAGCTGGCTGGCTCTGCTACCATATCATGGGATCAACCAATGGATAGAGCTGACATTCTGAACACCCTCATAGAGTGTTGCTGCAAAGATGATTTTCATTTAAAGCAATCCACGTCGACTGCTAGATTGCAAGAGTTTGGATTGAAGATTCGAGTGGCCAGAAAAGAACAACACAACGAGTATGTGAGTAGGCTCACCAATCAACATCGAACTGGTACGGTCAGTCGCTGGACGATGTTGGAGATATTGCGAAGGAGATCGGAGTACCTATGGACTAGTCCAAAGTGCAATGAAGATATTCCCAACTGAAATTGATACTAAAGGGGTAAGAATCTAGCTACGGTAGTTCATTGAAGAAGATGAAGATTTGTTGCTCGTCTGTCCACAGGGAGAAGGTCTGGAGAAGGTACATACAGTGTCTGTGATGTTGGACCCAAGCGGGAAACGTTTTCTGAGGAGTCGTTCCTCCAACCATTCTTTCTATGTGAAAAGTAAGTACTGACATGGGTGTTATCTTGATTGGTTTGTTCTCGCTCCTGTGTTCTTCTTTAGTTTATCATCTTCAACATTAGTTATCATTGCCATCATCATTATATTCAACGTCCACGTCAACACCACCACCATTATCGTCTTCAAACTTCACCATCATCATCAATACTTTAACTTCAATACACAATATTTTCACCATATTCTCAATTACAACGGGGACCCTCGCTGGTGCTACTAAAATCGTGCACTGCCGCCAAGATTGCTCCATGTAAGAAAGAGATTGGAGCATATGGTTATTTACCGAAGTGCAATGATGATGGTCCTATCAATCACTCATGCCCGTCTGCCCAGCGTGTTTGTAGCGCGTTGGACTACGGTGACTAGTCCTCTGTAAGTGCGGGTTCAACTCCGCGGACTGGCAGAAAGGCTATAGGTTCCCCAGATTTACGGTGTTCGTGGCACCGAGCCGAAGGGTTACGATGTCCATGACACGAGCCGAAGAGCTTTCAGCTCAAGTGCTTCTGGGGGAAAAAAAAAAAAAATCACTCATCATTACTTATCATCTGCAACTTCATCGTCATCAACATTGACATCACCATCACCGTTATCATCGTCTCCAACATCATCATCATTATCAACATTAATCATCATTTATATCATCTTCTCCGTCAAAGAGAAGAGTCTGTCCGAATGGATTAGAGCGCGCTCCTATTCCGGAGACCCGGTTTCAATTCCTGGTAAGGCCATGATGTTTTCTTTTCTGTGGAATACATACAGAAAAAATGATAACCTGAACAGCTTCACGATGATTTCACTAGCCAAGCGGCCATTAAATTCCTCAGGGTCACGTCCCCTCTACCCTACACCGTTCTTAAAGAGTGATATTACATGCAGTAACGGCAGTTGTTTTTTTTTTCTTCATCGAATTTGTGTTCATAATTGTCGTCAACATCATAACCACTTTCATCATTAACAACAGCAAAATTATCGATATTAGCATCACACAGTCGCTATCAACGTCAACTTCACCATCATCATAAACATTAATACCATCATTATCATCATCAACATTAATAGCATCACTATCATCGCAATCGTTATCATCACCACCATCATCATCACCTCCACCATCATCACATCGTCATTACCCACCATCTAAATCTCTTACCTCCACCATCATCAGCATCATCATTAATACAACCATTATCACCATCTTCATCATCATTAACATTAAATCACCATCATTATTGTTAACATTAATATCACCATCATCAACAGCAACATCAATATCATCGCCATCATCATCGTTATTTTTATCATCCACATCACCATCGTTATTTTTATCATCCACATCACCATCCCTATTAACATTAGCACCACCACCATCACCAACATCATCATCATAATCATCATCAACATCATAATCATCATCAACATCATTATCAACATTAGCACCATTCTCATCACATTATTCTTCTCCTTTTGTTGTCACACTGTTACCGGGTTGTTGCTAAGTGTCGTAGTTTTCTGTTTTTGTCTTGCGCTGTTCTAGTGGCTCGGATGATATTTATTTTTGCTTTTTTTTTTTTTACAGGATTCTGCTACGCTATCTAATCATCTTTTTCGTGGTCTTCCTCTCGCCTTCTTTTCTGATATTCGTTCTTAATTTGTTAACTTTGGTCACATAGTACTCGCGGACGACCCAACATCATCATCATCCTCATTCACATCATTAATATCGTCATCAATTTTACCATTAGCATCAATATCATCATCACTATCTTCAAGATAATCATCAAAATCGTCGTTACCATCACCAACATAATCTTCACACTTTGATCCACAGATGAGGTGAAGGTTGAAGAGAAGAGACAGAGCGTTGAACTTGATCTTGACCTGCCTCAAGAGGTCATCCCTGACACGGACAGTTGCACTGTACATGCTATGGGTGAGATCACGTGACATGAAGTATACATAGTTTAGATCAGCGCTCTCCAACGCGGCGTCCGCGGTCGCTATGGCACCCGTATGAAACATCTCTGGCCGCCATATTTTACTTCGTTTACTTTAACGATATTAAGAATATCAACGCCCGAGTGGTTACCGGGGCCCAAATTTGGGTGTAAAGAATAGAACCACTGTTACCTGCCACGCAAGTCGTAAGAGGCGACTAAAGAGGTTTGACTGAAATCGGATGCATGTGTCCTACACGTTCTTGGCAAAATCAAACATATCACAAAGAGTGATTAAAATTGATCGTAAAGAACGAACGCAAAGAAGAAGAAGAAGAATTTCAAGAGAGAAAAAAAAAAGTTATGTGGTCTCTGTGGCGTTGAGGTTAGATGTTCGCCTCTCGTTTCAAATGCACTCGGTTCGACCCCTCGGGCGCCAACAGGATTTTTTTCAAATGATCCCTGATCACAGTGTAGGTGAGATCGAGTACCTAGTCCTATAGGAGACAGGTTATAAAACACAGGTCCCGTGTTCAAATTGGGCGCGTAATAGAACCATTGACAGTTCCAAATCTAGAAGAGCTGACAGGAAAGCCACTGCACAGACAAAATTAACTAGAACGATTAAAAAATAAAATTCCTACCAAATATTTTTGCTCTCTTCTAAATTACATCGGGCTCCCTCACCGGCGCTACAGATTTCGGGTACTGCAACTGTGATCTTCCTATGTAAGAAAGAGATCAGAGCACACATGGTTACTCATTGAAGTGTAGTGATGACGTTCCTATCAATCTACCAATAGATCAGCGCTGTTCTAAGCGTCGCCCTTTTGGGCATCATAGCGCCCGTGTGAAACATCCCTTGCGCCCTATTTTACTCCGTCTCCTTTAGCGATAATAACGAATCTCAAGAGAAAAATCGTATTTCTGAATCGCCCGATTGGTTACCAGGGCCCAAATTTGGGGTGTAAAGAATAGAACCACTGTTACCTGCCACGTATGTCATAAGAGGCGTATAAGGAGGTTTGGCTGAAATCGGATGCATGTGTCCTAAACTTGTTGAAATCTATGCATTTAGGGGCCTACCAAACCAATGTGCAATGTATACACGTTCTTGGCAAAGATCAAACATATCACAAAGAGTGATTAAAATTGGTCGTAAAGAACGAACGCAAAGAAGAAGAAGTATTTCTGAATAACAGTATGTTTGAGTTTGTTCGTAGTCACAATATTTTTTTAATTAAAAATGTAGTCAAGATTAAGTTTTCATCGCTTATTATTTTTATTCATCATTATCCTTGACCTCTGTCTCAGGAGACATGGGTGTTTGCATCAGGTAGTTTATTCTGTGCTGAATCACAACGTCTGTAGTGGCTATAACTATTATGTAATTGGTCTATTCTAGTGGTATGGTCTATTGTAATGGCTATATATTCTGTGTGGCTATAATGGTACTAGTGTCTTGGTCTATTGTGGCTATAATGGTATATTCTGTAGTGGCTATAATGGTCTATTCTGTAGTGGCTATAATGGTCTATTCTGTAGTGGCTATAATGGTCTATTCTGTAGTGGCTATAATGGTCTATTCTGTAGTGGCTATAATGGTCTATTCTGTATGGGATTCATTGTGGCTATAATGGTCTATTCTGTGTGGCTATAATGGCCTATTCTGTATGTAATGGCCTTATGCTATATGGTCTATTCTGTAGTGGCTATAATGGCCTATTCTGTAGTGGCAATCCTCTGCGCTCACTTTTCCTGAGCAGAACTTTGCCATCCTAACAGCACTTCGGAATGTCTCTCTCTTAAGGTCAGATGTACCGTCTCTGCATCTACCATGCTCAAATCATCATCAAATAGCTTGTCTTGAGCAGAACTGTGCCATCCTAACAGTCCTTCGGAATTTATCTCTCTCATATGTCAGATGTCCACAATGGTCTTCTCCAACCCTTCATGTCCCTTTATATATCCAAAATACTTCAATTTTCTCTTTCTTATTTGTAGCATCAACCAGTTTTCTTTGATTTTGAGTTCTTTCTGGATAGATCTATTTGTTATCTTCGCTGTCCATGATATGCAGAGGACTCTTCTGTAACACGTATATTCAAAAGCACATATAAATCTGCAGTGGCGGCTCGTGATCATTTTTCTTGGTGGGGCCAGACATACATTTTTCGGAAAAATCATGGTTTTGGATTGTTATGTTTTAATTTTAAAAATAATAAATACACGTTACACAATATTTTTCGTGGGGCCCGGTTCCAGTGACCCTTAATGACGAGCCGCCACTGTAAGTCTGTCTTTATTAGTATCCATAAAAAACGTATAATTAGGTTTCATTTCACAGGTGATCTCCTTGCTCCAACGTTACAAGTCATGATCGAAGGTGTTGATCAGTTGCTACGCATACCAACCGGATGTGGTGAGCAGAACCTGATATATCTCGCGCCAAATGTTTACGTCACACGCTATCTGCGCGCCACCAGACGATTGTCGGCGGCCATCGAGAAGAAAGCGACTATTCTCATTCGACAAGGTAAAACTGAACCTTCACGTTTTCTTTCGATGTTACCACTAAAACTTGAGGAGCAGAGGGGAGCCTAAGTTTTTGTTATGTTTTCTATCTGAATGATTGATTAATTGATTGATTGATTTGTAGGACTATGATCACTACAGAAGGCTGTCCACTCAAAATGTGGACCTCAGAGATAACAGAGGCAACGAAAAACACTGTCTACGAAGCGCACACAAACGCCAGTTCTAGAAATATCTTCTTATCCTGATGCAAAACAAGAAGATCAACAAGCTATATGAAGATAGTCTTTCAGACAGACTGTGATGAGAGCATTGTTCTACAAAGGACATGCTACATGAAGAGAGTCTTTCAGACGAGCTGTGGTGTGCGCAGCATTCTACAAAAGACATGCTACATGAAGAGAGTCTTTCAGACAGACTTGATGAGAGCAACGTTCTATAAAGGACATGCTAGCCCGTCTGCCCAGCGTGTTATATCAACTCTGAATGTCCGAATAATCTTGATTGTCCGATTTTTATTCTTTTGATAAGGTTTCTTTGTGTGCTTGTCTCTTTTAAAACCTCCTCATTTGTTTTTGTGTCGCTGTCCATGTAATTGTTCATCATTCTTCTCCTCCTCATTTGTTTTTATGTCGCTGTCCATGTAATTGTTCATCATTCTTCTCCTCCTCATTTGTTTTTGTGTCGCTGTCCATGTAATTGTTCATCATTCTTCTCCTCCTCATTTGTTTTTGTGTCGCTGTCCATGTAATTGTTCATCATTCTTCTCCCCCTCATTTGTTTTTGTGTCGCTGTCCATGTAATTGTTCATCATTCTTCTCCCCCTCATTTGTTTTTGTGTCGCTGTCCATGTAATTGTTCATCATTCTTCTCCTCCTCATTTGTTTTTATGTCGCTGTCCATGTAATTGTTCATCATTCTTCTCCTCCTCATTTGTTTTTATGTCGCTGTCCATGTAATTGTTCATCATTCTTCTCCTCCTCATTTGTTTTTGTGTCGCTGTCCATGTAATTGTTCATCTTTCTTTCCTCCCATTTGTTTTTGTGTCGCTGTCCATGTAATTGTTCATCATTCTTCTCTCCTCATTTGTTTTATGTCGTTCCATGTAATTGTTCATCATCTTCTCCTCATCATTGTTTTGTGTCGCTGTCCATGTAATTGTTCATCATTCTTCCCTCATTTGTTTTGTGTCGCTGTCCATGTAATTGTTCATCATTCTTTCCTCCTCATTTTTGTGTCGCTGTCCATGTAATTGTTCATCATTCTTTCCCCTCATTTGTTTTGTGTCGCTGTCCATGAATTGTCATCATTCTTCTCTCCTCATTTGTTTGTGCTGTCCATGTAATTGTTCATCATTCTTCTCCTCCTCATTTGTTTGTCGCTGTCCATGTAATTGTTCATCATTCTTTCCCTCATTTGTTTTGTGTCGTCATGTAATTGTTCATCATTCTCAAACCACATTTTGTGATTCCAGCGATCTTATTGATTGATTGTTCATTGTCCATGATTTGCTGCAATACATAGTAGTGTTAAATATATCATCGTAATCGTTTCGTAGTTCATTGTATATTTGTTCCAAATTTGAACATCTTTACGACAGATATAAAATCATAAACTTGACAAAATGATTATTTTACATTTATAGGTAACAGTAACCTTCCTAAAGTATCTTCCCACCCAAACCTTTAGTGCTGTAAGATTTTCATTATATGTTATTACTATTAAAACAGCGATGTTGATTTGTATACTGTATAGGTTTAGCGTACCATTGTTAAGTTTGTCTATAATTAATTTCAGTGCTCCATGCAATTCAGTGCAAGTCAAAATCGGGAATCCCGTGGAATTATTTAGTTCACAATGTATCCTAACGATTGTCATTGGCGTATGCACACATTTATTTTCATGTATAGACGTGGAAGATATCATTTGTTCACAATGTCACATTTCTTTTTAAAATATGTAATAGGGATACGCCTTTGCAAACATTCGCCACGATTTTGTGTATTAGTGTAAATTCTAAACTTTTGTTATCATTTTGTTGTGCTTATGCTAAATTTTATAACAAAAAACGTATTTTGCATCAACCAATTTACCTACCAATTAGTTAAACATGAATTTGTAAGATCGTGAGGTATATAAGACTGCCTGCAAAAAATACTTTTATCCATCAGGTAGATTTCGTACAAATTAAACCTTGGTGTGATCACGAATTTTGGAACGAACTATAGTGAATTTATGCACAATATTATTTTTCATTTTCATGAAAGCTCCTTTCACTTGAGCGATTCTACTCATAATCTCTGTTTTTACATTGTCCAGCTGATGTTACGAGTGTTCCCAGATACTTGAATCGATGGTCTTGTTTCAATGTTATGTTATTTATTTTGATATTGCGCTGTGGTGTTTCCTGTTTCATAGATACAACCATTACCACTGTTTTCTTTATATTCATGATTAATCCTTTCTTTTCACTTTCTCTCACTGTCTATCAAGTCTTGTAGATCTTGTTCATTTGTACTTGTAGCTATGGAAATTGTTTCACCAGCGTATCTTTACTTCTGACGTCGGAGAGCTCACGTCAAGTTTTATCAGCCAACTGTTATTCCTGTTATTCACGGTATAGGTTGAACGGATCTGCTGAGAGCACGCATACTTTTCTTATTCCTAACAGGTTTCACTCTGATTATCTAGTCTTATGTATGTGCTAGCCCGTCTGCCCAGCGTGTTCGTAGCGCGTTGGACTACGGGTGACTATCCCTCTGTGTGTGCGGGTTCAATTCCGCGGAATGGCAGAAAAAGTCACAGATTCTCCAGATTTACGGTGTTCGTGGCACTGAACCGAAGGGTTACGATGTCCATGGCACCGAGCCGAAGAGCTGAAAAGCTCAAGTGCTTCTGGATCGGAAAAAAAAACATGTATGTGCTACTGCTTTAACCTTTAGTCACACCTGACCTGGTTTATAACAATTATTAAATATAGAAATTAAACAAGCTCTCAGAAAACAACCAAATTATTCTCCAGTGGATACCAGCTTACTGTGACATTGTGAAATGAAAGAGCAGTCAATCTGGCTAAGGAAGGAACAAAATTGATACAACACAAGCACCCAGTGTCACTACCAGAGATCAAGATACATATCAAACGAAAATACAAAGAGTTGTGGAGGCAACAAACCCACAGCAAACACCCATAAGATCACATCAGCTGTCTAAACAGAAAATAGCACACATGTACAATCTTTCGGTTCAAAACAGGACAGTGTAGGTTCAACCATCACATGCACAGAATAAAGCCTGCTCAGACTGCACAGTGTATTTGTCAGATTGAAACACAGACTTCAGAGCACATCTTGCAGTATTGCTTATCATACATACACCAACGAAACGAAACATGGCCTCATGAACGAAACTTACAGAGAGAGAGGAACTCCAACTGACATGCAGTTTCATAGAGATACCCAATCTCATGGTTTAGACGAGCATACGAAACCGATCGCGAAGAAGAAGAAGAAGATATACAGAAAACATTCAACTTTGACCTTTACTGTCCTCAGGTGTGGCAAGGCAGATGACATTCAGGAAACCAGATGCTTCATACGCAACATGGCCGCATGCTGATTCAAGTACATGGTAAATATATGTTGCAGTTGTTGTTGTTGCTGGTATGTTCTGCTAGAGAATGAAGAGTGATAATGCTGGAGGAAATGAGGATGTGAACTATTTTGTGGGTCTTATTGTATTGATGTTGTGGTGCTTTGCCCGTGTGTTGCTGGGGCCCACAAGGAGCAAAGAATAGTAACACTGCGACCTACAAGGTATGTCGTAAAAGGTGATTGATTGATTGATTGGCTGGTAGGACTATCATCATTGCACTTCAGTGATTAACCTTGTTGGCTCCGATCTCTTTCTTATACAGTAAGATCTCAGTGTCAGTACCCAAACTCCGTGGCACCGGCGAGGGTCCCCGATGTAATGTACAAGATGATGAAAATATATTGTAGCAATCTTATTTTTCAATCTTTCTAATTAATTTGGCCCGGGCAGCGGCTTTCCAGCCTGCTGTTATCGATTTTGAACTGTTAAGAGTTCTTTTACGTGCTCAACTTGAATATGGGTCTTACGTTTTATCTTCCGTCTCCGAAATAACTAAGACCTCGATCTCACCTACACTGAGATCAGAGATCTTTGGAAAAATATCCTGATGGCTCCACGAGGGAGCTAACCGAGTACCTTTGTAACGAGAGGCGAGCACCGAACCTCTACACTACAGATACCCTGAAAATGTGACCAAGATAGGGTTTGGCCTGGTGATGGCTACCCTATCCGGTAGAAATTTAGCCACAAAACCAACCAAACATGAACAAGTCACACAACAATAACTGTGCCAACCAAGAGAACATTCCTAACATCAGATGGAAGATTTTTTTTCCGATCCAGAAGCACTTGAGTTTTTCAGCTCTTCGGCTCCGTGCCATGGACATCGTAACCCTTTGGTTCGGTGCCACGAACACCGTAAATCTGGGGAATCTGCTGCCATCCCGCGGAATTGAACCTGCACACAAAAGGGATAGCCACCGTAGTCCAACGCGCTACGAACACGCTGGGCAGACGGGCGGAGATGTAAAATTTAAAACAAAGATTAGGAGTAGAATAAATCAAGCGAAAGCAGTTTTCATGAAAATGAAAAATACACTATGTGTGAATTCACTACCAATGACATTGTAGAAACGAGTACTCCAGTACTATATTGAACCAATAATTATGTGAGTCAGCGTATCATGGACAATGAATAAGCAATTAATAAGATCATTGAAAGCCCCAGAGATGTGGTTTACAGATGAATGCTGTATATTCCATGAACAGCTAAGAAAACAAATGTTGAACTTCTCACCTTACACACAAAGAAAGCTTATCAAAAGTATAAAAATCAGACAATCAAGGTTCTTCGGGCATATAACGCTTAGAGGAGGTTTAGAACATTTGGTGACAACAGGTAAAATTCAAGAAAGGATAAATCGTGGAAGACAGAGGGAGAACTGTTGGATTGTCTGCCATCGTGGTTCGACAAAAGATCAACGTCAGAACAGAATAACTGCACCAATGAGAGAGAGAGAGAGTAATAGAGAGACATCGTCCGAGTGGTTACAGGACCCAAATTTGGGGTGTAAAGAATAGAACCACTGTTTCCTGCCACGCATGTCGTAAGAGGCGGCTAAGGAGGTTTGGATAAAATCGGATGCATGTATCCTAAACGTGTAGAAGTCTATGCGTTTAGGTGCCTACCAAACCAATGTGCAACGTATACACATTCTTGGCAAAAATCAAACCTATCATAAAGAGTGATTAAAATTGGTTGTAAAGAACGAACGCAAAGAAAAAGAAGAAGATAGAGAGACATGATCGCCTACGCCGGCAGGCATGACACTTGTTGGATTGAACCAAGAGGAAATGTAGCTCTTCTATGAGAGGTATAACAATATACAGAAGAGCTGAAGGGAGCTGTATGAGATAGCTAGAGATAGGAAGACTTGGCGTGAGTTGGTTCCTATGTCCCAATCGGAGTTTAAAAGGCATGAGAGAGAGAGAGAGAGAGACGGTGCTCACATAATCAGTCCAGGGTTCGAGTCACATCTGGAGATAACAAGGTGGTCTCCAGTGCTCGCTTATTTCATCTTTCTCTCTCTCTCTCTCTCTTTTTTTATCATGTGACGCCCATGGCGCTTCGGGCAGCAATAAATGCACACCAAACGTCACTGTTCTTTGCGGAACTCATCTGTGATTCATTTCTTTCAGTTATTGTTATACTGTTCATCATCAGGTCGTTTTTGGTCATCCACGTTTTTGTTAGCTCTCTGGTATCTATCTCAGTGCAGATTTTGTGAGAGTTAGTCTCCAAGCGTATCACATGTCTGATCCATCTCCACCGTCACTTTTGTATGATGGTGTTCATATTCTCTTTTGACACTTTGCAAGCAGTTCTTGGATAGAGATAGTATTTGACCAGAGTACCGCTTGTGTGGTGCCGGGGCAGGCAAAGGAAGCAAAGAATAGTACCACTGCAACCTACAATGCATTTCGTAAGAGGCGACTGATGTATGCACTAGGAATGCTACCTAGTAAATAAAAAGCAGCGCAGAAATCGGATGTGCTGGCCTACTTGTAGGCGCATAACTGGTACAACTTACAATAGCGCTTAGGCTCAGATCACATACAAATCACACAGAACGGTTGACAAGTGGTCGATATGGAGCGTTCAAAGAAGAAGACCAGAACACGAGTAAGATCTTTCACAGACAAGTCTCCTATCTCATAATAGTGTGCGATCTCCATAGCACCGGCAAAGGTCAAAATGATAAAGATACAAAAATGTCTCATTTTTTGCTTAGCAGCAAGGGAAATTGTACGAAAGAAGTTAGAAAAAGACTAGCCATGGCTTACCAGAGTGTGGTCAGCATGAAGAAACTATGGAAAGACACAAGCAAAGAAATAAAAGTAAGACTTCTGAGAACATGTATATTGTCTGTAGCAAAATATGGATGTGAATCGTGGACTATAAGCCAAACACTAACGAACAAAATTAAAAGTTATGAAACAATGTGTTACAGAAAAGTTCTTAGAACATCCTGGACAGAGAAGAGAAAAAGCAAAGACATCCTACAAGATCTACATATCAAGGAGCATTGGCTCAGAAATAACATCATGTCCCTGAAGATTAAATATTTTAACCACGTTAAACGTCACAGTGGTTTGGAGAGAACTGCAATGGAAGGCATGGTTTCCTGGAGTAATAGGCAGGGGACGATCAAGACGAAGGTGGCAGCAGGACATCAAAGAAACTTTGTACATGTCACTGAAAGATTCGGGAGAACATGCAAGAGACGGCGAGATTTTCAATCGGGCTGTGATGAAAGCGACATTCCGCAAGGGACATGCTACTTTATTTGTTTGTTCTTGCTACAGGCTGACAGCATTCGCGATGAAGACGCTGTGCCAGGCGGAACATTACGTGACGATTGACCATAACCAGACTTGTGAGTCTCTGGCCTGGATCGCTGATCAGCAGAACACAGATGGTAGCTAGAAGAGATTGGGTCCACATCGTGAGATGTTGGTAGGTATTGAGAGATGTTGGTAGGTAATTGAGGAGATTTGGTAGGAAATTGAGGAAATGTTGGTGAATGGAGGAAATGTTGGTAGAAATGAGAAATGTTGGTAGAAATGGAGGAAATGTTGGTAGGAATGGAGAAATTGGTAGAAATGGAGAAATGTTGTAGGAAATGGAGAAATGTTGTAGAATGAGAAATGTTGGTAGAAATGGAGAAATGTAGGAAATGGAGGAAATGTTGGTAGGAAATGAGAAATGTTGGTGGAAATGGAGAAATGTTGTAGGAAATGGAGAATGTTGGTAGAAATGGAGAATGTTAGAAATGAGAATGTTGGTAGAAATGAGAAATGTTGTAGAAATGGAGGAATGTTGTAGGAAATGAAATGTTGGTAGGAAATGAGAAATGTTGGTAGGAATGGAGAATTTGTAGAAATGGAGAAATGTTGGAAAATGGAGAATGTAGAAATGAGGGAATGTTGTAGAAATGAGAAATGTTGGTAGGAAATGGAGAAATGTTGGTAGAAATGGAGAATGTTGTAGGAAATGAGAAATGTTGGTAGAAATGAGAAATGTTGTAGAAATGGAGAAATGTTGGTAGAAATGAGAAATGTTGGTAGAAATGGAGGGAAATGTTGGTAGGAAATGGAGAAATGTTGGTAGGAAATGAGGGAGAATGTTGGTAGGAAATGGAGAAATGTTGGTAGAAATGAGAATGTTGGTAGGAAATGGAGGGAAATGTTGGTAGGAAATGGAGGAAATGTTGGTAGGAAATAGGAAATGTTGGTAGAAATGGAAATGTTGGTAGGAAATGGAGGAAATGTTGGTAGGAAATGGAGGAAATGTTGGTAGGAAATGGAGGAAATGTTGGTAGGAAATGAGAAATGTTGGTAGGAAATGGAGAATTGTGAATGAGAATGTTGGTAGGAAATGGAGGAAATGTTGGTAGAAATGGAGGAAATGTTGGTAGGAAATGAGGAAATGTTGGTAGGAAATGGAGAAATGTTTAGGAAATAGGAAGTAGGAATGAGAAGAAAGAAAATGGTAAATAGTGTATATGAGTGCATAGGAGAAGCAGCTAAAATTTAGGTCATGGGGTAACGCTGGGTATAAGACTATAAGTAGCTTATAAAAGGAAAGAGCTGTCATGGATCTACTTGTGATTACTGTGTTGTCTGCCTGTAGAGGAATAACATTGTATGTCTGTCTGTGGAGGAATAATATTGATGTCTGTCTGTGGATGAATACATTGATGTCTGTTGTCTGCCTGTAGAGGAATAACATTGTATGTCTGTCTGTGGAGGAATAATATTGTAGTCTCTGTAGAGAATAACATTGTATGTCTTCTGTGGAGGAATAACATTGTATTGTCTGTGGATGAATAACTATGTCTGTATGTCTGCTGTAGAGGAATAACATTGTATGTCTGTCTGTGGAGAATAATATGTATGTCTGTCTGTGGAGGAATAACATTGTATGTCTGTATGTCTGTCTGTGGAGGAATAACATTGTATGTCTGTATGTCTGTCTGTGGAGGAATAACATTGTATGTATGTATGTCTGTCTGTCTGTCTGTGGAGGAATAACATTGTATGTATGTCTGTCGTGGAGGAATAACATTGAGCGTCGTTGAGAATAAATTGTATGTCTGTCTGTCTGTGGAGAATAACATTGATGTCTGTCTGTCGTGGAGAATACTTGCATCTCTGTCGTCTGTGAACTAACAGTGTATGTCTGTCCGTTTTGATGACTAGAATAATAGATTGCCTAGTTACACCTCCGCCTCCCATCTTTCTATCTGATATCATCCACAGGGAGGTGTCAATGGTGATGTTTCCCATGCAGCCTACATCATTACAGCCCTGATGGAGTGCGACTGCCAACAAGTGGTAATGTACTAGCTGTTGCTTGTTTTATTAGCCCCTAAAGGAACACAATCAGCTAGCTCTCCAAGTCGTAAAAACGCTGCTATTATAGCGCTAGGAAATGTATGCCGTAAGAAATAAGGGTTTATGGTTGGAATTCTGTGTTTGGTCAAATACAAAAATCTTGAAACCCCTATTACTTTTGCACTGTCTATTTATTGATCAAAGAATATTGGGAGCAGTTGACTAAAGACAGGCAAGCATGGCGAGCGGCAGTGAGGGTGGCTCAAAAAGAAAAGAAGAAAAACACCATCACATGGGGAGGCAAAGGAGAACGCAGAGGACAGAGAGAATATCCTATCTATCAGCTCCAGTCTCCAGTTTTACCTGCAGCAACTGTGGCAAGGAGTGCCACCCCAGAATAAGCCATTACAGCCACAAGAAATGGTGTGATTCAGCACAGAACATATTACGTGACTCAAAATCTACTGTCTCCTGAGACAAAGAGACCAATGATGATGATAATGATTTATTGATGATATTCATTGGCTTCGTTGTTTCCCTGCGGTTTTAAATAAAAACTTCTTATTCTCTTCATAGAGTGTTGTCGCAAAGAGAATCTTCATTCAAACACATCCAAGTCAACTGCTAGATTGCAGGAGCTGTGATTGAAGATTGAAGTGGCCAGAAAATAACGACACAGCAGGCGTATGAGTAGGCTCACCAATGAACATCCGCTCGTGTGTTGCCGGGGCCTGCAAGAGTAGCAAAGAATAGTAACACTGCGACCTACAAGGCATGTCGTAAGAGGCGAGTAAGGTATGGGTCTAGGGAAGCTACCCTAGTAAATAAAAAGCGTCACAGACATCGGATGTGATGGCCTACTTGCAGGCGCATACGTGGCAGACTGTACAATCTTTTTAAGCTCAGATCATACCCGTCTGCCCAGCTTGTTCGTAACGCGTTGCACTACGGGTGACAAGCTCCTGTGAGTGCGGGTTCAATTCCATGGGCTGGTAGAAAAGCCACAGGTTCACCAGATTCATCGGTGTTCATGGCACCGAGCCGAAGGGTTACGATGTCCACGACACCGAACCGAAGGGTTACGATGTCCACGACACCGAGCCGAAGAGTTACGATGTCCACGGCACCGCGCCGAAGAGTTACGATGTCCACGGCACCGCGCCGAAGAGTTACGATGTCCACGGCACCGCGCCGAAGAGTTACGATGTCCACGGCACCGAGCCGAAGAGGTTACGATGTCCACGACACCGAGCCGAAGCGCTGAAACGAGCTGCTTCTGGATCGGTTTAAAAAAAGCTCAAATACATACAAATGACAAAGATGGTTTAATAAGGGGTCAATACAGAGCGTCGAAGAAGAAGAAGAAGAAGAAGAAGGAAGAATCAACATCGAACTGGCAAGTTAGTCCCCGGAAACTGTTGGAGATATTGCGATGGAGATCGAGCAATTATGTCCATGTCCAGAGTGAAATGAAGATATTCTAAATTTAAACTGAAATGCAAAATCTACATGTCTACTACCATTAGATTTGGATGAGACAATCAGGAGCGGCTCGTCATTAGGCCAGTGGGCTCGGCCCGCACCAAAAGAAAGGGAATAACTTTCCGGAATAGACAAACAATGTAAATACTCAAACACCATGATTTTACCGAAAATTTGACAAGAACAATTACCACGAGCCGCCACTGGAGACAATTAGTGCAGCAGCGTCTCCTGTATGAGAGGTTCAAGATAAATATTGAAGAGAAAGGGGTGGGAATAGATCTGCTTCCATATCCCCATTTTAACTCACGCTCTCTCTCCCACATATGCACACAAACACACACACACATGCCCCAAACATATGCTCACTCACACACACATGCCCACAAATCCACATGCAACCTTGCACACACATATACGCCACACACACATACCCACAAACCCACACACACATACCCACAAACCCACACACATGCCCACAAACCCCACACACACACATGTCCACAAACCCATACACACACATGCTCTCAAACCCATTCAAACATGCCCACAACTACCCACTCACACACATGCACACGCCCACACACACAGGAGCACAAACCCACGCACGCACATGACCACAAACACACATACCCATATTGTCTATGTCTAATCCAAGGTTTCTGTATCGCACAGAATCAAAGGCGGCTCGTGGAGGCGGCACAGCGATATGTGGAGGCTAAGATCGCCCAAACTGATAGACCCCTGGCGGTTGCCATCAGCGCCTACGCCATGACCTTGGCCGGAAGTCAACACAGTGAAACGTTGGTCAAACGGTTGCTGTCCCTGGCCAAGTCTTCGCCGGAAGGTTATTGTCTTTCTCTTCGTGTGTGATCTGTCATGTTTATGTCATCTAACTGTCATCTGACTGTCATCTAACTGCCATCTAACTGTCATGTAGTTGTCATCTCTTTCTCTCTCGCGATCACCGCTCAGACCGATGTACCAGACCTCCCCATCAATTCTATTCATGTGGAAATCTGATTCATGCAGCCTTAGCATTGGTGTGTTTTACGTCACATCTTCAGCACCATTTGGAGCTCTGGTGCTAATCCTTGGTTGGTGTGTCCGGTTTCAGCCAGCGTTTACTCGGTTCGCTCTCTGTTCTGTAGCCATCTAGTGTTTTTATGGTGTTGGGTAGCTAGCCCCACGTACACCCTCCTTAGTCGCCTCTTACGACATGCGTGGCAGGTAACAGTGGTTCTATTCTTTACACCCCAATTTGAGCTCACTCTGGCGAGCTGTCATCTAACTGTCATAAAACTGTCATGTAGCTGATATGTAGCTGTCATCTGTCATCTAACTGTCATGTAGCTGTCACCTAACTGTCATCTAACTGTCATAAAATTGTCATCTAACTGTCATGTAGCTGCTATGTAGCTGTCATCTGTCATCTAACTGTCATGTAGCTGTCATCTAACTGTCATGTAGCTGTCATCTAAGAAGGGTTCTATCATATCTAAAAATCAACGAAAACAAAGAACATCCTCTCCATGAAGAACTCATTAAGGAGAAAGGGTGTAAACTCAAGAGTGGCAGATCATAACTGAGTCAAGAAGAAGATTACTCTTTGAAAAATATGTTAACCTTTCGGAATTGAACCATGAGCGGAATGGATTGCTGTGCAACCGCAATATCAGACTGCCTTTACAGCTATTATATCCATTAAGAAAAACTGTGAACAAAATAATCCATCACTAATTGACGTGGAGGTTGAGGTTTTCTTAAATGACATCATCAATGAAGCAGATGTAGATGATGATTCAGTCATTCGTCAACAACGCTGTGCGTGGGCTTTTTTCAGATCGCTCAGGGGGAGAGGGGGATAATAAAAGAGGCCAGTGGGGCCTACGCGACAATCACAAGTAGTTTGACAATGGAGGTACGGACTGTTACAAAGGCAGGGACGTGGTTGGCATATAATGACTACTCTTGTGCTTTTATTCTCATGGATTCCGTGAGTATGATTTGTAAAGTCGAAACAGGAATGTTGAGACGAAACTTGCTGGAGGTACTGGTACAAAGAGGATCACTTTCATTTTCGTTTCTGGGCACGAAGGAGACAGGGGTAATGGACGAGCTGATAGATTGCCTGAGCATGGCTACGATATCAAAGGAGCTGCAATGAACCGAAATGACATTCTTAACGCATTGAGAAGATGTTCCCAGTCGCTGACCAGATTGAGAAAGATGTTCCCAGTCGCTGACCAGATTGAGATGAGGTTCCCAGTCGCTGACCAGATTGAGAAAGATGTTTGTCGATATTGCTACAGTCCGAAAAGAACGACATACCGAATATTCAAAAAGATTGATTAATTAACATCGAACTTGCCTGTTGGGCTGCTGGGTCGCCGAGTGGTTACCAGGGCCCAAATTTGGGGTGTAAAGAATAGAACCAGTGTTACCTTTCACGCATGTCGTAAGAGGCGACTAAGGAGGTTTGGCTGAAATCGGATGCACGTGTCCTAAACGTGTAGAAGTCTATGCGTTTAGAGGCCTACCAAACCAATGTGCAACGTATACACGTTCTTGGCAAAGATCAAACATATCACAAAGAGTGATTAAAATTTGTCGTAAAGAACGAACCCAAAGAAGAAGAAGGCTGCTGGGTGCTGCTGGATTTGTTGAGGCAGGGATCGGAGCACCGATGGACTTGTCTGGAATGCTATGGCGATATTCCACATATAACTGATAACTGAGGAATGTTGTTATTGATATCCCGACACTATTTTACTTTCGGCGGTAGTGTCGTTTCGAATGTTAAAATGTAAGTGTGGATTTCCTCCTGACAACCATTGATTGGTTCTCCACAGACTTCACCCCAAATGAGATACTGCCGTTCCTTACTTCGCTAACCATTTATCTGTTTGTTTCCTTGACGCCTCAGGAGAAGGTGCAGCAAAGTCGAAGTCGGTATGGTATTGACCCTGACATCACTATCAGTGTCAAACCTGGACGCTGACATCAAAAGACAGAAGAAAACTAGTCACGACAGAGATGAAGTGTCTACGCAGAATGCTGGGAGTAACAAGAAGAGACATGTTTAGAAATGAAGACATCAGGAAAAAAGTGGTACAACATCAGTACTAAACTTCATCAAGAAATAACAAATTAAATGGTTCGGCTACATAAGAAGTTTACCAACAGACAGTGTGCCTCAAAGAGTAATGTTAATCCGATACAATGGATACAAAGCAAAAGGCCGACAACGCAAATGGTGCGCATCAGAGATAACAAAGGCGGTGAAAAACACTATCTATGAAGCGCACACAAAAGCCCGTTCTAGAAATCTCTTCTTATCCTAACGCTGTGAGGCACAACAGAATTAAAGAAAAGAAAGAATGTGCAACTATCAGTTTTTCTAAGAATGTTTATAATTTCATATTTTAAGGTTTCACATACTGGGCCCCTGGCAGTGAATCAGACTTTGGCACCCACGAGAAACCCTACTGGTACACGAAGAAACCTGGAGCGCTGGCAGTGGAGGTCACTGCTTACGCTCTACTGACCTTTCTAGCACGGGGAGATGTCACAACCAGCACAAATATTGTCGGGTGGTTACTGCAACAAAGAAACTCACACGGAGCTTTCATCTCGACACAGGTGAGTGCTCACCTGTACGTTGTACCTTTATACCTGGACACAGGTAGTTATGTTTATTATTTAATTATTCATTTCTTGCTTGCTTATGTAATACTGTATACATGTGTCTTCGTCCAAAAATCCAATTTACTTAGTATTACCGCAGCCTCTCCACTGTTTTCTCAAGATCTGATCTGATCCGGTCTGACTACCTCGGATGTGTAGGTTTTCGTACATTACCTGGACACAGGTGCGTTTTTATCTCTAGGTTACCCTTATACCTTCAGTTTTGTTCTCACGTGTAGATTATTTCGTTACACCTGGATACAGTTAATAAGCTCTCATCTGTAAATTATATCGTTATAACTGGACACGGGTAAGCTCTCACCTGTAAATTGTATCATTATACCTGGACACATGTAAGCTCTCACATGTAGATTGTATCGCTATACATAGACACAGGTATGTTTTCACCTGTACTTTGTATCCTTATACCAAGACATACGCTCTTAAGTCTAGTGTGCAACTATATCGTTCTTTCAGCCCACTCACCTGTGCTAGATGCCTTGTTAATTAGGCACAGGTAATTACTTCCTGACTGGGTATTTTATATTTATAAGCAGGTAGAATTTTACCTGACGGGGCTATCTTTTATCTATACACAGGTAGACGCTTACCTGGCTGTGTTATCTTTCTATGTAAAAACGAGTCTAAAACCGAAGGATTGACCACTGCATCGGGTTTTACGCCATATGGCTCGGTCTCTCTCCGCAGAAATGGTATGCCGCCCGCCGAAAGTATTGCGCAAGGCATGAACTCTGTAGCTCCGGCAATAATCCTATGGGGCGCTGGGTTAAAAACTGCACTCGTTTACAGAACGGCGCGGTCCAGATTCGAACCGACGACGCTCGGAACACAAGGCAAGCACTTAGCAACAGAGAACCCCTTTTCTAAAACAGGTAGACTCTCACCTGCACTGTTTGACTCTCAGTGTCACTATTTGTACTTCTATCAACTAACGTGTAGTGTATGCTTTCTCACCTGTATTGTGTTTTTTTTTCTATCTTTTCACATAGGTAAGCTCTCATCATGAAATAGCTTGTCCTGAGCAGAACTTTGGCCCCTTAACAGTCCGTCTGAATGTATCTCTCTCAAAGGCCCAATCTCCCGCCACTGCAGTCGACATGCTTAAACCATCAGTTACATCCTGAATCCATCTTCTCCGTAGTCTTCCTCTTCTCCTGTTTGTCTCCTTCCATTATAGTCTTCTCCAGCTCTTTGTGTCTCTTTATATGTCCAAGATACTTCAATGATCTCACTCTTATTTGTATCATCAGCCAGTTTTCTTTTGAGTTCTTTCTGGATAGATCTATTTGTTCTCTTCTCTGTCCATCATATACGGTGGATTGTTTTGTAACACTTATATTCAAAAGAACGTACGTGTTTTTCCATCGCCTTGGTATGCTCTCACATCGTCATCATCATCAGGTGCCATGCCGGATGGCGTAGGCGATCATGGATCTCCACAAATCTCTGTTTTGTGGTGTTTACTATCAATTCAGATGTTGACGCTATACCGTACCATGAAGTCAGGCTATCCAAAATGTTCTCTCTCTGTCTCGTCTATCCTCAATTTTACATGCTCTCACCTGTAAATAAAACAAATTATCCGTAGTCTTTTCAAACCTTAGTTTATGAAGTCACTTCACTTCATATTTCTTTCCCTAGTGTGCAGGAGGTAGTAGGGCCAACTCTTTTCCTCTTGTGGGAGGTGGGGCCCCAGTGGTCGAATGGGGATTGAACCTACAACCTTTTTGTGTCCAAGACGATATGCGAACGCCTATGCATTACTCTAATCTAGCGTTTCCCAAAGTGGGTGGTACCGCCCCCCAGTGGGCGCTGAAGCCTTCCAGGGGGGTGATAGTGGGTTCAGAAGCATTTGGGGCTTGTTTTTTCGTGATTTTTCGACTGAATAATCATTAAAAATTTGAATTCTGCATTTAAATTCATCTTATGCCCGTCTTACACGATCCATTTTTTCATCAATTTCCTATTTCTTGTATATAATCATTTGAAAATTGACCATGTATAACAGAAATATATATCAATTTTCTATGTCAAAGAGAAAATAGAGAATGTATATGAAGGGGGCGTTGGCAAACTGTTATAATTTAGAGGGGCGTTACAAAGCTTGTGTTGTGCAAAGTGGGCGGTGGGCCGAAAAGGTTTGGGAATCTGTGCTCTAATCTATTCTACAATCTCTCTCTCACCTGCACGTTTTATATATATCCTACCTCTGCACATGTGAATTCTCACCTGAGCGATTCATCTTTCATACACCGTATTTGAACCGGATGTAGCAAATTATCATCGAAATTTACAACTTCCTATCCTTGATGTTAATAATTAGTTACTTTATTTTATTTTAAGTTGTGAAGTAATAAAATAAAAAGAAAGATACCCTTTCATACCTCCAGGTTTACTTCCCAGTGCCTTTCCTGGTACCCAATTGAGGTTGGGTTGACCTGAGACCAGTTACTCTCGGAAAAATATTCCAAGCCCACTGTGGAATTGAACTCGTATCCGCCTATGTGATTCCGGGACTCTCACGAGGATCAAATAATAGTCACTGTTACCTACCACGCATATCGTAAGAGACGATTAAGGAGGTTTGGCTGAAATCGGATGCACGTGTCCTAAACGTGTAGAAGTCTATGCATTTAGGGGCCTACCAAACCAATGTGCAACGTATACAAATTCTTGGCAAAGATCAAACATATCACAAAGAGTGATTACAATTGATCGTAAAGAACGAACGTAAAGAAGGAGAAGAAGACTAGTGGTTGACATAAATTTTTCTGATTTCATCACTTCTCCTGAATTCGTCCCATTTTATGTTCATTATTTTTCGCAGTCGTCATTATACACATTTGTATTTATTTACAGGACACAGTTGTTGGTCTTCAAGCCTTGTCGGAATACAGCATCAAGTCGTACTCCGCCATTTTGGACATGACCTGTCACATAAGGTCAGAGGTTGATGACCGGTTCCGGAAATCAATATCTCTGACGCCGAAGGATGCCATGGTTCTGAAGTCCGTTCCAAAGGTAGATGTATTCTATGTTGAGGAGGATAGTGGTGAATGATGGTTTTGAAAATGACGATGATGGTGTCTGTTGGGATGACTGGGAAATGGCTGTAGGGCCAGGGATAGTGACAATTCAGATGACGGTAGCAACTGTAATTGTGGTTGTGGTGGTGGTTATAATAATGGTGATGATGATGGTTATGTTGATGATGAAGATGATGAGTGACTTCAGTGACAATAACTGAACAGATAGACAGCACCAAGGACAGAAGTTTGTGGAGATTCATGATCATCTACGCCAATCGACATGGCACATGATGACGATGATGAGAGTATAGCATTCTTCTTCGAGCGCTCCATATCGATTCATACAAAAATATTTCAGTAGTATACTGTCACACCTGGCACAAGATAGAAAACTAAATCTCCCCACGCCGTTTCACGGCAAATGTGGTTAAGATAAGATAAGATAAAACTGGTTTTTCGTCATCTTAACAAATATTGGCAGCAAGTATACTGGGTTTTACATCATCTTAACAAATATTGGGAGTCAGTATACTGGTTTTACATCATCTTAACAAATATTGGGAGACAGTATACTGGTTTTACGTCACACCTGGCACAAGATAGAAACTAAATCTCCCCACGCCGTTTCACGGCAAATGTGGTTAAGATAAGATAAGATAAAACTGGTTTTTCGTCATCTTAACAAATATTGGGAGCAAATATACTGGTTTTACATCATCTTAACAAATATTGGGAGCAAGTAAACTGGTTTTACGTCACACCTGGCACAAGATAGAAAACTAAATCTCCCCACGCCGTTTCACGGCAAATGTGGTTAAGATAAGATAAGATAAAACTGGTTTTTCGTCATCTTAACAAATATTGGGAGCAAGTATACTGGGTTTTACATCATCTTAACAAATATTGGGAGACAGTATACTGGTTTTACATCATCTTAACAAATATTGGGAGACAGTATACTGGTTTTACATCATCTTAACAAATATTGGGAGCAAGTATACTGGTTTTACATCATCTTAACAAATATTGGAAGACAGTATACTGGTTTTACATCATCTTAACAAATATTGGGAGACAGTATACTGGTTTTACATCATCTTAACAAATATTGGGAGTCAGTATACTGGGTTTTACATCATCTTAACAAATATTGGGAGTCAGTATACTGGTTTTACATCATCTTAACAAATATTGGGAGACAGTATACTGGTTTTACATCATCTTAACAAATATTGGGAGCCAGTATACTGGTTTTACATCATCTTAACAAATATTGGGAGCATGTATACTGGGTTTGACATCATCTTAACAAATATTGGGAGACAGTATACTGGTTTACATCATCTTAACAAATATTGGGAGACAGTATACTGCTTTTACATCATCTTAACAAATATTGGGAGACAGTATACTGGTTTTACATCATCTTAACAAATATTGGGAGCCAGTATACTGGTTTTACATCATCTTAACAAATATTGGGAGCAAGTATACTGGTTTTACATCATCTTAACAAATATTGGGAGACAGTAAACTGGTTTACATCATCTTAACAAATATTGGGAGACAGTATACTGGTTTTACATCATCTTAACAAATATTGGGAGCAAGTATACTGGTTTTACATCATCTTAACAAATATTGGGAGCAAGTATACTGGTTTTACATCATCTTAACAAATATTGGAAGACAGTATACTGGTTTTACATCATCTTAACAAATATTGGGAGTCAGTATACTGGTTTTACATCATCTTAACAAATATTGGGAGCAAGTATACTGGTTTTACATCATCTTAACAAATATTGAGAGACAGTATACTGGTTTTACATCATCTTAACAAATATTGGGAGACAGTATACTGGTTTTACATCATCTTAACAAATATTGAGAGCCAGTATACTGGTTTTACATCATCTTAACAAATATTGGGAGACAGTATACTGGTTTACATCATCTTAACAAATATTGGGAGACAGTATACTGGTTTTACGTCACACCTGGCACAAGATAGAAACTAAATCTCCCCACGCCGTTTCATGGCAAATGTGGTTAAGATAAGATAAGATAAAACTGGTTTTTCGTCATCTTAACAAATATTGGGAGCAAGTATACTGGGTTTTACATCATCTTAACAAATATTGGTAGCAAGTATACTGGGTTTTACATCAACTTAACAAATATTGGGAGACAGTATACTGGGTTTTACATCATCTTAACAAATATTGGGAGCAAGTATACTGGTTTTACATCATCGTAACAAATATTGGGAGCCAGTATACTGGTTTTACATCATCTTAACAAATATTGGGAGCAAGTATACTGGTTTTACATCATCTTAACAAATATTGGAAGACAGTATACTGGTTTTACATCATCTTAACAAATATTGGGAGCAAGTATACTGGTTTTACATCATCTTAACAAATATTGGGAGTCAGTATACTGGTTTTACATCATCTTAACAAATATTGGGAGACAGTATACTGGTTTTACGTCACACCTGGCACAAGATAGAAACTAAATCTCCCCACGCCGTTTCACGGCAAATGTGGTTAAGATAAGATAAGATAAAACTGGTTTTTCGTCATCTTAACAAATATTGGGAGCAAATATACTGGTTTTACATCATCTTAACAAATATTGGGAGCAAGTAAACTGGTTTTACGTCACACCTGGCACAAGATAGAAAACTAAATCTCCCCACGCCGTTTCACGGCAAATGTGGTTAAGATAAGATAAGATAAAACTGGTTTTTCGTCATCTTAACAAATATTGGGAGCAAGTATACTGGGTTTTACATCATCTTAACAAATATTGGGAGACAGTATACTGGTTTTACATCATCTTAACAAATATTGGGAGACAGTATACTGGTTTTACATCATCTTAACAAATATTGGGAGCAAGTATACTGGTTTTACATCATCTTAACAAATATTGGAAGACAGTATACTGGTTTTACATCATCTTAACAAATATTGGGAGACAGTATACTGGTTTTACATCATCTTAACAAATATTGGGAGTCAGTATACTGGGTTTTACATCATCTTAACAAATATTGGGAGTCAGTATACTGGTTTTACATCATCTTAACAAATATTGGGAGACAGTATACTGGTTTTACATCATCTTAACAAATATTGGGAGCCAGTATACTGGTTTTACATCATCTTAACAAATATTGGGAGCATGTATACTGGGTTTGACATCATCTTAACAAATATTGGGAGACAGTATACTGGTTTTACATCATCTTAACAAATATTGGGAGACAGTATACTGCTTTTACATCATCTTAACAAATATTGGGAGACAGTATACTGGTTTTACATCATCTTAACAAATATTGGGAGCCAGTATACTGGTTTTACATCATCTTAACAAATATTGGGAGCAAGTATACTGGTTTTACATCATCTTAACAAATATTGGGAGACAGTAAACTGGTTTTACATCATCTTAACAAATATTGGGAGACAGTATACTGGTTTTACATCATCTTAACAAATATTGGGAGCAAGTATACTGGTTTTACATCATCTTAACAAATATTGGGAGCAAGTATACTGGTTTTACATCATCTTAACAAATATTGAGAGACAGTATACTGGTTTTACATCATCTTAACAAATATTGGGAGACAGTATACTGGTTTTACATCATCTTAACAAATATTGAGAGCCAGTATACTGGTTTTACATCATCTTAACAAATATTGGGAGACAGTATACTGGTTTACATCATCTTAACAAATATTGGGAGACAGTATACTGGTTTTACGTCACACCTGGCACAAGATAGAAACTAAATCTCCCCACGCCGTTTCATGGCAAATGTGGTTAAGATAAGATAAGATAAAACTGGTTTTTCGTCATCTTAACAAATATTGGGAGCAAGTATACTGGGTTTTACATCATCTTAACAAATATTGGTAGCAAGTATACTGGGTTTTACATCAACTTAACAAATATTGGGAGACAGTATACTGGTTTTACATCATCTTAACAAATATTGGGAGCAAGTATACTGGTTTTACATCATCGTAACAAATATTGGGAGCCAGTATACTGGTTTTACATCATCTTAACAAATATTGGGAGCAAGTATACTGGTTTTACATCATCTTAACAAATATTGGAAGACAGTATACTGGTTTTACATCATCTTAACAAATATTGGGAGCAAGTATACTGGTTTTACATCATCTTAACAAATATTGGAAGACAGTATACTGGTTTTACATCATCTTAACAAATATTGGGAGCAAGTATACTGGTTTTACATCATCTTAACAAATATTGGGAGACAGTATACTGGTTTTACATCATCTTAACAAATATTGGGAGACAGTATACTGGTTTTACATCATCTTAACAAATATTGGGAGACAGTATACTGGTTTTACATCATCTTAACAAATATTGGGAGCCAGTATACTGGTTTTACATCATCTTAACAAATATTGGGAGCAAGTATACTGGGTTTTACATCATCTTAACAAATATTGGGAGACAGTATACTGGTTTTACATCATCTTAACAAATATTGGGAGACAGTATACTGGTTTTACATCATCTTAACAAATATTGGGAGACAGTATACTGGTTTTACATCATCTTAACAAATATTGGGAGCAAGTATACTGGTTTTACATCATCTTAACAAATATTGGGAGACAGTATACTGGTTTTACATCATCTTAACAAATATTGGGAGCAAGTAAACTGGTTTTACATCATCTTAACAAATATTGGGAGACAGTATACTGGTTTTACATCATCTTAACAAATATTGGGAGCAAGTATACTGGTTTTACATCATCTTAACAAATATTGGGAGCAAGTATACTGGTTTTACATCATCTTAACAAATATTGGAAGACAGTATACTGGTTTTACATCATCTTAACAAATATTGGGAGTCAGTATACTGGTTTTACATCATCTTAACAAATATTGGGAGCAAGTATACTGGTTTTACATCATCTTAACAAATATTGAGAGACAGTATACTGGTTTTACATCATCTTAACAAATATTGGGAGACAGTATACTGGTTTTACATCATCTTAACAAATATTGGGAGCCAGTATACTGGTTTTACATCATCTTAACAAATATTGGGAGACAGTATACTGGTTTTACATCATCTTAACAAATATTGGGAGACAGTATACTGGTTTTACGTCACACCTGGCACAAGATAGAAACTAAATCTCCCCACGCCGTTTCATGGCAAATGTGGTTAAGATAAGATAAGATAAAACTGGTTTTTCGTCATCTTAACAAATATTGGGAGCAAGTATACTGGGTTTTACATCATCTTAACAAATATTGGTAGCAAGTATACTGGGTTTTACATCAACTTAACAAATATTAGGAGACAGTATACTGGGTTTTACATCATCTTAACAAATATTGGGAGCAAGTATACTGGTTTTACATCATCTTAACAAATATTGGGAGCCAGTATACTGGTTTTACATCATCTTAACAAATATTGGGAGCAAGTATACTGGTTTTACATCATCTTAACAAATATTGGAAGACAGTATACTGGTTTTACATCATCTTAACAAATATTGGGAGCAAGTATACTGGTTTTACATCATCTTAACAAATATTGGAAGACAGTATACTGGTTTTACATCATCTTAACAAATATTGGGAGCAAGTATACTGGTTTTACATCATCTTAACAAATATTGGGAGACAGTATACTGGTTTTACATCATCTTAACAAATATTGGGAGCAAGTAAACTGGTTTTACATCATCTTAACAAATATTGGGAGACAGTATACTGGTTTTACATCATCTTAACAAATATTGGGAGCCAGTATACTGGTTTTACATCATCTTAACAAATATTGGGAGCAAGTATACTGGTTTTACATCATCTTAACAAATATTGGGAGCAAGTATACTGGTTTTACATCATCTTAACAAATATTGAGAGACAGTATACTGGTTTTACATCATCTTAACAAATATTGGGAGACAGTATACTGGTTTTACATCATCTTAACAAATATTGGGAGCCAGTATACTGGTTTTACATCATCTTAACAAATATTGGGAGACAGTATACTGGTTTTACATCATCTTAACAAATATTGGGAGTCAGTATACTGGTTTTTTCATCATCTTAACAAATATTGGGAGCCAGTATACTGGTTTTACATCATCTTAACAAATATTGGGAGACAGTATACTGGTTTTACATCATCTTAACAAATATTGGGAGCAAGTATACTGGTTTTACATCATCTTAACAAATATTGGGAGCAAGTATACTGGTTTTACATCATCTTAACAAATATTGAGAGACAGTATACTGGTTTTACATCATCTTAACAAATATTGGGAGACAGTATACTGGTTTTACATCATCTTAACAAATATTGGGAGCCAGTATACTGGTTTTACATCATCTTAACAAATATTGGGAGACAGTATACTGGTTTTACATCATCTTAACAAATATTGGGAGACAGTATACTGGTTTTACATCATCTTAACAAATATTGGGAGCAAGTATACTGGTTTTACATCATCTTAACAAATATTGGGAGCAAGTATACTGGTTTTACATCATCTTAACAAATATTGAGAGACAGTATACTGGTTTTACATCATCTTAACAAATATTGGGAGACAGTATACTGGTTTTACATCATCTTAACAAATATTGGGAGTCAGTATACTGGTTTTTTCATCATCTTAACAAATATTGGGAGCCAGTATACTGGTTTTACATCATCTTAACAAATATTGGGAGACAGTATACTGGTTTTACATCATCTTAACAAATATTGGGAGCAAGTATACTGGTTTTACATCATCTTAACAAATATTGGGAGCAAGTATACTGGTTTTACATCATCTTAACAAATATTGAGAGACAGTATACTGGTTTTACATCATCTTAACAAATATTGGGAGACAGTATACTGGTTTTACATCATCTTAACAAATATTGGGAGCCAGTATACTGGTTTTACATCATCTTAACAAATATTGGGAGACAGTATACTGGTTTTACATCATCTTAACAAATATTGGGAGACAGTATACTGGTTTTACATCATCTTAACAAATATTGGGAGCAAGTATACTGGTTTTACATCATCTTAACAAATATTGGGAGCAAGTATACTGGTTTTACATCATCTTAACAAATATTGAGAGACAGTATACTGGTTTTACATCATCTTAACAAATATTGGGAGACAGTATACTGGTTTTACATCATCTTAACAAATATTGGGAGCCAGTATACTGGTTTACATCATCTTAACAAATATTGGGAGACAGTATACTGGTTTTACATCATCTTAACAAATATTGGGAGTCAGTATACTGGTTTTTTCATCATCTTAACAAATATTGGGAGCCAGTATACTGGTTTTACATCATCTTAACAAATATTGGGAGACAGTATACTGGTTTTACATCATCTTAACAAATATTGGGAGCCAGTATACTGGTTTTACATCATCTTAACAAATATTGGGAGACAGTATACTGGTTTTACATCATCTTAACAAATATTGGGAGTCAGTATACTGGTTTTTTCATCATCTTAACAAATATTGGGAGCCAGTATACTGGTTTTACATCATCTTAACAAATATTGGGAGACAGTATACTAGTTTTACATCATCTTAACAAATATTGGGAGCCAGTATACTGGTTTTACATCATCTTAACAAATATTGGGAGACAGTATACTGGTTTTACATCATCTTAACAAATATTGGGAGCCAGTATACTGGTTTTACATCATCTTAACAAATATTGGGAGCCAGTATACTGGTTTTACATCATCTTAACAAATATTGGGAGACAGTATACTGGTTTTACATCATCTTAACAAATATTGGGAGACAGTATACTGGTTTTACATCATCTTAACAAATATTGGGAGCTAGTATACTGGTTTTACATCATCTTAACAAATATTGGGAGACAGTATACTGGTTTTACATCATCTTAACAAATATTGGGAGACAGTATACTGGTTTTACATCATCTTAACAAATATTGGGAGACAGTATACTGGTTTTACATCATCTTAACAAATATTGGGAGACAGTATACTGGTTTTACATCATCTTAACAAATATTGGGAGACAGTATACTGGTTTTACATCATCTTAACAAATATTGGGAGACAGTATACTGGTTTTACATCATCTTAACAAATATTGGGAGCCAGTATACTGGTTTTATATCATCTTAACAAATATTGGGAGCAAGTATACTGGTTTTTTCATCATCTTAACAAATATTGGGAGACAGTATACTGGTTTTACATCATCTTAACAAATATTGGGAGCTAGTATACTGGTTTTTTCATCATCTTAACAAATATTGGGAGACAGTATACTGGTACAGAAGGGCTAAGGGGCTAATTTCATTCGGAATGCTTTCTGTTTTACACACGGTGGTTGTGTTTGTGAAATTCTTATTCAGACAATGGCGGGTGGCTATTCGCCGGTGATCTATTGGATGCCTTATTCAGTAGTGCCTATGCAGACGAAGATCATTCTAAAGGGCATGATACCGGGCAGACGAAAGAAAAGAAGACCAAGGAGAAAATGGGTTCAGGATGAGTTAAATAAATGATGAGTTAAATATAATTGTTCATTGTTCATTTTAGGATCATCTTCATCGGACATCGGACATGTCCATAATTGTTCCGATCTCCTCCTAAGAATGTATCTCAGTGTGTTTAGGCTAACAACTCCCGTTCTGTGTTGAATGATGTATCTACTGGGTTTTCTGTCGTGGTTTTCCCGTCTTGCCGCACCTATCGGTATGCACAACTTGTGCAACCGAGATAGAGAATACCCTTTATCTTCGTCGTTGAAATCATCAGAGCGTATGTTATCTCTGAGAGCGTTGATGATGTCGCTTCTGTCCATATAAAATATGTATGTGGCAGAGTTAAATACAAATGTGACAGAAGCCAGACACCTCATACAGGACAGGACATCGCGGTGGTCATGGTTGTCTTGAAGACTTCTGTCAGTTCAGTAAAAGTTAATTGCATATCCTTTACAGGACTTTGCGAATCAACCCTAACTTTTAACGATGTTTGTGATTTTTCTAGACATTATTACGTTCAGTAATTCGCCATTGCTTTCTGAACGGGTGATGCCATCGTCCTTTTGTTAAAATCCACGCAAACAATTTGCAACCAAACTGTCCACAGCGTGATTCGAACTCAGAATGTCGTGGTTAATAGACCGAGTCACTAACCCCTAAGCCACAGACGCCACCCAGTTCAGTAAACAACAATTAAATCCTTCTCACATTCTACCCAACAAACTTGTTCTACTTCTGCTCTCTAATCCTTGTATCACCACACAGTGTCAGGATAAGTAGAGATTTCTACAATAGAATTATGTCTGCGCTTCATAAGCAGTGTGTTATCTCTTAGAATTATGTCTGCGCTTCATAAGCAGTGTGTTATCTCTGTGTACACCTTTTGCGTGGACAGCCTTTTGCTTTGTATCCACTGTTTTGTATCCACTGTTTTGTATCCACTGTTTTGTATCCACTGTTTTGTATCCACTGTTTTGTATCCACTGTATCTGTGCAACATTGCTCTTTGAAGTGCATTGTCTGTTGGTAATCTGCTTATGGGTGGCGTCTGTGGCTTATAGGTTAGTGACTCAGTCTATTAACCCCGACGTTCTGAGTTCGAATCACGCTGCGGACAGTTTGGTTGCAAATTGTTTGCGTGGATTTTAACAAAGGACGATGGCACCACCGTTCAGAAAGCAATGGCAAACTACTGAACGTAATAATGCCTAGAAAATCGCAAACAGCGTTAAAAGCTGGGGTTGATTCGCAAAGTCCTGTAAAGGATATGCAATTAACTTTTTTAAATCTGCTTATGTGGCCGAACCATTTAACTTGTTGTCTTCTTTCTTTCTTTTCTCCATTCCTGTTTTGCCTCACAGCGTCAGGATAAGAAGAGATTTCTAGAACGGGCCTTTGTGTGCGCTACATAAATAGTGTTTTTTAGTCGCCTCTGTTATCTCTGAGGTCCATCTTTTGAGTGGCTGGCCTTTTGCTTTGTATCCATTGTATCGGAGCAACATAACTCTCTGAGGTGCACTATCTGTTGGTAATATGCTTATGTGGCGAATCATTTAATTTGTTGTTTCTTGATGAAGTTCAGTACTGATGTCGTAACCATATTTGTCATGATGTTTTCATTTCTAAACCGGTTTCTTTTTGTTACTCCCAGCATTTTACGTGGACACTTCATCTCTGTCATGACTGGTTCTCTTCTCTCATTTGATGTCAATGTCTAGGTTTGTCACTGATATCATAATGTCGGGAGAAAGATTAACAACACTTGAACAAAATGATTACATTTGTATGTATTTGTTTGTTATATATAGGATTAAATTCTCTTTACTTGAAACTGGTACTAGACAGCATGGGCGCCCATAATTACGCTTCATTGATTCATGCCGCATAGACAAAGAACATTGGGGGCGACTGGCCAAAGACAGGCAATCATGGCGGGAGGCAGTGAGGGGTGGCTCAAAAAGAAAAGAAGAAAAACACCATCAAATATGGAGACAAAAGAGAGCACAGAGTGCAGAGAGAACATCCTATGTATCAGCTCCAGTTTCACCTGCAGCAACTGTGGCAAGAATTGTCACTCTAGAATAGGCCATTACGGCCACAAGAAATGTGATTCAGCACAGAATATACGACATGATGCGAAACCTATTGTATCCTGAGACAAAGAGGCCAATTATGATAAAATCAGAGGCACGATCTTTCTACCTAAAGACGAGCCTTTTATTGGTTATATCAGAGCGTGTATGCCAACAAACGTGAAAAATAAAATTAATTCATTTCGGAGAATCAAAGAATTAAGATTACAATTGTCATTTTGTTTCGTATAGGATGTCTTAATATTGATTTTTTCATTAGGTACCTACTGGTGGAAAACTTCACTTCGAGGCTGAGGGTACAGGTGTGGGCATGCTACAGGTCGAGGTGAGGTTTAATGTACCTGAAGATACTAACGAGTGTCGTTTTGATGTCAAGGTCACAAATCACCGACACAATTCACTTCTGCAGAGTTTTTTCTGGGACGGTAAAAGGTAGGATGTTGTTGTTTCTCCATCTTTTTACTTTGCAGCCGATAGTTTTCGTGTTTTCTCAGTGAGTATGCTCAGGAAGATTGAAACAGGTTGGGCTCGGAGACAATCACAATGGTCGGGGTTGCTGAGGAGGCCTAGGCTGACCAAAAAAAATCGGTCTTTTTGTAGCAGCGCATGCTGGTGCAAGGGGAAATCTTCTTCAGCGATCTCTGGTCATGCGCTTAATTTACTGTGGACCACAAACTGGGCAGTCAGCTTCAGGTCTGTCAGGTTTCCCAAAGCTTAGTTTTCAGGTCGACTGGGTGTGGCCACATGTTGCTTCTCAGCTCACACAGGAGAGTACAGTCTTGCAGGATATGCTCTGATGTCTGTTCCGCCTGCTGACACTGGCAGAGAGCTGTTTGACCCATTCCTAGTCTATATAAGTGTTTGTTGAGTCTGCAGTGTCCTTTGCGTAGTAAGGGGAAATGAACGCGCCGATAAGCTTGCATGTATGGCTGCTGCAAAAAGCGGGCCAGCAGTGGACCAGGCTGATATAGATTCCGAGATTCCCTGCCCTAAGGGAGAGATGATGTGTACATGATTCAAGTAATAGTGAGGGATCTACAACCCTAGCCAGACTGCAAGAATACCAAATCAAATGTAGTGTAGCTAGACAAGAGCACTATACTGGTAGTCAAAGAAGAATAGTAAACCAACAAAGAACCGGTGCCATTAGTTGCCATACTCTGAGAGACATACAGATGAAGAGATCTGAACACTTATTGACTAATTGGTTCCATATGCAGTGATGATGATCGGACAACTAAACTAAAACAAAACTTTGCAGCCATCATTCCAACATAATTTTGTTTAAACAGGAAACAACGTCACGTGCTACGTATTGGTTCAAGTAAAAGATGACGTCGGGAGGTTGTGATTGGCTAGAAATATATTAATTATTCTTGGATTCTCCGAAAGGAGTTAATTCTTATTTTTCATGTTTGTTGGCCTACACACTCTGATATAACCAATAAAAGGTTCGCCATAGATTGAAAGGGCCGTGCCTCGGCTTAAAGAGGCTTTAATCCCCTACTAAACAAACAAAACAAGTGCAATAACATCGGTTAGTGAACTGACGTCACAGCACTCCGGGCAGACCCATAGGTGCTCAGTCTCCCTCAACAGATATCGAAGGGTATGCATACTGATGGTTCTTGTGGCTCGCTGGTTAAACACACTCCTCTCTCTGTCCCTCAAGCATGCATTTCTACTTGTACAACAAGTAATTCTAAACTCCATAAATCGCTGGATTGCTTCAAAGTCAATGTTAGTGTCCTCATTCAATAGTAGGTCGTCAAGAGAGCGAAGAACACCCCTTATCCGTCCTAAACTACCCAACAATCTATGCTTTTGATGCAAACTCTCATTGTGTATCTTCATTTTTCAGATCTAGGTGTGAGCCTTGTTCCATTGACTGCGAGCATGATGACTATGATGAAGAGGATGAAGATGACGGGGATGTCGAGAACTTTACTTTCCCAAGCATCAACCCAAGGATCCAAACACTTTTGAGGGAGATTCACGGAGGGCGAGACATGGGCAATGTTAGTCATGGGGATGGTTTGGATGATAATGAGTCCAGGTATGATTGTATTGTAGACTGGTATAGATTATAGACTGGGTATAGATTGTATTATAGATGGTATATAATGTATTATAGACTGGGTATAGATTGTATTATAGACGGTATATAATGGATTATAGACTGGGTATAGATTGTATTATAGACTGGGTATAGAATGTAATATAGACTGGGTATAGATTATATTATAGACTGGGTATAGATTGTATTATAGACTGGGTATAGATTGTATTATAGACTGGGTATAGATTGTATTATAGACTGGGTATAGATTGTATTATAGACTGGGTATAGATTGTATTATAGACTGGGTATAGATTGTATTGTAGACTGGGTATAGATTGTATTATAGACTGGTACATTGTATTAGACTGGTATAGATTGTATTGTAGACTGGGTATAGATTGTATTATAGACTGACAGATTGTATTGTAGACTGGTATAGATTGTATATAGACTGGTATAGATTGTATTATAGACTGGGTATAGATTGTATTATAGACTGGGTATAGATTGTATTATAGACTGGGTATAGATTGTATTATAGACTGGGTATAGATTGTATTATAGACTGGGTATAGATTTTATTATAGACTGGGTATAGATTGTATTATAGACTGGGTATAGATTGTATTTTAGACTGGGTATAGATTGTATTATAGACTGGGTATAGATTGTATTGTAGACTGGGTATAGATTGTATTATAGACTGGGTATAGATTGTATTATAGACTGGGTATAGATTGTATTGTAGACTGGGTATAGATTGTATTATAGACTGGGTACAGATTGTATTGTAGACTGGGTATAGATTGTATTATAGACTGGTATGATTGTATTATAGACTGGGTATAGATTGTATTATAGACTGGGTATAGATTGTATTATAGACTGGGTATAGATTGTATTATAGACTGGGTATAGATTGTATTATAGACTGGGTATAGATTATATTATAGACTGGGTATAGATTGTATTATAGACTGGGTATAGATTATATTATAGACTGGGTATAGATTGTATTGTAGACTGGGTATAGATTGTATTATAGACTGGGTATAGATTGTATTATAGACTGGGTATAGATTGTATTATAGACTGGGTATAGATTGTATTATAGACTGGGTATAGATGTATTATAGACTGGGTATAGATTGTATTATAGACTGGGTATAGATTGTATTATAGACTGGGTATAGATTGTATTATAGACTGGGTATAGATGTTATAGACTGTATAGACTTATGTAGACTGTATAGATTGTATTGTAGACCTTTCACAATAAATGTTTCAAAAGAATCCTCCAGTATTTTGACAGTAAAAGATCACAAATAAAGATCTTTAAAAGAAAACTAAATGTCCATTATTGACACCTGTAAACAGAAGAAGAAGGTGGAGATGGCTTGGACATGTGTGCTGAATGAAACCAGACAGGACCAAGCCATATGGAGCAGTGAAGTCAAACCTTTGTCTTTAGACCCCTTAGACTGGCAAAGACAAGCTCTTCAATTGACAGCGGACTGGTGGGGGAGGTGGCAGACAGGGCAGATAAAATTAAATCTGGCCAAGGACAGTTAAAAAGAAAGTGATTTAGTGTTGATGAAAGAATATACCATTGGGTGAAAGGCAGCAGACTGGCAGCAATGGGGATCACTTGTGAATGTCTTGCGTGTCAATTATGACATGAAGAGGATATAGAATGGAAACTTATGTAGCTTAAGTGGTAGTGAGCTCGATCACAACTCAATCGTATATGGTTCAAACGCCAAAGCAGACAATTTGTATGCAAATTTGTTTCCGTGGATTTTTACAAACAGTAAAAATAGACCTCATCGTTCAGAAAGCAGTGGCAAGCTACTGAACCTTTAAGTAGTGCCTAGAAAATCGATGACTTAGATATAAATAGAAGGTAGAAGACCGTCAGCAGTGGGGATCACTTGAGAATAGGCCACTGCCTTTCTGTCTGTATGTAGATTTAACATAGTTTCTGTAACCAAAAACCAAATTGATTACCTCCCTTCCCATCATGGCGGATACAGGGCAGATATCAACAATGTCTTGTTCGGCTCCAGAATTGGGCGACCTAAACGCTCTGTCAAAGCTTACAGTGCATCAGTCATATGCTTGGAGATATGCGTCAGGTTAGTGTTTCTCTTGTATCATCTTCTGTTTAAATTCTCTGACACTAGGTTTGCCATATTTTGATCTTCTGAAATGAGGACACTACTGAAGTCTTCTAACATTAAATGCCATTTAAATTGTGTTCCATGGAATCCATGTATATGTTCTGATTACCTGCTCTATTTTAGACTGTCTTTCTTTAGCATCAAAATTTCCTGCATGTGAAATGTTGGAAATAAAATTTACAAGTAAACTGATACAACATAAACACCCAGAGTCATTACCAGAAATCAAGACATATCAAGGGAAAATACAAAGAGTTATGCTGTTATGGAGGCAACAAACCCACAGCAAGCATCCACAAGATCCCATCAGCAGACTAAACAGAAAACAACACACAACAATCTTTCGCCTATGAACAGGTCACTGCAGGCTCAACCATCACATGTACAGAATAAAACCTGCTCAGACAGCATAGTGTGCATGCCAGACAGAAACACAGACTCCAGAGCACATCCTGCAGTCATGTCCATCATACATACACAAACGAAACATGGTCTCATGAACGAAGCTTACAGAGCAAGCTATGGGGAACTCTTGAGGAACTCCAACTGACATGCAGCTTCATAGAGGAAACCCATCTCATGGTTTAGACGTGCATACAAAACTGAATGCAAAGAAGAGAAAGAGAACAAATTTACAAGTGAAATTGACTTGACAGAATCCATACTGAGACGATTTGGTCCATTTGCCCATTTGGGATGGATTAATTAAAGAAAATAATCTTTCTACCGAAGCATTGTGTCAGTACTGAGTACATTTCCCTACTCCTACAGTTTTCAATATAGCCACATCACTTTATTTACGATGGCACTTGATTTTTATAGGTGGATGCAAATTTCTCCAGATTGCAGTTCTGAAGCATATATCTGCACACCATTGGCAGTTAAAAATATGTGAATCTAGTCTTGGCAAATTGTCAACAAATCTACAAATTTCTAAAATTGTTTGCGGACGCTCAGATTTACACGTGAAATGAGGACATGTCCACAAACATACAAACAAACATTTGGACATATGACAACCCTATCTGACACCAACTTTAAGATGTTTAAAACTTAACTTTAAAAGAGCTTGTGACTGCAACAAATTCGTTTAAACATTTTTGAAACATGTTGTGCGCATATTTTGTTATTACCGCAACCACATTAATTACATGCAAAGACATGCAGGGCTCATGGGCATTCACTGCTCAAGTCAGAGGGGATTTTATGAAGGACAACAGTAGTGGTTTTGCCGTGACTACAAGCAGTCTCACTATGGAAATCATGGCAGTAACTAAACGACAAAAGCAATGGGAAACTTTATTGCATCAAATAATATATAGAAGTCAAAGGAGATCAAAACAAATACAAAGCTGAGAATCTTTCAATCAAATGTGAAGTCAGTGCTGTTCTATGGCTTGGAAACATGGAGGACAACAAATGTGAAGTCAGTGCTGTTCTATGGCTTGGAAACATGGAGGACAACAAATGTGAAGTCAGTGCTGTTCTATGGCTTGGAAACATGGAGGACAACAAATGTGAAGTCAGTGCTGTTCTATGGCTTGGAAACATGGAGGACAACAAATGTGAAGTCAGTGTTGTTGTATGGCTTGGAAACATGGAGGACAACAAAAGAAACCACCAGAAAACTACAGACCTTCATAAATGGATGTTTACGTAGAATAGAGGGACTGAGATGGTATGATAAGATTGCAAATGATGTACTCAGAGAAAGAACTAAGCAGATACCAGTGGAGAAAGAGCTAAGGAAGAGACGCTGGAGATGGATAGGACATACATTGAGAAGACCGACCGGAAGCATTGCAAGACAGGCACTATTTTGGAATCCACAGGAAAAGAGAAGTAGGGAAGGCCTAGAAATACCTGGAGAAGAGAGCTGGAGACTGGTATTAAAAGGATAAGTAAAACATGGAAATAATTTGAAGGGATGGCAAGAGAGAGAGGAAGAGCTGCTAGAAGTTTGTTGAAGACCTGTGCTCCATTGGGAGTTGAAAGGTGAAGAATAACTAAAGCAATGGTATGGTTAGAGTCACATACTTTTATCCATGCATGTTTTCTCAGTGACTCAATGAATATGCTCAGGAAGAGACTCAAACAATAAAGAGACTCAAACAATAAAGAGCTTCACATATAAATAGATTCAAACATAGGTTCATTCCATTCCTCATTTCTGTTGCAGGCACACTGGGGAATCAAGTACCGGGATGTCAGTGGTTGATGCTGGTCTGTTTACAGGATATGAGCCAGTTGTTGAGGACCTAGACATTGTGAGTCTGTCTTACCGGTGTTCCGTCATGTTGCTCAGTAGAGTTGTTGACTGGTATTTCAATTAGTTTAGTTTATGTCATTGCTGTTGTTGTTGCTGTGGTTGTTTTTGTTGTAGTTACTGCTGTCTATTGGTGTCATTTGTTTTGTGCCAGGGCATGCAGGTGTAACTTAGTAATTGGAGGTACCATCTTTGCACATAAGGAAATTCATAAACTTACTTGGCACTCACCAGATGGAGTGACCAGGAATCAGATTGACCATATGTGCATAAATACACAATTTAGAACATCATTGCTGGATGCCCGTGCTTACAGAGGGGCAGATGTAGGAAGTAATCATAATTTATGCATAGGTAAATTGAAACTGAAATTGAAAATTCACCATACTAAAAAGAACAACTGCGAATAGACAGTCAAAGACTACAAAATAATGAGGTAAAAGAGGAATATCAGCTCGAACTTAAGAATAGGTTCGAGTTACTCAATGGTGAAAATGAACAGAACATTGAAGACAAATGGACTAAGATAAAGGACACACTATTGGGGCAGCAAATAGTAGCGCAGGATTAAAGACGAAAGACAGAAAACCCTGGATAAGCGATGACACCTGGAAATGTATTCAAGAAAGAAGAAAGATGAAACTAGCAATATTTAATACTAAGGATGCAACAGATGAAATCCAAGCTAAAGAGGAATATAGACTAAAAGACAAGGAAGTGAAAAGAGCAGCTAGAAGAGATAAAAGAGCATATGTCAATCGACTGGCCGAAGAAGGGAAAAGGCAGCTAAGACTGGAAACAGTAAAATGCTATACAACACACTAAAACAACTTACTGGAACATTTGTTTCAAAGGGTGGCCCAATCAAGAGCAAAGATGGTAAAGTTCTAACATCAGATACCGAGCAGAAGAAAAGATGGGCAGAACATTTTGAAGAAATATTTTTTTTTTTTTTCTTTCGTCCGCTTTCAACTCAAGCGAGTTTCATCTCTGAAACTGATTTTTGCGTGAAAATCCGTTTTTCAAATTTCTTACAATGGCAGCAGCGTGCACATTGTAAATTACTTACACTGGCAGCCGTGTGCTCAATGTACTCGTAATTAGTATTCCTCGCCATACAGGCAGATTTTCTCCGACTTCAGAGGTACTCAAGTTATCGTCCTGAGTAAGACCAGGGGACTCGAACAAATGCCGGACAGTAGGTTCAAACCCGAGCTATGAGGCGTCTCACAGCTAGCAGGCAGAGCTACTATCAACTACTCTAGGCAGTCCCCCGAAGAAATATTAAATAGACCTGATCCACCAGTACTACTCAAGTTTGACGAAGAGGCAAGAAACAGCTCCTACCAATTAACGAAGAAATGATAAGTGTAGCTGAGGTCAAGGAGGCAATCAATTCCTTGATAAACAATAAGGCAGCGGGTGATGACAACATTACTGCAGAAATGCTCAAAGCGGCTGATGATACAACTATTAGCCAGGTGCAAGAACTATTTAATAAAGTATGGGAAGAAGAAACTGTCCCAGATCAATGGAAGAAGGAATAATTGTTAAGATCCCCAAAAAGGTGATCTCAAAGATTGCAACAACTGGAGAGGGATCACCTATTATCAGTAATGACCAAGACTTTCTGCAAAATCATTCTTAATAGAATCAAAGGAACAGTGGACACAACCCCTGAGAGAAGAACAAGCTGGTTTTAGACCTGGGAGAAGCTGCTTAGACCAAATAATTACCCTACGACTAATTTTGGAGGAACATATTGAGAAGCAACAACCACTCATACTAAATTTCATCGATTTTAAAAAGCCTTTGATAGTCTACACAGAATCTCTTCGTGGAATATTCTGAGATGCTATGGAATACCAGACAAAATAATAAACATTATAAAGAACCTCTATGATGGTTCACAGTGTGAAATTCGCACTGATGGTGGACACAGCGACTGGTTTATGGTTGAAACCGGAGTAAAGCAAGGCTGTATTCTATCTCCGCTATTGTTTGGAGTGGCCATTGACTGGGTGATGCGAAAATGTTGCAGGGCGAAACTGGCATTGATTGGGTAGAAAATAGTCAACTAGAAGATTTGGATTTTGCAGATGATATTGCCTTGTTAAGTAGAAACAACCAAGATATGCAAAGAAAAACAGACAACTTGTCATCTATAGCATCAAAAGTTGGACTGCAGATAAGCTATGAAAAACAAATATAATGAAGACACTAATGGCAAGTAATGCAGATATCACACTGGAATCTAAAATTATAAAAATAACAGAGCAGTTCACCTATTTGGGTAGCAATTTTGATTGCACAGGAAATGTTAAAAAGAAATTATGATACGAATTGGCAAAGCAACATCAGCTTTTAAAAGTCTAAATAAAATATGGAACTGCAAGTTATATAGTATTAAAACTAAATTACGAATTTTCAATTCAAATGTTGTATCAATCCTAACATATGCCAGCGAGAGTTGGAAAATGACTAAAGATATAGAAAGCAAGTTGAATGCATTTGAAAATAGATGTCTGAAAAATAATGAATATAAAATGGAACGAATTCAGGAGAAGTGATGAAATCAGAGACATGTCTGGTCAACCACTAGTGACAACTGTTATAAGAAAGAGAAGATGGAGATATGTTGGGCACACCTTGAGGAGAAATGATCAAAGAATATCAAAGCAGGCATTGAAGTGGGATGCAAAGGGTTCAAGAAAGAGAGGTCGACCTAAAGAGACCCTGAAGCGAACTTTGCTGAGAGAGGCAGGAAATATCGGTCTCAGTTCCATGGAGGAGATTGAGCGAGTTGCCCAGGATAGAGCGGTATGGAGAAATTACTTGCAGGCCCTATGTAACGTATAGCGATCGAGAGGAATTATTATTATTATATGCAGGTGTAAGGGAAATGACGAGCTGATATGCCCGTAAAAAGCGGGTGAGCAATGAACCAGACTGATGTTCTAAATTCCCTAAGGGAGAGAGAATGTGTAAATGGTTCAAGTAATAGTGGTGAATCTACAACACTAACCAGAATGTGAGAATTCCAAGTCAAATGTGGTGTAGCTAGACAAGAACACTATACTGGAAGCCAAAGAAGAATAGTCAACCAACAAAGAATTTATGTCCCTAGTCGCAACACTCTGAGAAATATACTGAAGAGGAGATTGGAGTGCTTATGGTTAAATGTGCAGGGATGATGATCTGATGACTAATATTAAACTAGAGACGGTGTTTTTAGTTGGCACATGCTGAGAGACATACTGAAGAAGAGATCAGAACACTTATGAACTAATTGGTTCAATGTGCGGTGATGATGATCCAACGACTATACTAAAACTAATCCAAGAAAAAACTGAAAAAAATGTGATGTTAAAATATTTTTTACAGTTCTCTAGTTGTTTCCTTTTCAAATAAACTTACCTGTCGCTGTTTTTTTTCTTTGTGTCCAAGTTGAAACTTCGAGGAAAGATTGACCATTACGAGAAGTCCCAGAGATCTGTTGTCTTGTACCTTGACCAGGTGAGTACATCACTGAATGTCATTATCTTGTACTGTATATTATATTGTTGGATGAGGACACTAAAATTGATGTTGAATCAACCCAGCAATTTAAGGAGCTTGAAATTACACATTGTACAAGTAGAGCTGTACAAGTAAATTTAACAAGGCAGTGAAAAAACATATATATATATATCAGAGAAGAGAACAAATAGATCTATTCAGAAAGAACATAAAATCATATAAAACTGGCTGATGCTACAAATAAGAAAGAGAAAATTGAAGTATTTTGGACATAAAAAAGACATGAAGGGCTGAAGAAGCCCATCATGTAAGGTAGCATCCCATCAAATAGGAGAAGAGGAAGACCAAGGAGAAGATGGATTCAGGATATAACTGATGATTTAAGTATGATGGCTGCAGGGGCAGGACATCTGGCCTATTGGAGAAAGTCCAATGGACTGTTAGTGTCAAAGCTATGCTCAAGACAAGCTTTTGTATGATGACTTTACACTAAAATAAAGCTGCTTTAAATATTCCAGATCTCCAATAAGGATGAAACATGTCTCAAGTTTCGGGCAAAACAGGTTCACTCAGCTGAGAACATTCAACCGGCCAGTATTCAAATCTACGACTATTACAATCCAGGTTAGTCATATTTTTGTTTACTGTAATTACATAGCATAGACTGTGTGATGAGAAAATGTTGCAGGAGCAAAACTGACATCCATTGGGTAGAAAATAGTAAACTGGAAGATTTTGATTTTGACTTGTTAAGTAAAATTAATTATTGATATAAGGGAAAACTGCAGTAAAAGTCTTGACTGTCAAAGGCCTTTTCAAAATCCAGGAAGCCTATGTGTAAAACAGACTTGCATTCCATTGAAAATCTAAATGACCTCTACTCTGATGAATAATAGTTAATGAACCTCACTATTAATAACACAGTAAAACTGGATGTTAATTGTCTAAATAAATATATCCACATCTCAAAGATGACATAATACTTGTTCATTGTCCATGTTTCTGAACCATACAAAATATATTTTAAAAACCATACCAATATCGTGCCTGAGTGGTTACCAGGGCCCAAATTAGGGGTGTAAAGAATAGAACCACCGTTAACTGCCATGTGTGTTGTAAGAGGCGACAAAGGAGTTTGGACGTGGGGCTACCCCAACCCGTAAAAAACACTAGATAGCTACAGAAACTACAACCAACGTGAATTCATAGCTCGCCACCAGAGAAAGAAGAAGGACCCCACAAGGAGAGGCAAGAAAATGGGGAGAGATCTGGAAAAGATGGGAGAGCTTGGAAGGCCTTGGTTATTGATCTATGCCTCCCTAGGTACAAAGGGTGAAGAAGATACCAATATCTCCATCTACAAACATCAATTAAAGTCAAAGACGTTACATATCTTGTGAGCATTATTTAAACACATGGAAGAATAACAAAGTCCATAAATAAAACATAGATGCAATAAAGCAAATTAAGTCACAGGACAAATGGCATCAATTTTGAAATGTAAACATGTCACCACGGACACTAAAAGAGCATTGTACAACACAATCTTTCTCCCAACATTATGTTATCTGTGCCAAACCTGGACACTGGCATCACATGATAGAGGCAAATGATAGAGGTTATGACAGAGATGAAATGTCTACACAGAATGCTGGGAGTATCAAGAAGAGACCTATTTAGATATAAAGACATCTGAAAAAAGTGAGTACAACATCAGTACTGAACTTCATCAAGAAACAACAAATTAAATGGTTCAGCCACATAAGCAGATTACCGATTACCAACAAACAACGCGCCTCAAAGAGCAATGTTACTCAGATACAGTGGATCGCCCGAGTGGTTACCGGGGCACAAACTGGGGTGTAAAGAATAGAACCACTGTTATCTGCCATGCATGTTGTAAGAGGTGACTAAGGAGGTGGGTGTGGGGCTAGCTATCCCACACCGTAAAAAAACCGTAAAAAAACACTAGATGGCTACAGAACGAAGAGCGAAGCGAGTAAATGCTGGCTGAAACCGAACACATCGCCGAAGGATAAGCACCAGAGCTCCAAACGGTGCTGAAGATCAGATTCCACATGAATAGAATTTATGGGGAAATCTGGTACATCGGTCTGGCGGTGATCGGAGAGAGAGATACAATGGATACATAACAAAAAGGCTGTCCACGCAAAAGGTGGATCTCATAAATAACAAGTGGTGAAAACACTATTTGGGAAGCGCACACAGAAGCCCATTCTAGAAATCTCTTCTTATCCTGATGCTGTGAGACAAAACATTAGGGAAAATTAGGAATTAGGGAAAAGAAATAAGAAAACAAAAATTAAACTGCCTATATAATAAGATAACCTTTTTTATTGATGGTCCTCACTGACAGATCAGCGAAATTTGTTTACGACCGTAGTGGCTCTCAGGTCGATACAGCCTCAATTGGGTAGCAGAAAAACACTGGAGGTCAAGCCGGCGGAATGTTGACAACATGTCTAAAAACAAAAACTTTTCTTTCTGCTTCGAACCCCCAAGAATTCTGAGTTTTCAGCCTTTTTCCTGTAGTTGAGCGGAGGAGAGTACCTGGCTTTCTTGCAGATCCAAGAACTCCAGACATATAGTGCTATGCTCAGTGTTGCAGATCCAAGAACTCCAGACATGTAGTGCTATGCTCAGTGTTGCAGATCCAAGAACTCCAGACGTGTAGTGCTATGCTCAGTGTTGCAGATCCAAGAACTCCGACGTGTAGTGCTATGCTCAGTGTTGCGAAAACTCCTACTCAGGTGAAGGGTTGACTTCATTGCATCAGGTTTCCCCATATGGCTCCATCCCTGTTGGCAGAAATGGTAAGTCATCCACCTTGAGTGTTCCACCAAAGGCTCCATAGCTCCACCAAAATCCTAGGAATCTCATGACAAAAAATGTCACATGTGAATCAACCCAGATTCAAACCCATAACCTTCAGAATGACAAGAAAATGTCTTAACCACTTGGCCATAGAGACTTATCGTGTGTCAATGGTATAGGAAAAATATGGACCTAACACCGTATTCCACAATTTACCTCATGGTATGAAAATGGGTTACTCTACCTTCTACTTTTTCTCACTGACAGAGGAGAGATGTACAATCTTCTACAAGGCGAACAACAATAGTGGACAACTGGTCAACTTCTGTGACAATCAAAAGCAGATATGTCAGTGCTTGGAAAGTGAGTTGTCATCATGTTCTTGTCCCATCATGTTGTTGTCCCATCACTTGTCCCATCATATTCTGGTCCCATCACTTGTCCCATCATATTCTGGTCCCATCACTTGTCCCATCATGTTCTTGTCTCATCACTTGTCCCATCATGTTCTTGTCCCATCACTTGTCCCATCAGGTTCTTGTCCCATCATGTTCTTGTCCCATCATGTTCTTGTCCCATCATGTTCTTCTCCCATCATGTTCTTGCCCCATCATGTTCTTGCCTCATCATGTTCTTGTTTCATCATGTTCTTGTCTCATCACTTGTCATCATGTTCTTGTCTCATCATGTTCTTGTCTAATCATGTTCTTGTCCCATCATGTTCTTGTTTCATCATGTTCTTGTCTCATCATGTTCTTCTCCCATCATGTTCTTCTCCCATCATGTTCTTGTCTCACCATGTTCTTGTCCCATCACTTGTCCATCATGTTCTTGTCCATCATGTTCTTGTCCATCATTCTCAGCTAATATACTAACCATCTTTATTGTCCTGTTCTTAGGTCGTGTGTGTTACTGCGAGGAGTTGGCAGGGCCTGACTTGATGGACATGATGAAGTTTGCCATGTACAAATCCACACTTTGGTATGTAGTCTTCAACATCATCATCATCCACATTTTTTCCATCCTCATATTTAGAACATCTATTATTAATTAATTTAGTTGTAGTAGTAGGATGATGAAATGTAGGCATCTGTAGTTTAAGCAATGGTGAGCTCGGTCACAACCAAGTGTACCTGGTTCAAACTCCGCGGCAGGCAGTTTGGAAGTAAATTTGTTTGCATGGATTTTTACGAATGGTAAAAATACACCTCACCATTCAGAAAGCAATGGCAAACTATTGAACGTATAAATGGTGCCTAGAACATCAATGACTCGTTTACTGTGGTGGATTTCTACGTCCTGTAAAGGATATGCCACGATTTTCAAGTAGGATAACAGTGGGACACATTAGCGTAATACATAATTGCTCGCCTATCGGCTCAGACACAAGAAGATTGTGGGTTCAATCCCATGCTCGATGCTCCACACACAAGGACTGGAATTAGCCATCCTACCTCCTGCACACTAGGGCCTAGAAATGTGAAGTGAATTTGTACTCCAAGGTTTGAAAAGGCTACAGGAAATGTGATTTTATTTTTATAGTAGGATAACGGCAGCTGTAGGATAGCATTTGTAGGATAACAGCAGCTGTAGGATAGCATGTGTAGGATAACAGCAGCTGTAGGATAGCATGTGTAGGATAACATCACTTTGCTCCTTAGTAAATAAGAAGAGTTAGTAGTGCTGGTAGAGGAGCGACAGTTGCAACCCAGTGTTCAGCTGGGACACGTAGTGGTGATAGTAGTAGTTGTAGTATTTGTGGTCTTCTTCTTCTTTACGTCATTTCTTAGGACCAATTTTAATCACTCTTTGTGATATGTTTGATCTTTACCAAGAATGTGTATACGTTGCACATTGGTTTGGTAGGCCCCTAAATGCAGACTTCTACATGTTTAGGACATGTGCATCCGATTTCAGCCAAACCTCCTTAGTCGCCTTACGACATGCGTGGCAGGTAACAGTGGTTCTATTCTTTACACCCCAAATTTGGGTCCCAGTAACCACTCGGGTGAGTATTTGTGGTGTAATAGTAGTGGTGGTAGTAGTAATAGTAGCAGTGGTGGTAGTAGTAGAAGCGGTACTAGTAGTAGCAGTGGTGATGGTAGTAATAGTAGTGTGGTAATGATGGTAGTAATAGTAGTGATGGTATAGTGGTGGTAGTAATAGTAGTCGTATAGTGGTAGTAGTAGTGGTGGTGATGGTAGTAGTAGTGGTAGTAATAGTACTAGTGATGGTAGGTAGTGGTGGTAGTAGTAGTGGTGGTATTAGTAGGTGGTAGTAGATAGTAGTGGTGGTGGTGGTAGTAATAGAAGGAGTAATAGTGGTAGTATTAATAGCAGGAGTAGTTGTAGTGTGACAGTTAGACCCTACATTCCATTTGTTCTTTTAACTACTCCTGAAGTCTGACCTCTTTGTTATCCTTCAACCCAGCTGACCTTTAAACTACTGAACTCTTAACTGTCCTTTAAATCAACTTTGACCACTTAATAATAATGTATAATTATATTTTTTTATCAGTACTGGAAGTGAAGGCACTGGATCGAGATCTGGAGAAAGCTGGTTTTGAGAGAATTCTGGGACAGATTGTCGGTATCAGTACACAGAGTAAGTTAAGAGTAACATCCTCCTTTTTACACTCATCTGTATGACCTTGTTTGTTATGTAGGTAATTTAAGCCTCTTTAACTCTTTCCACGCCCATTTATTTCCTCAATTTTTAATCAGTTAATTCAAGGGAAGTAAAAAAAAAAAAAAAAAAATTTTTAATTACGATCCCAACTACTCGTCAATAAATAAACATATATATATTATTATACACTAAATTGAAGTAAACTGGACAACCCAATAGAATAACAAGGTTTAAAAGTACTATAAGTAAAATAGTAGAAGTAAAACTAGAAAGACTTCTTATAAGGAAGCAACTCTATGGCGCAGTGTGCGGCTTAAAGCGTCAACGGACTTCCGCCATGGCGCAGTGTGCGGCTTAAAGCGTGGAAAGAGTTAAGCTGAGGCACCCATACATGTCTATATAATCTCCTCTTCATACATGTCTACATAATCTCCTGTTTTCATACATGTCTATATAAACCCCCTTTCACACATGTCTATATAATCTCCCCTTTCACACATGTCTATATAATCTCCCCTTTCACACATGTCTATATAATCTCCCCTTTCACACATGTCTATATAACATCCTCTTTCACACATGTCTATATAAACTGCCCGTATAACATATCTATATAATCTCCCATTTCATACGTGTCTATATATAATCTCCTCTTTCATACATGTCTATATAATCTCCCATTTCATATGTGTTTATATATAACAACATTCACCAACTTCAACATGTTTCCCAATCTTACCATGCAGAAGGACACCATGTCGTCAAAGAAGGAGACAAGGTCATCTTACTGAAAAGATCATCTTGCTACTGCCCCAAGGTATCTCTTGGACAAACATATCTCATGATGCTTGCTGACCCCAAACGGTTTAAGGACTCGGACGGAAACCAAGTGTAAGTCTTATATTTTATACAATTTGATCACCTTTTTTTTCTAGCTACGTCCCGTTGACCACCAAACACATTTATCCTGTTCTTCATTGGACTTATTGATTGATAGATAGGACCATCATCATTGTACTTTGATCAATAACCATGTGTGCTTCGAACTCTTTCTTACACAGGAGGATCACAGCTGCAGTGCACGAACCCTGTAGCACTGATGAGAGTTCCATGTGTAATTTAGAAGATAGTGAAAATATTTTGCAGGATTTTATTTGTTAAATTTTTTTCTAACAAATTTGCCAGGGCAGCGGCTTTCCAGTCTGCTCTTCTCAATTTTGAACTGCCAATGGTTCTTTTAGGTGCTCAACTTGACTACAGGACCTATGTTTCTTCGTCCGATAGGACTAGGAACTTGATCTCATCTATACTTCTTCTTCGAACGCTCCATATCGACCACTTGTTAAATCACTGTGATTTGTATGTGATCTCCTCCATATTAGCCTACCTTATCGTGGTTGGAGGGTTTGTGTGCCTTTAGGATCCTTCAGGCTATGTCGGCGGAGTCTAACTCCTGGCAGGTCTAACCAAGCCGAACAGACTGAAGGTGAAAGGCCAGACCAAAAGGTGGGGAGCAGGATGGGGCCTCATAAGGTGACAGTGCAGAACCCACCGGCGAGTGGTAAATGCTCTGGCTGCAACCAACCCATCCCCAGCTATGGGACAAATAGCACTTGTCCTCTCTCTCTTGAGGAGGACATCCTTTTTCTTGTCTTGTCTTCTACTTCTATGACACTTTCCCTTAAGCATAAGGGATTAAACTACAGTGTCCAAGGAGCACACCCTGCATAAAAGCCTGGGTTGGTGAGCCCGGCAACAGAAGGCTGAAGTCATTTAGAGTAGGATGACTCCAGACAAACCGGGAAGACAGATCTCGTCAGCACAGCAGGGGACTGCAACTGTCTAGAGAACAACCTCAAAAAAAGATGTCCTCAGAAACGGAATGTGTCAGCCATTATTGGCGGGAGGAATCGACACATACGAACAACTCAAATGGCCAAATGGCCGTATGTGATCTGAGCCTAAGAGTGATTGCATGTTGTGCCAGTTATGAGCATAAAAGTAGACCAGCACTGCTGATTTCTGCTACGCTTTTTATTTACTAGGGTAGCTTCCTAGGCCCCTACCTCAGTCGTCTCTTACGACATGCCTTGTAGGTCACAGTGTTATTATTCTCCTCCTCCCCCATCCCTTGCGGACCCTGGCAACACACAGGTGGAGCCTACACTGAGATCAAGGATCTCTGGAAAAAACCTCCCAATGACTCTACTATGGACTTATTAGACTGTGCCTGAGTTCATAGCAAACAAGCAATAAATATAATAATAATTTGTTCCTTCTTTCTTCCAGATATGTCTTTCTGTTAGACAAGAAAGTCTTTGTCCTGGAAATCCTGAAACCAAAAGGTCTAAGTGGCACCAAGAAGGACATCGCCAAAAACATAAGAAGAACACTGAAAAGACTTGAGAGAAGAAAATGCAGTAATAATTCTACTGCCCAGATTAACCGGAAACAGAAGCGAGCAAAAGATGGGAAATTTGGCGAACGCAAGAAAACTTAAATTATTATAAAATATTTAATATATGGTTTTTGTGTTATATGTGTATATAATTTATCAATGCTTGTATGACTTGATCTGTATATCGATTCATAATAACTTAGATTTACATTCAGAAATAGATTCGGAGAGCGAATTCAAAGTTAAGATTAACTCATTCGTCCTTCTAAGTCAATATACTGGTTCGCAGTATTTTTTAAGAAGACACAAAGCCAGTATGCTGGCTACTTTAGTATAGTTAGTTAGTTTAGTTTATTCCTTTCATGCCAGAGGCGGCAAATAGGGCAGAGACACATTGTAATAATTAGACTACAGTATACATTGCAATAATTGTGGGGTCTCGATGGAGAAGTGGTTACGTTGTTTGCCTGTTGTACTGAAGGTTATCGGTTCGAATCCGGGCCGAGACACAGTTCGAATTTTTCCGTGAGATCCCTAGGATTGTTGTTGAAGTTACGGAGTTCGTGATTTGTGCAATGCTCTTAGCAGATGGCATGCCATCTTTGCCGACAGGGTTGGAGCCAAATGGGGAACCCGGTGCAATGAAGTCAATCCTTCGCCTTTGGACATTGCATTAAAAATGCATCCGGAGGTAAAACAATTACAGGCTGAAAAGGTTACAGTAGCATTACATTTAGAATTAGATTTAAAATCTGATTCAGTAATAGATTCAGATGTCAATTCAAAAATATATTTCAGAGTTAGATTTCAGAAATATTTTTAGAAACAAATTCAGAAATAGCATCATAGATATATTCAGAAATATTTTTAGAGATTTATGTAGTGTTCAGTTCAGAGTTAGATCTATAATTAGTCTCAGTTAAACTCAGAAATAGTTCCAGGGTTAAATTTCTAGATAAATTCAGATCCAATGATGGATTCAGTGATTAGTTTGAGATAGATTGAGGGTAGTTAACTCTACATAATTTTACTGTTGTTATCTTCCCTGTTCGCTGTCGCAGTTTACAGAAAATAAAACATGTGATAACCGACAAGTGTAATAAGATATGGAACCTGAAATGAAAACCACAAATAGTCATGTGATACCTTACTAAGGTTGGCAGCAGGTTGGAGAGAGTTTGTTGCTGCCTACAAGACAGCATGAGTCACTGTTGCCTCCATAATCCAATATATAGTCTGTAAGAACAACAAAGTTGATGTTATGCTATGTTATGTTATTCGATCGACATCATGGCACATTGGGCATTCCCATGCATGGTCCATCCTCCTCTGCAGCAGCCATCCAACAGTCCACTTGTTCACCGTCCCATGAGAAGTTGATTAGTATATCTTCTTTCTCTACCACAAACACGACACTCTGTACATAGGAACCCTTTTTCATATATACTTTTTTTTTTTAGGTATATTGGAAAATACGGTGTTGGGCCCATATTTTTCATTGACCTACAGCACACGATAGGTGATGTGGCCAACATCACGCCTATATCTTTACTTCTCAGTGCTTATCCTGGTGCCCAATTAAGGCATGGTCAACTTGAGAAACTTTATGGTCGGAAAAATATTATATGATCACTTGGGATTTGAACCCTGACCACTAGCCTAAGAAGTGAGTTCACTAACAACTACACTACAGCAGCTCCCTTCCGCTTCTTTAGATAGCATTAAATCCACACCTTCACTATTGGGAAACTTTCTTCTATATGACCTGTATATGCTATAGCAGTCCAATTTGGGCTTCTGTCTGGGGTGGGTATAAAATATAATATCAATACACGCCCCAGTTCTTCTGTGGGCCGGCTGGGACTTTGCTTACTGGGGCCGTTGTTGGTTTTGACTCTCAGTCAATGATTCAAGAGATCCAGAATGGCAGATTGTGGTATGAGTGGATGTCGTCTGTAGAGGTTTCCAACCTACAGAGAATCATACTTATTGATTGATAGATAGAACCATCATCATTGCACTTCAGTGAGTAATGTTATGTGTGCTCCGATCTCTTTCTTACAAATCTCAGCTGCAGTGTACGAACTCCGTTGCACCGGCGAGGGTCCCTGATATATGTGGATATACTGTCCTGGTCATGCAGGTTTTTGCTGCAATGAGAGAGCAGACATGCTTGCATCGATTGTTGGGGAGTTTAGGATGAATATGGGTTATGTTCTTCTGTCTCTTTGCGACCTACTGTTGGATGAGGATACTAAAATTGATGGGGAATCAATCCAGCGATTTAAAGAGTTTGGAATTACACTTTGTACAAGTAGAGCTGGATGCTTGAGGACCAGAAGAAACCATCAGTATGCATACCCTTCGATATGTCCTGGGTGAGACTAAGCATCTATGGGTCTGCCCTGAGTGCTGTGGCGTCAGTTCAGTAACCAACACTATGTCTACATAATATTAATCCGAGGTGCAGGAATCCAAGACTCGCTGGATCATTGCAAAAGAAGAAGAAGCTGCCATACTAAGTTTGTTGTTGTTTGTGTGGTTATTGTATATAAAAAATATTTTGTAGTAAATATTTCAACAAGGATATATAAACATGTGTTGTTGGTTTTTTAAAATTAATTTATTTTATTTCAAGTAATAACATATAGCATTGCTCAATACAATTTTTCTCCCTACATTATGCTATCAGTGCCAAACCTGGCAGTGACATTAAATGACAGAAGAAACTAGTCACAATAGAGATGAATTGTCTATGCAGAATGCTGAGAGTATCAAGAACAGACCGGTTTAGAAATGAAGACATCAGGAAAAAAGTGGCTACAACATCAGAAATGAACTTCATCAAGAAACAACAAATTAAATGCTTCGGACACATAAGCAGATTATCAAATGTGCCACAAAGAGCAGGCAATGCTACTCCGGTACAGTGGACACAAATCAAAATTCCAGCCATACAAGAGGTGGACCTCAGAGATAACAGAAACAACGAAAGATACTGTTTATGAGGCGCACACAAAATCCCGCTCTAGAAATCTCTTCTAACCCTGAAGATGTGAGGCAAATCAGGATTGGAGAAAAGAAAGAAAGACAATGCGCATAGAGAAGCTTGCTCCAGGTGTCTTCTTTTTCAACCTGACGCTGAAAGGCAAAACAGGATTAGAGAATAGATAGACACACAGTATTATCTATTCTATTCTCTAATCCTGTTTTGCCTTTCATCACAAGGTCGAGAAAAAGACACACCTTAGTATTATTTAAAATAATATTTACACCAAGACAGATCTGCAAACAAACAATCAAAGTAAGAATCTGATATTTATTAACAAAATAGAAGATTGGTTGATTGATATGACCGTCATCATTGCACTTCGATGAGTAACCATATGTGTTCCGATCTCTTTCTTACACAGGAAGGTCTCAATTGCAGTGCATGAACTCCATAGCACCAGCGAGGGTTCTCGATGTAATATGTAGATGATAAAGATATTTTGTAGCAATTTTATTTTTAATCTTTTCTAATGAATTTTGAATGGTCAGCTTTCCAGACTGCTCTTCTCGATTTTGAATTGCCACATGTTCTTTTCTGTGTTCAAATTGAACATGACACCGACGTTGTATAGTATGTCTCCGATAGGACTAGGAACTCGATCTCACCTACACTGAGAAATATTCTTCACCTATGTTTGGAAAAATGTCTTGATGGCAACCCGAGGGAGCGAACCGAGTACATTTGGCATGAGAGGCAAGCGCCTAGCCTCTATTAAAAACAAGAGAAGGCATTCAATAGAGTAAACAGGTGCAAATTATGAAAGATTATTGATCACATATATGAATAAAATAGTTCAAGATAATGATGAAATAGATGAACTGCTTTTCGCCGATGATCAGTGCCTGATACACCAAAAGAACAAGATTTACACTATATTGAGAACTTGAACCACAATTGTATAAAACATGACAGAAAAAATCAATAACACTAAAACTGAAATAATGAATATGGGAAGAAAACATAATAAACTAAACATCCATGTCAATGTTACTACAATCAACCAAGTGCAAGAATTCAAATACTTAGGAAGCATATTCACAGAAGATGGAAGACTAGATAGAGGGTAGAGTGCAAAAAGCAAATGCTGTAACCTACCAGATAGCCCCATTGTTAAGGCACCCAAACATAATAAACTAAACATCCATGTCAATGGCACTACAATCAACCAAGTGAAAGAATTCAAATACTTAGGAAGAATATTCACAGAAGAAACAAGACTAGACAGAGAGATAAAGGCTAGAGTGCAAAAAGCAAATGCTGTAACCTACCAGCCAGCTCCATTATTAAGGCACCCACACATCTCACTGACAGCTAAACAACATATTATTCTTTGAAGGCTCCATATCGACCACTTGTTAAAGCGCTCTTTGTAATTTGTATGTGATCCAAGCCTAAGAGTGATTGTATGTGTGTCAGTTATGCGCCTACAAGTAGGCCAGCACATCCGATTTCTGTGACGCTTTTTATTTACTAGGTAACTTCCTCCCAACCCTTCTTCAGTCGCCTCTACACATGCCTTGTAGGTCACAGTGTTACTATTCTTTGTTCCCAATGAGGGCACCGGCAACACATGGGCAAGCCTTTTGTCTATTGAATAGGAACTTTTGAGCAAAGTTAGAATGAAGATTACATTTGATAGCTGCACAGAGAAATTTATGCAAAAGGAAAGAAGAATGGATCTGATCTTTAAGTGAAACATGTAAGTGGAAATATGTTCTATTTAAAAAAATATTTTTCCCAGTTCAATAACTATCGGTGCGTAATTGAATATAGTTGACTTTTCAATTAAAAGTGATAAGAGGTTAAATAGGAGGTGCATATATTAAGTAGCAGTACAACTATTTGCATTATCAGGCTACACCACTGTATGAAGTGCCTGTCACTTCACATTTCTATACCTTAGTGCGCAGGAGATAAGAGGGCCAATTCCTTTCCTCATCGTAGAACGTCGAGTGTGGGATTTAACACAGCCAACTCTAACTATAAATATTGATAATATTGATATTTCTTATTGTTAAACTTAACTTGCTGTATTATATAACTTTGATTTAGCATTTTGTGTTGATTTTAAAATGAATTCGTCTATATACAAGAATACTGGAATGCGAGGTCACGTGGTGTAGTTGTGGTCTGATTTCCGCAGTCCGCAGGCTCATAAATTTATAGTTGGCTCTGGATTAAACCTACAACCTTCTTGTGTCCGAGTCGATAGGTGAATGCTTATACATCTTGCTAATCCATCTAGGTATGCACTATTATCATCAAATAGCTTGTCCTGAGCAGAACTTTGCCACTCCAACAGTCCTCTGGAATTTCTCTCTCATAGGCCAGATGTCCTGCCTCTGCAACTGTCATGTTCAAACCATCAGTTACATCCTGAATCCATCTTCTCCGTGGTCTTCTCTTCTTCTCTTTGCCGGTATGCCTCCTTCCATGATGGTCTTCTTCAGCCCTTCATGTCTTTTTATATGTCCAAAATACTTTAATTTTTTCTTTCTTATTTGTAGCATCAGCCAGTTTTCTTTGATTTTGAGTTCTTTCTGGATATATCTATTTGTTCTCTTCTCTGTCCAATATATACGGAGGACTCTTCTGTAACACTTATATTCAAAAGCACATATAGGTTTTTCCACTGCTTTTTTAAATGTCCATGCTTCACACCATTCGTTGTCACTGGGAATATGCACGCTCTTAGTATTCTGATCTTTGTTTTCTTATCAGTCCCGTTTAATACTGTTTTTAGTTGTTTAATTTTTTGTAAAGCCATGTTTATCTTCTTTTAATTTCCTTCATTCCATTTCCATCTGTTGTTAGCAGTGAACCGAGATATTCAAAACTGTTCACATTTTCTACTTTCTCTCCGTTGATAAAAATATCTCTTGTCATGTTCGTTTTATCTGTTGTCATTATTTTTGCCACATTGAGATATAGATTTTGTTTTTCGCTTTTATCTTTCATTTTCCCTAATAAGTTATCTATCCCTTTTTGTGATGCTGAAAGTAACACTGTTTCATCAGCGTATCATAGTTCAGGTATTTCTCTTCCTCCGATTATAAAAGGATCGTATTGTTCTTTTCCGCTATTTTCTGTAACATTCCTCATGATGTTTTCTGCATATATGTTAACCAGACAAGGCGACAAAATGCAGCATATGCGCTATACCAAAGCAATTATGATTCAAGATCAAGAGGATGACCAAGAAGAAAGCAGATCGATGACATTAGAAACAATACAGCTACAAGGAATAACTACAATTAGTGCCACCGATGGATCACCAACTATTCGCCACCCCTCCCTTCCCTTCCCTTCCTTCCCCAGCTGAAAAAGTGGAAATATGTGCGTATAAATAATACAAAACAATAGCTTCCACTATGAGAATGGAGGTTGATGCCGTTACTGATGTTCGTCATTGTCTCCCTGTGACTCCGTGTACTATGGCCGTTGTTGTATCTAGCTCTTAGTCGATGCTTCGGAAGATTCAAAATGACAGTGCGGTATGAGTGGAAGTCTATTGAAGTTTCTAACCTCCAGATGCTTGCGTGGATCTACTTTCCTGGGCATGCGGGTGTTTGCGGCAAAGACTGACTTGCATCAACAGCATATTTGAAGCTGTATAAGGGTGTGTTCTTAGATCTCTTCATGACTCAATCAATCAGTGCCATGCCTGCCGGCGTAGGCGATCATGTCTCTCCACAACTCTCTTTGCTTGGTGCATGTAATCAGTTCTGACGTCGATATTTTGTCGAACCATGATGTCAGGCCATCCAACATCTTCCCCCTCTGTCTTCCACGATATCTCCTTCCTGAATTTTACCTGTAGTCACCAAATGTTCTAAACCTTCTCTTCGCATTATATGCCCGAAGAACCTTGATTGTCGGATTCTTATTCTTTTGATAAGGTTTCTTGTGTGCAGGCCTGATTTAAAACCTCCACGTTTGTTTTCTTTGCTGTCCATGGAATTCTCAACATTCTTCTGTAAAACCACATCTCTGTGGCTTCCAATGATCGTATTGATTGTTTGTTCAGTGTCCATGATTCGCTGCCATACATAAGAATTGGTTCAATATAGCATTGGAGTACTCGTTTCGCAGTGTCATTGGTAGTGAGTTCACGCATAGTGTGTTCTTCATTTTCATAAAAGCTGCTTTCGTTTGAGCTATTCTACTTCTAATCTCTGTTGTACATCTTCCATCTGGTGTTAAGAATGTTCCTAGATACTCATGACTGCCTGTTGGATAAAGACAAATAGATGTTGACTCGATCCAGCGATTAAAGGAGTTAAAGGAGTTTTCTTCTTCTTCTGGCTATCGTTCTTAAGGCCGTTTTTATCATTCTAATGTGATACATAAACAGCCTAACACCAAGAACGGGTGTACGTTTACAACCTTCAGTACCATTTGGAGCTCTGGTGCTTATCCTTCGGGGTGTGTTGGTTTCAACCAGCGTTTACTGGGTTCGCTCTCCGTTAGCCCTTTGCTGTCCCCGGTCAAACCTGCAAGGCAGCAGGCTGCTATTTTCTTTTATGGTAGCGACCCTTAGATGGCCTGCCCTCCCGGGCTGATGAGCGCCATTTGCCCAGCGAACCGGTCTTTTTTATGGACTACTTGGTTTGCCGCCCGTCCAATTTTGTGTACGGTTTGCTCCGCTAACCTTTGATTGTCACCAATCAAACTATAAGGCAGCAGTAGTTCCCTGCGATCGGAAACGCGCACTGGCTTCACCTCTGCTGGGCTTTCCAGTTCTTCTGCACATTTTGGTGGTCCGCACACCCTCTCGCCTGCCGCGCCATGCACTTCTGCCCACCGGTGGGTCCACTCATGCATCACCCGGATGCATGTTCGCTCTGCCCTGGTGCCTGCCTCATAATCACCGTTAGTTCTCGCCGTGCTCACATTTGCCTGGGCTGTCGACCCTGCAGCTTAAATCGTGCTTATTTGGACCCACGTACAACTCAACCTGGGGCCCGGCATATCGGGCTCTAGGGGACGAGAGAGAGAAGAGCTATACGGCTCTGAGTTTTGCCTCACGTGTGTCCACGTCTCATCGTTGGATGCACCTCTCATCCCTTTAAATTTGGTGCAGGTCTTTAACTTTGGGGAGTTTGCATTCGTTCACAGACGACTCGTACACTGCTGTTTCTTACTTTTCATCACATTTTAACGGACAACGGAGGTACGTGCATTTTGTGCGTAGATTTGGGACCTGCATTGCTTTTCCGCCTGTGCACTACTACCACTACCTGTAGTTCTCACCGATCCCTGCCCACCTTGGCCGGACCGGAACCAAAATCTGTTACCAGGGTCACCAAGTAGAGGTGGGGGACAGGGTCTTGATTAGTGCCCCTTTACTAACCCTGGCGCAGCGTTGTCCCCATGTGCCTTTGGCCCCTATAGGAGCTTAAGGTCGCCCGTTGTACAAGTAGAACTGGATATGTGAGGGGCAGAGTGAGAAGTGTGTTTAACCAGAGCCAACTATAAACTTATGGGCCTTCGGATTCAAGTAAGAATTATGGGAAATCAGACCACAACTACACCACGTGACCACGCATTTCAGTATTGGTTATATAGACGAATTCATCTTAAAATCAACACAAAATGCTAACTCGAAGTTATATTATGCAACAAGTTCAGTTTAACAACAAGGAATATTAATATTATGAATATTTTTCACCAATAAATAACCATAGACTCACAGAATTGAGTAAAATTGCAAAAAGCATGCAGTGTTCTATCAAACGTCTATATTTTCCGGCCCCCTTTTCTGATCTAGGTCATGGAACACCCACTCAGTTGTCTGGCCTAGTTATCTAGAGTTGGCTGTGGTTTAACCAGCGCCCCACAGGAACCATAAGTGTGCATACCCTTCAATCTCTGTCGGCGGAGACTGAGCATCTATGGGTCTGCCGGAGTGCAATAACGTCGGTTCAGTAACAAATAATCAATATTAGTCCGCAGTATACAAATTAATAAGTAACAACCATACAGAAACCTATTACATTTTAATGTAATTATTTAGCAAATGTTTATTATACTGTGCAACGTACGTAGACATCAACAAACAAAATGAACAATGGAAATAAACGCAAAATAACTCGAAAACGCTGAACTTGACTGATTGGATCATCATCATTGCAGTTTGTCGAATAACAATGTGTGCTCCAATTTTTTTTTTTTTAAACAGGAAAATCTCAGCGACAGTGCACGATCTTCGTAACACCGGCTAGGATCTACGATGTATTTGTGAGGAAAGAGAACGTCTCTAGAATTATAGTCAAGCACACACATGTCCAGTTCTTGTCTATAGTGGAATAATTGTTGGTTGCAGCAATATCGAAATTATAATTATTTCAATGAAAAACAACTGCAACTTTTTAATTCAGCTTGGCGCATTTTAAAAGTTTGAATCGTCTGCACGGTCAATGTGCTCGCTGGAGAAGTTTTGTTAATTGCGTTTTTCCCGTGTTTGAATTTGTTTGTTGTTAGACGGAGCACATTCGTTATAATATATAGTTACAATTCATCAGGTATGTAATGCATCGTCTTTTTCACCGTACAGTATTGACGATTTTCACATTACCGTGACCCTTCCACAAGTCTCGAGACCAGCCCGTCGGATGTTATTCAACTGACTGGTTGTTTTGAGTGTCGAATCAACGAATGAATTGAATTGTCGTGCATACAAGTGTGCAGCACAGCCAGATGTCTGGCGTCGGTTTCGAGTTCTAGTCTTAATTTTGCAAAGTACTTGGGGTATAACTTCAAACATAGTTTTTCTAAGTACAAAACGATTATATTAAGGAACTTTATATTCTTAAAAGTTAATAACAAATAAGCTTCTTTCCTTCCATTCATTCGTGTCCATTTTTTTCCATTGTTGTAAATTTTTGACTAGTGTGACACACACAGTGCAGCACCGAGTGCTTCTCTGAGTACACTAAGCAGCACTGTTACTTACTAAGCAGCACTGTTACTGTGAGTGTTAGTGTTACTGAGACTCACGGACTGCAATGTTCCTCAAGTCAACCGTCGGAAAAGCATAAAAATATCACGCGAAGCCTGGTAGTAGTAAACTTATTAAACTAGTTTTTGTGTGTAAAACCACATCCCTGCGACCTCCAGAGATGATGTTGCTTTTCTTTATATAATTATTGTCCATTAACTTGCATGTCAGATATAATAGGCGACAGATTCGAAAACTCTCTTGACTTCAATAGACCTGTTGCATATCAATCTGTAATTTTGTGGGGTATTTTTTCCTGTGATCAATCAAATGTTTTATTGTTTACCCTGAACGACTCACCAACTACTGAACTACTGGTCTTCCATTAATCCAGAACACTTTCCCAAATTGATGAAATTGATTGATTCATTGATTGGTCCTGCCCATCATCATTGCAGTTCGGTTAATATGAATAAGTAATAAGGATGTGCGCATCAATCTCTTTCTTACATAGAAAGAACTCAGAGGCAGTACACAACCTCTGTAGCACTGGCAAGGCTCATTGATGTAATTTAAATATGCAGGCAGTAAAAAATTGTGTGGGAATTTGTATTTTAATATTTGTTGATGAATTTTGTTTGGGCAGTGGTTTTGCAGCCTACACTTATCGATATTCAACTACAAAAGCACAGCATCACATTTACAATGATTCAGCGATGTTTAATTTGGTACAAAGAAGAGTTGGTAACAGAAACAAATGACAGCAATTGTTTTTCTCTATTGCGAATCGACGGAACATATAAAATTAACACTGTCCGAATATTGTCTAAAAATACCAAACATATAATAGATACTTCTAGAAATATATGGACTGTTTTTAATTCTTATGTCAGTATAAATCAGTACAGTTTATGTTTTTATTATTCACAAAAATGTCTTGGATTTTATTACTAAGCATAATGTGAGTACTAAGCTCACAATCAAAATTGAATATAGATTTTTCTGATCATCACATGCATTCTACTCAAGTCTTGCAGCGCCCAAGTGGTTACCGGGCCCAAATTTGGGATGTAAAGAATAGAACCACTGTTACCTGCCATGCATGTCGTAAGAGGCACTAAGGATGTTTGGCTGAAATCGATGCACGCCCTAAACGTAGAAGTCTATGCGTTAGGGCCTACCAAACCAATGTGCAACGTATACACGTTCTTGGCAAAGATCAAACATATCACAAAGAGTGATTAAAATTGGTCGTGAAAGAACAACGCAAAGAAGAAGAAGTCTTGCAGTAAGAATTATCCTTGGTTTTATTATGGCCTTTTGGTACAGTACAGTAGAACCTCGATTAACCATCACCGTCTGGACCAGAGCTTTGACGGATAACAAAAGTCTCTTAAGACTTTACGTACAGTAACGTAATTTCTCTCCGGCTTAGGATGAAAATGAAATCTTTTAAACATGAATAATACATACATATTGTATTTAATTTTACAAAACGATCAATGAACAACTTCAATATAAGAGTAGTAATGTACAGAAATGTATTGTAATACTATAAACCTACGTTACTTTAAAATCTGTCATCTCCTTCTGTGTCTTTGACGCTTGAGCTTTCTAGCGCGATGTTCCGATCTTATGTAGAAGTAGGGATATGTGTTGCATTGCCCCTCTTACATTTCAAACCAGTCAATGCACTTTAATAGGTTTTTTTCCTAACATTAGAGGGTCTCTGGCGTAGAGGTTAGGTGCTCGTCTCTCGCTTGAAATGTACTGATCCACCCCATCGTGAGCGCCACGATATTTTCCAAAGATCTCTGATCTCAGTATAGGTAAGAAGGCAGAGAGGAAGACCACGAAAAAGATGGTTAGATGGCATAGCAGAATCCTGTGAAAGAGCAAAAATAACAATCACCCAAGCCACCAGAACAGCGCAAGACAAAACAGAAAACCACGACACTGGGCAACAACCCGGTAGCAGTGTGACAACCAAAGAAGAAAAGAACCCATGGCAGTTCAAAATCAAGAAGAGCAGGCTGGGAAAACAGCTATCCTGGCAAAATTCATTAGAAAAGTTTTTGTTAAAAATCCTATAAAATATCTTCATCTTCTAAATTATATCGTGACTTTGCTGGTACTTCAGAGTTTATGACCTGCCGCTGAGATTTTCCAGTGTAAGAAAGAGATCGTAGCACATATGGTAACTCACCGAAGTGCATTGATGATGGTCCAGTCAATCCTAACATTGATATTCAATTTTTTTTCTTCCTTACTTTAACAAACCAATAAATCTGCATGGTACTTGTTAATTTATGAAATAAACATTTCTGCTTTTTGTCAATTTTTTTCCTATATTTTCTCAATTAATTTGTGGTGTTGCAAAGTCTGTTCGGTTTATGTAGATGCCAATGGCATTTTTGTTTATTGTTTCAGCTGAATTTTCTAGTTAGTGTGTGATGTTTTTAAGCAATGTCTAACAAAATGTGAAGGTTAGGAGGAGCAAAAATCAGTCAGTTGTGCTCAATTTATAGTGGATGAACTGTCAAGGTTCGAAGCTGAGCAAAGAATAGTAACACTGCAACCTACAAGGCATAACATAAGAGGTGACTGAGTTAGGGGGCCTAGAAAGCTACCCTAGTAAGTAAAAAGATTTGCAGAAATCGGATGTGTTGGCCTACTTGTAGACGTATAACTGGCACAGTGTACAATCACTCATAGGCTCAGATCAATTACAAAGCGGGTTTAACAAGTGGTCATATGGAGCGCCAAGAAGAAGACTTATCATTCAGTAACTCACATATTAAACTTGTCACATTTTTAAATTTGTCACATTTTAGCTGTCAAATAGGCACCATGACAGAACATGCAAAGAGGATAGAGGATATTAAGAAGGAGATCAGGTCATTGCTCTTGTCTGCACCAGTTGGACTAACCTTGCCAGAGTTGGAGAAGGACTATTTTCTGTTTATAGGGGAAGCGCTGCCCAGCAAGGAACTAGGTTACAAAAATACAGAAGAGTTTTTGCAAGACATTCCGGACACTGTTGGGGTAACTATACCAGAATTTTCTACTTGTTCATGTATCTTTTCTCTGACAGACCGCTTCTCCTGTATGCTCTGTTTTCCCACTTGTCCCATAAACCTCTTCTTCTGCATGCTCTGTTTTCCACTTGTCCCGACAAACCTCTTCTTCTGCCTGCTCTGTTTTCCACTTGTCCTGACAAACCTCTTCTTCTGCATGCTCTGTTTTTCACTTGTCCCGACAAACCTCTTCTTCTGCCTGCTCTGTTTTCCACTTGTCCCGACAAACCTCTTCTGCATGCTTTGTTCTTCACTTGTCATGACAAACCTGTTCCCCACTTGTTCATGTATTGATTGATTGATTGATTGATAGGACCATCAACATCACACTTCGGTCCATGTTCATGTATCGTCTCCTTACATACCTCTTCTCTTTATATATACCTCTTCTCCTGAATGTTCTGTTCCTCAACTTGTTCATATATCATCTCCTTACATATCTCTTCTCCTGAATGTTCTGTTCCCCACTTGTTCATGTAGCGATTGATTGATAGGACCATCATCATTGCACTTCGGTTCATGTATCGTCTTCTTAATACTTCTTCTCTTGAATGTTGTTTCCCCACTTGTTCATATATCATTTCCATATAAACCTCTTCTTATGTGTATATGATTATTCATATATTTTTCTGTTTGACAGATAACCCGTAGGAATAATGTTCTGTACTAACTGGCGATCTGACAACTCCACCAAACACATTCAAAACTTGTGTCTAGTCAAAAGTTGGATACTGAAACAATATGGAGCCTTAGGTAATAAACGCCCATCGTGTGTGGCCCCCAAAACGATGCGGAGACAGAAATAAAAAGGGTGGAAGAGAAAGTAGCCTTGCCGGTTATGCAGAATCAAGGAGACCTGAGAGAGAGAGCGCTCATATACATCAATCCATCACGAAGCAGCCACCAAATAACTCTCAATCGGATCAAGAGAATTTACCATCGATATCTGCATACCTCCATGGTATGATCCACAAAATTGTTCGACTATACAGACGGTGTGCCTTGACATTTTTGTACAATATTTTGCAAACATTTTGGATTTACTTTGATCCTGACGCTTGGGTTTCCAAACATTTATGAACTACTTGCTAGTCTTACTGACTTGGTGGTGTTGAAGCAGCTGTCCGCTGGAGAAACATGGGTTATGTCAATCTCAGCGGCGCAGGCTTTAGAGGAAAGTCAGAGGCGTTACATACCAGCAATAGAGGAGAAACAACAGTCAAAAATATTTCAAATTCCATCTAAGCCAGTCCCACAGACAGATAGACCGCAGCCAGTCATACAGACAGATAGCCCGCAACCAGTCGTACAGACAGATGGATCACAACCTGTCGTACAGACAGATAGATCACAACCAGTCATACAGACGGACAGATTTGAAACTCCATCAAAGCCAGCCTTATTTACAGATGGATTGCAAACTCCATGAAGTCCAGTCACACAGACTGACAGATTTAAAACTCCATCGAAGCCAGTCACACAGACAGACAGATTTCAAACTCCATCGAAGCCAGTCACACAGACAGACAGATCTCTAAATCCATCAAAGCCAGCCATATTTGCAGATAGGTTGCAAGCTCCTTCAAAGCCAGCCTTACAGATGGGTAAGTGGAAATTAGAAAAATTAAAACTTGTTCTATCATCAGTTTGTCAGTTGTAGTTTCTCCCGTGATATTTGTTTCACTGCATAGGTTTGACCACAGTGAGTCTCTCGGCTCCCACCTGCTTAGTTTAGTTTAATTGACAGATCATTGATGAAAAAAAAAAAAATTAACAACTAAAAAGGTATGTAACGGAACTGAAAGGAAACCAAAAGATCAAAATACTAAGAGCATGCATATACCCAGTGAAAATGTATGGATGTGAAGCATGGACATTTAACAAGGCAGTGGAAAACATATATGTGCTTTCGAATATAAGTGTTACTGAAGAGTCCTCCGTATATCATGGACAGAGAAGAGAACAAATAGATCTATCCAGAACTCAAAATCAAAGAAAATTAGCTGATGCTACAATGATGCAAATAAGAATGCAAAAATTGAGGTATTTTGGACATATAAAAAGACATGAAGGGTTCGAGAAGAACATTATGCAGACAGCATCATTTTCAATGAATGCGGAGAACATACTAAAATTCCCATTAGACCAACTTTTCACAATGGTGAGTCTTATCATCGTGGATGAAGGATTGTTTGTGGCTAACATACATGTATCTTGTACATACAACATAATACAATTCTAGGTTCTCTGTGACTTACACCTTTGCCGTCATGCTTCCTAAGGTCATTGGTTTGAATCTGGACTGCACCGCTCTGTTCACAAGGGAAGCCATTTCTGCGGAGAGGGATCAAGCCATATGGGGTAAAACCCGGTGGGGTGAAGTCAATCCTTCTACTTTAGACACGCATGTAGAAACCTTCTTGTGGTTTACATTAGCATGTCTTTTGTGGTCAGCACATGTACAAATAATTTTGTCCCCACATACACAACCATCTTTGTCCCCATACACATGATAACCGTTGTCTCCACATACACGAACATCTTTATCTCCACATACATGACCATCTTTGCCCGCCACAAACACAAAACATCTGTTTCCTCACATACACAGCAATCTTTGTCCCCAATTACATGAACATCTTTATCCCACAAACAGCTTCTCCCACAAACAGCCATCTCCTATGCCCCCACAAACCTATTATACTTCACATGCTCAACTCCCCTGGTCGACCTCATACACACCATACTTGGCCTCTATACTTACCAGTCCATCAACAATCACAAAATACCTATTGTAATTTCAGACCAACCTCAGGAAGAGACAGAAGATGCTAACAGCTCTGATGGCGATATTTCAAATCTAGACAAGACAATCAACATACCTCTAATTGTACAAAATCGTATCAGAAGTGTAAGTGTATGTTTCTTTTTATCAAGAGAAGACTGGTTTAGAAATGAAGACATAAGGAAAAAAGTGGATACATCAGTACTGAACTGCGAAACAACAAATTAAATAATTCAGCCTTTATGTTTCTTGTTATCAAGAGAAGACTGGTTTAGTAATGAAGACATAAGAAAAAAAGTGGGTACAACATCAGTATTGAACTTCATCAAGAAGGGTCCAAAGGCGAAGGATTGACTTCATTGCACCGGGTTTGCCCACATGGCTCCGTCCCTGTCAGCAGAGATGGCATATTTCCTTATCATTGCTGGTTATAAGAAAAACAAAGGCTCGCTTGAATGGGGAGGGACACTGGTGATTCGGAAAGCGAACCTTCATGCAAAATTCAGTCAGGGGTGCCATGACTATGCCTGAATTCAAAGCAGACAATAAAAAACCTCTACCACTCTCTTCAATTTTAAACTGTTGCAAACTGGACATATTTGTTCTTTCATCTGTCCATGGTCTTCTTAACCTTTCACCCCTATGGAGGCATAGGTTCGCAACCAGTTTTCCAAGCCCTTCTATCCAAGGCCATCTTTTCCAGATCTCTCCACTCTCTTTCCATTTTCTTGAATTCTGTTTACAAGTCCCATCTCCATGTGTTCCTGGGTCTTCCCTTACCCTTATTACCCTGGAGGTTCCATCTAGGGGCCTGTCGTATGATGCTGTCGGGAGGTCTCCTCAGTGTGTGTCCTATCCATCGCCACCTTCTGCCCCTTATCTCTTGTTCCACTTGCCTTTGTCCCACTCTATTCCACAGCTCCCTTGTGTGTGATCCTGTGCAGGCATCTATTGATGAATGTCTGCAAATTTATGGTGGTCTACATTCTATACAGAAGGACATCCTTAACATTTGAGTTAAATATCATTATCTTAGTTTTATTCATGATCATTCTTGAACTCCAAATGTTCAATTTTATTCCTGATCATTCTTGAACTCCATATGTTCTTCAGAATGGTAAATGTTGATCTTGCTTTTTGCATTCTAATCCTAACATCTTCATCTGTGTCATCTTGTCTTCTTCATCGAACGCTCCATATCGACCACTTGTTAACCACTCTGTGTGATTTGTATGTGATCTGAGCCTATGATCAATTGTACGCTATGCCAGTTATGATGGTCTTCCCTTCAATATGATCAGGTCTCTGGAATTAGCATATAATCTCATGATCTTTGTTTTTTCCCATGAATAGTCAGACCCAGTTGTTGTGAGATTGTTTCTAGTTCTGTCCATGGTACTCTGGGTATTCTTCTGTTGCGCATTCAAATGCATAGATCAATTTTTATACTGTTTTATCAAAATGTCTCGAGCGTACTTATTTTATATATATATATATATTGCTCTTGTACATTATATTTTAATATGGCCTGAAGTTTTTAATTTCTCAATAACTCTTGTCCAGAACTCTCGCTCTTTCCTCTTTCATGGAATTGAGATCAATATTTCTTGCCTCTCTCAGTAAAGTTCATTTCAGAGTTTTCCTAGGGCATCCTCTCTTTCTTGAAACCTTTGCCTCCCACTTCAATGTCTGCTTTGGTATTCTTTGATCATTTCTTCTCAAGGTTTGATTGATTGATTGATAGGGCCATCATCATTGCACTCGGTTTATTTTTGATCTTTTCTAATGAATTTTCCTGGCAACTATTTCCAGCCTGCTTTTCTTGATTTTGAACTACCATAGGTTCTTTTACATTTTCAGATTGAACACATGACATATGTTTCATTGTCTGTCTCGATAGGGCTAGAAACTCGATCTCACTACACTGAGATCAGGTATCTCTGGAAAATATCCCAATGGCTCACAAGGAGTGAACCGAGTACCTTTGGAAAGAGAGGCTAGCACCTAACCTTTACGCCACAGAGACCGCTATAGTTTTAAAACTATATAACTTGCAGTTCCACAACCCTACTGTGCTGTAGTCAAATTTAATGCTTTTAAAACATTAGCTACACAAAATGATCTACTGATGATAATGTAGAATCTAATTGTAGGTTTTGGTATTTCAGATCATGGCAAGGCGTTCAAAAGGGCTGTATGCAAGCCGCCTGTCATTTGAATACAAGGTCTGTAACTGCTAGCAGAATTCTTGTCAAGAAAGTCATTTGTTTTAATGTATTTGTGTGTTGGCGTAATCTAGTTGTAACCTCCTCTCTCTCACTTTCTAGCCTGCGATGCCCCTGGTGCTTAGGGCAACAACAAATTTCACACCATTCTTCTCTATTCTTGGCTGTCTTCTGTATTGTGTTCCAGCTATGATTCATTTCTTTCAGTTCTTGTTCCACATTTCTCCAATTCGTTTTTGGTCTTCTACACTTTCATTTACTCTCTAGTGTCCATCTCAGTGCATTTTTTGTGACAGAGTTAGTCTCCATGAGTAACACATGTTCGACCCATCTCCAGCACCTCTTTGGATGATGATGTTGATATTCTCTTGTTGACCCTATGCAAATTCTTTTCTTTACATCTTTTTGTCACTGGAATCTGTCTCATTCTATCCATAAACTCCTTATTTGTGACACTATCATATCTCAGTCCCATTATTCTGTGCAGATGACAGTTGATGGATGGTTGCAATTTATTTGTTATTGTTTCAGTTATTCTCCATGTTTCTGACCCATACAATAGAACTCTTCATAATTCTGTGAGCATAAATTAGATTGTACCATCAGGAAAAAAGTGGGTACAACATCAGTAATAAACTTCATAGAGAAACAACAAATTAAATAGTTTGGCCACATCAACAGATTACCAACAGACAGTACACCTCAAAGAGCAATGCTACTCTGATACAGTGGATACAAGACGAAAGGTGGACCTCAGAAATAACCACACACAAAAACCTGTTCTAGAAATCTTCTCTTATCCTGACGCTCTGCAGCAAAACATGATTAGAGAAAAGAAAGAAGTAGAACTGCTTTAACATTGGATTTAAAGTCGTCTTCTTCTTTGCGTTGTTTCTTACGACCAATTTTAATCACTCTTTGTGATATGTTTGATCTTTGCCCAGAACGTGTATACGTTGCACATTGGTTTTGTAGGCTCCTAAACGCATAGACTTCTACACGTTTAGGACACATGCATCCGATTTCAGCCAAACCTCCTTAGTCACCTCTTACGACATGCGTGGCAGGTAACAGTGGTTCTATTCTTTACACCCCAAATTTGGGCCCGTAAACACTCTGCGTATTTAAAGTCTAATTTTGGTTCTAGATTTAATTTATTTTTAGACTGCCACATGTTTTTATTGCAATGAAAGCTCCTCTTCTCTTATGTTATTCTTATTCTGATATCTCTTTCCATTCCTCTGTCTACATTGCTGGCAAAATATGTGCATGGATTCTACAACTTGACGTAGAGCTACAACCAAGGAGATTAGTGTGTCATTTGCTTTGTTAATTCTCATCATCCTTGTCTTTCATTGTTCATTTGATGATCATCTACATCGGTCATGTCCATAATTGCTCCAATCTCCATCCAAGCATGAATTTCAGTGTGTTTAGACTAACAACTCCCGTTCTGTGGTGGTTGATGTATCTACTGGGGGTTCTCTCGTGGTTTTCCTCATCTTGCTGCACTTATCAGTGCGCATAATTTGTGCAACCGAGATAGACAATACGCTCTATCTTCTTAGTTGAAATCTTCAGAGTGTGTTTTTCTCTTAAAGCATTGATGATGTCGTTTTTGTCTTTCCTTATTAATGTTTAGCCTTTTTTGTTATGACCTTCGATCAAGAATGTTTAACACATACAATACTTTATTTTTAATTTGTTTATTTGTTGCCATCTATTAATTAAAATTTCTTCTATCGGGACTTCCGTCAGGATGAGTTTAAACAGGATTTATTGCCCAAATCCTACGGATACAACAGCGTGATTGAGTTTGCTGCTGACTTGTCTCATCTTATTCGGATTGAGAGACCTGATCCGCATGGAGACTGGCATCTTTTCCCTGCTGACATTAAGACTTCTGTCGGTTAGTATCTTTTTCTTTTATCTAATCCTGTTTTGTCTCACAGCATCAGAATTAGAAGAAATTTATAGAACAAGCTTTCGTGTGCACCTCATAAACTGTATTTTTCGTCACCCTTGTTATCTCTGAGTCCATCTTTTGCATGGACTGCCTTTTGCTTTGTATCCAATGTATCATAGTAACATTGCTCTTTGAGGCACACTGTTGTTGGTAATCTGCTTGTGGGACCGAACCATTTAATTTGTTGTTTCTTGATGGTCTAGTACTGATGCTGTTCACTGTTCATTTGAGGATTATCTTACATGTCCTTGATTGCTCTGATCTCCTCCAAGCATCTATTTCAGTGTGCTTAGACTGACAACTCCTGTTCTGTGTTGGTTGATTTATCTACAGGGTTTCTCGTGGGTTTCCTGTCTTGCCTCATCTATCGGTATGCATAATTTGCACAACCGAGATAGAGAATACCATTTATCTTCTTCGTTGAAATCTTCTGAGCGTATTGCTTTTCTTAGAGCGTTGATGATGTTGCTTTTGTCCATAAAAGACCCATTTTCGATCGTAGCATTTCTTGCCGTGCATCCTCTCTCTCATTGCCCTTCAACCCAGAATGACCTTGTATAATTGGTTAGTATAATTTGATATGAGAGCCGCAGTAGCGTAGTTGTTAGTGAACTCGCTCCGCAAGGCTGGTGGTCTGGGTTCAGCTCCCGCAATGCGCGTGGAATTTTTCCCGGCCGCGACGGCTCTCAGGTCGACCCAGCCTCAACTGGGTACCAGACATGCTCTGGGAAAGTAAAGGCGGCCGGCGTGATGCTGACCACATCACCCATCGTGTGCCGACGGTCAATGAAAAATACAGGCCTAACACTGTATTGACCTATATTCCACGAGGTATGAAATGGTTCCTTTACTTTTTACTTTTTTTATAATTTGATATGTCAGCTATCAGATTTATATAATCGTCCCAGGTTTCTGATTCGGTGCCGTTGGGGATTTATTGTCTGACTGTATAGTATATGTTATGTCTGATGTATAGGTAGTCTAAATTTCTGTGCTTCTGTTGTATGCTTTGCTTGATAAAGGCCTTTTGTTCAATACATCGAGGTATATTGTTTTTGTACTTTGTAAAACAACGGTACTTTGGTTTTACGTGTAATGGCGTTAGAGTGTTGGCACAATGTAGTTATAATGTTGATGTAATGCGATTTGAGTGTTGGCGCAATGTTGTTAGAGTGTTGGCGCAATGTGGTTATAGTGCTTGTGCAATGTGGTTATAATGTTGATGTAATGCGGTTTGAGTTGACATAATGTGGTGTCGTTTGGTTCACCTGTGGTTTTTTTTCCCAGTGATTATTTAGCTGGAGTTTTTGCTTTGAATGCATTTGAAAATAGATGTCTGCGAAAAATAATGAACATAAAATGGGACAAATTCAGAAGTGATGAAATGAGAGAAATGTCTGATCAATCACTAGTAACATCTGCTATAAGAAGAAGATGGAGATATGTTGGGCATACTTTGAGAAGAAATGATCAAAGAATACCAAAAGCAGGCATTGAAGTGGGAGGCAAAGAGTTCAAGAAAGAGAGAATGCCACAGGTAAACCCTGAAACGTACTTTGCTTAGAGAGACAAGAAATATAGGACTCAATTCCATCCATTGGAGAGATTGAACGAGTTGCCTAGGACAGAGTGGTATGGAGAAATTACTTGCAGGCCCTATGTAATGTTTAACGGTATGAACTATATATAAAGGGGTTTTAAAGCCAAAAGATTGACTTCATTACACCGGGTTTTACCCCATAAGGCTTGACAACTCTCCGCAGAGCTGGCATGCCAGCTGCCGAGAGTATTGCACGAACTCAGTAGCTCCGGTAACAATCCTAGGGTCTGAAAAAATGCACTCGTGAACGACACAGTCCGGATTCAAACCTATAATTTGCACATCAAGGACTTGACCACAGAGACCCCAATCTATATATATAAATATATATGGAGATATTGCTTTGTACAGTACTCACAGCTTGTGGCATAGAATTCCACAAATTTTATCTTGTGCTGTAATGCTAGAAATAGTAATGACATTATTATTATTAGCATCCTCTGTGAAAGTGAGCAATTTTCTTTCTCTGTCCTGGATTTTAGGAACTTCTAATGACCCGGATAAGCAAACAGATGCAAGGATTAAAGCTTCTGGTGTCAGCGTGGATGAGTCAACCAAAGAGGAAGTTTTTCAAGTGTTGAATATGAACGATGAGGTACCTCTAGACAACTTCAAGAGTGTGTTTCAGGTGAGGTTTTTTAAATATATATATAGATATATATATATATATATAGAGAGAGAGAGTCAGATCAGCTACTATCTCCACATCAAAAGGATGGCAAGAGAGAGGAAGGGTGGAAGAAGTGTTGAAAACCTGTGCTCCATTTGGAGTTGAAAAGTGAAGACGTTCTTAATCTAGTCATTCTCCGTGTTTCTAACCCATACAGCAGAACTGCTTTGACTGTAACACGTAACTCCCCTGTAAAATTTGTCATTACAGAAATATATAGGTCGTGAACTTGATATCACAAAGTTTGGTGCCAGCGACCTCAAACAGTTTCTCCGCAGCATGCCAGATATCATTTCAATTTTGTTGGATGCAGCAGGTAAGATTGATTTTATTTCACTCCAATAGATGTGATAAGTCTATTCTATCTCATACACATAAAGATATCCAGGAAAAGACATGCCGCCTTAACTGATTGGCTTCTGGGAGCACCGTTATTTATTTATTTTAGATCGATCTGAAAGAAAAGTAATTTACTTACAAAATGGTATATTAATCATAAAAATATGTCCATAATTAAGAAAACTGCAGCTGAATTTATAAATAAGCCTGCAATGTGAAAATAGGAATTAAATCTAATTCAGTCACAAACTGTTTTTTAAATCAGTAATCAGTTAACCAGTATAGACAGATGGCTGGGTTGAAAATCAATCAAAAGAAAACAGAAATAATGACTCTGAACATCGTCACACCAGTCAAACTAGAAGATCAAATCCTTTCAGAACTGCTTTCGCATATGTTGTTGACAGTCATGGAGGAGTGTCTGGTCAAATAGATTAGTGCATGGGCTCCCATTCGGGAGACCTGGGTTTTTCTTCCCGGTACAGTTAATGAGCTTTTTCTGTCGGGGCAGAAAGAAAAAATCTTAGCCTGTACAGTTTTGAGGTGGCTGCACTAGCTATGCAGTCATTAAATTCCTCATGCTCATGTTCCCTCCTGTCCTACACTGCTCTAAAAAGTGGTTTTACACAGGCAGTTTTAAACAGTGGTTTAATAAGTGGTCAATATGGAGCCATCATACCCTGATGCTGAAAGACACAGCAAGAATAAAGGAAAGTTGAATTGTTGCCATGGGCATAAGTTTCCTCAAAGACATCTCTACTTGTAACCATCAGGTGTAGTCATGTGCATGTTTCTTTACAGGGCATCTCTGACTATCACCACAAGTTTTAGTTACTGGACATCAGTTTCTTTATAATTCAAATATGTAAGAAGCATGTTCACAGAAGATGGAAAACTAGATAGAGGTTAGAGTGCAAACAGCAAATGCTGTAACCTACCGGATAGCCCCATTGTTAAGGTACCCAAACATAATAAACTAAACATCCATGTCAATGGCATTACAATCAACCAAGTGCAAAAATTCAAATACTTAGGAAGCATATTCACAGAAGATGGATAACTAGACAGAGTGATAGAGGCTAGAGTACAAAAAGAAAATGCTGTAACCTACCAGTTAGCCCCATTGTTAAGGAACCCAAACATCTCACTGACAGCTAAACAACTGATGATCAACAGCATTTTCATGCTTACTTTGTGTTAACCGGACCAAACATGGACAATGAGCAAAGCACAGTCGCAAAAATAACTCCCGTGAAATGTTTTGCCTACGAAAAGGGATAAACACCAGAAAAGGCAGTCATCAGCATAGGAAAGAAAGTTTGGACAGAACCTTGCTTGAATTACATTGAGAAAAAAAGAATGAAGCGATTCGGTCACTTTTTAATAAGAAAGCAACCAAATTCCACAGAGTCTACATCAGGATAGAAGGCAAGAGGAAGACCACAAAAAAGATGGTTAGATGACATAACAGAATCCTGTCAAAAGCAAAACAACTATCACCCATGCCACTGGGCAATGACCCGATAACAGTATGAAGATGAAAAAGAAAGAAAAAGAAGTTTCTTTATAGGGTGTTTTTCTGTCTCTGATTATGCCATATAACTGCTACCTATCTGCGTGTATCATAGAACTGCTATCTGTCTGCATGTATCATAAAACTGCCATCTATTTGCGTGTATCATAGAACTGCTATCTGTCTGTGCATGTATCATAGAACTGCCGCGTCTGCGTATCATAGAACTGTCTGTGCATGTATCATAGAACTGCCGTCTGTCTGCGTGTATCATAGAACTGCTATCTGTCTGTGCATGTATCATAGAACTGCTGTCTGTCTGTACATACTACTTGATATTAAGTCCATTTGAAACTGAAGACATTGACTATTCTGATTTGTCAATCCAACAGACAGACCTGTTGTGTGCTTGAAAGCTACCGACACTCCTCGGAGATTCAACAAACTGCAAACTCAGTACTGGCCAACTTTACCTGCTGACCAGGTAATTAGTTTACCTAGCTATTTTGATGAATATATTGTCAGACATGTTCTTATGATAAAGTCAACTGTTGTTTGGAGCTCATCTCTAGTGCCATGTAGTGTTGTATTGTAGGGCTAGCATTTTTTTCTACGGAGGACATACAGGGGTCAGTCTTGTAGGACTTGTTCTGTGGTTTGATCAGCAGTGCCGCAGAGATACAGAGGGAATGGGTACAATCGTAGCCTGTTCTGGTGTGTTTTCAGTCTGTTATGTCCTATTCTGAGTCGGAAGATGATAGTCTGTCAAGTGTGTGGTAGTCATTGTTAGAGTTTTCAGCTGAGCTCAGGTTGAGGTCATAGTTAAGTAGACACCTTGGTCCTCCAGGTTCTATTTATATCCTCTTGGTGACTATGTAGCATTGAAGAACTCTTCAGACATCTTTCTAACTTCAGTAGTTATCCTAGTGGAAGTTTTACTGCCAGCATCTTTTACCAAACCAGACAGCTGAGCTCAGAGTAAAGTAGACACCCTGGACCTCAACGTTCTATCTATATCCTCTTCGTCTCCCACTTAACACATAAGGCTTCCTCAAGTGATTTCCATTATTGCCACTCTATCGTCTTTCTACCAATTATTTCTCATATCAGGCCATAATCTTTCAACTTCTTTCCCACAGTTCTTCTCCATGTTGCCTTTGAACGCCCAGGAAAAGAGGGTGGGCGTCTTCAGCGGTAGTGAGCTCAATCACAACCCAAGTGTACCTGGTTCAAAATCCACGGCTGGCAGTTTGGTAGCAAATTTGTTCACGTTGATGCGAATGGTATAAATAGACCTCACCGTTCAGGAAGAAATGACAAACTACTGAACATGTAAGTGGTGCCTAGAAAATCGATGACTCATTTACTGTGGTTGATGGCTAAGTAGTGTAAAGGATATGTCACGATTTTCATTTTTTTTCTCACAGGTTGAAGAACCACTTCTCCATTTGCCCAGTGATGCTGTGCTTCTTGGATGCCTCTACCAGCAGCAAGATCTCCCAGATTTCAATGATGGACCTATGTATATTGAGATGTATGTCTCCAATATTATCAACCCCGATGTCTTCTGGATCCAGCTCAGGGGCCGACAGACGACACTCGCCCTGGAAGATCTGATGGACGAAATGGAGATTGTCTAGTAAGCTGTCTTTGAAATATATGTCTTCTGTTGTCTGTGAAATATGTCTTCTGTTGTCTGTGAAATATGTCTTCTGTTGTCTTTGAAATATGTCTTCTGTTGTCTTTGAAATATGTCTTCTGTTGTCTATGAAATATATGTCTTCTGTTGTCTGTGAAATATATGTCTTCTGTTGTCTGTGAAATATGTCTTCTGTTGTCTGTGAAATATGTCTTCTGTTGTCTTTGAAATATGTCTTCTGTTCTGTTGTCTTTGAAATATATGTCTTCTGTTGTCTGTGAAATATGTCTTCTGTTTGTGAAATATGTCTTCTGTTGTCTTTGAAATATGTCTTCTGTTGTCTTTGAAATATGTGTCTTCTGTTGTCTTTGAAATATGTCTTCTGTTTGTGAAATATGTCTTCTGTTGTGTGTGAAATATGTGTCTGCCAATGTCTGATTTCTTTAAGATTTTTTCTGTAAAATTTCATTTATAAATAATAATATTAAAAAGTAAAGGAATGCGTTTTCATACCGTGAGGAATATTAGTGAATACACTGTTATGTCTGTATTTTTCCCTCACCTGCTGCACATATTGGGTTATGTGGTCTACATCACATCGTCAACATGAGAGTCGTTACAGCCTGGAAAAAAAATGTATGCATTCTTTACAGGACGTTGCCATCAACCACAGTTAACGAGTCTTTTGATTTTCTAGACACTACCTAATACTTTCAGTAGTTTGCCAATGCTTTCTGAACAGTGAGGTCTCTTTTACCACTAGTAAAATCCACTGAAACAAATTTGCTTCCAAACTGCATGCGGCAGAGTTTGAACCAGGTAGTCTTGGGCTCACTACCGCTAAGCCACAAACGCCCACTATATAAAGCTAATATATATATATATATATATATATATGTGTGTCTGTCTGTCTCTCTCTGTTTCTCTGTCTGTCTGTGTGTGTGTGTGTCTGTCAGTTCATTTAATTGTCATCACACTTCATTCCACAGCACAAGTAAACAACTGCAGAATGTGTATCAGATGACACCACGTCTAGCACAGTGTGGTCTGCTTTGTGCTGCCTTGTTCCTAGAAGATGGCCACTGGTATCGGGCAGAAATTATAGGCATCAGAGACCAACTATTTGAGGTTAGGCCCAATAGGTGTAACATTCATATACTCGTCTTCTGTGTTGAGATCTGTGGTCTTGCTAGATCTTATCTTTGTTGGGAAGAAAAGGTGATGAAGGAAGAATAGAAATTGAAGGAGTAATAAGAAAAAGTAATTTAGGTAGAAGAGAATGTGGAGAAAGAAGAAAAGCTGATGGAGGAAGAAGAAAATAGGATGAATGAAAAAGACGGGAGTTTAAGGAAGAAGAAAAAAGAATTATATGATGATTAATAATATTTTAAAAACATTCCTGTACATTTTTTCTAAGATATCCTATCTGGCATGTCTCACAGTATGTTACATTGTTTTTGTCTCGCAGGTTTACTATGTTGACTACGGAAATACATGCAAAGTCTGCATCACACAAATGAGACTCCTTAAGTAAGTATACGTAGACATAGTAAACATAGGGTGGGGTTGTTGAGGTGCCTCTTCTCATGCAACAATAGTGGTTAACTGTCCATCACAAGTGATGAGGACCATTGCAGAATTACATTCATCTTTGTTCCAGGTCAAATGGGTGTCGATGGCAATGGGAGAGCAGACATGCAGGCTGGCTGGCTCTGCCACCATATCAGGGGTCAGCCAATGGATAGAGCTGACATTCTGAACACCCTCATAGAGTGTGACCGCAAAGAGTATTTTCATTTAAACCAATCCACATCAACTGCTAGATTGCAAAAGTTTGGATTGAAGGTTGAAGTGGCCAGAAAAGAACAGCACAACAGATATATAAGTAGGCTCATCAATCAACATCGTACTTGTCCAGTTGGGCGCATCGAGATGTTGCGAAGGAGATTGGAGCACTTATGGACATGTCTGGAGTGCAATGAAGATATTCCAAATTGAAACTGAGGACCATTTCGAATGTCAGATTCTCATCATCACTCGAGGGAAAAGTTATTATTGCTTTTGTGTGTAGAGATGACTGATAAGCCCAATTGGGCATGGAAAAGCTGTAGACATTTTGGGCACTCAATTTTTACTGATTGGGGAGACTCAGTCCACTGGTTCTTCTAGCATATTCTCTCAGCTCAGCTGTTATTTTTCTTGTAGTCTTGCCCGCTTTTGCACCTTTGCGCATAGGATGACCCTTTGCTGCAACCTCCCAGGTATCATGGTCAATATTTAATGCTTCTTGTGAGATCTTGAGCCACCTCTGAAGTTGAAGAAAAAACACATATGGCAAGGGGCACTGAAGTAAAAAAAGCAGGCCTTCATGCAAAAATCAGTTGGAAGCGCCATACCAGGTGCCCTGACTACCACTGAATTCATAGCGTGCGAGCGCAAGAAGGTCTTGACTGTGTAAGAGCTATGGACCATCTTGGTAGCATTTGCCATTTTGTATCTCCATAAAAAAGTATTTTATGTGGTCATTAAACTAGACTAGACATAGAGATAAAAGCTTAGTGCGAAATGCAAGTGTTGTAACATACCAATTAGTCCCATTGTTAAAGCACCTAAATATCTCACTGACAGCTAAAACAATAGATCGACAACATTTTCATACCTGCTTTGCGTTACTAGAACCAAACATGGACAATGAGCAAAGCACAGCTGTAAAAAATGACTACATGTGAAATGTGATGCCTACGAAAAGCTACCAACAGTGCAAGAAAGGACAGAATCACCAACATCAGCATAAGAAAGAAAGTTGGAACAGAACCTTGCTTGAATTACATTGAGAAACAAAGAATAAAGTGGTTCGACCACTTAATCTTTTTCAAACACTCCATGTCGACCACTTGTTAACTCTTTCCACGCCCATTTATTTCCTCAATTTTTAAGCAATTAATTCAAGGAAGTAAAAAAAACAAATTTTTAAAAATTACGATCCCAACTACTCATCAATAAATAAACATATATATATTATTATATACTAAATTGAAGAAAACTGGATAACCCAATAGAATAACAAGGTTAAAAAGTAGTAGAAGTAAATTAGTAAGTAAAACTAGAAAGACTTCTTATAAAGGAAGCAACTCTATGGCGCAGTGTGCGGCTTAAAGCGTGAACGAACTTCCGTGGCGCAGTGTGCGGCTTAAAGCGTGGAAAGAGTTAAACCACTCTTTGTGATCTGAGCTTAAGAACGATTGTATTTGTGCAAGTTATGCACATACGATTTCTGCAAGACTTTATTTACTAAGGTAGTTTTCCTAGGCCCCTACCTCAGTCGCCTATTACAGCATGCCTTGTAGGTTGCAGTGTTACTACTCTTTGCTCCCCTTTCAAGCCCCGGCAAAACATGGACAAAACAGCTACTTAATAAGATTACAACCAAACTCCACTGTATACCGTCTTCTAAAACAGAACATCAGAAAAGAAGATTAGAGCACAACCACGAAAAAGATGGTTAGATGGCATAGCAGAATCCTGCCAAAAAGCAAAAATAACTATCACCCAAGCAACTAGAGCAGCACAAGACAAACACAGAAAACCATGACACTCGACAACTCTGTAACAGTATGGCGACAAAAGTATAAGAAAAATGTATCTGACCCATCATATATGTGACTGCAACAGGATGGTGTCAATTCTTGGGATGCTTTGTCCATGATAGTAGTGTCCGAGGTCCTATCTTGTCACTTAATGTTCATCACCTTTCTGAAACATAATGTGTGCCATATCTTTGAGTATGGGTATGCTAGATTTTTATGGCTTAAAATTTTCTAATTATAGTTATGTTTGCCATTTAAGAAGTGAATTTCTTCCCTTCTGGTGTATCCTTTGCTTAATAAAAGCCTATTGGTCGAAACCATGCTGTGTATTGTTTTTGTACTTTATAAAACTACAGAACTTTGTTTTTTACATGTTTCGTCATTATTACATAGTTTTACTGCAGTCTTCCCTTCTTCTTTGCGTTCGTTCTTTACGACCAATTTTAATCACTCTTTGTGATATGTTTGATCTTTGCCAAGAACGTGTATACGTTGCACATTGGTTTGGTAGGCCTCTAAACGCATAGACTTCTACACGTTTAGGACATGTGCATCCGATTTCAGCCAAACCTCCTTAGTCGCCTCTTACGACATGCGTGGTAGGTAACAGTGGTTTTATTCTTTACACCCCAAATTTGGGCCCGGTAACCACTCGGGCGGCAGTCTTCCCTCATATCAATAATACAAAAATTTCCACAATCTTCAAAATTATATGGGGACCCTTGCCGGTGCTATGAAGTTTGATCACTGCCTTTGAGATCTTCGTGTTTAAGAAAACGGTCGAAGTACACATGGTTATTCACCAGCATGTTGATGATGGTTCTATCAACAATTAATTAATGAATTAAAATTATGAATAAATGTTAATTTGTTTTATTTCCAAACACAGGACCAAATTTATGAAACTTCCTGCTCAAGCCATAAAAGCAAGACTTAGCAATATCAAGCCAACAGGCGGAGTAAGTTTCTATTGAAATCTTAACATATCCTTCCTTTTTGTTTGCTTGATATATATATATATATAATGTAAAAAGGCTCAATGTAGCAATAACAATAGAATGTAATAATAATAATGTAACTATAATGTAGAAAATATTTGTATTTTATCTGTATCCATAATGTCTCTTGTATAGACTTCAACATTCTTTTTATATTTTCTTTCCTTTTTTTTTTTTTTATATTAACAAGTTCTAGCAGAGATCAGTGAAATATTTCTTTCCACGGGTCTAAAATGAAGGATTGACTTCATTGCACCAGGTTTTAGCTCATATGGCTCGCTCCCTCTTCACAGAAATGGCATGCAACCTGCAGAGAGTATTACACAAACCACAAACAAATTCCATAGCTCCAACAACAATCCTAGGGGATCTCTGGAAAAACTGCACCCATGAATAGAACTGTGCAGTCTGGATTCGAACACACAACCCTTTGTTTCCTTGCTATGTAAAACGGTTGTACTTAGTTTTTATGTGTTTCACCTCTGGTACATAGTTTTACCACAGTCTTCCCTTGTATTTGGTATTAATATCAATTATTATTGCTGAAGCTGTTCATTCTGACAAAAATCAGTTTTCTTTTAGTGCCAGGGCATGCAGGTGTAAGGGAAATGAACACGCTGATAAGTCTTGCTGGTATGGCTGCTGTAACAAGTGGCCAGCAATGTAACAGGCTGATATTCTGAATTCATTAAGGGAGAGAGGATGTATAATTGATTCAAATAATAGTAGTGAATCTACAACCCTAACCAGACTGCAAGAATTCCAAGTCAAATGTAGTGTACTGTAGTAACGAGCACTATACTGGTAGCCAAAGAAGAATAAGAGACCAACAAAGAACCGGTGTTGTTAGTTGTCACATGCTGAGAGACATACTGAGTAGGAGCCTACCTATGAACAAGTCCAGAGTGCAATGATGATGATCATCAAATAGCTTGTTCTTAGCAGAGCTTTGCCACCGCAACAGTCCTTCAGAATTTGTCCCACCTCTGCAGTCGTCATGTTCAAACCATCAGTTACATCCTGAATCCATCTTCTCCGTGATCTTTCTCTTTGCCACTATGCCTCCTTCCATGATGGTCTTCTCCAGCCCTTCGTGTCTTTTTATATGTCCAAAATACCTCAATTTTCTTTTTTATTTGTAGCATCAGTCAGTTTTTTTTAATTTTGAGTTCTTTCTGGATAGAGCTATTTGTGATAGTTCTCATATAACTGATAACTGAGCGCCTATGAACAAGTCCAGAGTGCTATGATAGTCCTCATATAACTGATAACAGAACACCTATGAACAAATCTGAGATACTATGATAGTCCTCATATAACTGATAACGGAGCACCTATGAATAAGTCTGAGGTGCTGTGACGCCCGAGTGGTTACCGGGGCCTAAATTTGGGGTGTAAATAATAAAACCACTGTTACCTACTATGCATGTCAAGAGGCGACTAAGGAGGTTTGGCTGAAATCGGATGCACGTGTCCTAAACGTGTAGAAGTCTATGCGTTTAGGGGCCTGCCAAACCAATGTGCAATGTATACACGTTCTTGGCAAAGATCAAACATATCACAAAGAGTGATTAAAATTGGTTGTAAAGAACGAACACAAAGAAGAAGGTGCTATGATAGTTCTCATATAACTGATAACGGAGCACCTATGAACAAGTCCAGAGTGCTATGATGATAGTCCTCATATAACTGATAACGGAACACCTATGAACAAGTCTGGAGTGCTATGGTAGTCCTCATATAACTGATAACAGAACACTGAACAAATCCAGAGTGCTATGATGATAGTTCTCTGATAACGTTTGAAATATTTTTTTAAACCATGTCCATTAGCTATAATTACTCATTGATATACATGTGACTTGATTGTTGCCAGGTATGGTTACCGAAAGCACGCAACAGATTACTGGCTCTGACCAAGGAAAGACCTATAATTGGCTATGTGACCAATATCCAGGTGGGTCCATTCACTGTCTGTTTTGCTATAATCTCTGGTTTTTACTTATCAAACACAGAGGCATGTGACATTTAGGTTGGATTTAACTGTCTACTACTGGTTGGTTGATTGATTGATATTACCATCATCATAGCACTTTGGTGAGTAACCATATGTGTTCCGATCTCTTTCTTGCACAAGAAAGTCTCAGCTGCAGTGCATGAACTCTGTAGCAATGGCGAGGGTCTGCGATGTAATTTTTAAGATGGTGAAAATATTTTGTGAGAATTTATTTCTAACATTTCTAATGAATTTTGCTCAATCAGCGGCTTTCCATGCTTGTTCATTTTTATTTTGAACTGCTAAGGGTTCTTTTACGAACTTAAGTCGAACATTGGACCTACGTTTTTTCGTCTGTCTTCAATAGAACTAGGAATTCGATCACCAATTTTGCACTTTAAAAAAAAATTATTTTAATTTAAAATAATTTTCATTAACGTTTGCTTTCAATAATCTAATTGTTGTCATATTTTGTCAGAATGGAGTTTTGTCCCTTTGTTTGACTGACACCTCACAGCAGGATGACATTCACATAAATGATGTATTTGTGGATGAGGGAATTGCTATGTTTGTTCCTGATAGTGCAGTCGTGGAGGTGGTCAAGCATTCACAGGTACTGTGTATTTAAGTGTAGAGATTGTGAAACAATGTTATATAGTGTTTACTGATTGTAGAGATTGTGAAGCAATGTTTTGTAGTGATGATTGATTGTAGAGATTGGGAAACAATGTTTTATAGTGTTTATTGATTGTAGATATTGTGAAACAATGTCATGTAGTGTTTATGGATTGTAGAGATTGTGACACATTGTTATATAGTGTTTATTGATTGTAGAGATTGTGAAGCAATGCCATGTAGTGTTTATTGATTGTAGAGATTGTGAAGCAATGCCATGTAGTGTTTATTGATTGTAGAGATTGTGAAGCAATGTATAGTTTATTGATTGTAGAGATTGTGAAGCAATGTATAGTTTATTGATTGTAGAGATTGTGAAACAATGTCAATGATTGATTGTAGAAATTGGGAAACAATGTCATGTATTGATGACTTATTGTAGAGATTGGGAAATGTCAGTTAATTGATTGTAGAGATTGGGAAACAATGTTATGCATAGATGATTGATTGGCAAAGGTTCTAGAGACGAAGGATTGATTTCATTGCACTGGGTTTTACCCTGTATGGCTCTGTCCCTCTCTGCAGAAATGGTACAGCACCTGCCGAGACTATTGCACAAACTATCATTTGGAGTGGTGTTCGCTGGCACAAGAGCAGAGTAATTATGGGGCAACCCATTGCTGTGATGTTGGAAACGTAACTACTATCTTTGAGAAATTTTAGAGTAGTTTTCTTCTGGATGTGGCTACTGTGGCATTGTTCCCCATGTGGGCTCAATCCCACACTCAACGTTCCACACGTGAGGAAAGGAATTATCCCCCTAGCTCCTGCACACTAGTGGTTAGAAATGTAACTTGAAGTCACTACATACCTTACAGTCTGAAAAGACTATAGGAATTTTGTTTATTATTATGTTTGGAAGAGAGAGAACAAGCAGTGAACTTTACATTTTTGATTGTTACTGTATGTACAGGCACCAAGTATGGAAGTTTTGTATGGAGAGAGAAAGTCTGTGATTTCTAGACGACACATCAGACAGTGAGTTTTCTTCTTCATTCTTCAAGTTCTGAATGACTAAACTTTGTTTCATTTTGATTAGATCAAATGCCATCTCCACATAGAAATGATCTTAGAACCACCTGGACAGAGAAAGAGAAAGAAAAACAAGGACATACAACAAGACGTGCATATCGAGGAGTATTAGCTCATAAATAACATCTTGTCCTGGAAGATGAATTGTTCCTATTCATAAATAGAGGTGGTTACGTCCTCTCCTCACATTTCAAAGGTCATAGGTTCGAATCTGAACCTCGACGTTCTGTTCATGATTTTCAAAGACTCCTAGGGTTGTTGCTGGAGCTACAGAGTTTGTGCTTTGTGCAATACTTTCAGCAGATGGTATGCCATTTCTGCAGAGAGGGGCCAAGCCATATGGAGTACAACCTGGAGCAATAAAGTCAATTCTTCAGTTTTAGACCCTTAGATTAAGTATTTTGGCCATATTAAACGCTGTAGTGGCTTGGAATGGAAATGGACGGAATGGTTCATGGAGTACAAGACAGGAGACAATCAAGACGAAGGTGGCAGCAGGACATCAAAGAAACCTTGAACATCATGCTGGAGTAGGCGGAAGAACTTGCTAGAGATTGTTTTTCAGATGGGTTGTGATGAAAGTGACGTTCCACAATAGACATGCTTCTACTTGGAACTCTTTCATTACTAATCTTGAGTGTGGAGGTCAGAATTCAACATCCATCCTTAGATAGCCTATGAAAACAGCACAGTACAAATGTCCACATGTGAGGGCGAATTAAAAACATTCATAACTAGATAGCCACGGGAACTGTAGGCATGCACATCCTTCACTGCCTGCTGAAATTTACTGAAACATATTGGCTGCGCTGCCAATAGTGTTGTCAATTCATGATCATCATCAGTCCTTGTTGTGCCTAAGGGCACATAAGGCAGAGACAAAACAAAATTTCCACAGGATTCGATCTTGTGCCTTTCTCTACCTCAAGCCTAGTCCTATGCATGTCTTTGATCTCTGCTTCTAAATTTTGTCTCAATGTGCCCTATAGAAAAATAAAATGTCCTAATAGCCTTTTCAGACCTTATGGTTTGAAGTGTCTGTCATTTCCTATTTCTATACCCTAGTGTGCAAGAGGCAGGAGGGCCAATTCCTTTCTAACATGTGGGATTGAACCCACAAAAACTTCAGTCTGAGTCGATATACAAACGCTAACGCATTACGCTAATCTTTCCCACCCATGTGCTCTCTCTCTCTTTGCCTTTTACCCGGATTGAGGCATAGACCCTCAACCAACTGATGCCAAGTCTTCCTATCTCCTGCAGCTCCCTCAGCTCTTCTTTATATTGTTGATCTCCGCCTCCAAATCTCGTCTCCATGTATTACTCGGCCTCCCCTTCTTTCGCTGTCCCTGCGGGTTCCAGGCAATGACCCTTCTTGTTATATTCCCCTCCGGTTTCGCAAAGTGTGTCCTATCCAGCGCCAGCGTCTTTTTAAACCTGTTCGTTCACTGGAATCTGTCTTGTTCTTTCCATAAGTTTCTCATTTGTGACCCTATCATGCCATCTTATTCCCTCTATTCTGCGCAGACACCAGTTGATGAATGTTTGTAATTTATGCGCTATTGTTTTAGTTGTTCTCCATGTTTCTGACCCATACAGTAGAACTGCTTTAACATTAGAGTTAAATATCCGAATTTTTGTTTTAGATTTGATTTCTTTAGACTTCCATATGTTCCCCAGTGCAATGAAAGCTCCTCTTGTCGTCTGTATTCTTATTTTAACATCTCTATTTCTTCCACCCTCTTTGTCTACGTTGCTGCCCAAATATGTGAGCACAAGGAATTTTTTCAAGAACCCCAGAGGAAGCAACGGAAGTAACGAATATGATCAACAAATAAACAGGGTACAGGTATTAAGAGCTTCCAAAAAACAAATAGACAAACACGGGACTCGAACCACTTACCTAGTCCTTACGACACCAATCGCCTAGCCTAGCAATACAAGTGCTTTTATGAACACAACCAATGAGCCATTCTAAAAAAATGATTCACAGGGGAGTGTCTTTCTCAAACGCTCGTTATAACTAGACACAGAAACAATCAGGTAGGGTTCGTTCGAATAGTGTCTGCACAAACACATGCTATAAGATATACATGCTTGTATATACTTGAGATGAGACAATATCATACATACACACATGCATACATCATTCAAAGTAGCTTCAAATTTATTATAAGATGAGCACAAGGAGTTTTTTCAAGTATATACAAGCACAATAAGCTTATAGCATGTGTTTGTGCAGACACTGTTCGAACGAACCCTACCTGATTGTTTCTATGTCTAGTTATAACGAGCGTTTGAGAAAGACACTCCCCTGTGAGTCATTTTATTTTGAATGGCTCATTGGTTGTGTTAATAGCGCTCATATTGCTAGGCTAGGCGATTAGTGTCGTAAGGACTAGGGTAAGTGGTTCGAGTCCCGTGTTTGTCTATTTGTTTTTTTGGAAGCTCTTAATACCTATACCCTGTTTATTTGTTGATCATGCCCAAATATGTGTATGATTCTACCTCTTGAAGTGGGATTTCACACAGGGAGATCGATTTATCGTTTGCTTGGTTAATTCTCAATATCTTTGTCTTTCTCTTATGAATGTTCAGCCCTAGTTGCTGGGACCTTTGATTCAATGTGTTTAGCTTATCCTGCATCTGATTTCGTGCATGTGACAGAAGGGCTATATCATCAGTGAAGTCCAGATCTTCTAGTTGCTCTGTCAGAGTCCATTGGATTCCATTTCTGGTGTTAGTTACTGTGGTCTTTATAATCCAGTCTATTGTCAGTAAGAACAACAAAGGTGATAGAAGACATCCCTGAGCACTCATGAGAAGGTTTTGACAGTATTGATAGGAAACCCTTTGAAATTGATGAGGCATTATGGAATCTCACAGAAAATTATTAACCTAATAAAAGCAACATATACAGATATGAAATGTAGAATTCTTCATGAAGGTAAATTAACAGACACTTTTGGAATAGAAACAGGAGTGCGTCAGGGATGTCTTCTATCCCAAAAGTGTGTGTTAATTTACCTTCATGAAGAACTCTACATTTCATATCTGTATATGTTGCTCTTATTAGGTTAATATTTTCTGTGGGATTCCATAATGCCTCATCAATTTCCAAAGGGTTTCCTATCAATACTGTCAAAACCTTCTCATAATCCACAAATCCGATATAAAGTGGGGATTTCCATTCAATACTTTGCTCTATTATTATGCGTAATGTGGCTATTTAGTTGGCACAGGATATATTTGGTCGGAAGCCTGCCTGTTCATCTCTTAGCTTTATATCGATGGCATCTCTCAGTCTCTCCAGGATGATTCTGCTTAGTACATGTGCCTCTAGACCTTCATTTTTCCGCTGTCCATTGTATTGATTGATAGAACCATCATCATCATTAGGTGAGTAACTATGTGTGCTCCGATCTCTTTCTTACACAGGAAGGTCTCAGCTACATTGCACGATCTCCATAGCACCGCGAAGGTCCCCACTGCATTGTATGTCTTGGCCATCTTTCTTTTCTCACCATGATGACATATTCAGTTTTCTTGGGATATAATTTTTGTATTCTAGCGGAGGTTGCAACCCAAGCTCGACAATATAAATACATTTTACAGATTAGCGCAGACTTCTGACTTAGAACCAAAAGTCTTGCTTGGGTTCTCAAGGAGGCAAAAATAGTGACACTCTGATCTACAAGGCATGTTGTAAGAGGCGACTGAGGCAGGGGTCTAGGGAAGATACCCTAGTAAAAAAGTGTAGCAGAAATTGGATGTGCTAGCTTACTAGTAGGTGCATAACTAGCAGAATATACAATTGCTTGGATCACATAGAAATCACAAAGATTGGTTTAACAAGTGTTCGATAGGGAGCGTTCGAAGAAGATCTCCAGATGTTGCAAGTCAGTATTTATAGCTGTGAATATTTTTATTGAATTCTTTAAATTTTATTATCCAGATTCTGGATGACGGATGATGTATCCATGAATTTAATCAACCTTGAAGAAGAGCTCTATGTCTTGTCATCCGAAGTATCCAGTCTTTTCTTTAGTGAGAATATTATTAGTGCCAAGGTGAGAATGTTATAAGGACTCAGGTGAGAACGTTATTAGTGCCCAGGTGAGAACGCTATTAGTGCCCATGTTAGAATGTTATTAGGACCCTGGTTTGAATGTTATCAATGCAAAGGTGAGAATGATATTAGATCCCAATGGGGAATGTTATTTGCGCCACGGTGAAAATGTTATTGGCGCCAAGGTGCGAGTATTATCAATGCCAAGGTGATAATTTTATCAATATCCAGGTTGAAATGTTATCGGTGCCCAAAATATTCTCATATCTTCAGCACACAAGTAGAATGTTAATGAAAATATCAGTTCTTAAGTGAGAATGTTATCAGTGCCCAGGTGAAAATGTTAGATCTGTAATGAGGATATCGTAGATGCCCAGGTGAGAGTTGTGTCAATGCCCAGGTGAAAATGTTAGATCTGTAATGAAGATATAGATGCCCTGGTGAGAGTGGTAGCAATGCCCGAAAATGTTATCAATGTCCAGGGGAAGGTGTTATCATTGCCCAAGTAAGTCTGGTCTAACACCATATTTTCAATTTGCCAAAACACCAATTTGCAGACTGAATATACTAACACATTTTTATTTTCAGCTGGCCAGGGACAATGCTGACGTTCCAAAACTTGTTGTGACCAAGAAAGACCACTCTGACCTTTTCAAAGAACTGATAGAGTAAGCTATATGTTTCATCTCTTGACTATTTTCTCACCTGGTGGTGGCCGAGGGCGGGTAAAGACGGAGTAGATGTTACGATAAAAGTTAGGATCAACCAATCAGTGCTAACCAAGACTCTTGAGTTCCTTAAAACACGACCTTATTGGTTACTGAACTGATGTCACTGCACTCCAGACACGCATTGGTGCTAAGTCTCCCCCAACAGATGCCGAAGAGTATGCATGCTGATGGTTCTTGTGGCTTGCTGGTTAAACACACTTCTCTCTCTTCCCCTCAAGCATCCAGCTCTACTTGTTAAAAGTGTGATTTTAAACTTAAATCGGCAGATTGATTCTGCATAAATTTTAGTATCCTCATCTTACAGTAGGTCGCCAAGAGACAGAAGAATATCCCCCTTACTTATCCATCCTAAACTCCCCAACAATTGAAGCAAGCATGCCCGCTCGTTGCCACGAACATCTGCATGAATAGTTTCGCAGAAGCCCACCCTTTTAGGGATGTGAGGACACTGCTAGAGACAGACAGATGTGCAAAATGAAAAGAGGATGCCTAAACAGATCTGGAGATGAAGTCTTCTTGAGGAACTGAAGTTAGCTCGACTATCCTGGGAGATCATAAAGAAAACAACTGTTGATGCCCTATGCTCCACAAGGAGCGGAGAGGAATAAGTCAAGTCATACGGCAACCTTTTCTTTCAAATGTCTAGTAGTATTCTTATTCTCATATTTAATGCAGTTTATCATTTTTCAGGACTGGTACCGGATGTGTAACAGATGCTACCAATGTGCTGAGTCTCTTTCAGTTGTCATCGTAAGTACATCCCATTATTTCGTAACACTGTTCTGTCTTTTGAGTGGCGAACAGGTCATAGGGTGATAGGTGAGGCAGAGTGGCATTGGACAGAGCCAAAGAATCTTCAAAATGGGTCTAATGGCGAAGGATTGACTCCATTACACCAGGTTTCCCACATGGCTACATTCCTGTCTGCAGAAATCACTCCATAGATCTTCTTTCTTTTCTCTATTCCTGTTTTGCCTCACAATGTCAGGATAAGTAGAGATTTCTAGAACTGGCTTATGTGTGCACTTTATAAACAGTATCTTTCATCGCCTCTGTTATCTCTGAGATCCACATTTTGCATGGCCAGCATTTTGCTTTGTATCCACTGTATTGAAGAAACATGCTCTTTGAGGTGCACTGTCTGATGGTAATCTGTTAATGAGGCCGAACCATTTAATTTGTTGTTTCTTGATGAAGTTCAATACTGATGTTGTACCCATTTTTTCCTGATGTCTTCATTTCTAAACCGGTCTCTTCTTGATACTCCCGGAATTCTGTATAGACACTTCATCTCTGTTGTGACTAATTTTCTTCTATCTTGATTTCAGCATCCATGTTTGGCACTGATAGCATACAGTTGGGAGAAAGATTGTGTTCAACAATGCTCTTTTAGTGTTCATGGTGATCAAAATTGGTGCCATTTGTCCTATGATTTGATTTACGTCATTTCATCTTTGTTGAATTTCTTTGGTTATTCTTCCGTTTGCTGAAAAATTAGATCTAAATGACAGGTACCTCTGAAGTTGAAATAAGTCTTACACCTAAATGTAAAGGGACACTGGTGATAAGTAAAGCAAGCCTTCATGCAAAAATCAAACATGACTACTGAATTCACAGCAGGCGTATGAAAAAAAGTGATCTCATTATAAAGGTTTGAGAATCACTACTGTGTGACATACACTGATATATATAGATGACTGAGCTTTTTCTTCTGTACAGATGGACAATTGGCAAGTGCTTTAATGTGGCAACTTCTGAGATTGCACTCTCTTGCCTTTTAGCTCATCCCCAAGTTTCTTGTTACTTGCTTTCCGTGTTGTGTCCGAGCCAAAAATCAGGATGAAGTAGTCCTCTCCATTTATCTCTAGCCTGGGCAGCTGATATGGGGAATGTCCCTTGCCCATTTTTCACAAACTTCCCTCTCTCACTCTTACTGTTTCATCCAAAGGAAAGACTGTCCATACGTTTGGAATCAAGCAGGGGATGCCAGAAGATAAAATGAAATACACACGAACACATCAAACTGCCGTAGGGTCCCTCACTCCGGATTTGTGGTCAAGGTTTACTCTATAGACCTCTCATAACCGTGCTGACCCACAAGGCAGTGAGAATTTTCTATCAGGGTTTACTCCCCTAGCCTTTAGCTCTCCCAAACCCCCCTCCACAAGGCAGTGGGTTTAACAGTTGCAGATAGTACCATCTACTGCCATACGGTAACAGATGGCACATAATTTGACCTCTTATACACTGAGAAGCGTCCGGCGGAATGTATTACAGCGTGGCTCTCATTCGGGAGACCTGGGTTCAATCCCGATAAAGCTAAGGAGTATTTTTATGTCGGGGAATAAAGAAAAATCCTGGGGCCAAAAAAAGTATCACTGCGACCATTAAATTCCTCAGGCCTGTGTGTGTGTGGCCCACCCACCGCCTGTTCTAAACCACTCTAAAAAAAAGTGGCATTAAAGACAGTTTTAAGTGACAGTAAAGACAGTTTAAAAAGAAAATCTATTGTACACTTATCTATACTTATCATATTCCTAGACTTCCATTGATTATAAAGATGTATGACAAGAATGGTGACTTGGAGATGCTGGCAGAAACAGCTACAGAGATTCACAATTGTTTCAATCCCGATGACCCATACTGGAAGGTAATTACACTTGATATTGATATGTTTTACATTATATTTGTAAACTTTATTTTAAAGGGTACTCGGTTTGCTCCCTCATTGAGCTATCTGGATATTTTTTCAGAGATCCCTGACCTTATTGTAAGTGAGATCGAGTCCCTAGCCTTATCTGAGACTGACGATAAAACATAGGTCCTGTGTTAAAGTTAAGCATGTAAAAGAACCATTGGCAGTTCAAAATTGAGAAGAGCAGACTGGAAAGCCGCTACTCTGGCAAAATTTATTAGACATTTTTAAAATTAAATTCCCACAAAATATTTTCACCATCTTCAAAATTACAGCAGGGACACTCACCCATGCTGCGGAGTTCACACACTGCCACTGGGATCTTCCTGTGTAAGAAAGAGATCTGGCATACATGGTTACCGAAGTGAAATGATGATGGTCCTATCAAATAATAATAATTCCTCTCATCGTACATAGGCCTGCAAGTAATTTCTCCATACCGCTCTATCCTGGGCAACTCGCTCAATCTCCTCCATGGAACTGAGACCGATATTTCCTGCCTCTCTCAGCAAAGTCGTTTCAGGGTCTCCTCAGGTCGACCTCTCTTTCTTGAACCCTTTGCATCCCACTTCAATGCCTGCTTTGATATTCGTTGATCATTTCTCCTCAAGGAATACAACATATCTCCAACATATCTCCATCTTCTCTTTCTTATAACAGTTGTCACTAGTGGTTGACCAGACATGTCTCTGATTTCATCACTTCTCCTAAATTCGTTCCATTTTATATTCATTATTTTTCAGACATCTATTTTCAAATGCATTCAACTTGCTTTCTATATCTTTAGTCATTTTCCAACTCTCGCTGGCATATGTTAGGATTGATACAACATTTGAATTGAAAATTCGTAATTTAGTTTTAATACTATATAACTTGCAGTTCCATATTTTATTTAGACTTTTAAAAGATGATGTTGCTTTGCCAATTCGTATCATAATTTCTTTTAACATTTCCTGTGCAATCAAAATTGCTACCCAAATAGGTGAACTGCTCTGTTATTTTTATCATTTTAGATTCCAGTGTGATATCTGCATTACTTGCCATAGGTGTCTTCATTATATTTGTTTTTTCTTATAGCTTATCTGCAGTCCAACTTTTGATGCTATAGATGACAAGTGGTCCTATCAAATACACTTGTTTATTTCACATTTGGTCATTTGTATGATGATAAAAAAATGTGGTAGTTTGTAAAATGATGGAAGGTGATAGATGCTGATGTTTTGTGAAATGGTTTTTAAAAAAAGTATAGGGACCATTTTTTATACTGTGAGATATATTCAGGGAATATGGTGTTAGGTCCATATTTTTTTAATTGTCGGAACATGATGGGTTATGTTATGCGATCAATGTCAGGGAACATTGGGCATTCCCATGCATGCTCTGTCCTCCGCTGCAGCAGCCAACCTAAATCCAGAACCTCACAGTGACCAGAAAAGTAAGGCCGATAATGTTAAGGTTTTGGCTGGTTGTACAATTCCTAAATATTGTGAAATGCTGATACTTTTTTGGATTGTCCTAGAAAAGGTAGAATGACATCCACGTCCCAGAATGGCTGAGAATGTTCCTAATCCGGAACGACCTCACCATAGGCAGAAAGCAGTGGGAAATCCGATAGAGAAGTCGCACTTCACTAATTGTCACTTTCCGCAAAATTTCAGAGGGTACTCTATGCAATCGTTCTTTTTTGGCCATATTGTTCATTCTTATTGTGATATATAAACGACCTTTGCCAAGAACGTATTTTTACATCACATTGTTCAGCGCAATTTGGAGCTCTAGTGATTATCCTTCTGTGACATTTCCGGTTTCAGTCAGCGTTTACTGGTTTCACTCTCCATTAGCCTTTGACTGTCCCCAGCCGACCTGCAAGGCAGCAGGTTGCTATTTTCTTTTATGATAGCGACCCGTAGATGACCTACCCTCCCGAGTTGTTGAGCATCATCTGCTCAGGTTACCGGTCTTTATTTGGACTATTTGGTTTGTCTGCCGTCCAGTTTTGTGTACGTTTTACTCTGCTTGCCTTTGATTGTCCCCAATCAAACTACAAGACAGTATCAGAAGATACGAGGACTCACAGTGAGTGGTTCGGACTACAGGTTCTCCTGAAAAGATCACACTTGAAGGATCTAAACTTCAAGTACCTTTGAAGTCAACGAAGGCCCACCTGCATTGCAAGGGACACCAGTAAAATGATAAAGCAGACTTTCCTGCAAAAATCGTCAGATCGCCATACCAGGCGTCACGGTTAACGTCCGAATTCACAGCGGCGACGCAGAAGAAGATGATTTATAGTTGTCATTCTGCGCCTTAGAACAGAACACAATCGACTCTGTAGCCACATGTATACATAATTCAAGCTTGGCAATTCAGCCATGTGGACAGGCACATCAGACTGCAAAGCACATACTTCAAGACTACCCGATATGATATACTGGCCTGACGAAACAGCACTGGACATAAAATTACACAGACCTCTGTGTGAGCTACAAAAGACAGTGAAGTTTATACAAGAGATAACATTGAATATATAGACATTTCAATCGAACGAAAGGAAGGAAAGCAGATGATTTATCAGAGACTTGGTTGAAATGCAGAGGAGTCTCTGTGGCTAAGTGGTTGCGCCCCAAAGGTCGTGGGTTCTAATCCGAACCGCATTGTTCTGTTTGCAGTGCATGTTTCCCAATAGACCTCAAGAGTTCCTGCTTGTACAATACTCTCGGCATGCCATTTCTGTGGAGTGGGACCTAGCCATATGGGATAAAGCCGAGTGCAATGAAATCATTTCTTTGACTTTAGACTCTTTATGCTGAAATATTATTTGGGAAATTTTACCTTTTATTAAATTATTGTTAAAAAATACTTTCAAACTGTCTTCTTCAAACAGGGACAGGATCAGGCGACTGTGAGCGCAGACGTTGAGGAAGTTAAAACAATGAGCTCGGCTAGTGATGTTCTGGGTGTGCCTGGGTCAGATTATCTCAAGTTCAGGCTTGTAGCTTTAAGAGCTGAGAGGTGGGTTCTGTTTAGTTGCCGGAGTTGGGTTAAATAAGCCACAAGGGGTTGTGAGATGATGGGTCTTTTATTTCAGGTACCTAATTATATTATGTTTTATTATCGATACAAGAGAAGACTGCACTAAAACTATGTACCAAGGGTCCAATCAATCAGTAACATATTGATTTGATCATTTGCACTTCCAACTTTTGTCCATTTTAGAAAAAGTGTTTTGGAGAAGATGATGGCAGACAGCATTGGACAGCAGAGAGGTTGATAAGCTTAACAGCATAGAGATTGGTATAACAGAGCTGGAAGCCAAGATCTCAAAATTAGGTCAGTTCTCACGTGTGGGTCTTTCGCCATTCATGTATTAACTTTTCTCTGTGTTTGCTGCAATGCATTCAAAATAGGGAGTGTCAAAAAGCTATTTGATATGCTGTAGCCTAAGAGTCTAACCCATCTTCTTTGTGATTTTGATACGCAACAATGTAAGTTTTTCTGACACAGTATATACTGGAAGAAGTAACAACATAGAAGAATATTAGATTTAAATAATTTTTAGACTGATGTGATTATCAATGCGACAGAATCTGACATTTCTTCTCTTTTGTATTCTTTGTGATAAAGACATGATGATACTCTGATTGAAATTATCTTCTAGGACAACATCAGCATGTTACTTTGTTTTGCTATGACTTGCTGCTCAACTCAGACAAAAGTATTATACTGGAAGTCTCAAGAGATAATAGGGCCAACTTTAGAACGATCATGTCCAGTGTTACGGAACCAAATTTGTGTAAACATTAGAACCACTGTTACCGCATGCACTTTGTATCTTGGCAGCTTAAGAGAAGTTCTGGGTCTAAATCGGATTCAAGGTGTCTAAGGTCGTGTCAGGAAGATCATAGTCAGCTGAAGTTTAAGGCCATAGCTAACCATGTACAACGTGATGACAGTTCAGACAGAAGAAATCAAACATTCACAAAGTGTGAATTAAAATACTGGCAGAAAAACGAAGCGAATCACAAGAGAAGAAAGAACTGATAACCATAGTGGTAGCACTGTGAATGCACAGAAGATCCAAGACAGGTTATGTACTGAAGGCAGTTGGTGCAATTAATTAAAATGCTGAAATCCAGACACTTACCTTCATCTTTGTCCCAGGTTCATTCTGGGGGCAGAGGAGCACATGAACGAGCAGATGCACACTGGCCTCAGTTCTCTGAGATCGAGAATGGGTCTTCTAATTGGATAAAGCGAATCAGCAATGCTCTAAGAGAAAACATACTCTCTCAAGATTTCAACGAAAAAGATAAAGGGTATTCTCTATCTCGATTGTGCAAGTTATGCATACCAATAGATGCGGCAAGATGGGAAAACCGTGAGAGTAACCCTAGTAGATACATCAACCAACACAGAACTGGCGTTAGTCTAAACAAACATGAAATACAGGCTTGGGATGAGATTGGAGCAATTATGGACATGTGTGATGATTCTCAAATGTACACTGAGATATACTGTGAAAGAGATCGAAGCACTTATAGACTTGTTGGTTCCATGTGCAGTGATGATGATCATCTGTCCACTAAACTAAACATATTTGTATTTTTTAAAAATATGTTTCGTGTATATATTTCATGTCTCTTGTTTTCAGAGTTGAACCAACAACAAGTGAAAGAATCTGAGAATAGGGAGCTGCAAGATGATAGAGTTCTAAACCAGGTTTGGTATCTTATTAGATTAGTTTTGTTGGATTACATCACATTTCTATTTATATATAAACAGAGAGAGTTTAGTTTAGTCGTCGGATCATCATCACTGCACATCGAACCAATTAGTTCATAAGTGCTCTGATCCTCCTCAGTATCTCTCTCAGTATGTGGCTACTAACAACACCAGTTTTTTGTTGGTTTACTATTCTTTTTTGGCTACAAGTATAGTGATCTTGTCTACCTACACCACATTTGTCCTGGTATTCTTGCAGTCTGGTTAGGGTTGTAGATTCACCACTATTACTTCAATCATTTACCCATCCTCTCTTCCTTATTGAATTCAGAATATCAGCCTGGTTCATTGCTCATTCACTTTTCACCATACCTGCAAACCTATCTTCGCATTCATTCCCTTTACACCTGCATGTAAAATTTATTTTGTCAGCCTAGACCTCTTCATTGTCTCAAGCCTAGCCTGTTTCAATCTTCCTGAACATACTCATTGAGTCACTGAGAAAACATGCATCTATAAAAGTTTGACTCCAGCCAGACCATCGCTTTAGTTACTGCCATGATTTCCATAGTGAGACTGTTGTAGCATGGTAAAACAACCACTGTCTTCCTTCACAACATCCCATCTGACTTGAACAGTGAAAGCCCATGAACTCCGTACTTGTTAAATCACTGACACATCTGTGTAAATGATTACATCGCTCTCAGACATTCAGACATTACGCCCACATTTATGCCTCCACAACCACTGGATTTTCTTGTCTACATTATTTATCGTCTGATACATACTAAAAATATTGTATTGATTCTTGTTTGCAATTGTCACTGACCAGACTGAGAGAGAGATGGATGGTTGTATTTGGTACAGCCTGAAAAGAACAACATACCAAATATGCAAAAAGATTGATTAATCAACATTGAACTGGTGTTTTGTGCACTGGACGCTGCTGGATTTGTTGAGGCAGGGATCGGAGCACCTATGGATCTGTCTGGAGTGCTATAATGATAGTCCTTATATAACTGATAACTGTTACTACTGGTGGTTATTGGTTTCTGAACTGATGTCACAAAACTCTGGGCAGACTCATAGGGCTCAGTCTTCCCAACAGATGTTGATGGGTATACATACTGATGGTTCCTATGGCTCGCTGGTTAAACACACTCCTCTCAAGCATCCAGCTCTATCTTTACATCATGTATTGTTACTGATCTTCATTAACTTTTATTTTTTAAATTTCACTTTTCCTGAAACCAGACTAGCAGACTGGAACCGCTTCCCTTAACGTCAACTTCTCCTGCCAAGTCTACACAGAAAGTTGCTCCGATAATGCAGTCTTCACCACTAAAACAAAAATTGCTTCCTGTTGTGATCAATGAACCTATTAAAACAACCCCAGATGTAAATACATTCCTTCGAGAGCAGATGTTGGTCAATAGGCTTGTGCTTGATCGACTTGGACTTACAGAACGGGTTGGTGGTTGTTTTTTTTTCCCAACATATTTGTTGACCATCTTTTTATTCATTCTTCTTCATTCTTTCTCATACTCCCGCTGGTTATAGCAGGGTACAGTCCGAAGAACAGAATGCATTGTCACAGTTTTCAGCGTGAGCTGTGGTAAATGCACCTTTCAGGCTGACACATCCGACTTCAGTATAGCCATTTTGGGAGGTCCAGGTAAGCTTCTCCCTCTTTGATATCCATAAACTTAACCAAACGTCTTGGCAGTCGTCTGCTTCCGGAGCCTTCACATGAAGTCTTGGTCAGCTTTGTTCTTGCGGATAAGGCTCCGTTCCTCCGCAGAAATGACACGTTACCTGTCTACAGTATTGCACAAACTCTGTAGCTCCAGCAACCATTCTAGAGATTTCTGTAAAAAATTGTATTTGTGAATATGGTGCAATCCCTGTCTTCAGAAATGATACAGCACCTGCAGATAGTATTGCTCGAACTCCGTAACTCCTGCAACAATTCTAGTAATATCCTGCAAAAATTAGTTAACTATCAGAACAGTGTGGTCAGGAATCGAACTCACACCTTCGAAGCTCAAGACAGTATCTAAATCACATAATAAACAAAATAATAACAGCTGGTCGTGGGTTTGAATCCAGACAGCACCGTTCTATTCATGAGTGCATTTTTTCCACAGACCCCTAGGATTGTTGCTGGAGCTACAGAGTTCTGTGCAATATTCTCGGGCAGGTGGCGTGCAATTTCTGCGAAGAGGGACAGAGCCATATGATGTAAAATCTGGCGCAATGAAGTCAATCCTTCGCTTTAGACCTTTTTTTGACTGTAACTTGTGTTTTGAGCAAACAAATTCCGCAACCAAGAACTGCTCAACAGGTGTAATCAGGATAAAATGTCTTTATCTTAACCACATTTGCCATGAAGCGTCATGGGGAGAGTTCATTTTCTATCTTGTGCCAGGCGTGTTGCGCTTTACGTTGTCAGTCCATGCTTTTGCAGGGACTGTGAAATGTTATGTATCCATCGTGTTCTTGGCCTGCCTTGTGCTCTGCGCCCTGAGTGTCGATTGTAGGCACATGATGGTAGTAAATCTGGTTCCATTCTCATTAGATGACCGAACTACTTGATTTTTTGCTTCTCGATGTACTGTATGAATAAAATGTCAACAGTAATAAAAGTTGCACTCTGGAACCAGATAGACCAAGTATTTGTATGTGATTGGGATCATCGATAGTGAAGTTGATAACAAGCTTCGCTAGTGACCTTACTTTTAAAAATGTCTGAAGGTTGAGGCCAGCTTGGTCCAAAAATTCTCGTCTTGCACACAGTTTGACTACAGTAAGCGCTAATACTTTACTTGTGGATCTAAATTGCAAGTACCTCTGAAGTCAGAGTAAGGCTTGCCTGAATGATAAGGAACACTAGTGATATGGAAAGCGAGCATTCACACAAAATTTAGAATTCATAGTGAGAGAAAATAAATGGATCTAAAAGCAATGAGAACTTATACAGTGGACTCTTAACACTTTCGCTGCCAGCCATTTTCAACAAAGTCTGGCTCACTGCCATGTTATTTTTTGGCATGATCAGTTTTCAGTGACAATTTAAAAAATCGTAAAATAAACTTAAGACTATGGAATAGTGTTCATATATTAATGAGCTACTAACCTGTCTGTATGTGGAATATATTCTTTATACTCCACAAGCTATTGTAGTAACTGATATCCCAATACCTATCCACAGTATGATATGCCGTCGTTTTTGAGATGGGTGTCCGTCACCTACTCCTGTACCCCTGGGAATGTCTGCTATCGATCTATAAACATCGTCACGTGAATCACAGTTCAAATTCATATCACATTTAGACTTCGTTTTAACACTATCACTGGCTAAAAGTCAGAAAAAGAGTCATTTTGGACATCACTACTCATCAGCTACGTAGTCCATTTTAAAAATTGTTGTTTCCTTATGAAAAATCGGACTTATACCGACGTTTACTGCATGTGTGTTAGATCCGCCATTTTGGAGAGCTTGTCAGAACAACACGGAAGTAGTACGTCATGGGATCCCGTTTGCAAGCGATACTCCCGCTTAAAAAAGACATTGGCGGGGGCGAAGGGAGTTGGTACTTTGCCGACTTTTGTCGTCGGTGGCAGCGAAAATGTTACGGGAAGACTAAAATTAGGCAGACCAAAGACAACCCAGTGGATGCAATATGGAAAATCTGTGCACCCACTATTCTGCTTTTGAGTGCTAAAACTTTACAGTCATCTGAGAGGTACTCAGCACCTAGGGGTGTGCTATTAGGTCAGCTAAATAATTGTAAAGTTCACAAACATTCTGTATTAAATTTACTGTATCCCCAGAACGTGGCAGCACACCTGCCGCAGCAACTTCATCATCCTAGCCAGGAAATGAACATCCAGCAGCAGATAGGCTTACAACCACGCAGCACTGCAACAAATTTGTCCAATCCTTTCTTGTCGTTGGAGACTTGTAAGTATTTGTATACATTCATAATATAATCATCAATATTAGATTTAGACGAGATCATCTTTTATATATATATATATATATCATTCACTTTCCTTTGATTCATATTTCTTTTCTGTTTTGCCTTTTCGTCAATTCATATTTTGATTATATGACTTTCTTCAATTCATATTTTGATTATATAACTTTCTTCATTCAATTCATATTTTTTATCCTGTCTTCCTTCAATTCATATTTTGGTTCTATGACTTTCTTCAATTCATATTTTGATTCTATGACTTTCTTCATTCAATTCATATTTTTTATCCAGTCTTCCTTCAATTCATATTTTAATCCTATGACTTCTTTCAACTCATATTTTGGTTCTATAACTTCTTCAATTCATATTTTGGTTCTATGACTTTCTTCAATTCATATTTTGGTTCTATAACTTCCTCAAATTCATATTTTGGTTCTGACTTTCTTCAATTCATATTTTGATTCTATGACTTTCTTCAATTCATATTTTGGTTCTATGACTTTCTTCAATTCATATTTTGTTTCTATAACTTCTTCAATTCATTCAATTATTACATTTCTTGTTTTCTTTTCTCTATAAGATTCAAACAACATGTTGCACAATGAATGGCCACTTCAAGGAATCCAGTTACTGCAGCAGCAACAATTACAACAACAGCAACAACTACAACATTATCAGTTGCAACAACTACAACAAATGAATCAGCTACGACAGTTTAGTGACTTGAGTTCCAGGATGGCTGGACTGAATGTGGGGTCAGCTTCGGCAGGTATTCCTGATACACAGTTTTCAAGTACTTCGGCCAGTGCTCTCTCTCAATCACAGCAAGGTTTTGAAAGGCTGCTGCCTAATATAGAGAATATACCTAGAAACTGGCGTGGTCTAGATTCTCAGACTAGTCTGGAAGGGATGCTGCTACATTCAGATGACATTCGTCCAAACTGGCATAGTTTGGAGACCTTTAACACTTCCTTGCCTCTGGCAGGTGGTAAAACTTTCAATCAATTTCCCACATCCCATAAGTAATTTTCAGATTTGGTACAGCTTCCTTTAACACTTTCGCTGCCACCCATTTTCAACAAAGTCTGGCGCCGAGTGGTTACCGGAGCCCAAATTTGGGGTGTAAAGAATAGAACCACTGTTGCCTGCCACGCATGTCGTAAGAGGCGACTAAGGAGGTTTGGCTGAAATCGGATGCACATGTCCTAAACGGTAGAAGTCTATGCGTTTAGGGCCTACCAAACCAATGTGCAACGTATACACGTTCTTGGCAAAGATCAAACATATCAAAAGAGTGATTAAAATTGGTTGTGAAGAACGAATTCAAAGGGAAAAAACAGTCTGGCTCACTGTCACGCTATTTTTTCGGCATGATCAGTTTTCAGGGTGACAATTTCAAAAAAATCGTAAAAAAATAAACTTAAGACCTTTAAACTATGGAATAGTGTTCATATATTAATGAGCTACTAACCTGTCTATATGTGGAATATATTCTTTATACTCCACAAGCTATTGTAGTAACTGATATGCCGTCGTTTTCGAGATGGGTGTCCGTCATCTACTCATGTACCCCTGGGAATGTCTATCGATCTATAAACATCGTCACTTGAATCACAGTTCAAATTCATATCACATTCAGAGTTCGTTTTAACACTATCACTGACTAAAAGTCCCAAAAAGTCATTTTGGACATCACTACTCATCAGCTACGGCGCCCATTTTGAAAATTTTTGTTTACCTATGAAAAATCTGACTTAAACCAACGTTTACCGCATGTGTTTTAGATCCGCCATTTTGGAGAGCTCGCTCGGAAAAAAGCGAAGTAGTACGTCACGGACCCCCATTTTTGGCTAGCGATACTCCCGTTTAAAAAGACATTGTCAACGGCACATGTCGGCCGACAAAAATCGACGGCAGCGAAAGGGAGTTGGTATTTCACCGACTTCTGTTGTCGGTGGCAGCCAAAGTGTTAATACTTCCTTTTTTTTGGCAGATGGTACAACTTTCAACCAAATTACAAAGTACAGCCTCCTTTAACACTTCCTTGTCTCTAGCAGGTAGTAAAACTTCAATTTCCCACAAGTAATTTTTTGATTTGGTACTTCTTCCTGGTGTTAAGTAAGACCATCACAGATTTCTCTCTTATGCCTTTTTAATCCCGGTTCGAGCATATGCCCTCAACCAACTCATCCGATCTCTAGTTATCTCCTGCAGCTACCTCCAGCTCTTTTGTGTATTGTTGATCTTGAGCTCCATATCCACTTGTTAAACCACTCTTGTATCTATAGTGATCCGAGCCTAAAAGCAATTATATGTGTGCCAGTTATGCCCCTATATCTACCCTAGGCCCCTACCTCAGTCACCATTTATTACATGCCTTGTATGTCGCAGCGTTACTATCCTTTGCGGGCTCCGGCAAGACACTGGCGTAAAATGGGATTCTTAACATTTTGCTGTTTGGAATATTGATCATGATAATCCTTTATTTGACCATCCAGAACTCTTGACCAGCTGGCATGAACTTTCATCATTGATGTTATCACTATTTGCATATTTATGTTGGTATTATGTCTATCAAGTTCTACACATACTTCTTCTTCATTAAACACTCCATCTCGACCACTTGTTAACCACTCTGTGTGATTTGTATGTGTTTTAAAGCCGAAGGATTGACTTCATTGCACCGGGTGTTACCCCATATGGCTCGGTCCTCTCCGCAGAAATGGCACGCCACCTGCCGAGAGTATTGCACAAAGCACGAACTCCGTAGCTCCAGCAACAATCCTTGGGGTCTCTGGAAAAAACAGCACTCGTGAACAGAATGGCGCGGTCCAGATTCGAACTCACGACCTTCGACTCACAAGGCAAAGGGCTTAGCCACATAGATTTATATGTGGTCTGAGCCTAAGACGATGTATGTTATGCGCCTACAAGTAAGCCGGCACATCCGATTTCTGTGATGCTTTTTATTTATTAGGGTAGCTTTTCTAGGTCCTACATTAGTCGCCTCTTACGACACTTGTAGGCTGCAGTGGTACTATTCTTTGCTTCCCTTGCGGGCCCCGACACCACATGGATGCTACACATACTATTCTCTATCCATTCTCTAATCCTGTTTTGCCTTTCGGAGTCAGGTCGAAATAAGAGACACCTGTAGCGAGCCTCCCTATGCGCTTTGTACATGGTGGAATTCAGTGCATCGGATATTCCGTCGATCCATTGTTTATGTGGTCGTCCTCTGGGTCTGTTGCCGTTGTACGAGTGCTAGTGCTCTTTGTGAGAGACTGTCTTGTGGTAACCTTGTAATATATCCGAACCAATTGACATTTTGTTTCTTAATATATTGTAGCACCTGCAAGGATCCCACTTTTCTTCTGATTCCGTCATAAACACTTCATCTCTGTCGTTTAGAATCTTATTTTCGCATTTGTTGTCAGTGTCCAGGTCTGATGAAAACTTTGTTGAACATTGCTCTCTTGGTATCTATCATTATGTGCTTGTTTTTCAGTATTGTGACATTTGTCCAATAATCTGTGTTGTATTTCCGCTGTAATTCTTCCATTGGATAAAATCATGGTCTAAATATTTAAATTCTCTGGTTTGTTTTAGATGTTGTTTATCTCCAGTAATTGTGATTGTTTGTTCTGCTCTTGCGGTGATCCTTACTTGTCTTCTCAGTGTTGCAATTAAATCAAGGGAACAAACCCTACCAGAATCTACCTCCTACAACATATGTATATTGTTGATTTAACAGCACAAAGTTGCTTTACTTTGTGTCTTTCCAAGTGTTCTTTTAACTTTTTTGTTGACAAGTATAAATGTAAATATGTTTCTTCTTATTGTATGATGTTAGCAACATGAACAAATGAAAAGATTAAAGTTTTTGAGATTTTTCTTTCGTTCTCTTGATATATTGTCTATACATTCATGTCTCTTGTTTCCTCAAATGGCGATGGGTCTGGCATACCGTATACAACCAAAGATTGTCCTGCAATGCCATCTGTGTGACTGCTGACAAGAAACTGTCCCACACCATCTCTTCCAGTACCCTGCACTTTGTGACTTACTCTGTAAGTACCCCGGGATGCGCTTGCCCTACACATGTAGGGGCATACAAACGGAGACGCATGATCAAACTAGTCGTAAAGAACAAACAACACAAAAGCCTCATATTTGAAATATATTTATTCTAATGACGAATATACAATAATTATTTCTTTTTTTTCTGTTTTGATTTTCCTTTACTGGAATCTTTTTCACTAGCAGATTTTTTTATTAATTTGTCATCCATGTTTGTGGGGATGTTCAAGGCTAATACCTTGAGTTTTGAAGATGATTCTGACAAGTCTTCTCCGATGACTTTCAACTGTTGGTGCTGGTCTTGTAAACTAACTATTGAGTCAGTCAGTTCTGTGTACAAGTCTATGAGTTTCAGGACGTTTGCATTGGAAGTCTTCACTTTTTCAGGATCAAGTTGAGATGTGTCTATGCTAGGGCTTTCAGCTTCTAAACTGTTTGAACTGGTGGTGTAGGTTTTCTCCAGAACTGACATTATCGAGGCTTCTGTGAATAAGATGTACAGGAATTTACAACTGAAATAAAGAATGCTTACTTTCAACTAACATAAATTTCAGTTTGGAATATCTTTATTGCACTCCGGACATGTCCTGATACCCTTCACAATATCTCTAACCGCTACTCAGTTCAACATTGACGTGACTCGATCGCCTATTGTGCCGTTTCTTTCTGGTCTCTTCAATCCAAGCTCTTGCAATCTAGCAGTTGACGTGAATTGGTTTAAATGGAAATACTCTTTGCGTCCACACTCTATGAGGGCGTTCAGTGCAATGTCAGTTCTATCCATTGGCTGACCCTCATATAGTGGCCCAGCCAGCCAGCCTACTCTCACTGTCGACACCAATGTGCCCCGGAACACAGATGAGATTAATTATGCAAATGGTTGAGGCCTGTAGTGATTCATAAAAATGTGTATGTATCTAACATATTCAGAATGAGGCCATGCTCACTATTCAGACACTTCATGCATGCCATTCTTCTCTGTTTTTGGCCGTCTAATTTGTATCTTCAGCGCCTATTTTGGATCATTCTTGATTTTTTCAACCACATATTACCTGATAGAACACAGATTTGTACAGATGGGCTTCTGTTATGGTTTTACAGTAAAGTCACTTATAGTAACACATCTACTCAGTCATACTGTAGCATGTTGTCAAATATAATTGGCCATCAGAACTGACTTATGTCCATATCTAAACCATGAAGGAGCCTGCTTAGAACTAGCAGTTTTAGTTTACTGAATCTGCTACATAACTTTGTAACGAGGTTGATAATTGAAACGTGATCTGACACTATAAATTAGAAAATATGAACAGTTTTGAACATCTTGGTTCCCCATTAACAAGAGATGAGATAAAGGAAAATAAAAGAATAAAAAACACGGCCTTTCAAAAAATTAAACAACTAAAAACAGTATGGGATGGAACTGATAGGAAAATAAAGATCAGAATACTAGTAGCATGCAAATTCATAGTGGCAACATATGGGTGTGAATCATGGACATTTCACAAGGTAGTGAAAAAACGTGAGCTTTTGAATATGAGTGTTGCAAAAGAGTCCTCCCACCAATGTGTTGCGGGACCCGAAGGGAAGCAAAGAATTGTAACACTGCGCCCCTGCAAGGCATGTCGCAAGAGGCAACTAAGGTAAGGATCCACCCGTGTGCTGAAAGGGGAGGAAAGAATATGCAGCAATGTCTGTCAGGCATGTCATAAGAAGTGACTAAGGAGGGTGTGCCTGGCTATCTCACCCTGTCGAAAAAGTAAGCCAACAAATCTTCAAAAACATGAAAAGGACAACCATAAGAAACAGGAGATGAGGAAGGCCTAGACATACCCGGAGAAGAGAGCTGGGGACATATGAAAAGGATAGGTAAAACATGGAAAGAATTGGAAGGGGATGGCTGGAGAGAGGAAGATCTGTGCTCCATTGGGAGTTGAAAGGTGATGAAGAAAAAATCCTCCCTATATCATGGTCAGAGAACAAATAGACCTATTCGGAAAGAACTAAAGATCAAAGAAAACTGGCTGATGGCTACAATAAGAATGAAGTATTTTGGACATATAAAAAGACAGTAAGGGTTAGAGAAGACCATCATGGAATGTGACATTCTGGTAAAGAGAAGACCACGGAAAAGATGGACTCATCAGATGTAACTTTGAGCAGAGGCGGGACATCTGGCCTGTCTATGAGAAATTCAGAAAGACATTTATTTTAGGGTGGCAATAATGTTCTGCTCAGGACAAGCTATTTGATGATGATCTGACACTGGAAGAAAATGAAATCAATAATTACGTTATTTTGTAAATGTTATTTAGAAGTTAACAAAACAACTTCTTGCCTGCAGCTGTGGATGCAAGGCATTCCTGTCCCAACACAAATACCACGTCACTGCTCGGGGCACTTGTAATATCGTCGGTTACTTCTTCCCAGGATGGGGGTTTTGGTCGTTCTGGAAGACGATTAGTCTTTGACATTATTCCCATCGAATGGATATGTTGAAAATGTTCTAGATATTCCTCACCTCTTGTTTTCAGGCGGATGAAGTACTGACAATTATACTATAGTCTTTCCTGTAAGATAAGTTTAGTTTTAGTTCAGTAGCTCGTATGTAAATTGTAAATAATTGAAGCTCTCCTAAAAGAAGGGTTGCTCAGTGATTTATTATTTATACATTTTTATAAGAGAGTTCTCCAGATTTGATCACGTGATGGGATTGGCACTGCATGCGGTCATAACAAATAATTACTTACGTGTGAAATGCAATGCCTATGAACAGTTACCAACACCAGCATAAGAAAGATAGTTGGGACAGAACCTTGCTTGAATTACATTGAGAAACAAAGAATAAAGTGGTCCCGCTACCTAATAAAAACGCAACCAAACTTCACTGTATACAGTCTTCTACAAAAGAACATCAGGAAAGAAGGCGAGAGGAAGACCACGAAAAGATGGAGAGATGGAATATGCAGAATCCTGTCAAGAAGCAAAAATAACTATCACCCAAGCCACTAGAGCAACGCAAGACAAAAACAGACAACTACAACACTGGACAACAACCCGGTAACAGTGTGAAAACAAAAGAAAGGATGTGATTGACATGTCACACTGTCAACATTGAACGTTGAACTCTCAACTTTATCTGTCGATCAGATGATTAAGCCACATCGATCTTTAACTGTAGATATCCAACACTATGTTTCGTGTCCTCCAAACCAAATTTACTTTTCAATGGATCTTTGATTGGAAAAACCAATGATAATTGTTTATCTGGGAAATATTGGTTTTTGAACTAACGTCATAGCACTTCGGGGAGACCCATTGCTGCTCGGTGTCCTCTAACAGATGTCGAAGGGTATACATACTGATAGTTCCTGTGGCTCACTGAATAAAAACACTTCCTGCTCTGCCCCCTCAAGCATTCAGTTCTGCTTGTATAACGTGTAGTTTCAAGCTTCTTAAACCGCTGGATCGATTCAACGTCAATTTTAGTGCCCTCATCCAACGGTATATATAGAACATCCTAAACTCCACAACATTCGATGCAAGCATGTCCGCTCTCTCGTTGTCGTGAACACCCGCATGCCCTGGACAGTAGATCCACGTCACTCCCTAGAGGTTGGAGACCTCTATAGACGACATCCACCCATTCCGCAAACTGCCGTTCTGGATCTTCTGAAGCTTCGACTGAGAAACAACAACGGTCCCAGTAAATGGAGTCCCAGAGAGGCAGCAGTGACGGTCTCAACCCCCATCATCATACAGGAAGTAGTTGTTCTGTATGTTCCATTTCGCTCTGCAACAATTCTACCATGCGCGCTAGCCAAGAAACCCCAGCCTGACTTCGAACCACGGTGCACAGACCTATCGATATAAGCAACAACATCATCTTCCCTTATATTATCTTCAATCAGCTGCTTAATTGCTAGCTCAGCCTAGGGCCGTGCCGTGCTATGATACAGAGAGGCGGGCGCATCAGTCGGCACCGTAAGAGAGGCGGCATATGCAGCAAAATCGAAAGGTTATTTTAATGAAAAACATTTAAGGGGCGGCATTTCAAAGACTTGCATCATACTGGCAAAATATACCGCACGGTCCTGGCTCCACCTTCACGTTGCCCCATTCTCTACATTCTCTTTCAAGATTAATGACAACGTTGCTGTAGTTTGCCATGATAACATCTGTCATCTATTGGGATCCATTCTCCCCCTTTTGGTAGGGTCGTAACTGTGGTAACATGGCTAATTGTTGTCTCAACCTGGGTCATCCACGAGTTGCCACGCTTCTCTTGCCCTTAACGTCATTAGTGTTCTTGTGCAGTGTCTGTCTCTTATCCCCAGTAACTCGCATATATGCTTTAGTTTGGGCGATTGCATGACGGAGCGTAGTGACAGAAGGCCAAGCATATATCTCATCTTTACAATGAAGTATCTCTAGTGCAGCCAAGGAACATATGCATGCCTTCACTCTGAATACGTTCGAGTCGTTCACATTGTGATTTTGATATCGTGAGGATGCCAAGACAGCAATCTACCATAGACATAACCAATTGATGAAACAGAACAAGTAGTCTCTGCTCAATGTGTGCGGTTACCATAACCTTGAGAGCTGCAAGACGACACTTGCAACGTTGTATCATTTGTTGAACATGAAGTTTGAAAGATAGACTACGATCAAATGTTATTCCAAGATATCGCCGCCGGTCACGGCGCTCGATGGTATGTCCATCAACGGTGACTCCAGGTAGATCAGACCTGACTATGGAATTATTCAAAGTATTTCTTGTTCCCTTTCCGTTGCCAATAGTTTTCCGTTTTTATCCTTTATGAGCGTGTCCAATATCCAGTAATGTTTATCACTTATTAGTTATGTAATTTTGTACACTGTTCCTTGGTTACATTTTATGAGTACACGCAATGAGAAGTGGAGAACATCATGCCATTACAATGTCGGTAAAAATAGACATGTTATGAAGACAATTAACAGTTTAATATCACGACAACGCCCTGACCTGTGTTGCTGAGGTTCAAAAGGGGAGCAAAGAATAGTAACAATGCGACCTACAAGGTATGTCGTAGAGGCGACTGAGGTAGTGGTCTAGGAAGCTACCCTAGTAAATCAAAAGCGTCGCAGAAATCGGAAGTGCTGGACTACTTGTGAGCGCATAACTGGCACAACGTACAATCACTCTTAGGCTCAGATCATATACAAGTGGTCGATATGGAGCGTACGACGAAGAAGATATCGTGTCAAGGAACAAAGTGAACACCAGAATGAATCCCCTGAAAACATGAAGTTATGGTGTTTCGTCGTCGCCTACGCCAATCAATAGAAAGTATTGTACCTAATTATTTATATAGCCTCTGAGCTAATTAAACATATCAAATCTTATATGACGAATTAAGGATGCAAATTCAAGATACAAAATACACTAATAATTTATCACATATATTTTTAAAACATGCTAAACTACATATTTTGCAAATAATAAATAAACAAACGAAAATTAATTATAAAAACGCCAGAATAGAGAGTATTAACTTGTAACTAAAACAATCATGGCGACGGAGGGGCAAAATTTGGATGAAAATGAGAAGAAAATTATCAATGAATTTTGTCACTATCTAGAAAAATCTAAGCAGTTGTTTAACGGACTGAGGTATGTTTTGTATTGTCTTTAAAAAATGCACAGGAGCTGCACTTATAGCTGTGTATTATTATCTGAAACCTGATAGTTGACGATAAGTGAAATTATTTATTTACACTGATAATATTATTATATATAATAATAATATATATAATATCACCAGCCAAGTGGCGTATAATTGACCGTATATCCCATGCCATGGCTACACTTCACCTCAATGTTAACAACCCGGCCCTTGTATGAATAATAATGTCTGTTGCGACTACAGTTTGTTGTACATTTATACTGACAACATTGGGAAATATTTAGAACGTTGCATTTGTAACCACTGCATTATTGTTTAGTTAAGTACATGAATTATTGAATGCATGGTAATGGTTTGGCGGCGTATGGCCAGGGAGCTGACAACTCTTTTGTACTTGTCATTCCTTGTAGGAAACCGTGTACTGTTGGGTATGCAGTAAGTGCTGTGCAAGTGTATACTCAATCGTGTATGTAAATGTCAAAGTATATATTTAATAATAACACATTTGATAACCAACAGTCTGCAAGTTATACACTAACAATACTTGTCTTGTCCACATGTGCTGTGAAGGGACGTGGGGAGTTCCAGTTTCCTATCCTATGCCAGGTGTGTTGTAGTTGTTAGTCTTTGATTTTGCAGGATATCTGTGATATTATCCATCATGTTCTTGGTCTTTCTCTAGCTTTGCGTCCGGGTTGCTAGTTGTTGTAAGCGCAAAATGGTAATATATCTGTTCTCATTAGGTGATTGAATCATTTTATTTGTTGTCTTCTAATATGTTGGTTGCATGGTGTAGTTCCAACGACATTTCTAATGTTCTCAATCTATCATGACGTGTAAGATTATAACTAACAATGCTATTGTTACAAATATAAAGTTCGAAATATTCCACATTTCTGTCAACATTACTTCATTATACAAGGATAGAGGTTGAATCTGTTACTGCTGCCCTTCATTGGCTCTCTGGGACTCCGTTTACTGGGGTTGTTGTTGTTTCTGACTCTGAGTCTATGCTTCGGAAGATTCAGCATGCCAGGTTGTGGTATGAGTGAATGTCGTCTATAGAGGTTTCCAACCTCCATAGACTCACATCGATCTAATATCCTGGGCATGCGGGTGTTCACAGCAACAAGAGAGCTGACAATGCATCGAAAGCATTGATTGTTGGGGAGTTTAGGATGGATTAGGGGAAGTTCTTTAGTCTCTTGGCGACCTACTGTAGGATGAGGACGCTAAAATTGACGTTGAATCAATCCAGCGATTTAAGGAGTTTGGAATTACACATTGTTCAAGTAGATCTGGGTGCTTGATGGGCAGAGAGAGGTGTGTTTAACCAGCGAACAACAGGAACTATCAGTATGCATACCCATTGATATCTATTTTGGGGAGACTGAGCACCTATGGATCTGCCCGAAGTGCCGTGACATCAGTTCAGTAATCAATAACGAATAACCATGTGTGTGCCAATCTCTTTCTTACACAAGAGGTTCTTAACGGCAGTGCACAAACTTCGTAGCACAGGTGAAGGCCCTGTTATATAAGTTATAATCTGCATTAAGTACACATCCCAAAATTATTTTAGCATGTAAATGTCATGCCTAAAATGAAATCCGTTTTTCAAACTTAAATGCAAAATAATTTGAACAAAATTGAAGATTTTGAAAAAGGTGTTACAGAAAAGTTCTTAGAACATCCTGGACAGGAAGAGAAAAAAATAAAGACATACAAGACATGCATACAGAGGAGCATTGGCTCATAAATAACATCATGTCGTCGCGGAAGATTAAATATTTTGGCCACGTTGAACATCACAGTGGTTTGGAGGGAACTGTAAGGGAGGGCATAGTTCCTGGCATATGATGCATTGGACGATCAAGACAAAGGTGGCAGCCGGGCATCAAAGTAACCTTGAACATGATGCTGGAGGAGGTGGGGGGAAATTACTACGGAGAGTTTTTCAGGCGGGATGTGATGAAAGCGACGTTCCGCAAGGGTCATGCTACTACTAGATCACCTACATCTGTTGAAGCAAACACAGAATATGCCATACAAGTTTACGTTTTGTTGAGTTATTTGATGGTGTTTATGTTTAGAGAAGGATTTGGCCAAATGGATTAAGGCACGGATTCCCATTCGGGAGACCCTGGTTCAATCCCCAGTAAGATCAAGAAATTTTTCTGTGAGGGTATAAAGAAAAATCCTAACCTGAATAGTTTTGCCGTGACTGCACTAACTATGCAGCCATTAAATTTCTCAAGCTCATATCCTCCTGTGTTCTACACCACCCTCAAAAGCGGTATTACAGGCTTTAAAGACTAATGAAAATATTTTTATTTGATAATGTTTGGAAGTTAGAAACCAAAATCTGGATATTTTAGTTACAATTTAAAAATGTATTTTGGTGACAATTTTAAAATTTATTTTGCTAGAGACTTGCCTCAGTATGGACATAAACAGTGGCAGGCGTATTTTGGCCGAACTTTTGATGTGTACACAAAACTCTGGAAGTATCAACAACAGCACAGGTAAACGTAGCTATTTTTTTTCTTCTTTTTTCTTTTTTTCTTCTTTTTTTTCTTCTCGTCCGCTCAACTCAGACGAAGTTTCATCTCTGAAACTGATTTTTGCCTGAAAATCCGTTTTTCCAATTTCTTACAATGGCAGCAGCGTGCACATTGTAAATTACTTTACACTGGCAGCCGTGTGCTCAATGTACTCGTAATTAGTATTCCTCGCCATACAGGCAGATTTTCTCCGACTTCAGAGGTACTCACGTTATCGTCCTGAGTAAGACCAGGGACTCAAACAAATGCCGGACAGTAGGTTCGAACCCGAGCTATGAGGCATCTCACAGCTAGCAGGCCGAGCTACTATCAACTACTCTAGGCAGTCCCCCAGTAGCTATTGTATTCCTCTTTCTTCTTATTCTTCTTCAATGATCCAACAGATTGTTGACACTTACCCTCTCTTGCACAGTGCTCTCTCTCTAGCTTGTAATGCACCTTGACACTTATGACAGCAGCAAATGCACAGTATTCTTCACTGTTCTTGGCTGTCCACTGTATTGTGTTTCAGCCAGTAAAATGATGTGGAGAAAAACAAATGGTACATACAACCAAGAGCACGGCAACATAAATACACTAAACAGAAATGCACATACTACACTCTTCAGACTTGGAACGGGACATTGCGGTCACAGAGCGCACCTCCATAGAATGGGTCTCAGGAACTCGGCCGCCTGCACCTGTGGAGCACCAAAGCACATCTTGCAAGACTGCCGCAGTCTGAACAGCGTGAGAATGGAAATCTGGCCAACAGGAACAACCCTTCAGAACAAACAATAGGGGACCGGTGAAGACCTCTAGGGCACCGCCCTGTTTATGACACATACTGAAGTAGTCGCATAGCAGAAGTTGATCGTAGAAAAATAGAAGTTTTTCAGCTGTGATTCATTTCTTTTAGTTCATGTTCTACTGTTCTTCTCCTGGTGGTTTTGGGTCTTCCACATTTTTGTTTACCCTCTTTTCTCCATCTCATTGCAGTTTTCGTGACAGAGTTAGTATTGATGCGTAACACATGTCCAATCCATATCCAGCTTCTCTTTTATATGATGGTGTACATATTCTCTTGTTGACACAGTGTAAACAGTTCTTGGTTAGAAATATTTCTTGGCAAGAACAGTCATAAGATCATCCGCTGACAAGTTTTAAGAAGGTGGAAAGTTTGAAAACATCTTGTTCTGTCATTCTCCAGCATTCTGATCTGTATAGTAAAGTAGATATTACACAGCTGCTGTATATATTAATCTTGGATCTGATGCTGTATTGTTCTGATTTCCCGACTGCCTGAAATGTCATGAATACACATTCATGCTTTACTGAGTTAGCTTTAAATATCAAAACCAGCTCCTCCTTTGTGGCTAATCTTTTTTCTCCTCTTATGCCTTTTTTTTCTCTCTCTTATGCCTTTTTTACCCTGATTAGGGCATATGCCATCAACCAACTCATACCAAGTCTTCCTATCTTTAGTTTTCTCCTGCAGCTCCATCCAGCTCTTCTGTATATCATTAATCTTTGCCTCAAAATATCAACTACATGTATTTCTAGGCTTCCCTCTCTTTCACTTTCTCTATGGGTTCCAGGGAAACGTCCTTCTTGTTATATTCCCCTTGGATTTTTTAAAGGTGTTTCTCTTCTTCTTTGCGTTCGTTCTTTAACCAATTTTAATCACTCTTTGTGATTTGTTTGATCTTTGTCAAGAACATGTATACTTTGCACATTGGTTTGGTAGGCCCCTAAACGCATAGACTTCTACATGTTTAGGATATGTGCATTTCATCCAAACCTCCTTAGACGCCTCTTACGACATGTGTGGCAGGTAACAGTCGTTCTTTTCTTTACACCCCAAATTTGGGCCCCGGTAACCACTCGGGCGGCTCAGGGATCAAATCATACAGATTTTTAAAAAGTGGTTAATTCAATATAATGAATGCTAACAACAGGAAACCCATGTTCAATCCACGGTAAAGCTAAGGAGTTCTTTTTCTATCGGGGACATAAAGAAAAATCCTATGTAGTTTCACCTAAACACCTGGTGTCCAGGTGTCTAACCTGAACAGTTTCACGGCGACTGCACTAGCCATGCGACCATAAACAATAAACCTTGCCTGCTTCGTTTACCTTTGATTACTTGTAACATGTTTGTTGGAAGAATGCGTAACAAGTAATTGATAAACAATAAATCTTGTCTGCTTCGGAGATTTAGCCACGCAGTAAAAATGTCAGACCTGCCATCACGAGGGTGGCCAAAACCTACTGCAGGAAGAGGTCGGCACAAATAGGGAAGCAGAAATCATAGGAATGATATCCTACAGAACTGCCCCCAGTATGCAGACTTGAGAAGAAAGAGGTGGCCACTTACACTAACGTCCAAGACAAACTGTTGGCGTGGCTGATAATCTGAGGCAGACGGCTGCCTTATTAGAGAATCCGAAATCCCAATCTATTGAGAGCGCAGAAGAAGAAGAAGTATTTATGTATGAAGGCAGTGGATGCAATTAAAACAAAATGCTACAATCTAGACTCCTTCACTTTTGTCCCAGGTCATTCAAGGGTGAAGGGGAATGAGAGTGGATGCATTGTCGAGCAATGCTGCTATCGAGAGTGGGTCTTCTATTGAAAAAAGCAACATCATCAATGTTCTAAGAGAAAACGTATGCTCTGAAGATTTGAACGAAGAGGATAAAGGGTATTCTCTATCTCGGTTGCGCAAGTTATGCATACAGATAGGTGCGGCAAGATGGGAAAACCATGAGAGAATCCCTAGTAGATACATCAACCAGCACAGAACAAGAGTTGTTAGTCTAAACACACTGAAATACTTGCTTGGGAGGCGATTGGGGGCAATTATGGACATGCCCGATGGAGATGATTCTCAAATGAACAATTTATGTAGTATAAAAGTAGAATAATTATTTGTTGATATCTGTTTCTTAGAGCAATCCTGGACACTAAATATGGCTTAAAGAGATGGCAGATTGGAGAGATTGCTTCGAAAATTGGGCAGCTGTACTACCATTACTAGTAAGTCAATTCTATTATTGATTTTTTCAGTGGTTAAGCCATTTACCTTGCATTCTGAAGATTGTGTGTTCGAATCCGGATTCGTTTCACAAGTGTATTTTTTCCGTAGATGCCTATGATTGTTGATGGAGCTATAGAGTTCATGCTTTTTGAAGTGACCCTCCGCAGCTGGCCTGCCATTTCTGCTTAGAGGGACCAAGCCATATGGGACAACCCAGGTGCAATTATGTCAATCTTTTGTCTTGAATTCCCTTTTTAAGCGATGGTCTAGCTGGAGTCACATACTTTTATCCAACCATGTTTTCTCAGTGTCTCAATGAGCATGCTCAGGAAGATTGAAACAGGGTGGACTTGAAGACAATGGTTGGAGTTGCTGAAGAGTTTAAGACTGAACAAAGTCACGAAGGTCACCAATGTAATTTAGAAGATGATGAAAATATTTTGTAGGAATTTAATCTTTCTAATGAGTTTTGCCAGGCAGCGGCTTTTCAGCCTGCTCTTCTTAATTTTGAACTGTCAATAGTTATTTTGGGTAGTCAACTTGACCATGGGGCTTCTGTTTCATCTTTCATCCCCATTAGGACTAGGAATCGCCATCTCATCTACACTGAGATCAGGGATTTCTAGAAAAATATCCTGATGACTCCACAAGGGACTGAACTGAGTACCTTTTGAACGAGCGGTGAGCACTTAACCTCTATGCCACAGAGACCTGTCTTAGTTCAACGTTTCTGCTTCCCAGGGAAAATACAGAGTTGAAAATTCCAAATTGTCTGCGGCAACAAAAAGATACATGTTCCAAAACGGTTTTAACAGTTACTAATTCAGAATTACCTCACCAACGACTATGCCTGAATTCATAATGAGTGAACAAAAACATTTCTTTGGTTTCTATTTCAGCTTAAGGACAAGTGAGACTAACTACTTGAACGAGTCGTTCTCGTTTTACTCAGCTATACGAATGAGAGCCTACTATTCGAAGGCAAGCAAGGAAGAGAGGTATGTTATATGTGACATAAACTTCATATCTGAGTTCTGTTGAATGTCGTTGTTGTTACTGCTAAGCTAGACATGTTGAAATTGTTATTTTTCTGCAACTAATGCCAGGTAATAACTGTCTTGTCTTATCTACATGTCCCTTGAAGCGTCGTGGGGAGTTTCAGTTTTCGATCCTGTGCCAGATGTGTTGCATCTGTAGTTGTTAGTCTTTGATGTTCCAGGATATCTGTTCTTCTTTGAACCCTCCATACCAACCACTTGTTAATTACTCTTTGTGATTTGTATGTGATCTGAGCCTAAGAACGATTGTACGTTGTGCCATTTATGCGCCTACAAGTAGGTCAGCACATATGATTTTTTCGACGCTTTTTATTTACTAGGGTGGCTTCCCTAGGTCCCTACCTTAGTCGCCTCTTAAGACATGCCTTGTAGGTCGCAGTGTTACTATTCTTTGCTCACCTTGAGGGCCCCGGCAACACACGGGCGATGGCATTTGAGCTTCTTTGAACGCTCCATTTCGACCAATTGTCAACCACTCTGTGTGATTTGTATGTATCTGAGCCTAAGAGCGATTGTCGTTGTGCCAGTTATGCGCCTACAAGTAGGCCATCACATCCAATTTCTACCCTGCTTTTTATTTACTAGGATAGAATCCCTAGGGCCTACATCAGTCACTTTTTATGATATGCATTGTAGGATGCACTGGTACTATTCTTTGCTTCCCTTGCCGGCCCCTACACCACATGGGCGATGGCATCCGAGCAGTAGTTAACAGAGCCACTGAGACATGGACAGTGTTTAGCAGACAAGCAAGAAAACTAAATCATTTCCATACAAGTTGTCTCCGCAGTCTGCGCAAAATAAAATTTCATGATAAAATTCCAGATACTGAAGTCCTCATGAGGGTGAAGATTCCATGTATTCACACTCTGTTGCAGAAGACCCAGGTGAAGTGAGCTGATCATGTTGCATTGATAACTGATAAATGAATACAGAAACAAGAGATGTATGGTGGGCTTGAAGGGGACATACAAATGGCTTGTTTTCAGAAAAAACTGCTGCTTTTTCTTTCTTATCTTTGTGTGTGTGCTTCATAAATAGTGTTATTCACTGCCTCTGTTATTTCTGTAGTCCACCTTCTGCATGGGCAGCCTTTTGCTTTGTATCCGCTGTTTTGGAGTAACATTGCTCTTTGAGGTGCACTGTTGGACACTGTCTGTTGGAAATCTTATTTTGTGGCTAAACTGTTTAATTTGCTGTTTCTTGATAAAGTTCAGTACTGATGTTGTTGTACCCACTTTTTTCCTGATGTCTTCATTTCTAATCAGGTCTCTTCTTGATACTCCCAGCATTCTGCGTAGACACTTCATCTCTGTTGTGACTAGTTTTCTTCTATCATTTAATGTCAATGTCCAGGTTTGGCACTGATAGCATAATGTTGAGAGAAAGATTGTGTTGAACAATTTCTCTTTTAGTGTTCATAGTTTATAAGAACAGTCTCATTGTTTGTTTTGTATTCTTTGCTTGATACAGGCCTTGTGATTGAAACATCACTGTATCTTGTTTTTGTACTTTGTAAAACAATATTTCTTCATTTTGATGTGTTCTGGCTTTGCTTTTGTCTAGCTACACCACATTTGATTTAAGTGAGAGAGAGAAGAGTGAGATAGTGAGAGAGTATAAACTTTTGCAAACCTCTTACTAGTGGCAGTGTCAGAGAAATCCTTCATTGACAAGTGAACAAATTCTTTGTTTTCTAGACCAGATCTGATGGTGAAAAAGCTGCGGTACTATGCCAGATTTATTGTCGTTTGTCTACTGCTGAAAAAGATGAAGCTGGTACGAGACTTGGTGCGGGTAAGTTGCACTGCAGGAAAGAAACATCATTTTCATGACTAAAGCCATCTGCCAGAACCCTTCCACAAGCAAAAATAAAATGTGCAGATACTTGTACTCCTTCGGAAATCACAAACACCAAAACATGCAACAAAATATATATTAAAACATGCAACAAAATATACATTAAAACAGGCAACAAAATATACATTACAAACATGCAACAAAATATACATTAAAACATGCAACAAAATATACATTAAAACAGGCAACAAAATATACATTAAAACATGCAACAAAATATACATTAAAACATGCAATAAAATATACATTGAAACATGCAACAAAATATACATTAAAACATGCAATAAAATATACATTGAAACATGCAACAAAATATATATTAAATACATGCAACAAAATATACATTAAAGACATGCAACAAAATATACATTAAAGACATGCAACAAAATATACATTAAAGACATGCAACAAAATATACATTAAAGACATGCAACCAAACATAAGCAAAGAAACAATAAACTGAAACAAACATAAACAAACAGAAAAATAAAATTTAAAACATTGCCTGAATACAACAAAACAAATCAGACAAACAATGAGACATACAACAGCATTTACAAATTGTTCTTCACTTTCAGGAATTGCAACAAACGATGACTATACAGAACATACCAGCCAGAAGATAGGTGAATGGAACCTTGTTTTAGGAGAAATCAAAGCTTTATAGAAGTGAGTATTGAAACAATGTCCATGTTGCCTCCTACAGCAGACTACATTTGCACTTGTTTCAACATCCAATAGCTTGTCCTGAGCAGAACTTTGCCACCCTAACAGTCCTTCAAAATTTCTCTATCTCATAGGCCAGATGTCGTGCCTCTGCAGCCGCCATGTTCAAATAATCAGTTACATCCTGAATTCATCTTCTCCATGGTCTTCCTTTTAGCCGGGATGTCTCCTTCCAGAATGTTCTTCTCCAACACTTCATGTCTCTTTATATGTCCAAAATACTTCCATCTTCTCATTTGCAGCATCAGCCAGTTTTATTTGATTTTGAGTTCTGTCCATGATGTACATACAGCTCTTCTGTAACACTTATATTCAAAAGCACATATATGTTTTCCCACTGCCTTGTTAAATGTCCATGCTTCACACCCATACGTTGCCAGTGGGAATATGCATGCCTTAGTATTCTGATCTTTCTTTTCTTATCAATTTCAATAAATACAATATATATATTGAATTCTTCTTGGAACACTACATATTGACCACTTGTTAAACCACTCTTTGTAGTAGTGATAGCAGCAGTTTTTGTAGTGTTAGTAGTAGCAGTGGCAGTAATAGTGATAGCAGCAGTTTTAGTAGTGTTAGTAGTAGCAGTGGCAATAATAGGGACAGTGATAGCAGTAGTAGTGGTAGTGAGTAGCAGTTTTGTAGTGTGTGATGCATATTACGGTGACATATAATGATAGCACCAGTTGTGGTAGTGATGTACTAGCAGGGGACAATAATGTGATAGCACAGTTAGTGGTGTGATCGTATAGCAGTGACAATAATAGTGATAGCAGCAGTAGTGGTAGTGATCTGTGACTTTAGCAGTGACAATAATAGTGATAGCAGCAGTAGTGGTAGTGATCATACTAGCAGTGACAATAATAGTGATAGCAGCAGTAGTGGTAGTGATCGTACTAGCAGTGACAATAATAGTGATAGCAGCAGTAGTGGTAGTGATAGCAGTAGTAGTGGTAGAAGTGGAGCAATGATGGTGGTAGTGGTGATAGTGACATCATGGGAGAAGGGAGTTGTCATTGTAGATGTAGTAGAAGCTGTTGCGGTTGTCATCAAACTGTTAATCTTAAATTGATCGATTTCTGATTCCAGGCTGACAACATGATTAATGTTGTTGACGTAGACTCCTCATCCATCGTTCTGTCACACCGCCTTACACCTCTGAATACTCCTCCCTTGGAGAAGGGCACATCTGTATACCTGACACTTCAGGAAGTCCTTATAATTGGAAACTGCCATGACCAGGTAGGTACATCAGCCTTTTCCTTGTAACTTGTTTTTTTTTTAATGTGATATGTCAGGGAATCAAATAAACAAAGCAGATGCAAAAATAACTACATGTGAAATGTGATGCCTGTGAAAAGTTACCAACAACACCAGAAAAGACAGTCACTAACAACAGCATAAGAACGCGCCTGTGTATTGCCGGGGCCTGCAAGGGAAGCGAAGAATAGTAACACTGTGACCTACAAGGTATGTCGTAAGAGGTGATGTGTAGGGGTCTAGGGAAGCTACCCTAGTAAATAAAAAGCAGAGCAGAAATTGGATGTGCTGGCCTACTTGTAGGCGCATAGCTGGCACAATGTACAATTGCTCTTAGGGTCAGATCACATACAAATCACAAAGAGTGGTTTAACAAGTTGTCAATATGGAGCATTAAAAGAAAATGAAAGAAGTTGGGACAGAACCTTCCTTGACTTACATTGAGAAACAAAGAATGAAGTGGTTCGGCCACTTCATAAGAATGCAACCAAACTTCACTGTATACAGAGTCTTCTACAACAGAATATTAGGAAAGAAGGCGAGAGGAAGACCGCTAAAAAATTGGTTTAAATTTATTTGAAGTGGCTGTAAAACTATCAAAAGACGCAGATTTATCAAAGTTCAATTGATTTGGCTTTATACTGGTATGAAAATGTTTTTATTTGGTTGTAAAACTGACCAAATTCTTGCATTTTTTGTGTAAATTAACTTTGTAAAACTGGCTAAAGAAATTGACTTGATTTGGCTGTAAAACTGGCCATAGAAATTGACTTATTATGAAATACTTTTCTTCCAGGTCAAGTTTAGCGAGCTCACACTAGACATGTTTAGGATGTTGCAGACACTAGAGAGGAGCCACAAGATGACCTCTCAACGCTCTAACCAGATCTCCATTACTCTCTGCCCTGGCAACTCATTTGTAGACTTTCATGTTTAGCTCCCTTTTTGGACGTGAGTGACCTATTTTGTTTTGGGTGTGAGAGGGTGTGGAGGGGAGTGGGTGTGTGTGGTATAGTAATTTATATATTTAATGTCTAGAAAATCGGATACATATAACTGTTGAAGGTGAAGGTTAACAGACTGAAGTCTCCACCTCAATAGGGATACCGTTTGAGTTTAGTTTAGTTGTCAGATCATCTGCACTGCACATCGAACCAATTAGTCCATAAGTGCTCCAATCTCCTCCTCAGTATGTCTCTCAACGTGTGGCAACTAATGACTCCAGTTTAGTTTAGTCGTCAGATCACATCACTGCACATTGAACCAATTAGTCCATAAGTGCTCTGATCTCCTCCTCAGTATGTCGCTCAGTGTGTGGCAACTAACAATACCAGTTATTTGTTTGTTTACTATTCTTCTGTCTTCTTTGCCCCTAGGCAGGCATTGGTCCACAACCAGGGCCTACCAAACCCGCCTATCCAAGGCCATCTTTTCCAGATCTCTCCACTCTCTCCCCATTTTCTTGCATTCCATCTCCAACTCCCATCACAAGGTATTCTTGGGTCTTCCCTTACCTCTATTATCCTGTGGGTTCCATCGGAGGGCCTGTCTGGTGATGCTGTCCAGAGATCTCCTCAGTGTGTCCCCTATCCATCGCCACCTTCTGCCCCTTATCTCTTGTTCCACCCACTGTTGTCCCGCTCTATCCCACAGTTCCCTGTTTGTGGTTCTGTCATACCATTGCAGATGGAGTATCCTGCGATGCATCATTGATAAATGTCTGCAACTTTTTTGTGTAAAATCTAAAAAAAAAAGATTAAAAATATAATTCCTACAAAATATCTTTACCATCTTCAAATATTACATTCTGGAACGGGGACTGCCTAGAGTAGTTGATAGTAGCTCGGCCTGCTAGCTGTGAGACGCCTCATAGCTTGGGTTCGAACCCACTATCCGGCACTTGTTCGAGTCCCCTGGTCTTACTCAGGACGATAACGTGAGTACCTCTGAAGTCGGAGAAAATCTGCCTGTATGGCGAGGAATACTAATTACGAGTACATTGAGCACACGGCTGCCGGTGTAAAGTAATTTACAATGTCACGCTGCTGCCATTGTAAGAAATTTGAAAACGGATTTTCACGCAAAAATCAGTTTCAGAGATGAAACTCGTCTGAGCTTGAAAGACGAAAAAAAAAGAAAAAAAAAAAAAAATAAAAAAACATTCTGGAACCTTGCCGGTGCTACAGAGTTCATGCACTGTCGCTGATATCTTCCTGTGTAAGAAGAAATCGAGCAGACATGGTTCTCTCTCTCATAGGCCAGATGCCCGTATGTTTGTCTATTGTGAAGTATCAGCGTTTTATGTTCAATATCTGCTAACACCACTTTTCATGTTGTCCTATGTTTGTAAATAAACAATTTGGGCATTAGAAGGTGAGTGCACTCATAGACCATCTACCAGATGTGACCTTGTGTTGATTTTTGCATGATTCTTCAATAATCACCAGTATCCCTCTCCATTCAGGCCACTCTTACTCCAATGTCAGGGTTGCTTGTAAGTTAGATATCCGAGTAAAGCATCCAGGAACCTGCAGTCCAACTGCATGTCGCATATACACCAACAACTTTTGGCCCAAGCTGGCCTCGAAACTTTCACAGCACAAAGTCACTAGTGAAGCGTGTTATCGACTTTGCTATTGGTGGCCAAATTAAAAGTTGCCAGACATGAAGACTGCTAAGAGTACAAGACATTTGATTATCTTTTCTTACATTGTCTTATCTACATGTGCAGTGAAGTTTCATGGGGAGTTTCAGTTTTCTATCCTGTGCAAGGAAGTGTTGCATCTGTAGTTGCTAGTCTTTGATGTAGCAGGGTATCTGTGGTATTATCTATCCATCAGGTTCTGAGAGAAGAGAGAAAACATTGACATCCTACTTCTTATGTCCGCCCGCTATGAATTCAGTCGTAGTCAGGATGCCTGGTATGGCGCTTCTGCTTGATTTTTTTTTGGCAAGCATTCTTTCCTTTTTATCAATGTCCCCTGCAATACAGGCATGCCTTCTCCAACTTCAGGGTATGACATCCTACAAGACCTGCATATTGTTCTTGGAGAGCATTGGCTCTATACATCATGTCTCAAAAGATGAAATTTTGGCCACATTAACGTCACAGTGGTTTGGAGAATGGTGGCATGGTTCCTGGTATGAGGGCAGGTGCTCAAGCTAATGGCAGCAAGACATCAAAGAGGCCTTGAACATGACACTGAGGAGGCAGGAGAACTTACTGGACAAAATTTTCAGGCAGTCTGTGATTAGAGATGTTCCCAGGGACATGTTACTTGATGAATCAGGCTCTTGGTCTTCCTCAGGTTCTTGGTCTTCCTCAGGCTCTTGGTCTTCCTCAGGTTCTTGGTCTTCCTCAGGTTCTTGGTCTTCCTCAGGCTCTTGGTCTTCCTCAGGTTCTTGGTCTTCCTCAGGTTCTTGGTCTTCCTCAGGCTCTTGGTCTTCCTCAGGGTCTTGGTCTTCCTCAGGCTCTTGGTCTTCCTCAGGCTCTTGGTTTTCCTCAGGCTCTTGGTCTTCCTCAGGTTCTTGGTCTTCCTCAGGCTCTTGGTCTTCCTCAAGTTCTTGGTCTTCCTCAGGCTCTTGGTCTTCCTCAGGTTCTTGGTCTTCCTCAGGCTCTTGGTCTTCCTCAGGCTCTTGGTCTTCCTCATGCTCTTGGTCTTCCTCAGGTTCTTGGTCTTCCTCAGGCTCTTGGTCTTCCTCAGGCTCTTGGTCTTCCTCAGGTTCTTGGTCTTCCTCAGGCTCTTGGTCTTCCTCAGGCTCTTGGTCCAGGATGTGGGTTGTTATAGACGTGAGATGGTAATAGATTTAATTTAATTCTGATTAGGTGACCGAACCATTTTATTTGTTATCTTTGAGGAGTCTATTTAAAGTACAACGCAATCATTTGTGTTAATGAATTAACAGGAGAACGGAGACCGAACCAACAAACGCGACAACCCACACAAGTATCTACTGTACAAACCAACGTACGGACAACTGAACACGTTTCTGGCGTCTGCCTTTAAGGAGCTTCCGCCAAACGGTGCCATGCTGCTTTACATCTCTGCTGATGGTTGCCTTGGTAACCAGAAGCATACAGATGATGGTAAGGATTTGTTTGCAGTGTGTTGTATGTGTGGGAGGGAGATGTTTACCTGGTTTTATTTGTGTGGGTAACAGGTTCTACAGTATGATCTGTGCGGGTAAGACTTTCTACATGCAGTGTTTGTGTTGTTGTCCTACATACTGTGTAGGGTAAGGACATACCCTACATGTGTTCTCTTAAACAAGAGTCTAAAGGCAAAGGATTGACTTCATTCACCAGGTTTCCCCATATAGTTTTGTCTCTGTTGGCAGAAATTACTCACCATCCAACGAGTGTTGCACAAACTATGAACACAGTTGCTCCAGCTTTTTTTTTTTTTTTTTTCCTTTTCTTTCGTCGCTTCAACTCAGACGAAGTTTCATCTCTGAAACTGATTTTTGCGTGAAAATCCGTTTTCCAATTTCTTTACAATGGCAGCAGCGTGACATTGTAAATTACTTTACACTGGCAGCCGTGTGCTCAATGTACTCGTAATTAGTATTCCTCGCCATACAGGCAGATTTTCTCCGACTTCAGAGGTACTCACGTTATCGTCCTGAGTAAGACCATGGGACTCGAACAAATGCCAGACAGTAGGTTCGAACCCGAGCTATGAGGCGTCTCACAGCTAGCAGGCCGAGCTACTATCAACTACTCTAGGCAGTCCCCCGTTGCTCCAGCAACAATCCCAGGGTTCTCATGATAAAATTGCACATTTGACTACCGGATTCAAGCCCCAACCATCAGAATGATTGGCAAATGTCTTAACCACTTTGCCATAGAGTTCTCCACATGCATGTGTGATCTGTGGGGGTAAAATGTCCATATGCTTTTATTGTGTGGGTAAGGAAAGGGCCTATATGTGTTATTTCTGGTACGATGCCCTACATGTAGTGTTTGGGTGGATGTCTTACGTATGCTTATGTGGGTGAGGAAATAACAATGATTGATTGATAAATTGATTGATAGGACCATCATCAGTCCTGATATGTGCTCTGATCTCTATCTCAGCAGCAGTGCACAAACTCTGTAGCACTGGAAAGGTTTCCCAATGTAATTTAGAAGATGGTGAAGATATTTTGTAGGAATTTTATTTTTAATCTTTTCTAATGAATAATGCCTGGGCGGCCCTCCAGATTAGCCTACCTTATCGTGGTTGGAGGGTTTGCGTGCCTTGGTGATCCTTCAGGCTATGTCGGCAGGAGTCTAGCTCCTGGCAGGTCTAACCAAGCCGAACAGACTGGAGGTGAAAGGCCAGACCAAAAGGCGGAGAGCAGGATGGGGCCTCATAAGGTGACAGCGCAGAACCCACCGGCGAGTGGAAAATGCTCTGGCTGCAACCAACCCATCCCCCAACTATGGGTTAAATGGCAGCCCTCCTCTCTCTTGAGGAGGGCATCTTTTTCTTGTCTTATCTCCTACTTCTTTTACAATTTTTCTATCCCTTGAGTTAGACCACAGTCTTCTCTAGCAGTAAGAGTGCTGAAGTCGGAGGCAACCAGCCAAGAGGCGCACTATAGCAATCAGGTTGCCACGCATAAACGCATATGAATATGTCTATGTATTTAAAAAGATATGGTGCTCACCCTGTGACGGACACTCAGGCAGGTGCAGTGCCGGGCCCTCTACCTCGAAAGGGCCCAACCCCAGCTACTGGATGTCCTTCTCATTTGCCCTGTGGAGCCAGGAGGCATGGGAATAGAGCAACTGACCAATTTCTTAAAATAATGCACTGGAATGCTGAGGGTGTGAACAGCAAAAAGATGGCTACAGCACAAAAGTAGAACTTGAAAACATCCTAAATGAAGAACAAGTACATGTATGCTGTTTGCAAGAGACCCTCCTGAATGAAGATGTAGCCTTCAAAGTCAGAGGCTTCCAGTGCTACCATAATATGAGCAGATTGGAACAAGTTGTGATTCTGCGCCTTAGAACAGGACACAATCGGCTCCGCAGCCACATGTATACAAAATTCAAGATTGGCAATTCAGCCATGTGTACATGTGGACAGGCAAACCAGACTGCAGAGCACATACTTCAAGACTGCCCCAAATATGATACACTGAGGCAAACTCACTGGCCTAACGAAACAACACTCGACATAAAACTACACGGACCTCTCTGTGAGCTACAAAAGACAGTGAAGTTCATACAAGAGACAACATTGAATATATAGACATATTTCAAGCGAACGAAAGGAAGGAGGATGCCTGGGCAGCAGCTTTCCAGCCTGCTCTTCTCGATTATTGAACCGGGAAGGGTTCTTTTACATGCTCAAATTGAACACGGGACCTATATATTATTGTCTGTCTTCAATAGGACAAGGAATTCAATCTTATCTACACTGAGATCATGTATCTCTGAAAAAATATCCTGCTGGCTCCACAAGAGAGCGAACTGAGTGCCTTTGGAACTAAAGTCGAGTGCCTAACCTCTTCGCCACAGAGACCACTAAATAGCTATTTCTATATGTAGACTTGACTAGACTTGACATATAATTATCTACATGTGAAATGTGATGCCTATAAAAAGTTACTAACACCAGAAAATGGGTATCTCTGTGGTTAAATGATTACGCCTTTGCTTTGTGTTCTGAAGGTCATGGGCTCAAATCTGGACAGCACAAACAAATTTTTTTGCAGAGATTGTTACAGAAGTTACGGCGTTCTAGCTATGTACAATTCTCTCGGCAGGCGGCATGCCATTTCTGTGGAGAGTGACCGAACCATATGGGATAAAACCTGGCTCAGTGAAGTCAATCCTTCGGCTTTAGACCAGAAAAGACAGTCACCAACATCAGCATAAGAAAGAAAGTTGGGATATAGTTTTGATTATATTGAGAAACAAAGAATGAAGTGGTTCTGCCACTTGATAAGATTGTAACCAAGCTCCATTGTATAGAGAGTCTTCTACAACAGAAAATCAGGAAAGAAGGTGGGAAGACCACCAAAAAATGGATATATGGCATAGCAGAATCCTGTCAGAAAGCAAAAATAACTATCACCCAAGCCACATATTGGTTGCCTTTGTATTGCCGGGGCCGGACTGCAAGGGGAGCAAAGAATAGTAACACTGCAACCTACAAGACCTATTGTAAGAGGTGACTGAGGTAGAGGTCTAGTGAAGCTATCCTAGTTAATAAAAAGCATTGCAGAAGTTGGATGTGCTGGCCTATTTGTAGGTGCATAACGTACAATCACTCTTAGGCTTGGATCACATACATATCAAGAAGAGAGGTTTTACAAGTGGTCGATATGGAACGTTTGAAGAAGAAGAAGATATAAGTGACTATAGCAGGGCAAGACAAAAACAGAAAACTACGACCCTGGGTAACAACCTGGTAACAGTGACGACAAAAGAAGAAGTAGAAAGATACAAAATAACAATGAATGATAGCTATTTCTTTCTACAGCTGCCTATGACCTCGGTGGAGTTATCACCAACAGTAGACGTGAGGGAGAAGAACCCTCCAAGAGCAAGAAGACAGAACTGTACAAGGAAATGCATTGGTTAGTCCCATCTTCTGGTTGTTATCAGCTTTTATTCAGTATTGATGCCTGCTGGTGGTGTTCAGGTGGCCATCAGTTTTGTATTTATTTCTACAGAGTTCCATATGTGTTTGCATGTCAGTGTGTGACATAGGTATAGTGATGTTCTGCAGGGATGACTATCATGACAGTGTTAGTTCTGTGAATAGTGTTAGTTCTGTGATTAGTATTAGTTTTATAAGTAGTATTAGTTGTGTGAATAGTGTTAGTTCTGTGATTAATGTTAGTTCTGTGAATAGTGTTAGTTCTATAAGTAGTGTTAGTTCTGTGAATAGTGTTAGTTCTGTGATTAGTGTTGGTTCTGTGATAAGTGTTAGTTCTGTGATTAGTGTTAGTTCTGTGAAGGATAATAATGTCTGTTCTGTGACTTATATGACTTGTCTCTGCAGCCTCCACCCTGGAGACCTCTACCCCTACACCAGAAAACCACTCTTCCTCATCATTGACAGTAGCAACAGCTCAGCATTCCAGGTAAATCTTAGTCTGCATATTGTACTTTCTCTCTATCCTTGTCTGTGCTGGATATGAGGGTTTATCAGTGACTTCAAAGTGATGCTGTAGGTTTATGCATTTTAGTTCTTTTGAAGGAAATTAAAAGAACAAACATGGCCTTACAAAAAATGTAACAGAGTAAAAGCAGTATGGAATGGAACTGATAGGAAAATAAAGATCAGAATACTAAGAGCATGCACATTCTCAGTGGCAACATATGGGTGTGAAGTATCAACATTTAACAAGGTAGTTGGCTGAAATCGGATGCACATGTCCTAAACGTGTAGAAGTATATGCGTTTAGGGCCTACCAAACCAATGTGCAACGTATACACGTTCTCGGCAAAGATCAAACATACCACAAAGAGTGATTAAAATTGGTCGTAAGGACGAACGCAAAGAAGAAGAACAAGGCAGTGTAAAAACATATAAGTGCATGTGAATATAAGTGTTAGAGGAGAGTCCTCCGTATATCATGGACATAGAAGAGAACAAATAGATCTATCCAGAAAGAACTCAAAATCAAAGAAAACTGGCTGATGCTACAAGTAAGAATGAGAAAATTGAAGTATTTTGGGCATATAAATATACAAAAGGTTTGGAGAAGTCCATTATGAAAGGAGGCATCTCGGCAAAGAGGAGAATAGGAAAACCACGGAGAAGATGAATTCAGAATATAATTTATGGTTTGAGCATGATGGCTACAGAGACGGGACATCTGGCCTATGAGAGAGAGAACTTCAGGACAGAATGGCAAATTTCTGCTCAGTACAAGCTTTCTGTTGATGAAATCCATACCAGCAGTTCAGCTATACAAATCTGTGACCAATTAGTCAATATGCATGCATCCTCTATAGCTGGAAAGAATCCAGAATGATACTGACTAAGCCTAAGGACAGATGGACTCTCACATCCAGCCTAGTACTGGAAGACCTAGATTTAGCTGATGACATCGCACTTCTATCTCACACACATAAAGATATCCAGGAAAAGGATTGCTGTCTTAACCAGTGTAGCCAGATGGTTGGGTTGAAAATCAATTAGAAAAAAACCAGAAATAATGTTAAGATTTAGTGCTGCAGATACTTATAGCCATAGATTTAGTGCTGCAGATATCTATATACATAGATTTAGTGCTGCAGATATCTATATACATAGATTTAGTGCTGCAGATATCTATAGCCATAGATTTAGTGTTGCAGATACTTATAGCCATAGATTTAGTGCTGCAGATATCTATATACATAGATTTAGTGCTGCAGGTACCTATAGCCATAGATTTAGTGTTGCAGATACTTATAGCCATAGATTTAGTGCTGCAGATATCTATAGCCATAGATTTAGTGCTGCAGGTACCTATATACATAGATTTAGTGTTGCTGGTAACTATAGCCATAGATTTAGTGCTGCAGGTACCTATACACATAGATTTAGTGCTGCAGGTACCTATATACATAGATTTGGAGTTGGGTTGTTTTTAACTCTTACAATATGCGTACTAAAACCGCCTTTTACGCACTGTTTTTGAGGAACAAATTTTAAGGCGAAGATGTACTTACAAAATTTGTTATAACTTTCTTACATTCAACAGCAGAGACAAACTGCATACACCAAAATGTGCGCAATTGAAAAATCTATTACAAACACCCACTTGCTGTATTTGAATTTTAAAAATACTATTAAAGCATTAAAGTCCTCTACGATATATTAACAACTGATTAGAACCATATGGTCAGCGAAGTGGCTTGTCGTAAAATGAGAACTAACTTTATGGTCTGTCAGGTGGCATTTCGTATTCTAAGAGTTAATATGTGATTGTGTTTTTTTCTTCATTTTCTTCCTTCAGAGTTTTCCAAACTTGTTTGACCAGCCTCTTGTGTGTCTGCTGTCTCCTGAGCAGATTCCAGCCACCATGCAGGGTAAGTATGGGTTCGAACACAGGGGGTCAACTTTGAACAGATCTCAGCCACCATACAGCGTAAGTATGGGTTCGAACACAGGGTGTCAACTTTGAACAGACCCCAGCCACCATACAGGACTAGTATTTTGGACCTTCTAAAGCACTACAGATCAGCAGCCGAAGACAGACCAGCAATTGTAGACACATCAGCAACTGTAGACAGATCAGCAGCTGTAGACAGACTACATTGAAACTAAGTGCAAGAATTCAAATACTTAGGAAGTATATTCACAGAAGATGGCAGACTAGATAAAGGCTAGAGTGCAAAAAAGCAAATGCTTTAATCTACCAGCTAGCCGCATTGTTAAGGCACACATCATCTCATTTCCAGCTAAACAACAGATGATCAACAATATTTTCATACCTACTCTGTGTTATCAAAGTCAAACATGGACAATGAGCAAATCAGAATCACAAAATATACATGTCAGCAACATCAACGTAAGAAAGAAAGGTTGAATTACATTAAGAAACAAATAATGAAGTGGTTCGGCCACTTAATAAGAATACAACCAAACTCTACTGTATACAGTCTTCTACAACAGAACATCAGGAAAGAAGGCATGAGGAAGACCATGAAAAAGATAGTTAGCAGAATCCTATCAAAAATTTAAACAAACGATCACCCAAGCCACAAGAGCAGCGCAAAACAAAAACAGAAAACCACGACACTGGGCAACAACCTGGTAACTGACGACAAAAGAAGAAGAAAGAAAAACTTGTTGACAGCCTTATTAATATTGACATAATCTGTGACATTTGACATAATATGTGATATTTGACATAAAGTGTGACATTTGAACTGTTGACAGATCAACAACTGAAAGGAAACTTGTTTACACTGTTCTTACATTGCCCGCTGATGGCCATATGCTGTGTGTGTAACATCGGGGATGTGCCGATCACGCTCTGGGACAAGTGTCAGTCTCAGGTGGACAAATTCGTGGCCGACGCCTCCAAATTGTTCAGCCGTGCCAGGAAACTAGGTAAGACTTGTGTCCGTCACTTAACCCCTTAAACCAACTGTATCTTAAAAAACCCATTCTCCTGAGCAAAAATAGCACATATCAGTGATATTAAAAACATGATAATTTGGCACAATTAAGTGCTCTATAATTTGTTATTGACTTACCTCAGCACTTCCGTTATTCCTGCTTATTATATATTTGTAGTATCAACAAAGAGCCATGCCTGCTGGCTTAGGCGATCATGTTTCTCCACAACTCTCTATCCCTGGTGCAGCTAATCAGTTATGACCATGATCTTTTGTGTCAAACCACGAAATCAGACCATCCAACATCTTTTCCCTCTGTCTTCCACGATCTCTCCTTCCCTGAATTTTACCTGTTTGTCACCAAATGTTCTAAACCTCCTTTGCATTATATACACGAAGAACCTAAAAACCTCATCATTTGTTTTGTTTTTTCGCTGTCCATGTAATATTCAGCATTCTTCTGTAAAACCACATCTCTGGGGCTGTCAATGTCCTTATTGATTGTTTGTTCATTGTCCATGATTTGCTGCCATACATAAGTATTGGTTCATTATAGCATCGGAGTACTTGTTTCTGCAGTGTCATTGGTAGTGAATTCACACATAATGTGTTTTTAATTATCATAAAAGTTACTTTTGCTTGAGCTATTCTACTCTTAATCTCTGTTTTACATCTTCCATCCGATGTTAGGAATGTTTCCAGATACTTGAATCGATGGACTTGTTTCAGTGTTGTGTTATTTATTTTGATAATGTATTGTGGTGTTTCCTGTTCCTGAGATAATCATTAGCGAAACACGTACAAACAAAGTACTATAGTTTTACAAAATACAGAAACAGTGACGATAAACAGCAACGTTTCGACCAACAAGGCCTTTATCAAGCAAGCACGAACAAACAGGAGTGACAAATTAAAATGAAAGTCAACGTTGCTGTTTATCGTCACTGTTTCTGTATTTTGTAAAACTATAGTACTTTGTTTGTACGTGTTTCGCTATTTACCAAGTTTTACTGCAGTCTTCCCCCTATTTTGAGATAATCATTACATCCGTTTCATTTATATTCATGCTTAATTCTTTCTTTTATCATCTCACTGATATGTTTTTCAGGCCTTTTAGATCTTGTTCATTTGTAGCAATGACGAAAAATGTAAAAACAAAGTACCGTAGTTTTACAAATTATAAAAACAATATACAGCGCGTTTGAGCAAAGTCATCAAGCAAAGGATACACTAGAAGGGAAGAAATTCACTTCTTAAATGTCAGACATAACATATACAATAAGACAATAAATACGTAACCATCCTAACTGATTTTCATCTCCTTCATTCATACATTTATGTATCATTTATGTTTAGTTTAGTTGTCGGATCATCATCATTGCACGTCGAACCAATTAGTCCATAAGTGCTCCGATCTCCCCTCAGTATTTCCCTCAGCGTGTGGCGACTAACGACACTGGTTCTTTGTTAGTTTACTATTCTTCTGTGGCTACCAGCATAGCGTTCTTGTCTGATTTATCATTTATCTGATGTATCATTTATAATATTTACATATCATTTATATACCATTTACATATCTCGTATAAATATAATCTGTGTTCTTCCTCAGATCATGCCTACGTTCAGTTCCTCGGTGATGATTTCCTGCGTCTGCTACTTTTGAGATTTGTCTTCTGTTATATTGTGTTGATATTACACAAAGGATTTAAGGTACTTGTTCTCCCACCTCTTCTTCTTGTCTGCTTTGTTAGACTGTCAATTTTTTTATTATATTGCATTTGAATGACTCCTTCCTCTTGTGTTGCCAGGGCTCACAAGGGGAGCAAAAAATAGTAACACTGCGACCTACAGGGCATGTCATAAGAGGCGATTAAGGTAGGAACCTAGGGAAGCTACCATACTAAATAAAAAGCATAGCAGAAATCGGATGTGCTGGCCTACTTGTAGGCGCATAAATGACAGAATGTACAATTGCAATTAGGCTCACATCACATACAAATCACAAAGTGATTTAGCAAGTGTCAGATATCGAGCGATCGAAGAAGAAGAATGCCTCCGAGAAATAATTTGTCTCATTAAGATAGTCAAATAGTTTTCCAACCATCAGAGGCTGACATGGATCTACTGTCCTGAGCATGTGGGTGTTTGGTGAGAAACTGAAGGATGTCTAATAATCTTTATCGTACTGATGATCAATGCGGTTGATGCAAGCATGTCCGATCTCTCATTGTGACGAACACCCGTATGTCCGGGACGTTAGATCCGAGGAAACCTCTGGAGGTTAACCCCAGTAGATGACATTATCTCATAGCGCAGCATCCTATTTTATTTTGAACATTCCAAAGTATCAACTGAGTCATGCACAATAATGGCCCCCAGAAACGGAGTCTCAAACAATCATTGAAGGACAGCAGTAATGGCCCCAGAAACGGAGTCTCATGCAGTCATTGGAGGGTAGCAGTAATGGCCACAGAAACGGTGTCTCAAACAATCATTGGAGGGTAGCAGTAATGGTCCCAGAAATGAAGTCTCATGCAGTCATTGGAGGGCATCAGTAATGACCTCAATCTCCATTTTCATACTGGAAGCAATTGCCTTGTATGCTCCATTCCATTCTACAGCGGCCCTAGAATGCACACTAGCTAGGAAACCACCAGCCTGAGCTTTCACAGCGATGCATAGATCCAGCAAAATATACAGCAACATCATCACCTGCATTTCTCAGTTTCAGTTTGGAATATCTTCATTGCTCACTGACTCTTATTCAATGCTTCTGAAGGTCAAAAATAGCATGTTGCAATATCAGTTGATTCCACCTATTCAGGTTTACAACCACCATAGGCTTACTATCCTGGCATGCGGGTGTTCGCGGCAACGAGAGAACAGACAGGATTGCATCAACAGCATTGATCGTCAGGGAGTTGTGGATGATAGAGGGACGTTTTCTATCTCTTCGTGACTGCCTCTTATATGAAGACACTAAAATAGATGTTGAATCTATCCAGTAATTACAGAAGTTTGAAGTTGTCTGTTGTATAAGTAGAACTGGATGCCTGAGGAGTAGAGTGAGGAGTGTGTTTAACGAGTAAGTATGCATACCCTTCAACTTCTGTTGGGGTCTTTGTGGCGTAGAGGGTAGTTGCTTGCCTCTCATTCCAAATAACTCGGTTCGCTCCCTCATGGAGCTATGAGTGTGATATAGAGCTTGTAGTCCTATCAGAGACGGATGATAAAAAATATGTCCTGTATTCAATTTAAGCATGTAAAACATCCCTTGGCAGTTCAAAATTGAGTAGAGAATACTTGAAAGCCACTGTCCATGCAAAATTAATTACAAAGTTTTTTTATTAAAAATTTAAGACAAAATATTTTCACCATCTTCAAATTTACATCGGGACCCTAGCGGTACTACAGAGTTTGTGCACTCAGATCTTCCTGTGTAAGTAATAGATCGGAGCACACATGGTTACTTACCGAACTGCAATAATGTTGACCCTATCAATCATTCAGTCAATCTTTTTAGGGAGACTGAGTTCCTATGGGTCTGCCTGAAGTGCGATGACATCGGTTCAATAACTAATTACCAGAATGAAACATTCTGAGCCTTTCCTGTATGTTCTTTTTCAGGGGCCAAGTTACTACCCAGCCTCACACCCAGCTCTGCCAACAGAAGAAATTTTGGAGCATCCTGCCCTATATAAGCTGGTGCTAGACCTGGCTACTTCTTTGGAGGTCAGAAGTCTCTTTGCAGAGCCTGGAGATGTAGACATTTCAGCCTAAATTTAATCTTTTAGTAGGTCACTCATCTAGGTCAGTTAACATGTGTCTGTGGTTGTATTTTTTAGGGTTGAATGGATCGTGAGGTGGAAGATATATCTGTGGACATCTGTTGGAGAGACAGATAGAGATAACCATTGTATCATAGCTTTATTAAGTGTATTGTCTCAGCATTCATGCCATCTGCTGGAACAGACTGCGCAACTATGGTCTATATGGAGTGCTACAAGGCAGGAGTAATAATCAGTATGTGTACTAGAGAGAACCACAGTAGCATAGTTGTTAGTGAACTCACTTCTTAGGCTAGTGGTTCGGTTTCAATTCCACAGTGGACGTGCAATTTTTTCCAACTGTAACGGATCTCAAGTAGACCCAGCCTCAATTGGGTATCAGGAAAAGAACTTGGAAGTAAAGATGGCAGGCATGATGTTGACCACATCATCCATCGTGTGCTGATGGAAAATACGGCCAAACACTGTTTCTAATTACATTGAAAATCGCCAAACACTGTATTACTCAATATACATTGGAAAATACGGGCCAAACACTGTATTACTCAATATACATTGGAAAATACGGGCCAAACACTGTATTAATCAATATACATTGGAAAATACGGGCCAAACACTGTATTACTCAATATACATTGGAAAATACAGGCCAAACACTGTATTACTCAATATACATCGAGGTATGAAAAGGATTTCAGTTACTTACTTTATTTTAATGTGTAGACGAAGAGCTTACAAGTAAAGAAGCCAGTTTTTATACCATATGGCATATTGGGGAATACTGTGTTAGGTTGGTATTTATTTTTACCAACAGCAGATGACGAGTGATAGGATCAACATTAAGCCAGCTGCCTTTACTTTCCTGTTTTTATTTATGTGGTACTAAATTGAGGCTGGGTCGATTTGAGAGCCAAATTGAGGCTGGATCCATCTGAAAGCTAAATTTAGACTGGGTCAATCTGAAAGCTAAATTGAGGCTGGGTCGACCTGAGAGCCAAATTGAGACTGGGTTAACCACAGAGCCAAATTGAGGCTGGGTCAATCTGAGAGCCAAATTGATGCTGGATTGCTTTGAGAGCCTAATTGAAGCTGGGTCGATTTGAGAGCAACATTGAGGCTAGGTCCTGAGAGCTAAATTGAGGCTGGATCGACCTGAGAGCCAAATTGATGATGAGTTGACTTTAGAGCCAAATTAAGGCTGGGTCGACCTGAGAACCAAATTGAGGCTGGATTGACCTGAGAGCAAAATTGAGGCTAGGTTGACCTGAGAGCTGTACGTTTAGAAAAAAATTGTACTCCGACTGGGAAATTTGACCCTATGACCACCACACGCCTGGGAAGCAAGTGCTCTAATCACTGTGTAGTAAACCAGTAGAAAAACAGTGGCAGTTTGAGATACCTACTACTAAACTCTTTCACCCCATAATTATTTTGTTGTACATGTGGACGCATTTATATTTGCAATGTATACTGAGAATAAACCAGTATACTGGCTCTTTGCGTCATCTTAAAATGTACTGCAAGACAGTATATCAGCTCGGAAGGATGAATGGGTTAAATAGTCATATCTATTTGATGTGATATTTCATATTTGTACATACTGTCGTCGATGTTGTTTTGTTCCGCAGCGTGTTATGCTTGTTCTTGTAGACTTTGACCGACTCAGAATATTTTTTACATTTTAATTTTTTTTTAACCTCCGAACAATCGTCACAATTTATTATATTTTTTTTTTTTGGTTAAAATTTCCTGTTGTTTTAACCTATTCTTTTTTTTACAAACTGATTTGGCACAACTTTTATTTATACAAACTCTCTATTGCCACAATTTTTGCTTGTATAAAATCTCTATTGTCACAGATTTTGCTTGTACAAATTTCATCTTGTATATTTAAAATGTATTTTAAAGTCATGCATGTGCAAAAATGATCTACGAATACCAAATCAGGCATTGAAATGGGAGGCAAAAAGTTCAAGAAAGATAGGACACCCTAGAAAACCCTGAAATGAACTTTGCGTTAAGAGGCAAGAAATATCAGACTCAATTCCATGGAAGAAATTGAGCGAGTTGCCCAGGACAGAGCTGTAAGGAAAAATTACTTTTAGGCCCTATGTAACGTATACTACGAGGATATAAGAATATATATATATATATATATATATATATATATATATATATATATATATATATATATATATATATATATAATATATATATATATATATATATTTGCAATGTTGTATGATCGTAGTTTTTATAGATCCATATTGTTGTAAGGCTTCAAGCAAAGTTGTAGTTTTTAACCCCCAAATTATGTTTTTATTTCCGCTCTGCAGGGATCATAGGGCCTAAACAGCTGTTCTCCACTTTTCTTGGTCTCTAGCTATTTTCTTTATAGCTTCCCAGGATAGTCCAACATCCTTCAGTTCCTCAAAAAGACTTCAGGTCTGTTAAGGATGTTCCCTTTTCTGTTTTTCTTGTGGGTTCCATGCAGACACCAGTTGATGAATGTTTACAACTTTTGTTTTATTATGTTAGTTGTTCTCCATGTTTCTGATACAAACAGCAGAACTGTTTTAACATGGAGTTAAATATTCAAATTTTGGTTCTAGATTTGATTTCTGTCCTGGCAAAATTCATTAAAAGAAGTTGAAAAAAATTCATCCAAAGTTGTTTATTTTCTTCAAAATTACATCAGAAATCTACTTTGCGCTATAGCAAAACTCTGAAACAAACTTTACAGAGACATGCAAGAAATATCAGACTCTGAAGCATGGCCATTGAGTCCTTCGTATGTGTTAATTCCTCCCTGCCATAATGCCTGGAACATTCTGTTTCTGAGGACATCTTCTTTTAGTTTGTTCTCTACAGTTGCAGTCCTCTGCTGATGAGATCTGTCTTCCCGGGTTTGTCTGGAGTCATCCTACTCTAGGTGACTTCAGCCTTCTGTCGCTGTCTCCCCAATCCAGTCTTTTATGCAGGTTGTGCTCCCGGGCACTAGTTTAATCCCATATACTTGGGGAAAGTGTTGAAGAAAAGACAACACAACGCATGTCCTCCTCAAGGGAGAAAGTGGACGACTGCTATTTGTCCCATAACTGGGAGATGGGTTGGTTGCAGCCAGAACATTTACCACTCGCCGGTGGGTTCTGCGATGTCACCATATTTTGCCCTATCCGGCTTCCCGTCCTTTAGTCTGGCCTTTCACTTTCAGTCTGTTCGGCTTTGTTAGACCTGTCAGGAGTTGGACTCATAGCCTGAAGGGTCATAAAGAGACACAAACCCTCCAACCACAGTAAGGTAGGCTTATGTGAAGGGATATCAGACTCAATTCCGTATAAAATATTGAACAGATTTCCCATGATAGATTGGTATGGAGAAATTGCTTGCAGGCATGTGTAACATATATAATGCAATGAATGCTTTTTACTTGTACATTTTCAGCTTTTTTTGTGGTCTACTGATATTTAGAATGCACTTTTATTGTCAGTAATTTATAGTTTTGTAAAAATATTTTAGACTTTCCACATATCAGCTATTTATTACTTACTTGACTTAATCCTCTCTCTGATCCTTGTAGAGCATAGGATCTCAACAGTTCTCACCACTTCTCCTTGCCTCTAGCTGTTTTCTTTATGGCTTCCCAGGATAGTTCATCATCTTTCAGTTCTTCTATCTCAGTGTAGGTGAGATCAAGTTACTAATCTTATCAGAGAAGGGCAATAAAACGTAGGTCTCATGTTCAAGTTAAGCACGCAAAAGAACCCGTGACAGTTTAAAATCGACAAGAGCAGGCTGGAAAGCTGTTGCCCGAGCAAAATTCCTTAGAAAGATTAAAAATAAAATTCCTAAAATAACTTTCACCATCTTCAAAAATTACACTGGAGGACCCTTGCTGGTTCTACGACATTCATACACTGCCGCTGAGATATTCGTGTGTAAGAAAGAGACCGAAGCACACATGGTTACTTACCGAAGTGTGATGATGATGGTCTTTTCTAACAATCTACCAACTTGCACACAATTTGAGGACTCCGTTGCAAAATGTTTTGGTGATTGTTTGGAGAGTTTTAGCAGTAAGAGTTATTAAACTGCATTTGTAACATAGTTTCTATTGAGATCCAAGACTTAACTGGCATACTTTAGTTGTCATTGGCAACATCTTGGCCAGGTTATTCTGATAATACATTCAGCATTTTATGGCCAAATGTTTCTACTTTACAATTATTTTTTTTAAAGATTGAAAGCTGACATTCTACATTTGTTTTAACTATGTCATATATTGTGTTGTACAGTTGACCTACATTTAATCTTGACCCATTATAATTGTTTTAGTCATTCATCACTGTTGACCTACATTTAATCTTGACCCAGAAAAACTCAGTTCTAGCCATTCATTACAGTTGACCTACATTTAATCTTGACCTAATAAAGTTCAGTGTTAGTCTTTCATCACAGTTGACCTACATTTAATCTTGACCTAATAAAGTCTGATGCTAGCCAGGCATCACAGCTGACCTACATTTAATCTTGACCCATCAAACCTTGACACTCCTACTTAGACATTACACCCTCCATGATGAAAAATTTTGTGCAATATTTTGTTTAAATAATTGCTATTATTTGTTTCACACATTTGTAGATAAACTGCAAACTTTTCACTTTACCTGTAACCTTGACTCAGAAAATCAAAATTTTATTGTTTGTTCCGTGTGTATATTTCAGTGACATTCATGGATTGATTCATATTTTTCATTTGTTTTAAGCATTGCTCAAAACATCATTAATTATTATATAGAAGATCTAGATAGCACTGTCCAATGAGGTGCTGCCTGTGGGAGTCAGCGTCATAAATTCATGCCACCCTATTTTACTCCTCCGGCTGTAATGTTAATCTTCGAACGATCCATATGAACCACTTGTTAACCACTCTATGTGACTTATATATGATCTTCTTAGAACGCTCCATATCAACCACTTGTTAATCACTCTTTGTGATTTATATGTGATCTTCTTCGAACGCTCCATATCAACTACTTGTTAATCACTGTTTGTGATTTATATGTGATCTGAGATTAAGAGCGATTATACATTGTGCCAGTTATGCGCCTACAAGTAGGCCAACACATCTAATTTCTGCTACGCTTTTTATTTACTACAGTAACTTCCCTGGGCCCCTACCTCAGTCGCCTTTTACGACATGCTTTGTAGGTCGCATTGTTACTATTCTTTGCTCCCCGTGCAAGCCTCTGCAAAGGTTAATCACATTTCCCAAAAACAAACTTTTCCAGGTATTTTTGCGGCAGTTGTTTTTTCTTAACACTCACATGAACGCGATTCTCCCACTTTTTCAATCTGTTTTATTTTGTAACTATTCAATTGCCCCCATATTCCAAGTCTTTTCATTATCACTAGAGAAAGTGTCAGCATTTCAACTAGACTAATATTGATATTAATATTGACAAATGATAATCCTGGCATATCATTTACAGGACTTTGCCACTAACGACAGTAAACAAGTTGTTGATTTTCTAGTCACCACTTATACATTCAGTAGTTTGCAATTGCTTTCTAAACAGTGAGGTCTATTTTTACCTTTCGTAAAAACCCATGTGAACAAATTTACTTCAAAACTGCCTGCCGTGAAGTTTGAACCAGGTACACTTGGGTTATGATCAAGATCTCTAACCGCTACACTACAGACGCCCACTGTTAATGATATTATTATTATTAGTAATAGCAGCATTGCATACATCACATGGCACCCATGTCTGCATAACTGTCAGTGAGATGCGACCCAACTTATGAAAATGTTGAACACCACTGCTCTAGATAGTATTTATTAATGTATAATTTCTGAATCTTTGCAATATGCTGGTATATCTGTTTATGTGTATATATATATATAGATGTTATGTTATTCCATCAACTTCATGGCACATTGGGCATTCCCATGCATGCTCTGTTCTCCGCTCCAGCAGCCATCCTAAAGTCCACTTGCTCACTGTGCCCATGAGAAGTTGATTAGTTTATCTTCTCTCTCTACCATGGAGACAACACTGTCTGGCATGTCCAAACTTAACTCTTAATTCTGCACTTGTTCCAGTGTCTCTCCTCTGCAGCGATCGTTCTTTTGGCCATTTTGATCATTCTTATTGTGATATGTAAACAGCCTTTGCCAAGAACGTATTTTTCGTCACATCTTCAGCACCATTTGGAGCTCTGGTGCTTATCCTTCCACGATGTGTCCAGTTTCAGCCAGCGTTTACTCGGTTCGCTCTCCATTCTGTAGCCATCTAGTATTTTTAGGGTGTGGGGTAGCTAGCCCCACGCCCAACCTACTTAGTCGCCTCTTACGACATGCGTAACAGTGATTCTATTCTTTACACCCCAATTTTGCCAGAGTGGTTACCTGGACCCAAATTTGGGGTGAAAGAATAGAACCACTGTTACCCACCACTCATGTCGTAAGAGGCGACTAAGAGGTGTGCTGAAATCGGATGCACATGTCCTAAACGTGTAAAAGTCTATGCGTTTAGGGCCTACCAAACCAATGTGCAACATATACACGTTCTTGGCAAGATCAAACATATCACAAAGAGTGATTAAAATTGGTCGTAAAGAACGAACGCAAAGAAGACACCCCAATTTGGGTCCTGGTAACCACTCGGGCGGTTCCAGTGTCTGAGACTCGCCCATATCACACAAAAAATGAGTGTACCATATTGATGATATCTTCTCTATCCATACTTTATTTGTTATCAGTGTTGGTCCCTTACCCTTTAGAGCAAGTTAGTATCCAGTGATGTTTTATCAGTGTTGGTCCCTTAACCTTTAGAGCAAGTTAGTATCCAGTGATGTTTTATCAGTGTGGTCCTTACCCTTTAGAGAAAGTTAGTATCCCGTGATATTTTATCGTGTTGGTCCCTTAACCTTTAGAGCAGGTTATACCCGTGATGTTTATCAGTGTTGGTCCCTTACCCTTTAGAACAAGTTAGTATCCAGTGATGTTTTATCAGTGTTATCCATACCCCTTTGAAGTTAGTGTGATGTTTATCAGTGTTGGTCCCTTACCCTTTAGAGAAGTTAGTACCAGTGATGTTTTATCAGTGTTGGTCCCTTACCCTTTAGAGAAAGTTAGTATCCAGTGATTTTATCAGTGTTGGTCCTTTTCCCTTTAGAGCAAGTTAGTATCCAGTGATATTTCATCAGTGTTGGTCCCTTACCCTTTAGAGCAAGTTAGTACCCAGTGATGTTTTACGTTAAACCCAGAGCGTAGTCATTCTTTGAACGAGAGCTGCTAGGAATTTTAAAAATTTGTTTAGTTGTCTATTGGTTGTATGAAGGCTGTCCCAGCCGTTGGCCGGGATGAAGTGGATGTTTAGTTGTCTATTGGTTGTATGAAGGCTGTCCCACCTGTTGACCGGGATCAAGTGGGCAATACACTTTGATCTTATCTTAACCACATTTGCTGTGAAGCGTCGTGGGAGAGTTAGTTTTCTATCTTGTGCCAGGTATGTTGCGCTTGACGTTGTCAGTCCATGCTTTTGCAAGGACTCTGAGATGTTGTCTATCCATCGCGTTTTTGGCCTGCCTCGTGCTCTGCGCCCTGAGTGCCGATTATTGTAGACACGTGATGGTAGTAAATGTGGTTCCATTCTCATTAGATGGCTGAACCACTTGATTCTTTGCTTCTCGATGTACTGTATGCATGATATAGCACCAACGATGCTTCTGATATATACACTTTGATATTGGCCAAAAGGCAGAAAAGCGATTCTGTCCATGGGTTCCTGTCCATACTTCTGCCAGCTTGAGTCGGGACATTATTTGCATAGATATCAATATAAGAGAATACTACAGTAAAACTATGTAGTACTTTGTAAAACTACAGTACTTTGTTTTTACATGCTTCGCCATTGCTATATATATATGTATGTAGATGTATACGCTATTGATATTATTTATATTGGTTATTGGTTACTAAGCTGACGTCATTGCACTCCGGGCAAACCCATAGGTGCTCAGTCTCTCCCAACAGATATCGAAGAGTATGCATACTGATGGTTCCTGTGGCACGCTGATTAAACACACCTCTCACTCTGCCTCTCAGGCATCCAGTTCGACTTGAACAACGGGCAACTCCAAACTGCTTAAATCGTTTGATCGATTCAACATCGATTTTAGTGTCCTCATCCAACAGAGAGTCGTGAAGAGACCGAAGAATATCCCCTTATCCATCTTCAACTCCCCAACAATCGATGCAAGCCTGTCCGCTCTCTCATTACCGTAAGCACCCGCATGCCCAGGACAGTATATCCACGTAAGCCGCTCTGGAGGTTAGAAACTTCTATAGACGACATCCACTCATACGAAACCTGCCCTTCTGGATCTTGTGAAGCATCGACTGAGAGTCAGAAACAACAACTGCCCCAGTAAATGAAGTCCCAGAAATCCAATGGAGGGCAGCAGTACCGGCCTCAACCTCCATCCTCATACTAGAAGTAGATATTATTTATAGGATTGTTTTAATTGTCCAAACATTTATTCAAATCAGGATTTGCCAAAAGGAGCTGAGGGTGTTATTGAGGATAAGAGGAGGTGATTTACCAGGGGAAAAGGAGTGAATGAGGTTTACTAGAGTAATAAGCTGATGTCTAGGCAAAATTCATAAGAAAGATTTTAAAATAGAATTTCTACAAAATATTTTCACCATCTTCTAACTTATGTTGGGGACTTGCTGGTACTATGGAGTTCACACACTGCCGCTGAGATCTTCCTATGTAAGAAAGAGATTGGAGTACATTTGGTTACTCACCGAAGTGCAGTGATGGTGGTGTTATCAATTACTAGGGAAATAGGGTAATGTATTTACTTGAGTATCTTCTTGGTGAACGACGCTGGATTATCCTGGGAACCCATAAAGAAAACAGCTAGAGACTAGGGATAGTGGAGGACAATATTGGATATTCACTTGGGCAATAAGGAAGATCTACTAGGACAGTAGAGAGAGGATTCACTAGGGAAACCATGAAGGGATTGACTAGGGAGCAGGTTGATGATTAACAGGGCAACAGGGATGGGATTGACCAGGACAACAGGGATGGGATTGACCAGGACAACAGGGATGGGATTATTTTGTAACATGTTCAGATGTTGCTGTATTAATGCCACACAATTGTACATATTAACCATTACTATCTGTCAATGAAAGCGTGGGCTCTTCTTCTTGTGATCGCTATTTTGATCATTATACCATCAGATGCGTTTCTATGATGAACTCAACGGTTGTCTGGAGCTCATCTCTGATGCCTTGCAGTTTCGAATGTACTGACTTAACCCTTAGTACGCCTGTGTGTTGCCGGGCAGGGAACAAAAATAGTAACACTGTGACCTACAAGACATGTCGTAAGAGGCTACTGAGGTAGGGGCCTAAGGAAGCTACCCTAGAAAATAAAAAGCGTCACAGAAATCGGATGTGCTGGCCTACTTGTAGACGCATAACTGGCACAACGTATAATCGCCCTTAGGCACAGATCACATACAAATCACAAAGAGTGGTTTAACATGTGCTTGATATGGAGTGTTCAAAGAAGAAGAGGTAGAAGAAGAAGAATTGCAACTTTCACACAGCGCTTGCAGTTCCGCCACCATTAGTCAGATGTGCCTCAATATAGAACAATGTTGGGACAACACTGAACTAGAACATATATAAAATAGTTATATGTTCAATACAGATGTGAAACAGTCAATATTAATGATTTATTTGTCTTTTTCTTTCTTGATTTATTTTTAGAGTCGATCAAAGTGCAGCTTTTTATACTTACATTATCGTCATAATATCAAGGTTGACTGTTTTATTTACTTGTCGATATATATATATATATATTATTTCATATGAATTTTTCAATGCAGCTTTTGTAACGCCCAGCTTTTGTTTTGTGAACATTCTTTTGGCATATGTGTACATATTAGTGCGCGTGTTCGCTTGTTTGATTCGACACACAAGGTTGGTTAATAGGTAGAGGTAGTCTCTGTGGTAAAGCATTTGCCTTGTGTTACGAAGGTGTGTGTTGGAATCATGGCATGCCGTTCTGTTCCCAAGTGCATTTTTTCTAGAGACCCCTAGGATTGTTGCAGGAGCTACGGAGTTTGTACTTTATGCAATACTCTCGGCAGGTGGCGTGCCAGTTCTGTGGAGAGGGGCTGAGCTGTTTTGGGGTAAAATCCTGGGGCAATGAAGTAAATCCTTCGACTTTAGACCCTTAGGCGCCCGAGTGGTTACTGAGGCCCAAATTTGGGGTGTAAAGAATAGAACCACTGTTATCTGCCATGCATTCATAAGAGGTGATTTAAAGGGGGTTTGGCTGAAATCGGATGCACATGTCCTAAATGTGTAGAAGTCAACCTGCTGCCTTGCAGGAGGCTGGGGACAGCCAAAGGCTAACGGAGAGTGATCCCAGTAAACGCTGGCTGAATCCAGACACATCACCGAAGGATAAGCACCAGAGCTCCAAATGGCACTGAAGATCTGACGAAACCCACCCATGCTAAGTCTGCATGAATAAGATTTCCACATGAATGAACTTATGGAGAGATCTGGTACATCTATTATTTAGGTGATCAAAAGAGAGACCCTTAGGTAGGGGTATACTCTATCATTGTAAAAAAATCTGGCCACAAGGCAATGCGGAGGGCCATTCAGAGTCAGAACTGTTTGATTCTGAACACGACTTTACTAGCGCATTTCCGCCATGTTTGGTCGGGTATTTTCGGTTTCGTTTGCCGAGCTACTGAGTTAGTGCTTGAGCAACGCTGGAGCTATGATGTTACATGAAATGCTTTTTGCTGTGTCAACCGTGCGTTTGTTGTGTGTATTCAGAAAATGGCGGACAGTGGTTATGACGAACAAGCTCAATATGCCGTATGCAGTTATATTGCAGGTGCAGAAAGCTGGATTTTGTCATGATTGATGTTCCCTTCAACAAGAATTGCAATTCAAGTGATGAACAGTTTTGTGTTGCTACATTAGGCCATATGCATTTTATGCACTGCAGGTTGCTTTTTGTGCGGCTGTTTCATTCTGGAATTAGTTCACACAGGAAACATTTCACAGTTGTTATCATTTTGTGTGATTTTCATTGACACAGGAACGGAGCAATTATGGGGTGACCCGTTGCAGTGAAGTTGGAACCGTACTTATGAACTATGAACTATACTCTATCAGAGGAGAGGTAAGGTGTCTCTATCCCTCCATGTCATTGTTAGGCATGGTGGAGTACCAACTGGACACGATGGGTATGTGGCCAACATCACAACAGCCACCTTTATTTCCCAGTGGTTCTTTGACACCTCAAATAGTAGCATGTCCATTGTGGGATGTCGCTCTCTTCACAGCTCACCTGAAAAACTCTCTGTCTCTGGTAAGTTCTCCCTTCTCCTCCAGCGTCATGTTCAAGGTTTAATTGGCACATAGTTACCACAACATTGCCAAATATGTTGCTGCAACACAAGAGGAACTAGTAAAGCTGAGAACCGTCGTACTGCTGACCTCCCAAGAAAATAAGCTACAACACTGATCTTGTATACCCTAGCGAAACACGTACAAACAAAGTACTATAGTTTTACAAAATACAGAAACAGTGACGATAAACAGCAACGTTTCGACCAACAAGGCCTTTATCAACAAACGAACAAACAGGAGTGACAAATTAAAATGAAACACAAATGGCGTACAAATACAACGTATCTAGGAAAATCTGGAATAAAAACGAATAACGAAATAAATGTAACACAAAAACCACACATAAAAACTAGAAATAGAACGGAATGTTTGTACGTGTTTCGCTATTTACCAAGTTTTACTGCAGTCTTCCCCCTATTTGTATACCCTACCTGTAGTAGGAGACTGTTTCAGGATTGGACTCTACAGTCACCTTCACACACACCAGAGAGGTGCAACAACATACATCTGAGACTGTTGTCATCATCCCTTGCAATGAATGACTATTATTATTATAAATTGACGGTTGATAGACCTGAGAGACACATTTGGGGAAAAATTATCATTCCCGCTTTTGAAATTTGATCCTTGAGTCACTCGCCTATAAAAGCAAGCGCACTAACCACTATGCTGTTTCAGATCTCAATCATACTCGTTCAAATAACCTCAAATATCTTGCATAATTTTTGTGTATGTATGCGTATAATGATCATCTTCATTTGTTCTATAACTTTATGAATCTCTGGTCTGTCTCGATGTTATTTTGTAACTTTACAATTTAATTTTGTTTTCCTGTAGTATTTTATCTCATTGGTAATAAAGAAAATTACAACCGGATATTTTTTGTTGGTAGAATTTGTCATAAATGTTGAGTCGATTAACTGCTTTTACAGTGTCAACAGGGCGGGGGTCTCTGGTGTCAAAGGTATCAGGTTCGCTTCCTCATGGAGCCATCTGGATATTATTTGTTGGTTGAATTTGTCATAAATGTTGAGTCGATTAACTGCTTGTACAGTGTCAACAAGAGAATATGTATATATATATTACCTCTTGTACTGTTTCAGTTAGGAATATCTTCGTTCACTCGGACATGTCCATGGGTGCTAGATCTCCTTCCCAATATCTTCAACAGCATCCAGCGAATAACCATACCAGTTCGACTTTGATTGATGAGCCTACTCATATACCTGTTGTGCTGTTTTTTTCTGGCCACACCAATCTTCAATCCAAGCTCTTGGAATCTAGCAGTTGACGTGGATTGGTTTAAATGAAAATCTACTCTGTGGCCACACTCTATGAGGTCTTCTCAGAATGTCAGCTCTATCCATTAGCTGACCTAGTGATATGACAGCAGAGCCAGCCTGTTGGCACCCATGTGCCCCAGAACAAAGATGAATATACTGTTATACGCTACATATGGCCTACAAGTAATTTCTCAATACCTCTCTGTCCCGGTCAACTCACTCAATCTCTTCCATGGAAGTAAGTCCGATATTTTTTGCCTCTCTCAGCAAAGTTCATTTCAGGATTTCCCTAGGGCGTCCTCTCTTTCTTGAACCCTTTGCTTTCCATTTCAATGCCTGCTTTGTTATTCTTTGATCATTTCTTCTCAAGGTGTGTCCAACATATCTCCATCTTCTTCATATAACAGTTGTTACTAGTGGTTGACCAGATATTTTTTCTCAAGGTATATAATATTATTTATGAGTCAATGCTCCTCGATATGCAGGTCTTGTAGGATGTCTTTGTTTTTCTCTTCTCTGTCTAGTATATTCTAACAACCTTTCTGTAACATCTTGTTTCAAATGCTTCAATTTTGTTCTTTAATGTTTGTGTTATGTTCCAGATTCACATCCATATGTTGCCACAGGAATATGAGGGTTCTCAGAAATCTTACTTTTATTTCTCTGCTTGTGTATGTCATAGTGTCCTCATACTGGCTACCCTCTGGAAAGCCATGGCTAGACATTGGCAGTAAGAAATGTAAACATGAAAAAAAATTTCACAAGACATTTGAGAAAAATGTCAACATGAGTCTTCTTCATCGAACGCTCCATATCGACCACTTGTCAACCACTCTGTGTGATTTGTATGTGATCTGAGTCTAAGAGCGATTGTATGTTGTGCCAGTTATGCGCCTACAAGTAGGCCAGCACATCCGATTTCTGCGCTGCTTTTTATTTACTAGGTAGCATCCCTAGGGCCTACATCAGTCGCCTCTTACGACATTGTAGGTCGCAGTGTTACTATTCTTTGCTTCCTTGCGTTCCGACACCACACGGGTGAACATGAGTCAAAATCAATGATTTTCTTTGGGTTTTTATTTACATAAATTTCTAACTTACAATTTTAATGATAAAACGTACTTTTATTGGAGTACCAAGTTCCCACTATCATTACTGCCTGTATTACTTCTTTTAGATGGTGTAGGAGGGGGTGAGAGCCTGAGAAATTTAATAGCTAGTGCAGTCGCAGTGAAACTGTTAAAGTTAGGATTTTTCTTTATGCCCCGATAAAAAAATTATTGGCCTTACCGTGGATTGAACATGGGTCCCCTGCATGGGAGCTTCGCTCTTGTCCATTCAGCCAGACACTCCTCTAAGTTAAGATAAAGTAAGTAAAAAAGTAAAGGACCCTTAATATATCACATAGTATATAGGGTAATATGGTGTTAGGTCCGTATTTTCATTGGCGTGCGCACGATAGTCAACAGCACGCTGGCCACTTTTATTTCTCAGTGCTTTTTTTGGTACCTGATTAAGGCTGGATCAACCTGAGAGCCATTACAGTCTTAAAAAATTGCACTCCCACTGTGGAGTTGAAACCCGGACCACTAGCAGTTAGGATCAAAACTGATGAAAATGCAAAATCCACTAAAAATTTCATAACATGTCACCTTCCCGATACTTCTTCATGCTTCCTCCTCAGGCAAGCCTCTCAGGTTGTGAACCACTGGTCCAGAGAGTCAAGTGGATCTATTGTTCTAGACACGCGGGTGTTGGTGGAAATGAGGGAGAGGACAGGCTTGCATTTGTCGAGCTTATCCTCATTTATCAAGAAGACTACAAAAACCTAGACAAGACAGAAAATAATTGGATATTTTTCTTGAAAACTTTTACATCAGAGGGGCCTGTAAGGGAAGGAAAGAATAGTAGCACTGCGATTTACAAGGTATGTCGTAAGAGGCAACTGAGGTAGGGGTCTAGGAAGCTCAGTCCTAGCTAGTAAATAAAGAGCATGCCGGAATCTGATAGAGCATAACTGGACAATATACAATTCTCTTGGGTTTAGATCACATACATATACAAAAGTGGTTTAACAAGTTTAATAATATGGAGCGTTCTCCAAAAAAAGACTAAATCTATCAAAGGCACTAAATGGATTTGTATATTCTTCTTCAGTTCTTATCAACCAATTTAACAGTACTACATTGTGCCTCAGTTCATAGGCCACAACCAATTTAACAGTACTACATTGGCCTCAGTTCATAGGCCACTACCAATTTAACAGTACTACATTGTGCCTCAGTTCATAGGCCACAACCAATTTAACAGTACTACATTGTGCCTCAGTTCATAGGCCACAACCAATTTAACAGTACTACATTGTGCCTCAGTTCATAGGCCACAACCAATTTAACAGTACTACATTGTGCCTCAGTTCATAGGCCACAACCAATTTAACAGTACTACATTGTGCCTCAGTTCATAGGCCACAACCAATTTAACAGTACTACATTGTGCCTCAGTTCATAGGCCACTACGAATGTAGGACAATCTCATCCAAAAATTTCTGTCTAAATATCTATGTCAGAACTGATTAACTTCACCAAGGAGAGAGAATTCTGGAGAAACATAATCGCCTACGCTGGCAGGCATGGCACTTGATTGATTGATAGTCTAGGTCACGTTTTTAATTCCTCCGATCATGGGCAAAAAATGTCTCCAGTTAGTTTTATTTTGTTTTAAAGATTTCATTTTTCCAGCAGCTGCTGCAACCATTTTTCTGTTACCTTGAACTGTTGAATTAGAAATCTGAGGTTTGGGCGGAAGAGGCAGGAGATGAGGCCCATTGTAACGAAGAGATCTGCGGTTCAGGAGGGCATCCTTCACTTTGTGCTCAACCTTTGAAAGAAGACAATATATTTGTTATTGAAACATATGTTTATCGGTATCATCTTATTATTGTTATACAAACATAAGCAACTTGACTACAACAAAACCAACATTCTAACTTTATCAAGCAAAGAATACAACAAAAGCGAAGAAATTCCTTTACGGCAGACATAACATATACAGTCAGGTAATAAATCCCTAATGGCCATAAAATATGTTAACAAAGCCAACATTCTAACAACTTGACTGAAAAAATCCAACATTCTAACAGCTTGACTACAATAATATCCAAAATTCTAACAATAAAACCAACATTCTAACAACTTGACTACAAAACAACCCAACATTCTAACAACTTGACTACAACATAACCCAACATTCTAACAACTTGACTACAAAACAACCCAATATTCTAACAACTTGACTACAACATAACCCAATATTCTAACAACTTGACTACAAAACAACCCAATATTCTAACAACTTGACTACAACATAATCCAACATTCTAACAACTTGACTACAACATAACCCAACATTCTAACAACTTGACTACAACATAATCCAACATTCTAACAACTTGACTACAACATAACCCAACATTCTAACAACTTGACTACAACATAACCCAACATTCTAACAACTTGACTACAAAACAACCCAACATTCTAACAACTTGACTACAACATAACCCAACATTCTAACAACTTGACTACAAAACAACCCAACATTCTAACAACTTGACTACAACATAACCCAACATTCTAACAACTTGATTACAACATAACCCAACATTCTAACAACTTGACTACAACATAACCAACATTCTAACAACTTGACTACAACATAACCCAACATTCTAACAACTTGACTACAAAACAACCCAACATTCTAACAACTTGACTACAACATAACCAACATTCTAACAACTTGACTTACAACATACCCAACATTCTAACAAATACAAACCAACATTCTAACAACTTGACTACAACATAACCCAACATTCTAACAACTTGACTACAACATAACCCAACATTCTAACAACTTTCTAACTACAACATTCTAACTACAACAGTGCTCAATTACCTTTCTCTTGTCTAGCACTTGCTTGAGATCAAATTGTCTGTCTTCCATGCACATAACAAAACCCAAACTGGATTGTGTGGGTTTCCATGACGACTCAGACTGAACGACATTTTGATCATCTTTGTGATTAGTAACCCCATCTTCGCTGCTGTCTATAAGACCATAATTGTGAAGAAGGTCACTGAAACAAAGATCATAGATTTTACATATTGTATTCCTTTTGTAGTGAAGTGTTTGGTCAAATAGATTAGAGCATGGGCTTCCGTACAGGAGACCAGGGTTCAATCCCTGGTACGGCAAAGAAGTTTTTTTCTGTCGGAGGCATAGAGACAAACTCAAACCTGAGCAGTTTTGCTGCGACTGCATTAGTCATGCGGCCATTAAATTTCACAGGCAAATTTGCCCCTTGTCCGACACTACTATAAAAATGTGATATTACATGCAGTAACAATAGTTTTGTTTTATATTTATTTATTATTCCTCTTGTACTGTTATATGTTACAGAGAGTTTGCAAGAAATGTCTCCATACCGCTCTATCTTGTGCAATTTGTTTTATCTCTCCTATGAAAGTACGTCCAATGTTTCTCGCTTTCAGTTTAGTTCATTTCAGGGTTTACCTAAAGTGTTCTTTCTTTCTTGAACCCTTTGCCTCCAATTTCAAAGCATGCTTTGAGATTTTTTTATCCTTTCCTCTCAGAGCATGCCCTGCATATCCCCATCTTCTCCTTCTTATAACAGTTGTGACTAGTGGTTGAACACACATTTCTCTTTTTTCATCACTTCTGAATTCATTCCATTTTATGTTCATTATTTTTCGTAGACATCTATTATCAAATGCATTCAATTTACCTTTTTTATCTTTAGTCGATATTGGTACAGCTTGAAAAGGATAAAATTGTGAGAACAGAAATCTAACTTAAGAAATATAAATTACTTAAAAGTGAAGTGTAAATGATAACGAACACATACCATCGTGGCTTATGCTGAAAATAGAAGTGAAACTGAGTTTACCATTCATTCTAGCATACTCTGCGACCAAAAAAACTATAGAGTTGTCATGAATTGTTATGATGCTAGTTTGTAAACAGTTAATAAACAATGCATCCATTCACAACGTTTGTAATTTTTATGTATTCATATATGGATTATCAATATAAAGAGAGCAGTTGGACTTGTTTATTCAACCTATTGTTCTTTAATCGCGTCTTCAAATGGGAGCCGCGCTCTAATCCATCGGCCTGACGCTCCACAAGCTGAAAGTCAAATGTACGTGTCCTACATTCTGTATTGTCTATTGGTTATGGTTACTAAACTGACGTCATTGCACTTCGGGCAGACCCATAGGTGCTCAGTCTCCCCAACAGATATCGAAGAGTATGCATACTGATGGTTCCTGTGGCTGATTAAACACACCTCTCACTCTGCCTCTCAGGCATTCTGTAGAAGTCTAATGGAGGCACAATGTACACATGCTCTGGGATCAAATCGCACAGATTTGTAAAAAGTGGTTAATTCAATAGAATGAATGCAAACAACATAAGACCTATGTTCAATTCACGGTAAGGCCAAGGAGTTTTTCTATCGGGGACATAAAGAAAAATCCTATGTAGTTTCACCTAAACACCTGATGTCCAGGTGTCTAACCTGAACAGTTTCACAGTGACTGCAGTAGCCATGTGGCCATAAACAATAAACCGTGTCTGCTTCGCTTACCTTTGATTACTTGTCGCATGTTTGTTGGAAGAATGCATAGCAAGTAATTGATTGAGTTTATCCTGTGCATATCTGGCTGCTGGACTGCTGAGCACATCTGCAATTGATTTTCCAGGGAACAGTCTGGAGGATATTGTCATGATGCCTTCATTCATTGGTGACAGAAGCAAGCCTTGAAGAAAGTCTTCTCTGGCACCAGTCAGATCCTGTCATGAACATTAAAAACAAGTGTAAGATTTAGTCCAACCTTCAACAGATAGTTCTACCTTCAACAGGTTGTCCTACCTTCAACAGATTGTCCTACCTTTAACAGATAATCCTACCTTCAACAGATAGTCTTACCTCCAACAGATAGTCTAAGCTCCAACAGATAGACCAACAACAAAGTACACTACTGCCAACATATAAAGAAGTAACATACCTCCATCACAACGAGTTCTGGAACAGAGATATAAACTGGCCAATGTGTGGACTGTACTCCAAAGCATTGGTGAACTTTGCCTCTGCACCCTGCGAGATTATACATGACATATGAAATAACAGAATGACAGCAATCACAAACATTGTTCTTCAAGAACAAAACATCCAAAATAATGTGTTCATCTCGTCCCTTGCATCTGCAGAAAAAACGCTTTAGTGACACTCTTAAAGTGTCTCTAATAATGCTTTGAAATAGACACCAAGTGCTGGGAATCCCTTGCACACAATCGCAAAATGTGGCACTGTAGCAACACAAGAGGAACACACATAGCTGAGAATTGTCGTGCCGTTGAGATGCAGAGAAAGTGAGCTTCGCGGAAAGACAATACACACAACACCCACATGTCTAACCTTGATCATGTATGCCCCACCTGTGGTAGGGGATTGCGTTCTAGGATTGGACTCTAAACCGACCTACGCTTACATACCAGAGAGGTGCAGCAGCACATGTCTGAGGCTGTTATCATCGCTTGCGATGGTCTACTTTTATTATTATCTGATTTCCTATATCACTAACATTTAGTACTGAGATTTTTAGGACACCTTCTTTGCAATCATAAGAGATGATCATGCATGTATTCTGAGTGATTCATTAAGTATAATCTAAATGTAGAGGTTGGTAGCTGCACAGGAAATGGACTGAATCACTATTCTCAACAATTGAGTAAACAATTCTCAGAATTACAATCATCTTCGTTCCAGGGCACATGGGTGTTGTTGCCAATGAAAGAGGAGACAGGCTGGCTGGGTCTGCCAACATGTCAGCAAACGGATAGAGCTGACATTCTGAATGCCCTCATAGAGTGTGACCGCAAAGAGAATTTTCAGTTAAACAAATCCATATCAACTGCTAGATTGCAAGAGTTTGGATTGAATATTGGAGTGGCCAGAAAAGAACAGCACAACAGGTATATCAGCAAGCTCATTAGTCAATGTCAAACTGGTATGGTTAGTTGCTGGACGATATTGAGATATTGCGAAAGAGATCAAACCCCCATACAAATATGTCCGGAGTGTAATGAAGATATTCCAAACTGAAACTGAAAGTGATGGGATTCACTTCCCATTTGACATGCCACAGCCGGCATAAAAATGAGACACCCCAAAAAAGCTCCACGAGGAGTGGAAAGGAATAAGAGAATCTACAAAGAGAAGGAAGTCTAGAAATACATGGAGAAGAGATTTGGAGGCAGAGATTAATGATATAAAGAAGAACTGAAAGAAACTGCAAGAGATAGCTAAAGATAAGAAGACTTGCAATTAGTTGGTTGAGGGTCTATACCCCAATCGGGTTAAAAGGCACAAGAAAGAAATAAATCCTTTCTTCATTCCAAGTGACACCATTGGTAGCATTCTGAAAGGAAATGGGTTAATTCTCTCCTAGTGGACAGGCAAAGGTTTCCAGAAGGCTTCATCATAGTTGAGATCATGCTTCATTAGTCAGACAAGTCTGTTTCCAAGATCACTCCATGAGAATTTGAATCACTGTCTTGGCCAGTATGATTCCTGGCCCTGTCTTGTCGAGCATAGCATGACCCACAACAACCGCCACCAGAAATATAACAATGACATCATCATGACTTACAATGTAGTCTTTGTCTTCAAACAAATCAACAGCAAACTGGTTGTAAACAAAGGCTACTCTCATCTTGATATCTTGGTCTTGAGGGTCCAGTTCTAGAGCTTGTTGGTAGTCCTCTAAGGCAAATATGAACTCTTCTTCTTTGAAGTAACAATCTGTTAAAAGATAAGACAGATGGAGCTTATTCTGGTTAACGTAACTTCATAATATTTAAAAAAAATTCCATTAACTGATTTGCTACTAATTTGGGTTTTGTTTTACCTCCGGGCAGAATTATTTTTTAATTCTAAAAAAGTTGCACTTGTAGTTTAGCAAAACTAAAATATTGTTTCTAAATATGATTGACAATATGATTTATTATATAAAAAAAAAGGGTTTAAAAGCCGAAGGATTGACTTCATTGAAACCGGGTTACCCAATATGGCTCGTCCTCTCCGCAGAAATGGCACACCACCTGCAGAGAGTATTGCACAAAGCACGAACTCCGTAGCTCCGGCAACAATCCTAGGGGTCTCTGGAAAAAACTGCACCCGTGAACAGAAGGCCACGGTCCGGATTCGAACCCATGACCTTCGACTCGCAAGGCAAAGGGCTTAACCACTCAGCCACAGAGACCCCTGATTTATTATATATCAAATAGAAGACAAATGGATGTAATTTCACAAATTATTGCCTGTATTAGCAAATATAATGCAGTGTTCATTATACAGGAAACATTTTAGTAATCATTAAGAATGAATATTTAAATTGTGAGAACAAAAATCCAACTTACTAAGGGTCTTAATGAACAATAGGTTGAATAAATAAGTCCAACTGCTCTCTTTATATTGGTAATCCATTTATAATGGGGACCCATGTAAGGCTTCATGTGAGGATCCATGTAAGGATTCATGTGAGGATTAATGTGAGGAATCATGTAAGGAACCATGTAAGGATCCATGTGAGGATTAATGTTAAGATTAATGTGAGGACTCATGTGAGGATCCATGTAAGGATCCATGTGAGGATTAATGTGAGGATCCATGTAAGGATTCATGTGAGGATACATGTGAGGATCCATGTGAGGATTAATGTGAGGATTCATGTAAGGAACCATGTAAGGATCCATGTGAGGATTCATGCGAGGATACATGTGAGGATTAATGTTAAGATTAATGTGAGGACCTATGTGAGGATCCATGTAAGGATTCATGTGAGGATTCATGTAAAGATTCATGTAAGGACCCATGTAAGGATTCATGAGGATCCATGTATGGATTCATGTGAGGATTCATGTTAGGATCTATGTGAGGTTCTTTGTAAGAACCCATGCAAGTACCCATGCAAGAACCCAATTAAAGACCCATATAAAACCCACAAAAGGACCCATATAAAACCCACAAAAGGACCCACATAAAGACCTATATAAGGACCCATATAAAACCCATATAAGGACCCATATAAGAACCCATATGTATACAGTTGGTCATAAAAAAAACAGAACATTAACATCATACTCCCCACGTTATGAAAACAGAACATTAACATCATACTCCCCACGTTATGAAAACAGAACATTAACATCATACTCCCCACGTTATGAAAACAGAACATTAACATCATACTCCTCACGTTATGAAAACAGAACATTAACATCATACTCCTCACGTTATGAAAACAGAACATTAACATCATACTCCTCACGTTATGAAAACAGAACATTAACATCATACTCCCCACGTTATGAAAACAGAATCCTTTACTTTTCTTCTACTTCCCCCATCTGACCCAGGCTGCAAAGCTCTCTTACCTCCCCTGTTAACATACAATGACTTCTCATTCTTCTCTTCATTCAGTGCTTTGCTTAGGAGAGTGATGGCCTCCTGGTACTGGCCCTTGTTAAAGCATTCCACAGCAAAGTCATTAAATGTTAGTAGTAACTGTCTCTGAGACTGTCGGAACACTGGATCGAGTTGATTATGGCCACACTTGTCCAGAGCTAGCAGAAAGTCATCCACAGCCGAGTTGAAATCTTTGAGCTGTCTCTGTAGGGCACCTCTGTTGGAGACAAAATGTTGCCAGAAATATGATATATAAAAAAAGGTGGGGAGCTGAGAAAGGAACAACATTAAAAGAGAAAGGCAGGCAATTAACTGATAGGTTATTGGTTACTGAACTGACGTCATTGCACTCATGGCAGACCTATAGGTGCTCAGTATCCCCCAACAGATATCGAACAGTATACATACGGATAGTTCCTGTGGCTCGCTGATTAAACGCACTTCTCACTCTGCCCCTCAGGCATCCAGTTCTACCCGTTTAACGCATAACTCCAAGCTTCTAAAATCGGTGCGTCGATTCAACATCTATTTTAGTGTCTTCATCCAATAGGCAGTCACAAAGAGACCAAGAACATCCCCTTATCCATCTTCAGCTTCCCAGTATTGATGCTGTTGATACAAGTCTGTCCATTCTCTCATTGTTTCAAACATCTGTATGCCCAGGACGGTACACACAGTCCATGCAAGCCTCTGGAGGTTAGAAACTTCTATAGACGACAACCCTCATTCGAAACCTGCCCTTTGGATCTTGTGAAACATTGACTGAGAGTCAGATACACCAACAGCCTCGGTAAGCGTCCCAGAGAGCCAATGGAGGAGAGCAGTAATGGCCTCAACCTCCATCTTCATGCTGGAAGTAGTTGTCCTGTATGATCCACTTCGCTCTGCAAGAAACCTACCATGCACATTAAGTCAAGAAACCCCAGCCTGACTTCTCACCACGATGAACCGACCTATCTGTATATACAACAACATCATTATCCCATGCTGCTTAGCTGCTTAACTGCATGATCAGCCTCTGAATCGAGAAAGGCAGGTAGTTAACTGAGAAAGGCTGAAGATTAACACTCTCACTGAACGTCTGGCCAAATGGACTAGAGCGTGGACTTCCATCAGAGAGACCCGGATTTGATCCCCGGTAAATTCAAGGAGTTTTTTATGTCAGAGGCATAAAGAAAAGTTTCGCTGTGACTGCATTCGCCATGCGACCATTAAATTCTTCAGGCTCATCTCCCACTTGTCCAACACCGTCCTAACAGTATTACACAGGCAACAGCAACAGTTTTTTTAGTTTTTCATTCCGTATTAATTTGTTTACCCTCTGGCGCACTTACATTGCAATGTACACTTGAATTAGCTAATATATTGGCGGTGTGCCATCTTGAAAGCAGGTCGAGCCAATATATCGGCTGAGAAGGATGAAAGGATTAACTGAAAAGGGTGGAGGATTAACTGACAATAGTGGAAGGTTGACTGAGAAATGTAAGAAATTAATTGAGGAAAGTGGCCCGTGTGTTGCCGGGGCCTGCAAGGGAAGCAAAGAATAGTAGTACTGCGACCAACAAGGCATTTCATAAGAGGCGACTGAGGTAGGGGACTAGGAAGCTACCTAGTAAATAAAAAGCGTCTCAGAAATTGGATATGCTGGCCTACTTGTATGTGCATAGCTAGCACAGCGCACAATTGCTTTTAGGCCAGATCACATACAAACCACAAAGAGTGGTTAACAAGTGGTTGATATGGAGCGTCCGAAGAAGAATGGATGAAAGTGGGAAATATGTTAACTGCAATAGAGGGGAAGTTTGTTAACTGGGAATAGTGACAGAGGATGTTGGACATCTCGATAAACGACACCATCATACCGCAACCCGTCATTTTGGACCTATCAAACCATCCACCGAAAGTCAGACACATTAGTAGCTTCAGCAAATGAAACCACAGAAAGCCATTAGATGCCAAGCAGGCAAGAGAAAATTTAATTCACATTATGGGATCGCGAGAGAATGAGATTCACATTATCATTTTAACTTTATATTTATCTTTATAATTTATTAGACACCCTGGCTACGACTGAATTCATAGCAGTTGAACTCACCAACAAAAATAGATACAATGCATTTTCTAGGTAGACTTACTTTGTTTCTTTGTTTGTGTTATACCCTAGTGTCTTCATACTAATAATAATAACCGAACGCTCGCAACTGACTATATCATTGCTCTCACTACGGAAATCATGGCAGTAACTAAAGCGATGGTCTGGCGGTATCACAGACTTTTACCCTTGCATGTTTTCTCAGTGACTCAATTAGTTTGCTTAGGAACAAGCTTGGCTCAGAGACAATGGTTGTAGTCACTGAGGAGTCTAAGCTGACAAAAATCAGTTTTATTTTTATGCCAGGGAATGCAGGTGTATGGGGAAATAAACGGTCTAACAGGCTCGCATGTATGGCTGATGTAAAAGCGGAGATCAATAGACCAGGTTGATATTCTAAATTCCCTAAGGAAGAGAGGACATGTAAATGATTCAAGTAAGCCAAATGGATGTAGCTAGACGAGCACTATACTGGTAGCCAAAAAAGAATAGTAAACCTACAAAGAACGGGAGTCATTAGTTGCCACACGATGCGAGACATACTGAGGAGATCAGAGCACTTATTGACTAAATGATTCGGTGTGCAGTAATGGTGATCCAACGACTAAACTAAAACTAAATTGCTCTAAAAACTTGTTGAAAGGTATGAACAAAGACAGGTATTTACAGTATTACATATGTAAGGAAAAGTTGATGATTAAACATGTAAATAAACAGCACTTGATGTTTCGACCATAGGTCTTTCTCAAGATAACAAATACATACAAAGAATACTAAATAGACTAAAACATGTCTATATTATTAGTTAAGTCACTTATTTACTCAGTATTACCGCAGCCTCCCATGATATTCTCCAGATCTGATCTGATCCGGTCTGACTACCTCAGATTTGTAGGTTTCCATACATCACCATCTAACAACTTGGCTACATCAATGCTTTATCTACTTGTCTATGCCAGTAACTCAGTAACTAAGACATACAAAATACATCACAAGTCTTAATTAGATTTGACCTCAAAACATGGTAGTCTGCAACATATGGGTTCGTCTGAATAGCAAGTGTCATCTTCTGCACAGCCTCCTTTTCTTTACCCAGGATACTGAACTGCATGGCCAGGTGCTTGTGGGAGTTTGCAGCCATAACTATTGCTTCCATCATGGCCAATCCTTCTGAATGTTGTGAGTCAAGAGCCAGGGCATCTCTTACATCATTGTAGCACTGACTGGTCTGTGAAGGAGAAAAAAAAATATTCAGGACATATGTGGACATACTCTTTCATTTTCACCTTGTGCAGTTTCAGTTTGAAATATCTCCATTGCACTCCAGACATGTCCATATGTGCTATGATCGCCTTTGCAATATCTCCAACAGCGTCCAGTGACTAACTGTACCAGTTCAATGTTGATTGATGAACCTACTTATATGCCTGTTGTACTGCTATCTTCTGGTCTTGCTAGGTTGAAAAGCTCACCATCAGATCTACTTCTTTTCTCTAATCCTGTTTTGCCTCACAGCATCAGAATAAGAAGAGATTTCTAGAATGGGCATTTATGTGCACTTCATAAATAGCATTTTTCACTGTCTTTGTTATTTCTGAGGTCTACCATTAGCGGGGACTGTCTTTGTATCCACTGTATCAAAGTAGCATTGCTCTTTGAGGTGCACTGTATGTTGGTAATCTGCTTATATCGCAGAACCATTTAATTTGTTGTTTCTTAATGAAGTTCAGTACTTGATGATGTTGAACCCACTTTTTTTTCTTATGTCTTCATTTTGAAACTAGTCTCTTCTTGATACTCCCGGTATTCTGCATAGACTGGCGTAGACACTTCATCTCTGTCGTAACTAGGTTTCTTCTACCACTTGATGTCAGCTCTCAGGTTTGGCACTGATAGCATAATGTTGGGAGAAACATTGTGTAGCAGAAAACTCTTTTAGTGTTCATAATGACATGTTTGCATTTCAAAATTGGTGCCATTTGTGATTTTCTTTATTGCAAAAAAACCACATCATAAAAAAACACTTAATAAACAACCACTTCATAATAAAACCACTTAATTTTTAAAAATCATGTAATTAAAATAAAACACTTTAAAAACACTTAATTTTTAAAAACACTGCATAAAAACAATTAAAAACCCACTTAATTTTAAAAATCCACATCATAAAAAAATCACTCTTTATTATTAAACCATCAAATCCTGTACCCAAAAGACTCCAAAATACCTGCTAAAACGCAAACAACAAAATCTTACGTTAGCAAACATTCTGCTTAGGCGTGCCCTCACAATATACAAATCTGAGTTGCTTTTGTCTATTTTAAGCCTCTTGTCAACAAGCTCCATGCACTCATCATGTCGCTGGAGAGCTGCTAGGCATACAAGGCTGTCAAATTAAAAAGTTTCAGTGTTTGAATAGACACTTGATTCATTAATTTATTTATTTATTTATACTAGTGGATATCGTCTTTAGAGGTTTCCAACCTCCAAAGACTCATGTATCAATTCCCACAGAGAGATCCACTGAAAAAGTATAACGAGTACAGAGTAAGAGGAATACCATGCAAAAGCTTGAGCTACGGCATCAAGAACAGCTTTAAGAAAATGAAAAGCAGCTTTCAAAGTGCATTAGGACAAGCACACACAAAATTATATCCCCCCTTCCCCAACACTTCTATAAAGAAGTAAATGGTGGAGGAAAAGAAGAAGAAGAGACTCACATGGATCTACTGTTCTGGGCATGCAGGTGTTCGCAGCAATGAGAGAGTAGACAGGCTTGCATCACAGCATTGATTGTTGGGGAGTTTAGGATGGATAAAGCGGATGTTCTTCAGACCTTTGGTGACCTAATGTTGAATGACAACACTCAAATCGATGATGAATCAATCCAGCAATTTAAGGAGTTTGGAATTACATATTGTACAAGTATAGCTGGATGACAGAGAGAGTAGTGTGTTTAAACAGCGAGCCACAGGAACCATCAGTATGCATACACTTCGACATCTGTTGTGGAAGACTGAACACCTATGGATCTGCTAGGAGTGCTGTGACATCATTTCAGTAACCAATAATCAAGTGATTGATTGATTGATATGATCATCATTGCACTTTGATGAATAATAATGTGTACTCCAATCTCTTTCTTGCACAGAAAGATCTCGGCCCTTACATTGTTTAAATTTTGTATATCTATTATTTACATGCAATCTTTTTCTTCTCTTCCACCATTTATTTCTTTATAGAAGTGTTGGGAAGGTGGGGGTGGGCAGTGATCTTATGTGAGCTTGTTTTAAGGCACTTTGTAAGCTGATATTCATTTTTGTAAGGCTGTTCTTGATGCCGTTGCTCCATTTTTTGCATGCTCTTCCTCTTGCCTTGTAGTCATTATACTTTTTCTGTGTGGCTCTCTGTGGTAGGCGATACCAGGGCAGTCTTGTCAGGTGTCCAAACCATTTAATCTGTTTTTTTTTATGAATTGCATGACAAGAGATCTTTCTTCTTCTTTGCGTTCGTTCTTTACAACCAATTATAATCACTCTTTGTGATACGTTTAATCTTTGCCAAGAACATGTAAACGTTGCACATTGGTTTGGTAGGCCCCTAAACACATAGACTTCTACATGTTTAGGACACATGCATCTGATTTCAGCCAAACCTCCTTAGTCGCCTCTTACGACATGCGTGGCAGGTTACAGTGGTTCTATTCTTTACACCCCAAATTTGGGCCCGGTAACCACTCGTGCGTGACAAGAGATGTAAAAAGACGTAATAATAGGTATACAAAATTTATAAATGATGTATAAAAATAATACATGCAATATTATTTACAGGCATCAACCCTTGACCTTTCATTCATGTCCTAGTAGGCACTGACCCTTAAACTTTCTTTCATTTCCCAGTATACACCGACCCTTGACGTCTGAGTCATGTCCCAGTAGGCACGACCCTTGACCTCTGATTCATGTCCCAATAGACACTAACCCTTGACCTCTCATTCATGTCCCAGTAGGCACTAACCCTTGACCTCTCATTCATGTTCCAGGCACTGACTAGTGACATTTCTTCTACCAAACGTCAAACATTCCAACACATCACCATCAACAGTTTCACTACAACATCGACTCACCTTCTCATCCTGTAACCAACATTTTCTGGAACCATCTCTGAAGCCCTAGAAAATGCTTCTAATGCCTCAGAATAAAGCCTTTGATCAAACATAGTCTGACCTTGGAAATGGTAAATAAAGGCTAGCCTAGCATAGTAGGTCGGACTGTCGTTTGTTAGCAGACAAGCCTTCTTATAATTCAATATTGCAGACTGAAAGACAAATAATTAAAATTTAGAATTGTATTCCAATCCAATATATATTTTTTCAGATGCATTGAAAATGAAATCAAACAAGATGGCTAGTTACTGTATATTCCATACCTTTCAGAATTAGTATACAGAAGGAATTGAAATAACAAAAGACTAGGAGCTCTAGTCCTATTGATGGAGTAGGTGTTCTTATGGAGTAGGTCTTCTGATGGAGTAGGTGTTCTGATGGAGTAGAGTAGGTGTTCTGATGGAGTACATGTTCTGATGGAGTGTGTTCTGATGAAGTGGTGTTCTGATGGAGTAGGTGTTCTGGTGAACTATGTGCTCTGATAAGCTATGCAGATGCACATAAAAACTCCAATCTAAAACTCAAATTCAGCTTAAAAGCCCACACAAACAACAATCTAAAATTCACACAAACAACAATCTAAAGCCCATACAAACAGCAATCTAAAACACCCTAAGAAACAATAATCTAAAGCCCACACAAACAACAATCTACAGCACCACACAAACAACAATCTAAAGCCCACACAAACAACAATCTAAAGCACCACACAAACAACAATCTAAAGCCTACACAAACAACAATCTAAAGCCCACACAAACAACAATCTAAAGCACCACACAAACAACAATCTTAAACCCCACACAAACAACAATCTAAAGCCTACACAAACAACAATCTAAAGCACCACACAAACAACAATCTAAAGCCCACACAAACAACAATCTAAAGCCCACACAAACAACAATCTAAAGCCCACAAAACAACAATCTAAGCTCAAAACAACAATCTAAAGCACCACACAAACAACAATCTAAAGCCCACACAAACAACAATCTAAAGCCCACAAACAACAATCTAAAGCCCACACAAACAACAATCTAAAGCCCACACAAACAACAATCTAAAGCCTACACAAACAACAATCTAAAGCCCACACAAACAACAATCTAAAGCCCACACAAACAACAATCTAAAGCCTACACAAACAACAATCTAAAGCACCACACAAACAACAATCTAAAGCACCACACAAACAACAATCTAAAGCACCACACAAACAACAATCTAAAGCCCACACAAACAACAATCTAAAGCCACACAAACAACAATCTAAAGCCCAAACAACAATAAGCAAAACAAATCTAAAGCCCACACAAACAACAATCTAAAGCCCACACAAACACAATCTAAACCACACAAACAACAATCTAAAGCACCACACAAACAACAATCTAAAGCCTACAAACAACAATCTAAAGCCCACACAAACAACAATCTAAAGCCCACACAAACAACAATCTAAAGCCCACACAAACAACAATCTAAAGCACCACACAAACAACAATTTAAAGCCTAAACAAACAACAATCTAAAGCCCACACAAACAACAATTTAAAGCCACACACACAACAAACAATTTAAACCCACAAAACAAACAATTTAAAGCCTACACAAACAACAATCTTAAACCCCACACAAACAACAATCTAAAGCCCACACAAACTACAATCTAAAACCCACACAAACAACAATCTAAAGCACCACACAAACAACAATCTAAAGCACCACACAAACAACAATATAAAGCCCACACAAACAACAATCTAAAGCCCACACAAACAACAATCTAAAGCCTACACAAACTACAATCTAAAGCCTACACAAACAACAATCTAAAGCACCATACAAACAACAATCTAAAGCACCATACAAACAGCAATCTAAAGCCCACATAAACAACAATCTAAAGCCCACACAAACAACAATCTAAAGCCCACACAAACAACAATCTAAAGCCCACACGAACAACAATCTAAAGCCCACACAAACAACAATCTAAAGCACACACAAACAACAATTTAAAGCCTAAACAAACAACAATCTAAAGCCCACACAAACAACAATTTAAAACCCACACAAACAACAATCTAAAACCCACATAAACAACAATTTAAAGCCTACACAAACAACAATCTTAAACCCCACACAAACAACAATCTAAAGCCCACACAAACTACAATCTAAAACCCACACAAACAACAATCTAAAGCACCACACAAACAACAATCTAAAGCACCACACAAACAACAATATAAAGCCCACACAAACAACAATCTAAAGCCCACACAAACAACAATCTAAAGCCTACACAAACTACAATCTAAAGCCTACACAAACAACAATCTAAAGCACCATACAAAAAACAATCTAAAGCACCATACAAACAACAATCTAAAGCCCACATAAACAACAATCTAAAGCCCACACAAACAACAATCTAAAGCCCACACAAACAACAATCTAAAGCCTACACAAACAACAATCTAAAGCCTACAAACAACAATCTAAAGCCTACACAAACAACAATCTAAAGCCCACACAAACAACAATCTAAAGCACCACACAAACAACAATCTAAAGCACCATACAAACAACAATCTAAAGCCCACATAAACAACAATCTAAAGCCCACACAAACAACAATCTAAAGCCCACACAAACAACAATCTAAAGCACACACAAACAACAATTTAAAGCCTAAACAAACAACAATCTAAAGCCCACACAAACAACAATTTAAAGCCCACACAAACAACAATCTAAAACCCACATTAACAACAATTTAAAGCCTACACAAACAACAATCTTAAACCCCACACAAACAACAATCTAAAGCCCACACAAACTACAATCTAAAACCCACACAAACAACAATCTAAAGCACCACACAAACAACAATATAAAGCCCACACAAACAACAATCTAAAACCCACACAAACAACTAAAGCCCACACAAACAACAATCTAAAGCCCACACAAACAACAATCTTAAACCCCACACAAACAACAATCTTAAACCCCACACAAACAACAATCTTAAACCCCACACAAACAACAATCTTAAACCCCACACAAACAACAATCTAAAGCCCATACAAACAACAATCTAAAGCACACACAAACAACAATCTAAAACCCACACAAACAACTAAAGCCCACACAAACAACAATCTAAAGCCCACACAAACAACAATCTAAAGCACCATACAAACAACAATCTAAAGCCCACACAAACAACAATCTTAAACCCCACACAAACAACTAAAGCCCACATAAACAATGACTTAAAGCCCTCACAAACAATGACTTAAAGCCCCCACAGACCTGAAAGTCACACAAGCATAGGTATGCCTCTCCCCTCTCAACATAGAACCTAGGATCAGACGACATCAAGTTGATAGCCTTAGTCAGGCAAGTGATTGCTCCGACCAAATCTTGGTTTTCTTTCATTTCCATGGCAATCTGGCAACTGCAAATACAAATATATTGTACAGATTTCTAATACAATTTTTTTTAAACTGCCGTTACTGCACTGCATGTAATACTGATTTTTGGGCGGTGTAGGACATAGGGGACTGTCTGGGAATTTAATGGCTGCATGGCTAGTGCGGACACTGCAAAACTGTTCAGGTTATGATTTGTTAATGCTCCCAACAGAAAAATCTCCTTGACCTTACCGTGGATTAAACATTAAACCAGGGTTTCATCCAGCGAAAATACACAATTGTGTTGTGGTCCATTGTAGTGGGGTCACTTGTATTAAGGTCACTTATATTGGGGTCAGTTGTATTTGGTCAGTTATATTTGAATTACTTGTATTGGTATCATGTTGGTCACTTTTATTGGGATCAGTTATATTGGGGTCAATTGTATTGAAGCCATGTGTATTGGGATCAAATGTATTGTGTAGAAATATGTATACATATAAGATCAATTAATGAAAATATCTTCATCCGCTTTTTCTTTTTGCCTCACAGCGTCCGGATAGGAAGAGATTTCTAGAACAGGAGTTTGTGTGCATTTCAGAAATAGTGTCCTTTATTGTCTTTGTTATTTCTGTGGTCCACCTTTTGCATGCACAACCTTTTGATTTGTATCCATTTTATTGGAGTAGTGGATACAAAGTAAAATGTTGTCAATGCAAAAGATGGAACTCAGAGATAACAGAGATGACCAAAAAAACACTGTTTATAAAGAGAACACAAAATCCGTTCTAGAAATTTCTTCTTATCCTGACACTGTGCAAGATTAGAGAGAAGAAAAAAGTATCGGAGTAACATTGCTCTTTGAGTCACGCTTATGTGGCCAATCATTTAATGTGTTGTTTCTTGATGAAATTCAGGACTGATGTTGTACCCCTTTTTCCCTGATGTCTTCATTTCTATACCGGCCTATTCTTGATACTCCCAGCATTCTGCACAGACACCTTATTCATCTCTATCGTGACTAGTTTTCTTCTATCCTTTGATGTCAGCGGCCAGGTTTGGCATTGACAGCATAATGTTGGGAGAAAGTTTATGCTGTAAAATCTCCCCGAGCTTTCATGGTGACATGCTTGCATTTCAAAATTGGTGCCATTTGTACTATGATTTGTTTTGTTTTATTACATCTCTGTTGGATTTCATTAGTTATTCTTCCATTTGCTGAAAAGATTCTTCCTAGGTATGTAAAGTCTTGAACTTCCTTTAGCTGGTGTTTGTTGAACCCTAACTGAGTAGGAATCTCCACAGCACTAAGCATAGCACTACACTCCTAGAGATGTTGGAGGTTTTGGGTTTTAAAGAAAGCTTAGCGCTTCCCCATTGCATTATAGGAAAAAGAGAGAAAATTCAGAATTCCTGGGGTTCGAAAAAGAAGAACTGATGTTTGTCAATAGAGATATTGGTACTGTTTTGTCTCCAGCAAATGTCATTACTTAGATTATCTACATCATCAGTTTGGCATCTACAGATCCGTAGGTCAGCACATCTGGTTTCTGCAAACTTTTTATTCAAGTTTGCCTAGCTAAGCAGTAAAAAAAATTACACAGGGAAGCTAGAGCCCTATTAGCCTTAGGACTTGCGGTCAAAGTTTCCCATCATCACCACTGGAAGATCAGGTTTGGGTTTTTTGTGTTCTGCGGGTCATCAGCAGGCTACTAATTTTAACATTTTTGCCCATCCTAAGAGAAACCCACCAACCCCAACTCTGCTGCATGCAGAGCCAGGAATTTAACACACTTTCTTGGCTCTATTATTTTGCCAGTGTGTTGCCGATGCTTGCAATGGGAGCAAAGAATAAAGAATAGTACCACTGCAACCTACATGGCATGTTGTTAGAGCTAACTGAAGTAGGGGCATAGGAAGCTACCCTAGTAAATAAAAGTACCAGAAATCGGATGCACTTGCCTATTTGTAGGGGCATAACTGGCACAATGTACAATCGCTCTTAGGCTCAGATAACATACAAATCACATAGTGATTTCAAAGTGGTTGATATTGAGAGTTCGAAGAAAAAGAAAACTGTTATCTATCGATTTTTTCAAACAAAGTTCTGATCTGATACAATAAAAAAATCAAACTTACTACTCATTTGCTTTTTGAGTAAGAATTCTCTTAGATCCTGCTATCCTCTGATGTCCAGCACCCCTCAAGTCCTTTGTAAGATGCATACTCTGGCTTCTTTGCTTGGCAGCTTCAATGGATTCTTCAGTGACGGCAGTTGGGAACAGGTCAGGCTACATAAATAGTGTAGCATACAATTAAAGATGTTGCAAGTAATAGTGATAAATCTACAACCCTAACCAGACTGCAAGAACTCCAAGTCATAACTGCACATCAAACCAATTAGTCCATATGTGCTCCAATCCTCTCCTAAGTATGTCTTTCGGCATGTGGCAAATAAGACACCGGTTCTTTGTTGGTTTACTATTCTTCTTTGGCTATCAGTAATTAATTTAATTTAATTAATTTAATTTCGTGTACCATTGGTCTAAGAAAAAACCCCATCTAACATCGTATTTCCCCAGTACGTCTTATAGTATTTTTTTAATTCACTTGCTATGAACTCAGTTGTAGTCATAACACCTAATATGGCACTTCATTCCGCTTCTTCTTCTGCAATCAACTTCTGCTATGCAACTACTCTGGTATGTCTCATAAACATGGCGGCGAACTTGAAGTCTTCACTTGTCCCCCATAGTTTGTTCTGAAGCGTTGTTCCTGTTTGCCAGATTTCCATTCTCATGCTGTTCAGGCTGGAGCAATCCTGCATGATTTTCTTTAGCGAATGTTTGGTGCTCCACAGGTGCAGACAACCAGGTCCATGAGACCTATTCTATGAAGGTGTGCTTTGAGATATGGGGCCTCTGGCTGATTTTTGTGTGATGGCTTACTTTACTTATCACCAGTGTCCCTCACCATTCTGTTGAGCCTTACTCTGACTTCAGAAGGTACTTGTAATTTATATCCCCAAGTAAAGGATCACATGGTATGAAAATAGGATATTTACTATTAGTTCTTATAAAGGACATGATTTCTCATGTATACAGTGTCAACAAGAGAATATGAACACCATCATCCAGAAGAGATGATGGAGATGGATCGAACATGTGATATGCATGGAGATAACCCTGTCATGAAAACTGCACTGAGATGGACACCAGAGGGTAAATGAAAACATAGAAGATCCAAAATGACCAGAAGGAGAACCGTTGAACAAGAACTGACAGAAAAGAATCACAGCTGCAACACAATACAAAGGACGGCCACAAAAAGAGAAGAATGGCGTGCATTTGTTGCTGTCTTAAGCACCAGGGTTGTCATAAGCTAGAGAGAGAGAGGAAGGTGACCTAGTATTTCTCAAGAAATCACATCAATAGATGGCCTAAAGTGTCCTAAGAAATCACCTCAAAAGGTGATCAAAAGTGTCTGAAAACATAACCTCAAAAGGCGACTTAGGTGTCTAAAACATAACCTCAAATGGTGATATTAAGTGTCTAAAAACAACATCTCAGTAGGTTACCTAACGTGTGTGAAAACATGTCAAAAGGTGACCTAAGTGTCTCACGACATCATCTCAATAGATGAATTAATGCATCTCAAATCATTACCTGAGTACTTCTGCTTCCGGAATTATCCCTGGCTCCAAGTGACTCCGTGACAGACTTATCTAACAGATCACTCTTCTCTTTCTTGTCATTTGCCTCTGTAGTCTCTTCCTTTTTCTCATCATCATTGTCTTTTTGTCTTTCGGTTGTTTCCGTCTGGAAATGTTTTTGAAAGAATTAAACACAAAATTTGATGAAACAATCAGAAAAAACAGAAGGAACTTGTGAAGGAAGAGCCTGTAACTATACATATCGCAAGAAAGTGTTCACGTTTGATTGAGATTTGAGGTTGCACACTTCTTTTTGCAACACTTTTGTAGTATGAGCTCTTTTTATCAAGTGATCTATCTATGAGCCCTTCTTGTTATAAGAAATTGGTAAAGTAATCTATGAAGACCAAAAAACACATGGAGAAGATTCTCTTCACCTTTCACCTCCCAATGGAGCACAGGTCTTCAACAAACTTCTTCCAGCTCTTCCTCTCTCTTGCCATGCCTTCCAACTTTATATGTTTTACCTATCCTTTCAATATCAGCCTCCAGCTCTCTTCTACAGGTCTGTCTAGGCCTTCACCTACTCCTCTTTCCCTGCGGGTTCCAAAACAGTGCCTGTCTTGCAATGCTTCCGGTCAGTCTTCTCAATGTATGTTCTATCCATCACCAGCGTCTCTTCCTGAGCTCCTTCTCCACTGGTATCTGCTTTGTTCTTTCTCTGAGTTCCTCGTTTGTAATCTTATCATACCAACTCAGTCCCTCTATTCTACGTAAACATCCGTTTATGAAGGTCTGCAGTTTTCTGAAGGTTTCCTTTGTTGTTTTCCATGTTTCCGAGCCACAGAGCAGCACTTTCACATTTGATTGAAAGATTCTCAGCTTCGTTTTTGTTTTTATCTCCTTTGACTTCCATATCTTACTCAATGCAATAGTTTCCTTGCTTTTTTATTCTTATCTCGACATCTTTGTTTGTTCCTCCTTATGTTTCTATGTTGTTACCAAGGTATGTGTATGATTCTACATCTTGTAGAGCTGTTTCCTCCAGCACAATCTAGTTTACATTTACTGCATTTATTCTCATGGAGAAGATAGCTATAGATTAATATTCGAGTGATTTAGACGTCAGGAAAAGACCTGAAAAGGATTTACATAATATAAATGAGCGGTGAATGTTTGTTGAGAATCTGCCTATGCTCCTGAGGGAACTGGGTAAACAAAATTTTTTCACCAACACATGACTGAAACTGTTAGCTGCCCCATGTTGATGAATATAATGAAGATGAGATTGAGTAGAGAAAGACTTATTTCTTATGCTTCTTCTTGAATGCTCCATATCGACCACTTGTTAACCACTCTTTGTGATTTGAATGTGATCTGAGCCTAAGAGCAATTGTATGTTGTGCCAGTTATGTGCGTATGAGTAGGTCAGCACATCTGATTTCTGTGACGCTTTTTATTTACTAGGGTAGCTTCACTAAGCCCCTACCTCAGTCGCCTCTTACAACATGCCTTGTAGGTCGCAGGGCTACTATTCTTTGCATCCCTTAAGGGCGCCGGCAACACACAGGCGCTTTCTTATGCAATGAGGATGATCTGATGAATAACAAACTAACATTCAAATATAACTACCTGTGAAATGTCCTCTTTGGATTCATAAACAATTTTCTTTGGTTCAGAATCTGTCTCTGTTGTAGCACGAAATAACTCATTATCAAAAGTGGCCAGCTGCTTGTCGAATGTAAGATCTAAAACTGGGTAAAACTGATGCACATTAACTTCTCCTGGGTCAAGGTAGTAATTCTCCATAATTTCTTCTCCTTCTTTTGTCGTCACACTGTTACTGGGTTGTTGCCCTGGGTTGTTGCCCAGCGTCGTGGTTTTATGTTTTTATCTTGCTCTGCTCTAGTAGTTAAGTGGTAGTTAATTTTGCTTTTTGACAGGATTCTACTATGCGATCTATCCATATATGATTTGGCCCCCTAAAAAATAAACAACATTATTTGTTCATTCTAACATAAAACTTAACAATCTTATATGTTTAATTTAGTGTTCTGACAGTTTCAAAACTTGGTTCTTATTTATTTATTTCAGTTTCAGTTTGGAATATCTTCATTGCCTCCTCGGACATGTCCAATCTCCTTTGCAATATCTCCAACAGCGTCCAGTGACTAACCGTACCAGTTCGATGTTGATTGATGAGCTACTCATATACCTATTGTGCTGCTATTTTCTGGCCATCAATCTTCAATCCAAACTCTTGCAATCTAGAAGTTGACATGGATTGGTTTAAATTATTATCCTCTTTTCTGCCACACTCTATGAGGGCGTTCAGAATGTCAGCTTTATCCATTGGCTGACCTCCTGACATGGGGTCTGTTCTCTCATTGCCATCGATACCCATGTGCCCTGAAACGAAAATGAATGTAAATCTGCAAATTATTGATGCTTGTGATTCAGTCCCACCAAACCAGCCTCTACTTTTCAGATCATACTCAATGAATCACTCATAATGCATGCATGTGTGTAGCTTTGTAGCCAGAGTAGTGCCTTAGTCCCTGCCAGTACTTCCATTCTTATGCTATGTTATTTATTTATTCTGCTTATCTGCAAGACATAAAATCAAATGTGCTGTAGGACTTCTGCAACGGTGTCTAGCCAAAAAAGAGATGAAAATGGGAAGACGGAAATTTAAAGTATAAATATAACCTTAGAAAAACTTAAACAACTAAAAACAGAATGAAGTGAAACTGATAGGAAAACAAAATCAGAATACTAAAAGCATGCATATTCCCAGTGGCAACTTATGTGTATGAAACATTTAAATTGCAGCCTACTTTTATCAATTTTCAACTGCCAAGGGTTCTTTTACATGCTTAACATAAACACAGGACTTATGTTTTATCTTTTGTATCTGATAGGACCTCAAATACTTTGAGATCAGTTTCATCCCAATGTGCAAACAAATGAACCTTGTATTAGCATATTACTGTTGTATTCAAGCATATTACTGTTCTATGTTTCATTCACTGTTATGTATGCTGCATTTAATATATGAAAAGGTAATTAGATGTATCTCTTTTTCTCTTTCTTCACATGTTGTGTCTTTCATGTTTCCTGCAAGTTCATGTGTTGGATGTTTACATTCAAAATGTTTGCCTAATTTCAATGAAAATTTTCAAACATATCTCAGTTGTTAGTGTGCAGGACTTAATCACCAAACATAAAGTTGTTTAAACCCTAGTATGATCTCATTAACAAGTTATGTGCTCACAATTTGATTGTTTTAAACATATTATTTATGTGATTCCCACCACTTACTCCAGTCAAATGTGATGACAATCATCTCATCTGTGGTCAAAATACTATTTACATAAACATCTTGCACAGACAACGAAGCAATCAGTACACACCTTTCTCTCTCTCTCTTTCTCTAGCCTGTGACACCCCTGGCACTTAGGGCAGCAACAAATGCACATCATCTTTCTCTATTCTTGAATGCCCTGTGTATTGTGTTCCAGCTGTGATTCATTTCTTTCAGTTCTTGTCCTACTGTTCTCCTCCATGTCATTTTGGGTCTGCCACATTTTTGTTTATCCTCTGGGGTCATGTCACGAAGGTGGAAATATTTAGGTTATGTTCTTAGATCGGATGAAAAGAGACTAAATCGACAAGTCCTTATGTAGTCACCAGTTGGGAAAAGAAAACGTGGAAGACCAAAGACCACTCTTCGAAGAACCATCCAACAAGAAAGTAAACTATTGGGATGTAAAACCATACGAAATCTCCAACTGCTAGCAACGAACCGCATCACATGGAGATCTAATACCTCTGCCCTATGTGCCGCCTTTGGCACGAAAGGAACAAACTAACTAACTAACTAACTCTGAGGTCCATCTAAGTGCAGTTTTCATGAAAGAATTAATCTCCGTGCGTATCACATGTCTATTCAATCTGCAGAATTTCTGTTGTATGATGGTGCTCATATTCTCTTATTGACACTGTACAAGTGGTTGTTGGTTAGAGACAGTATTTGGCTAGATCAAGTACAATATTTTGCTGACAAGTTGTTTAGAAAGTGGAGAGTTTAAACATATTTTTTTTTCCATCATTAACACACTTGTAAAGCTGTACAAAAATTAATTATCATTTATTGTAGTGGTTAAGTCCTCATGTAGATAGTTTACGAAGCAATCAAACATTGGCGGTCAAATTAGACACACAGAGCTATAGCCACTTATTTTAAAAAGAGATCAAAGGACAGTGAATTTTGGATCTGTGAAAGTAAATCTGTGAATTTAATTTTGCATGATGAACATTCAGAAAATATTTACTTTGTGTGGTGAAATCAGTGAGTTTCACACACTGATACTTTAATACTGCTATCTTTACCAGAATTATCAATCATATGAGGACTATCATTATAGCACTCCGGACATAGCCATAGGTGCTCTGATCCAAGCCTCAACAAATCCAGCAGCCCAACACGTCAGTTTGATGTTGATTAATCAATCGTATTGTACATTTGGTATGTCGTCCTTTACTCGCTGCACCAATACTGACACCCATCTCTCTCAACATCGTCAGCGACTGGGATTCACAATCCTCGATCTCAATGCGTTAAGAATGTCATTTCGGTCCATTGCAGCTCCCTCTAATATCGTAGCCATGCAAGAAAACCTATCAGCTCGCTCATTACTTCTTATCAAGAGTTATTAGCTTGGAAGTCTAAAAAGAGAATAAAGAAGAAGGAGACTGAGTGAATACAACACTAAATACTGCATAGCCATATTATCGGGCATATATGTAGTAATGTGTTGAGTTTAGTGATTCAGTAAGCACATATAATGTATATATATTTGTTAGAGTTAGATTATTATATTATATTTTATTTGACGCTGTTCAAGTTCATGTTCATGTTGTATCGACTATCGTTACGCTGACGAAAGTCATAGATTAATTAACTTTTCACTTCACTAAGCAAACATATTTCTTTCTAAAACAATATACAATAAAATTATATGATTCTACATTCAGCTAAAAATATAACCTGACTATCTAGATGCTGAATACTATTTGTATTATTTCTTCAAAGTACAACCACCACTTTCTAAGTAGGCCGCCATATTGTTACAATCTCCATGGAGATGGTCTAATAGCGTCCATCGCAAGCGATGATGACAACAATCTCAGACGTGTACTGTTGCACCTCTCTGGTGTGTGCGGAGGTGACTGTAGAGTCAATCCTAGAACAGAATCCCCGACCACAGGTGGGGCATACATGATCAAGGTTAGACATGTGCGTGTTGTGTGCTCTGTCTTTTCGCGCTGCTCGTTTTCTCTGTGACTCAACAATACGATGATTCTCAGCTATTCGGGTTCCTCTTTTGTTGTTACAGCGCCACATTTGGCGATCTTGCGCAAGGATTCCCAGCACGTATTGTCTATATCGAAGCATTTCAGAGACACTTTAAGAGTGTCTTTAAAGCGTTTTTCTGTCCACCAGCTAAACGTCTGCCCCCTTCAAGCTCGCCATACATCAACTGTTTTGGGATGCGTTTATCAGGCATTCGAGCAACGTGACCGACCCATCTCAGTTGGGCCTTCTGCAACAGGGTGTTGACGCTTGGGATCTTTGCTCTTGTGAGGACTTCGCTGTCTGGAATTTTGTCCTGCCAGTTTATTTTTAGTATTCTGCGTAGACAGCTTGTGTGGAAATGGTTTAATTTTCTTGCGTGTCTGCTATACACTGGTCATGTCTCGCTTGCGTACAGCAGCGTGGTTAGCACTATGGCCTGGTAAACTTTCAGCTTTGTGACTATGCTTATCCCTTCCGTTCCACACAGTGACACGTAACCTTCCGAACGCAGCACTGGCTTTGGATATCCTATTGTGGACCTCAGAATCTATGTTTGCCGATCTGGATAGGAGGCTGCCAAGATAAGCAAAGTTGTCCGTTGACTGGAGACGCTGGTGTTTAATGTTGATGACTGGATCGTAATACTGTTCTCTAGTGTCGGGCTGGAACATGACCTCTGTTTTTTGGTGTTAATGGTGAGGCCAAACCTATCACAGGCCATTGAGAACTTGTCCATGTAAGTCTGCATTTCTTCCACAGAGTTGGTAGCGAGGGCACAGTCATCAGCAAACAACAGGTTTGAGATAGTTGATTCTTTTACTTTGGTGAAGGATTTTAACCTCCGAAGATTGAATAGGTTACCGTCTGTCCTGTATCTAATCTTTACCCCATGTTCGTCGCCTTCCCAAAAGACATCCGTGAGCATGGCAGCAAACATCATGCTGAAGAGTGTTGGGGCCAGTACACAGCCCTGTTTGACGCCGTTGGTGACATGGAAGGCTTCCGACAGCTCTCCTTCGTCAAGTACACGTGCCATCATGCCCTCGTGAAACTGTTGGACGAAAGTAGATGGTAGGGTCGGACTGAATGAACACAAAAAAGTTAGAAGATTTGGATTTTGCAGATGATATTGCCTTGTTAAGTAGAAACAACCAAGATATGCAAAGAAAAACAGACAACTTGTCATCTATAGCATCAAAAGTTGGACTGCAGATAAGCTATGAAAAAACAAATATAATGAAGACACCTATGGCAAGTAATGCAGATATCACACTGGAATCTAAAATGATAAAAATAACAGAGCAGTTCACCTATTTGGGTAGCAATTTTGATTGCACAAGAAATGTTAAAAAGAAATTATGATACGAATTGGCAAAGCAACATCAGCTTTTAAAAGTCTAAATAAAATATGGAACTGCAAGTTATATAATATTAAAACTAAATTACGAATTTTCAATTCAAATGTTGTATCAATCCTAACATATGCCAGCGAGGTTGGAAAATGACTAAAGATATAGAAAGCAATGTGAATGCATTTGAAAATAGATGTCTGCGAAAAATAATGAATATAAAATGGAACGAATTCAGGAGAAGTGATGAAATCAGAGACATGTCTGGTCAACCACTAGTGACAACTGTTATAAGAAAGAGAAGATGGAGATATGTTGGGCACACCTTGAGGAGAAATGATCAACGAATATCAAAGCAGGCATTGAAGTGGGATGCAAAGGGTTAAAGAAGAGGGGTCGACCTAAGGAGACCCTGAAGCGAACTTTGCTGAGAGATGCAGGAAATATCGGTCTCAGTTCCATGGAGGAGATTGAGCGAGTTGCCCAGGATAGAGCGGTATGGAGAAATTACTTGCAGGCCCTATGTAACGTATAACGGTACGAGAGGAATTATTATTATATTCAGGATCATGACCTCGTCATCATCACGTGTCGTGCGGCATTTAGGATCATTGATTTTCACTTGAAGTAGGAGTATTACACTTGGAGATCAGGTTGTCATTTGCTTGGTTATTTCTCATCTTATTTGTCTACTCTTCATTGTTCATTTGAGGATCTTCATCGCACATATCCATAATTGCTCCGATCTTCTCCAAAGCATGTGTTTCATGTCAGTGTGTTTAGACTAACATCTCCCGTTCTGTGTTGGTTGATGTTTCTAATGGGGTTTCTCTCATGATTTTTCTTTCCTTCTCGCACCTATCAGTATGGATAACTTGCGCAACCGAGATAGAGAACACATTTATCTTCTTCGCTGAAATATTCAGAGGGTATGTTTTCTTTTAAAGCATTGATGATGTCGCTTTTGTCCGTAGAAGATTCATTCGCGATCGTAGCAATGTCCGCCAGTGCACCCGCTCTCTCATTGCCAATCACCCCAGAATGACGGGATAAAGATGAAATCGAGTGTCTGGAACTCCGCGTTTTGTTTTGATTGCATCCACTACCTTCATACATAACTGGTCGATCTACTGTATCATGCTTATGGAGCCACTGAGCATGCATGAGTGAACGTTTACGTCTTTTCCCAAATTTCAGGGATTTTGTTACAAGTTCGTTCCAAAATTCGTGTACACACTAAAGTTTAATTTATACGAAATCTACCTGATGGGTAAAAGTAATTTATTGCAGGCAGTCTTAATTATATACCTCACGACCTTACGAATTCATGTTTAACTAATTGGTTATTAAGCGTAGTTGATGATGCAAAAAACGTTTTTGTTATATAATTTTGCATAAGCACAACAAAATGATAACCAAAGTTTAGAATTTACATTAATACACAAAATGGTGGCGAATGTTTGCAAAGGCGTATCCTATTACATATTATAAAAAGAAAGGTGGCATTGTGAACAAATGATACCTTTAACTTTTATAAATGAAAATAAATGTTGTGTACATACGACAATGACAGTCGTTAGGATACATTGTGAACTGATAAATTCCCGATTTTGACTTGCACTGAATTGCATGTGGAACACGGAAATGCTTAGTTATAGACAAACTTGAAAATCATACTGTAAAATTTCGACAAGTATACCTAATTAACATTGCTGTTATTTTAGTAATATCATATAAAAAAATCTTACAGAACTAAAGGTTTGGGTGGGCAAAAAACGCTTTTGGAAGGTCGCCACTGTTACCTATGTAAAAATCAAGAATTTATGTCAAGTGGATGATTTTATATCGGTCGGTAAAGATGATCACGAATTTTGGAACGAACTATAGTAGTCGCATATGCTCCATTTGCCTCTTGTATAAATACAAGTTCTCTGTTGCTCAAATCACGTTTTCAATGATTCAGTGTTCTAAAGAGTATATCGTCGTTGAGTTAAAGTTTCACCTGTCTCGCAAGGGGAATAAAGAATACACTGCGTAAAAAGGAACACTGTGGCCTACAAGACATGTCATACGAGGCGACTGAGGTAGGAGCCTAGGAAGATACCCTAGTAAATGCAAAACGTAAGAAATGAAATACAGTCATCCATAGGGTCAATTGACAGAATCCTTTGAGATAAGAACGGGGATGCGACAGGGATGCCTTTCTGTTCATGCTGGCCATAGATTGGATCATGAAATCAACAGCAACAGGTAGCAGATTTGGAATACAATGGACACTTATGAAACAACTAGAGGACCTGGATTTTGCAGACGATCTGGCATTGCTGTCCCTCAGTCACGCACAGATTAAAGATAAAATAAACATTCTAAATAATAAGTATCAGCAACTAGGTTTGAAAATACACAGGGGAAAGACCAAAGTCATGAGAATAAATGCAGTAAATGTAAATCAGATTATGCTGGAGGTAACAGCTCTACAAGATGTAGAATCATACACATACCTTGGTAGCAACATAGAACACATAAGGGGAACAAACAAAGATGTCAAAATAAGAATACAAAAGCAAGGAAACTATTGCATTGAGTAAGATATGGAAGTTAAAGAAGATCAAAACAAACACAAAGTTGAGAATCTTTCAATCAAATGTGAAGTCAGTACTGTTCTATGGCTTGGAAACAACAAAAGAAACCACCAGAAAACTACAGACCTTCACACATGGATGCTTACGTAGAATAGAGGGACTGAGATGGTATGATAAGATTACAAACGAGGACCTCAGAGAAATAACTAAGCAGATACCCGCTGTTGATGGATATGACACACATTGAGAAGACCGAGCGGAAGCATTGCAAGACTGGCAATGTTTTGAAACGCGCAGAGAAAGAGGAGTAGGGGAATGCCTAGACATACATGGAGAAGAGAGATTGCTATGAAAACGATAGATAAAACATGGAATGAATTGGAAGGGATGGCAGGAGAGAGGGAAAGCTGTAAGAAGTTTGTTGAAGACATGTGCTCCGTTGGGAGTTGAAAGATGAAGAGAAGGAGAAAGCATAATTAGTAAACTAACAAATAACCGGTGTCGTTAGTTGCCACATGCTGAGAGATCTACTGAGGAGATCGGAGCACTTTTGAACTAATTGGTTCCATGTGCAGTAATGATGATCTGACGACTAAACTAAACCGGTGTCGTTAGTTGCCACATGCTGAGAGATCTACTGAGGAGATCGGAGCACTTTTGAACTAATTGGTTCGATGTGCAGTAATGATGATCTGACGACTAAACTAAACTGGTGTCGTTAGTTGCCACATGCTGAGAGATCTACTGAGGAATGCGTAGACTTTTGAAACTCATTGGTTAAGATGGCAAGGAAGCATAATCTGAGACTAACAATACTGGTGCGTTAGTTGCCACATGCTGAGAGATCTACTGAGGAGATCGGAGCACTTTTGAACTAATTGGTTCGATGTGCAGTGATGATGATCTGACGACTAAACTAAATTGGTGTCGTTAGTTGCCACAGGTTGAGAGATATATTGAGGAGATCGGAGCACTAATGGGTTAATTGGCCCTATGTGCAGTGATGATAAACCGACGAGTAAATTATATCAAAACTAAACTTTCATGCTCTCGAATAAGATTTGTCAATGACAGCAGTGTTAGTAAGATATAGTTGTACAAGTTCGTTGACTGTATCCTGGCATTCATATTTTATTGAGCTTAAACTTTTCTTCTTATTCAAACGGTCTATATCAACCACTTGTTAAACCATTCTGTGATTTGTATGTGATCTGAGCGTAAGAGCGATTGTACGTTATGCGCATACAAGTAGGCCAGCACATCCGATTTCTGCGACGCTTTTTATTTACTAGGATAGCTTTGGGGCAGCAGGCGCAATAATATAAGGATTACAATGGCACCAGGGTCAGTGAGCTGGCACTGATCAAGATCCTATCCCACCTCCAAGTGGTGGCCCTGGTAACAGACTAATGTCTGGCCAAGTGGGTAGGGATCGAAGGAGAGATACTTGGAATTGGTAGAAGGGTAGGTACATACATATCTGATATGAGATCTGATAGCAATATAGAAGATGAGAATCTCAGCACATGAACCTACACATCTCTCCTGTCCAATAATGAGTCAAAAATGATTCATTGAACAATTCAGACGCCCATGTGGTTACTTGAGCCCAAATTCGGGGTAAATAATAGAACCACTAATACCTACCACATGCCATATACGGCGAAAGTGGAGGTTTGGCGAGGGATTAGCTACCCATCCAGTAAAAACAATCAGCTATAAAACTACAACCAAGTGCACGAGAGTTTGCAAGGTCTTGGTTGGGGACCTATGTCTTCTTTGGGGCGAAGGGTAGAAGAAGAAGGATAGCTTCCTAGGCCCCTACCTCAGTCGCCTCTTACAAACATGCCTTGTAGGTCGCAGTGTTACTATTCTTTGCTCCCTTGCGAGCCCCAGCAACACACAGGCTGATCTTGAACTCAACACTGATGTACTCTTTAGAGCATTGAATCATTGAAAGTGATTTGAGCAACAGAGAATTTGTTGTATTTATACAAGAGGCAAGTGGAGCATATGTAACAACTACCAGTAGCATGACTATGGAGGTCATCTTCTTCTTCTTCGTTCTCACTAGATTGGGATTTCGGATTCTCTAATAAAGCAGCCATCTGCCTCAGATTATCAGCCACGCCATACAGTTTGTCTTGGACGCAGTGTAAGTGGGCCACCTATTTTTCTCAAGTTTGCATACTGGGGCAGTTTTGTAGGATATAATTCCTATGATTTCTGCTTCCCGTTTGTGCTGACCTCTTCCCGCAGTAAGTTTTGGCCACCCTCGTGATGGTAGGTCTGACATTCTTACTGGTGGCTAAATCTCCGAGGCAGATTGGCGACCGTAGAATCCTTTATCCCATTCCTCATTGTGAGGGTCGTTGCACCATGTTATGCGCCTTACGGCCTGGTGCATCCGTTTTCTGCAAGCATTTGTTTGGGTTAGCATTCCCTAAGGGACACATGCATCCGATCTCATCCAGACCTCCTTAGTCGCCTCTTACGACATGCGTGGCAGGTAACAGTGGTTCTATTCTTTACACCCCACATTTGGCCCCGGTAACCACTCGGGCGGGCTATAGAGGTCATGGCGATGACAAAATTCCTGGAGAGGCTACAGCTGCAAACATTCATTCATGCATGCATGCTCTACGACTCCATAAGCATGATACAGAAGATCGACCAGTTATGTATGAAGGTAGTGGATGCAATCAATACAAAACGCGGTGATCCAGACACTTACCATCTTCGTCCTAGGTCATACTGGGGTGATTGGCAATGAGAGAGAGAATGCACTGGCGGGCAATACTACAACCGAGAATGGGCCTTCTATAGACAAAAGCGATATCAATGCTTCAAGAGAAAAAGGCACGATCTGAAGATTTCAACCAAGAAGATAAAGGATATTCTCTATCTTGGTTGCGCAGGTTATGCATACAGATAGGTGCGACAAGACCATGAGAAAAACCCAAGTAGATACATCAACCAGCACAGAACTGGAGTTGTTAGTCTAAACACACTGAGATACATGCTTGGGAGGAGATCGAAACAATTATGGACATGTCCGATGAAGATTATTCTCAAGTGAACAATAAACGACACATACAACAAACAACACATGCAACAAATGACACATACAGCAAACGATACATACGATAAATGACACATTCAACAAATAGTATAGAATCATTACAATTTATTTCAAATATAATAATGACAATGTCATGTCACACCATATTGAAGGATTTATAAAGGTACATATAATATTACAGTTAGAAGAGCACTAGCACTCAGATACAACGACAACAGACCCAGAGAATGACCATGTAAATGATGGATCAACGGAATATTCAAGGCACTAAATTCCACCCTGTACAAAGCACATAAGGAGTCTCTCTCCAGGTGCGCTTGTAAGGGGAGCTAAGAATAGTAACACTGCAACCTACAAGGCATGTCGTAAGAGATGACTAAGGTATGGGTCTAGTGAAGCTACCCTAGTAAATAAAAAGAGCGCAGAAATCGGATGTGCTGGCCTACTTGTAGGCACAACTTACAATCCTTCTTAAGCTCAGACCACATAGAAATTGCAAAAGAGTGGTCAACAAGTGGCCGATATGGAGCGTTAGAAGAAGAAGCCCCAAGTGCCTTTTTTTTTTTGGCCTGACGCTGAAAGGCAAAACAGGGATAGAGGACAGATAGATATTATAGTTCTTAACTTGCTGGCATTTCAACGACTGCTTTGAACTCTTGATGCCTAGTATGGACATCAACAGCTCTCTATTGGAAAAAATAAGTTTAAATTGTTCAACAAAAATGTAAAATCTGTTCTAGAACTCTTAAGACATGGTCCGTGACCAGAAATATTGCATTCAAGATGAGAAAGATTGTATTCGTGCAGCATGCAAAAATATTGCATTCATGATCTTAAATATTACCTTCAGGACCTGAAATATTGCATCGGAAAGAAATATTTCTTAAGTTGAATTTCTACATATGTCTGTGTCATATTATTTTGATTAATATTTTTCTGTTTCATAAAGGCAGCTCATGATGTTGACAACATTCCTTTGCGCCAAGATCAATGAAAAGCCACACAGTTTGTCTACCAATATCCTAGAGGTATCAAATGTCTGTTTATTTCAATATCTGATCCAACAGCTTTAAGTGATTAGATCATGAGGTGACCCAGCAGATTTATTGACAAGCAGTGATCATGAAGGATCAGGAATAAAGTGATCATGGAGCAGTTTTTAAAAGAGATGATCTGCACCTATTGCAGAGCATAGAGATGAGACTGAATCGAATAGTCAGAGAAATCTTTACTATCCCCTGGTTCGTGGCTAAGCTTCTTCTATGCTCGAAGTCATGCTAATCTGACCATCGCTATTCACAAGTATTTTTCCTGAAGTCCAGGTTGTTGCCGGGCTGCAGAGTTCGTCAATACTTTGACAGTGGTGTCCCAATTCTGCAGATGGACTTCAATTACAGGAACTAGTTAATAAGTCAATCTTTTGGCTTAGGACCTCTTGCCCTGCTTGCCAGCGTTTCTAGCTGATACGGTTCAAGCTACGGCTGGCAGAAGCATGGTTCCAAGTTTTGTTCTAGGTCACCGCAAGTTACGTGTCCATGCACACCGGCAATGCTTTCAGCCAATGCTTCTGGATCAAGAAAAAGCCTCTTTTAGACTTTGCTAGTGGTACAAGATGTTTGATTAATCAACACAGAACTGGAGTGATCAGTTACCTACATTGATGAAATTGAGAGATTTGGCCCATGGACCTGTCAAAGTGCAGGATGATGATACTACATCACTAATACACACTTTAGAAGTAAGTCCAGTCTGAATGGAGGACACTGGTTTAGAAAGCAAGCCTCATCATAAATCAGTCTAGATACATCATTTACCATGACTACCTGAAACTGTGATTAAGCTAAATCAGACTAGAAATACAGATTTGTAAAGATGACACAAAATGAAGGTTGGACAGAAGTGGTGATTATTGACCAACTCTGAACAACACAGCATTAGAGAATGATGATAGTCAGAGGATGTTCCTAGTCACATCAATCAAAGTTGCAAGAGAACTTGCACTCAGTTTTGAATGTCTCTCATACATCAGATGTCCCATCTGAAGGTATGCTCAAACATTAGTTATATCCTAACCCATCTTCTCAGGTCTTTGCTTTTGCCTGGATGCCTCCTTCATGATGGTCTTCCAGCCTTGTGTCTCTTATATGCCAAATCAATTTTCATTCTATGTCTGAAGACAGTCTGAATCAAACCAATACTCATGAGGATGCCTAGAACCTGACAAAAACTTATGAGAAGACAAAAATACGACCATTCCATAAAAGAGATTGAATGAGTTGAAGATAGAACGATAGTTCTGCAGGTCTAGTAACATCTAAATAAGAGGAATATTAATAATATATTACTAAACTAGGATAATGTCGACTACAGATCATGATTTCTTGACAGGTGGGTCCTTTAGAGACAGAGCCATGGATCAATCCCTGTCAATGAAGTCAATACTTCATTTGCCTCTCTTTAATTACTAAATTCTCTAATAATAATCTGTATTTTTAATATAGCTACGAATTTCGCTATAACTTGGGGTTTCAAGACCATCTTATCAATGAATGACCACCCCATTGTAAACATATTGTTAATTTGAGCATAACATTGAAATGTAGCATAGTGATGACCAGATCAATGCAAATACTTCAACAAAGTGAATTGCTAATGGTATATGCATCATGTTTTGAAACTATATGATGTGTGATGAGTATTGTTTAAATTTTAAAAAGATGAAGGTGGACGCTGAAAATTTTGAAATGTCACTAAAAGGAATTTAAGTAGAGTGTTTGAACTATATTAAATGATTCTGAAGATGAATTAGACTGTAGAAATGATTCATTCTGATAATGAAATGTCGAAGTGATCGGATGAAACATTTAGAAGAAAGCACATTCTGTCTCTTGAACCTAACTGAAGCAAAATAAAAAGATGTCAGGTGACTCTTCCAAGAACAGGATTCAACAGACAGTACCAAGACAAGTGGAGTTTCAAAACACTTTGTCACAAATTTTGCAGTTTCTGGTCTCAAAGAAGGATCTACATGTAAAACTGGCAATAAGTTGAATACTGAGATTCTGGAGTTTGCATCAAATGAAAATTAAAACACTAGAATTTTTAATCTATCAGTGTCAAACAAAATTGACAATTAGTACTATTACTGTTTTCTGCCTCATGGAGCCTAGGGAAGGGCTTTTAACAGTTTTTCATAATTGGTCTGAATGTTTTCTAGCCTTCTAATAGTCCAGCATCCTTCAGTTCTTCAATAAGACTCCAGGTCTGTTTAGGGCATTCCCTTTTCTGTTTTCCTTGTGGGTTTCACTCAAGTGTTTGTCTAGTGACACTATACTGTGTTTTCCATAGAGTATGTCCAACCCATCTCCATTTTCTCCTCTTAAACTAGGTCATTCATGGATTCTTGTTCTGTTCTTATCCACAAGTCTGTGTTTGCAGCTCTGTCATACCATCTCAGTCTGAGAATACGCCAAAGACATCCGTTGACTAAAGTCTGAACCTTATTTCTATTTAACTTGGTGACTCGTCATGTTGAGTAGATTAGAACAAGTTGTCATTCTGCACATCAGAACAGGACACTACTCTGCAGCCACATGTATACAAAATTCAAGATTGGCAATTCAGCCATGTGTACAGGCACCCCAGACTGTAGAGCACATACTTCAAGACTGTCCTGAATATAATATACTGAAACAAACTCACTGGCCTAGTGAAACAACACCGGATAGAAAACTGCACAGATCTGTTTGTGAACTACAAAATACAATGAAGTTTATACAAAAGACAACAACAGGAGTAATGAATAGCGAAGTCGATAACATGCTTCGCTAGTAACCAAATTCTATGCTAATTCTGAGTTCAAGATCAACGTGGGCCCAAAAATGTTTCAGTTTGCATATAGTGTGCAGTTGGAGTACAGGTTTCCTGATCCTTTACTTTCTTTCTTTCTTTCTTTCTTTCTCGAATCCTGTATGCCTCACAGCGTCAGGTCAGGAAGAGATTTCTAAAACGGGCCCTAGTATGCGCTCGTAGATAGTCTCTTTCGTCGCCTCTGTTATCTCTGAGGTCCATCTTTTGCGTGGCCGGCCTTTTGCTTTGTACCCATTGTATCGGAGCAGCATTGCTCTTTGGGGTGCACTGTCTGATGGTAATCTGCTTACGTGACCGAACCATTTAATTTGTTGTTTCTTGATGAAGTCTAGTACTGATGTTGTACCCACTTTTTCCTGATGTCTTCATTTCTCAACCGGTCTCTTCTTGTTACACCCAGCATTCTGCGTAGACATCCTTTACTTGGGGATCTAAATTACAAGTACCTCAGAAGTCGGAGTAAGGCTTCCCTTAATCGAGAGGGTTACTGATTATAAGGACAGCAAGCCTTCATGCATAAATCAGTCAGAGGTGTCATATTAGGTGCTCTAGACCTGAATTCATAGTGGGAAAACACAAAAAAAGAAAGAAAGAAAAAAGGCAAGCTTTTATCTGACTTTATCCATGTTGCAACTTTTTATCTGACTCTATCCATGTTGCGACTTTTTCTGTTTAGTGGTCTTGCTGATTTCATTTGGATTCTTCTTCTGCTTCTGCATTCTCACTAGATTGGGATTTTGGGTTCTCTAATAAAGGTAGCCGTCTGCCTCAGATTATCCGCCACGCCATACAGTTTGTCTTGGACGCTTGTGTAAGTGGGCCACCTCTTTCTTCTCAAGTCTGCATACTGGGGGCAGTTCTGTAGGATCTAATTCCTATGATTTCTGCTTCCCGTTATGCCGACCTCTTCCCTCAGTAAGTTTTGGCCACCCTCGTGATAGTAGGTGTGACATTCTTACTTCGTGGCTAAATCTCCGAGGCAGATTGGCAACCGTAGAATCCGTTATCCCATTCCTCATTGTCGTTGCACCATGTTATGCGCCTTACGGCCTGGTGCATCCGTTTTCTGCAAGAATTTGTTTCGGGTTAACATTCCCTAGCGGACACGTGCATCCAATTTCAGCCAAACCTCCTTAGTCGCCTCCTACGACATGCGTGGCAAGTAACAGTGGTTCTATTATTTACACCCCAAATTTGGGCCCCGCTAACCACTAGGCGATTTGGATTCAATGGTCAGTCTCTGACGCAGGAGTCATTAAACAGAACCTCACTGAAGACAATCGATGACTCATTGTGCATTCAATAGTCACTGACCTAAGAATCATTTATCAGAACAATGCAATGGTCAGAGTCATTGATGTCAGAGTCATTGTGCATTCAATAGTCACTGACGCAATAATCATTTACCAGAACAATGCAATGGTCAGAGTCAAAGAGTAACTTATACCTGAGAGTATCCATAAATTTTGATTGACTTCTTAGACGGCTCATGATCAATCCTGCCACCTCCCAGAACTTCACAGTCGAGTCCCTTCTCCTCTATCAACTCACTCACACGGTCGTAGATATCAGCTGTAATTAATAAATACATACATACATTAAAATATATTTACAATACAATCCTCTTCGAATGCTCCATATCGACCACTTGTTTAACCACTATTTCTGATTTGTATGTGATCTGAGCCTACGAGCGGTTGTACGTTGTGCCAGTTGTTCGCCTACAAGTAGGCCAACACATCCGATTTCTGCTATGGTTATTATTTGCAAGGGTAGCTCCCCTAGTTCACAACCTCAGTTGCTTCTTATGACATGCCTTGTAGATGACAGTGTTACTATTCTTTGCTTATCTTGCTAGCCCCGACAACACATGGGTGTACTTACAATACAATAACATAACACATACAGTTATATATAACACAAGAATAACACCTCCATGTACAATAATACATAACACACATCAGCGAGGGCCCTCAATGTCATTCTGAATATAGTACAAATTTAATTAAATTAAAAGAAATTAATGTTGCAAGTGCAGCAACTTTTCAGTACTTTGATCAATTTTTAACTGTCAACGGTTATTGTATAGTTTAGTTGTCAGATCATCATTACTACACATCAAACAAATTAGTCCATAAATGCTCTGATCTCTTCAGTATGTCTCTCAGCATGTGGCAACTAATGATACCGGTTCTTTGTTGGTTTACTATTCTTCTTTGACTACCAGTATAGTGCTCTTGTCTAACTACACTACATTTGACTTGGAATTCTTGCATTCTGGTTAGGGGTTGTAGATTCACTATTAATACTTGAATCATTTACATGCCTTCTCTCCCTTAGGGAATTCAGAATATCAGCCTGATCCATTGCTCGCTGCTTTTAAGCAGCTATACCACCTGCAAGCATATGGTGGTCATTTCCTACACCTGCAATGCCTGGCACAAAATAAAACTTTTGTCAGCCTAGACCACCTCAGCAACTCCAACCATTGTCTCCTAGCTCAGCCTGTTTTAATCTTCCTTATCATACTCACTGAGTCACTGAGAAAACATGCATGAGTAAAAGTCTGACTCCAGCTAGACCATCTTATCATAGGTTATTGTATATACAATATAAACATAGGATCTATGTTTAATCAAATGCCTCTGATATGACTGAGAGCTGCAGTAATGTATTTGTTAGTAAACTCGCTTCTTAAGTGTAATGAGAGAAGTGTGTTTAAACAAGAAGCCACAGGAACCATCAGTATGCACTCTCTTCAACATCTGCTGGGAAAGAATGAGGAACTGTGGGTCTGCCCAGAGTGCTGTGACATCAGTTCAGTAACCACTAACCAATCGCAAAAGGGATTGAGAAATTAATAATGAAAGTGCAAGAGAGTAACAAAAAAAAATCTATATCTCAATATAGCGTAATTGTTAGTAAACTCACTTCTGAAACATGTGGTCCGGGTTCAATTCCACAGTGGGAGTGGAATATTTTTCTGACCGTAACGACTCTCAGGTCGACGCAGCATCATTTGGGTAACAGAAAAGCAATGGGACATACAGCAGCCGGTGCGATGTTGACCAAACATCGTGTGCAGACGGTAATAAATAAAAAACCTGGGCCAAACACTGTATTCCCAAATATACATCGAGGTGTGAAAACAGGTTCCTTTACTGATAGGAATAGGAACTCAATCTGGCCTGTGCCACAGTGGTTTAGCAAGTATGACAACAGAGCATGTACTACAGGACTGCCCGCAGTACGCAGACCAGAGTAGAAAAAGGTGGCCCACTTACACCAACGTCCAAGACAAATTGTATGGCATGGTTGACAACCTGAAGCAGATGACGGCCTTCTGAATTTTACCAAAATACTTCAATTTCTCATTTGTAGCATCAGACAGTTTTCTTTGATTCTGAGTTCTTTCTGGATAGATCTATTTCTTCTATTTTCTGTTTGTGGTATACTGAGGACTCTTCTGTAACACTTATATTTAAAAGCACATATATGTTTTTTCCACTGCCTTGTTAAATGTTCATGCTTCCCATCCATTTGTTGCCACCGGCAATATGCATGCTCTTAGTATTCTGATCTTTGTTTTCCTATCTTTATCTTCGGAGATCAACTTTTGCTATGTGACTACTCTGGTATGTGTCATAAACAGGACAGTGCGTTTGAGGTCTTCACCGGTTTCCCCTTAGTTTGTTCTGAAGGCTTGTTTCTGTTGGCCAGATTTCCGTTCTCACATTGCTTAGGCAGTCTTGCAGGATGTGCTCTGGGGACTGCTTTGGTGCTCCACAGGGGCAGGCAGCCAAGTCACTGAGATCCATTCTATAGAGGTGTGCTCTAAGACAGCAATGTCCCGTTCTAAATCTGAAGACTGCACTTTTCTGTTTAATGTATTTTTATTGTCCTGCTCTGGGTTGTATCCTCTATTTGTTGTTGTTTTCCCATCAATATAATAGTCAGATCACAGAAAAACAAAGAAGTAACTCGATCTCACCTACACTAAAATCACAGATTACTGGAAGTAGCCTGTTCGATCGACACAGGAAATAAAGAAAAGTATTTTTGTAACAAGACATGATCAGCACACTGTATCAGTACAACAGCGAAACCTTCCTTCTCAACACAAAAGATATCACATAACGGATGCAACAAACATAATGTTTTATTAAAGTGTTGTTTTTCAATGTCAGCAAACAGTTTCATGGAGTAAACAGAGTTTGAGTGCAGTAGAAAATGTTTTCATAATAAAACTGTGCAAGTTAGCCCAAATCTTGTAGATAGGTACAGAGTCAGGTAGTGTGTGCAGGTGAGTTCAGCCCTAGTAGGTAGATAGGTATAGAGCAAGGTAGTGTGTACAGATGAGCTCAAATCTTGTAGATAGACAGGTAGATAGGGATAGAGCCAGGTAGTGAGTGCAGATTAGTCTAACTCTTGTAGATAGACAGGTATAGAGTCAGATAATGGTGGTTGCAGGTAAGTTAAACTCTTGTAGATAGACCGGTAGATAGGAATAGAACCAGGTAGTGTGTGCAGGTAAGTTCAACTCTTGTAGATAGACAGGTAGAATGTACAGGTGAGTTCAACTCTTTTAGATTGACAGGTAGATAGGTATAGAGTCAGGTAGTGTGTACAGGTGAGTTCAAATTGCGTAGATAGACAGGTAGATATGGATAGAGCCAGGTAGCATCAGTAGCAGTATCAGCAGCAACTACTGTGCTGGCGGTGCTCTTTCTGTTTGTAGTGTTGTTACTCTTTGCAGTAGTAGTAGTAGCAACAATAGTGGTAGAGAGTAGTAGTGTTAGTAAGAGTAGCAACAATAGTGGTAGAAGTAGTAGCAACAATAGTGCTAGAAGTAGTAGTAGTGTTAGTAGTAGCATCAGAAGATGTAATAGTAGTACTATGAGCATAAGTAATAGTAGTAGTATCCATAGTAGTGTTTTTCATTTTCATAAAACCTGTTTTCACTCAAGCTATTCTACTCCTAATCTCTGTTTTACATCTTCCATCTGACGTTAGTAATGCTCCTAGATACTTGAATCAATGTACTTGTTTCAGTGTTGTGTTGTTTATTTTGATATTGCATTATGGCGTTTCCTATTTCTTGGAGGATAATTTTGAGTGTTATCCAGTGCTACATAGAGCCAATACTCGCATATGGACGTGAGTCATGGACAATAAACAAACAGATCGAAAAATCTCTGAAGGCCACAGAGATGGGTTTTACAGAAGAATGATGAGAATTCAATGTACAGCTAAAATGACTAATGTGGAGGTGTTAAACTAGGCCAAGACACATAGAAAGCTTATTATCAATATAAGAAAGAAACAGTCATCATTGTTCGGACATGTAGTGAGAAGGGGAGGCTTAGAACACATTGTGACAACCCGTAAAATCGAAGGGAGACGAGACAGAGGAAGACAGAGAGAGAGAAAATTATGAACAGCCTGACTTCATGGCACAGAAGAGCGTCAACATCTGAGTTGATAGCAAACACCAGGGACAGAGATTTGTGAAGATCCGTGATCGCCTACGATAGGGCCGACACGGCACCTGATGATGATGATGTTGTTGTAACGTACACCGGCACGAGAGAAATATCATACTATAGAGTTTGACTGTAATTTCCATTACACCTCGCGATCAATGATTTTATCCGAATTTTCATATGCCAGCCTCTCTCCCCTCCCTTCTCACAACCAAACCATCCCACAACAGCACTGACGAACCCTGAACACACCTGGTTTTATAATCTACCTGCTAGAATTAGCACGTGGCAGATTCCAGGTGAGAGGCCAAGCAGGTGTTTTTGACACAATGGAGCGATGTAGAACGCACGAGTTGGAAACTAGATAGCAGACGTGACCTCTGGTTGCTCACATTTAAAGCGATCTTATCAGTCCCGCGCGTACATTTTACTTCTATTAATCTTTTGCCGATATTTTCAGATTTCATCTTGACTGTTTACAACAAAAGCTATCATCATTATCAGGTGCCGTGCCGGCTGACGTGAACGATCACGGATCTCCATAAATCTATGTCCCTGGTGTCAGTGCCGGATTAGGCTAGCGGGGCCCGTAGCAAATTTTAGCGCGGGGCCCTAGATTTTGTATGATAATAAAATAAACACAACTTTTACAAACAAACTTGTCTCGATTTAATGTGAGCAAATTTAGAGATAGCACTAGACAAATCAATTTCTCTAAGTAAATTACATTCAATGTTCATTTAGGTGAGGTTATTTAGACGATCTTGTCCCATCGTGTTTCTTAACTCACTTTTTATACACTTTAATGTTCAAAAAGAACGTTCTCCGCTGCAGTTAGTAATCATTAAAGACAAATAAATTCGTAAGACTAATTCTATATTTGGGAAACACGACTCTAATGAATTTTCCATTATAAGTTTATAAAATTGCAGTTCAAGAGCCTCATGCTTTTCATTGTTAATAGCAGCAGCTACATTAATTTTAATAAGTTCAGTGAACTGCATAAGTTCGTCGCCTAGGCTTTCTTCCAAATCCTCTTGGTAAGAGCTGACAATATTTGGAGTTCTTTTCAAGATCTCTTCTGCTGTAATAGATTTTAACTGCTGAAGTATTTCAAATACACCAGTCACTCTATGGTACAGCCTAAATCAATAACTTTGCAAACAAAACAGAACAGTTGTCCTTTAGTTTCTGTATAACACAACCAATCTCTCACGTGAGTTTGGTTGTTGGTGTATCGTGTATGTGAAAAACGACTTTCGACAAAATCGTGGATTGTTTTCTTTATCGTATGTTTTTTTGTTTTTTTTTAAAGACATGAAATCACTGTCCATATGTTGCACTTCGCTACTTTCTTTCACAATCCAATAATCTCGATTGAAGTTGTTTGGCCATTCACCAATATCGTTGGAGTACATTTTACTTTCGTTGTGTTTTTGGCTTGTAGAAGATGTTGCTTCATTAGAAGCATGTGCTGTTCTTTCTGCCTCTCTTTGGCTTGAAGATGATATGGCTAAATTGGGAGGACTTGCTGTACATTCGACTTCAGTTTGTCTTGTGAAAAATGTGGCTAAATCGTGAAGAGTTGCTAATCTTAATGGTAATATTGATAATGATGATTCTTCTATAGCACTGCCTTCATCTACTACACAGTGGGACACGTCTTCTGTATTTTCTGTTTCGATTTCGTTGGATTCAGCACCATCCGACACGACATTTAAAAATTCAGACAGCTTGCGTGTTTTTGATATAACATCTGGTTATTTTTCCATTTTCATCTGTCACATAGGCGCGAGGCCCTTAGAAGCGCGGGCCCGTAGCATTTGCTACTTCTGCTACTAGGCTAATCCGGCGCTGCCTGGTGTTTGCTATCATCTCAGAAGCTCTTCCATACCATGAAGTCAGGCTACCCAAATTATCTCTCTGTCTTCCCCTATCTCGTCTCCCCTCTATTTTACCGATTGTTACAATGTGTTCTAAGCCTCTCCTTCTCATTACATGTTCGAAAAATGATGATCGCCTCTTTTAAAAACTATAAGATGAGAACAATGAGTTTTTTGCAATAACCCAAGGAAGCAACGAATATGATCAACAAATAAACAGTGTACGGGTATTAAGAGCTTTCGAAGAAACAAATAGACAAACACTGGATTGAAACCACTTCGATGGGTGTCGTAAGAACTCTCGTATTGCAAGGCTAGGCGATGGGTGTCGTAAGAACCTCGTATTGCAAGGCTAGGCGATGGGTGTCGTTAGAAATGAGGGTAAGTGGTTCGAATCCTGTGTTTGTCTATTGTTTTTTCGGGAAATTCTTAATACCTGTACACCGTTTTTTGTTGATAAAACTATAGTACATCTAACAAGGTGTCTCAATAGAGCTGATTGATTGATTAATATAATCATCATCATTGCACTTCAGTGAACAACCATGCGTGATCCGATCTCTTTCTTACATTGACTTCCTATGAACAACTATGCGTGTTCCGATCTCTTTCTTACATTGCACTTCAGTGAACAACCATGCGTGTTCCGATCTCTTTCTTACATTGTACTTCAGTGAACAACCATGCGTGTTCCGATCTCTTTCTTACATTGCACTTCAGTGAACAACCATGCGTGTTCCGATCTCTTTTAATTGCACTTCAGTGAACAACCATGCGTGTTCGATCTCTTTCTATCATTGTACTTCAGTGAACAACCATGCGTGTTCCGATCTCTTTCTTACATTGTACTTCAGTGAACAACCATGCGTGTTCCGATCTCTTTCTTACATTGTACTTCAGTGAACAACCATGCGTGTTCCGATCTCTTCCATAGATATGAAGATCTCAGTGGCAATCCAGGAACTCCGTATAACAGACGAGGGTCGTTGAATTTTGAAGGCGGAGACCATTTTTGTAGGAATTATTTTTTCTTTTTTTAAAAAACATTTGACACAGGCAGCGAATTTGCAGCTTACTCTTATCGATTTTAAACTGCCAACTTTTACGTGCTCAACTTGAAAACGGGACCTACGTTTTATATCCCGATCACTCTCAAGGCTGTTGGTCCGGGTTCAACTCCCGCAGTGGGCGTGGAATTTTTCCCGAACGCGACGGCTCTCAGGTCGACCCAGCCTCAACTGGGTACCAGACATGCTCTGGGAAAGTAAAGGCGGCCGGCGTGATCCTGACCACATAACACACCGTGTGCCGACGGTCAATGAACGATACTGGCCTAACACTGTATTGCCCTATATACCACGAGTTATGAAAGGGTTCCTTTACTTTTTTTTTTTTTACTTCACGTGGGGGTGAACCGCGTACATTTGTATTGATAGGCTAGCACCTTCCCTCCTCGCCACGGAGCTTGTCACAGCATGGTGCTGGTGACTTTCATGTAAACTTTATCTTGTCAGTGCCAGATTAGCCATATAGTAAAAGTAGCAAATGCTACGGCCCCGGCGTTTCTGGAGGTCGCTCGCATAGAGCAGAAAATGTTTAGCTTGTAAAATTTCGGTTTCAATATTTTTTAAGGGGCCTACATTTTCAAATATTGAGGCTAAAGCCAAAATCCTGACTGACTGTGAAGAATATTAGCAGCAAACATGCAGATGACGCAAGCGAATTATTAAATACGACTGTTTCATGGATTCTACTACGCTCAATGAAGTTGTAGAAAATCAAATATCCAAACAAAAATGTGAAAGTTAGCTGTTTATTGTCATAACTGATAATGTACTCTCTGCCTTTATTAAACGCATGGAAGTGTACCATAGAGTGACTGGTGGTATTTGGAATACTTCTGCAGTTAAAATCTCTTACAGCAGAAGAGATCTTGAAAAAATCTCCAAATATTGTCAGCTCTTATCAAGAGGATTTGGAAGAAATCCTAGGCGACGAACTTGTGCAGTTCGCTGAACTTCTTAAAACGAATGTAGCTGCTGCTATTAACAACGAAAGTCATGAGGCTCTTGAACTGCAATTTTATAAACCTATAATGGAAAATTCATTAGTGTCGTGTTTCCCAAATGTAGAAATAGTCTTACGAATTTACTTGTCTTTAATGATTACTAACTGCAACGGAGGACGTTCTTTTTCGACATTAAAGCGTATAAAAAGTGAGTTAAGGAACATGATGAGACAAGATCGTCTAAATAACCTCACCTTAATGAACATTGAATGTAATTTACTTAGAGAAATTGATATTTGTAGACCCCCCTGATATCGTGGCAGAGCCAGACAGTCTGTCTGCTCTCTCATTACCGCCGACACCATGTGCCCGGAGGGAAGATGAGTGTAATTCTGCAAATTGTTGACGCTTGTAGTGATTCAGTCCATTGCCTTGCGCACCGAACCAGCCTCCACCTATCGGATCATACTTAATGAATTATACGGTGAAAGATGATCGTAAAAGAGCAGATCCTAGGGCTAGCTACCCTAGTAAATAGTAAATAAATGCTGGCGAAATCGGATGTGCTGACCTAGTCACCATAGGCGCATAATTGGCACAACGTAAAAAACCGTTCTTGTCAAAGATCAATTATATATATCACAATAAGAATGATAAAATTGATGTCGAAGAACGAACGCAAACAACAACACACTTAATAAATCACTTAGAATACACGCATGAGAATAGTTGTGTGACTCCAGCTAGAGTAGTGCCTTAGTCACCGCCAGTACTTTCATTGTCATGCTACTTGTTGTCATAGTAAATGTACCACTGGCTACTTCCTTGATCTGTCTGCTTCAATGATCTACTATCGCTTGGTCTCTTTCTCTTCAGCACAAATGGTAGTTTATCTATACATGGCAACTCCAGTAACAAAAAGTTCGTATGTACACAAAACTAGCAACTTGGAACCTGTTTACATACCATAGCTATATTAGGAAACATGTGTATGGGCCCATATATTTTTTGACCATCGACAAACGATTTGTGATGTGGTTACAACACGCTAACCACTCTACTCCCAAAGTTTTCTGGTATCCAATTGAGGCTGTGTCAATCAGAGGCTAAGGAGATTTTTTTTTTAAATGTCACTCACAGTGTTGAATTTGAACATACAACTAAAGTAAGAGAAATGTGTGTGTTCATACAACTAAAGTAAGAGAAATGTGTACATACAACTAAATTAAGAGAAATGTGTGTGTTCATACAACTAAACTAAGAGAAATGTGTACATACAACTAAAGTAAGAGAAATGTGTACATACAACTAAAGTAAGAGAAATGTGTACATACAACTAAAGTAAGAGAAATGTGTACATACAACTAAAGTAAGAGAAATGTGTGTGTACATACAACTAAAGTAAGAGAAATGTGTGTGTACATACAACTAAAGTAAGAGAAATGTGTGTGTACATACAACTAAAGTAAGAGAAATGTGTGTGTACATACAACTAAAGTAAGAGAAATGTGTACATACAACTAAAGTAGCAGAAATGTGTACATACAACTAAAGTAAGAGAAATGTGTACATACAACTAAAGTAACAGAAATGTGTACATACAACTAAAGTAGCAGAAATGTGTACATACAACTAAAGTAATTGAAATGTGTACATACAACTAAAGTAACAGAAATGTGTATATACAACTAAAGTAGCAGAAATGTGTACATACAACTAAAGTAACAGAAATGTGTACATACAACTAAAGTAAGAGAAATGTGTACATACAACTAAAGTAAGAGAAATGTGTACATACAACTAAAGTAAGAGAAATGTGTGTGTACATACAACTAAAGTAGCAGAAATGTGTACATACAACTAAAGTAAGAGAAATGTGTGGGTACAACTAAAGTAACAGAAATGTGTACATACAACTAAAGTAAGAGAAATGTGTACATACAACTAAAGTAGCAGAAATGTGTACATACAACTAAAGTAATTGAAATGTGTACATACAACTAAAGTAACAGAAATGTGTATATACAACTAAAGTAGCAGAAATGTGTACATACAACTAAAGTAAGAGAAATGTGTACATACAACTAAAGTAAGAGAAATGTGTACATACAACTAAAGTAGCAGAAATGTGTACATACAACTAAAGTAAGAGAAATGTGTGTGTTCATACAACTAAACTAAGAGAAATGTGTACATACAACTAAAGTAAGAGAAATGTGTACATACAACTAAAGTAACAGAAATGTGTACATACAACTAAAGTAACAGAAATGTGTAAAAACAACAAAGTAACAAAAGTGTGTGTACATACAACTAAAGTAACAGAGATGTGTGTGTACATACAACTAAAGTAACAGAAATGTGTACATACAACTAAAGTAACTGAAATGTGTACATACAACTAAAGTAAGAGAAATGTGTACATACAACTAAAGTAAGAGAAATGTGTACATACAACTAAAGTAAGAGAAATGTGTACATACAACTAAAGTAGCAGAAATGTGTACATACAACTAAAGTAACAGAAATGTGTACATACAACTAAAGTAGCAGAAATGTGTACATACAACTAAAGTAATTGAAATGTGTACATACAACTAAAGTAACAGAAATGTATGGAACCTAACTCTGAAACTATAAGTGTACTTGATGTGTGATACTAATACCAGAGACTGCAATGTTCGACAAGCAGAAGCATCGTCTGGTCTTTCTCATCCGTCCATGTACGTGACCCACATTAGAAACAACTTAATGCTGGCATCAGTTCCAGAGAAAATATAAACACCTGCTGTGTTCTAAATGTGTTTCTGTGCCTTAATGTTTCCTGTCTCTTCCGCTCCTTGTTTTTCTCTTCCTCTAGGCACCCAATTTCTAGACAGCGATTGCCCCTCTTTTTAGTTACTTTATCGAGTTCAGAGTCCTATCGGAGACAGACGATAAAACGGAGGTCCCATGTTCAAGATGAGCACATAAAAACCTTCGGTAGTTTTAAATCGATAAGAGTAGGCTGCAAAGTTGCCCATGCAAAAATGTATTAAAAAAGATTAAAATAAAATTCTTACTAACATTTTCTCAATCTTCAAAATTACATCAGGACCCTTGCATGTGCTAAGAAGTCTGTGCACTGCCGCTGAGATCCTCCTTTGTTAGAAAGGGATCGGGGAACACATGGGTATTCATCGAAGTGCAAAGATGATGGCCTTATCAATCAATCAATAGCTACTATTTCTCCCTCTCATAAGCCTTTTTGGGGCATAGGCCCTCAACCAAAACATGTCAATTTCTCAATATCTTTAGTAGTCTCTTGCACCTCCTGTCTCTAAATTTCTTCTTCTCTCCCAATTAGTTGGTTATGGTACACTGAACTGACGTCACAACACTCGGGTAGACCCATAGGTGCTCAGTCTCCCAAAACAGACATCGAATGGTATACATACTGATGGTTTCTGTGGCTTGCTGGTTAAACACACTCCTCTCTCTGTTCCTCAAGCATCCAGCTCTACTCGTACAACATGTAATTCCAAACTCCCTAAATTGCTGAATTGACTCAATGTCAATTTTATTGTCCTCATCCAACAGTAGATTGCATGAGACCAAAGAACATCCCTCGTATCCATGCTAACTTCCCCAAAAATTGATACAATTTTATGCGCTCTCTTGTTTCCATGAAGATCTGCATCCCCAGGACAGTAGATCCACATGAGTCTCTGGTGGTTGAAAACCTCTATAGACAGCATCCACTCATACCAAAACCTTCCATTCTGGATCTTTGGAAACAGACAGATAGTCAGAAACAACGTCCCCAGTAAACAGTCCCAGAGAGCCGATGGAGAGCAGCAGTAACTGTCTCAACCTCCATCCTCATGGACTTATAGGCAACAGAACTGGAGACAGCCCTCTTGAGGAACTGTAGAATGCTGGGCTACATGGGGAAGCCATAAATAAAACAGCCAGAAACCAAGAAAAGTGGCGAACAACTGTTGAAGTTCTATGCTCAGAGAGGAACAATTGTTCAAGCTCTATGCTCAGAGAGGAACAACTGTTGAAGTTCTATGCTTAGAGAGGAACAACTGTTGAAGTTCTATGCTCCAAGAGGAACAATTGTTGAAGCTCTATGCTTCATGAGGAGCAGAGAGGAATAAGTAAGTAAAGTTATATGTTGGCGATTCCACCGTAGCACCTCTACAGCCCTAATGGGTTTTTGTGTTTTATCATTTATTATATTAATACTATGTGTTATTGAATGGACCATCATCATTGCACTTCGGTGAATAGCCATGCATGTTCCGATCTCTTTCTTACACAGGAAGATCTCAGAGGTAGTGCACAAACTCTGTAGTGCAGGCAGGGACAATGTAATTTGAAATGGAGATATTTCCAAAAAATTTATGCGCCAGCATGGACAGATGTAATTTTGAAAATGTTGGTATTTTTCTCAAAATAAATTTTATTTTAAAACAAAGTAAAATGGCAAACGTAAAACAAAGTATTATAGTTGTATAAAGTACAAAATCAATATACAGCAACGTTTCGACCAAAAGGCCTTTATCAAACAAAGATACAACAGAAGCTAAGAAATTTAGGCTTCTTGGGCAGCAGACATAACATATACAATAATACAATGAATCTATAACATATACAATAACACAATAAATCCTAGCGACCCTAAAATTATTTTTGAAATGAATTTTGCTCAAGCAGTGGCTTTGCAGTCTACTCTTATCGAGATTGTTAACTGCCAAGGTGTTCTTTATCTTCCTCAACTGGATCCAGGGCCTACATTTTATTGTTCGTCTCTGATAGAACTAGGAACTTGATTTCACTAACATTGAGATCATGGAGCTTTTGAAAATGTATATTCCAATCTCTTCACATGGGGAGCAACCAAGTACTTTTGGAATGAAAGGTGAGCACCTTACCTCCATACCTGATCCCTGAAGTAAAGTTGATAGCACACAGGTGCTGTATATATAAAGCATCTTGGTTCTGATGCTATATTGGGCTGACTTTCAGATTGACTGAAGGATTACAAATGTACTTTGTACCTTATTTAAGTCTGCTTTTAATGTCAGATCGAGTTCCCCCCTTCGTAGCATATAACATTTCCAAGATATTTGGAAGCAGTTTTATTTGGAAGGATTTTATCTTCTAATTTGACTGATGATAGGGTAGCCATGTTTAGAGTTATTATTTATCTACACGCCCGAGTGGTTACCGGGGCCCAATTTTGGGTGTAAAGAATAGAACCACTGTTACCTGCCACGCATGTCGTAAGAGCGACTAAGGAGGTTTGGATGAAATCGGATGCATGTGTCCTAAGCGTGTAGAAGTCTATGCGTTTAGGGGCCTACCAAACCAATGTGCAACGTATACATGTTCTTGGTAAAGATCAAACGTATCACAAAGAGTGATTAAAATTGGTCATAAAGAACGAACGCAAAGAAGAAGACAATTATTTATCTTTTCTTCTGATTGATTTTCAGCCTAACCATCTGACTGTTCTGTTTAAGGCAGCAGGAAGGGGGGGTTCTGGGTATCTTTAGGTGTGTGAGATAGAAGTGCGATGTCCAAAGTAAAATCTAGGTTTTCCAGGTTGGATGTGAGAGTCATCTTATACCTCTTGGCTTATCTTTAGTTATGTTATGTTATTCGATTGATTCATGGCACATTGAAATTCCCTTGCATGCTCCATCCTCCGCTGCAGCAGTCATCACAAAGTCCACTTGCTCCCCATACCCATGAGAAGTTGATTAATGTATCTTTTCTCTCTACAACAAAGATGACACTGTCTGGTATGTTCAACCTCAACTCCTAATTCTCACAATCGGTTCAGTATCTGAGACTTGCCCATATCACATAAATGAACGTGCACTGCATTGATGACATTGGCTCTGTCCATACTTCTGCCATCTTGAGTTGGAGCATTGTTTGCAAGAAAGTCAGAACATTCGTTACCCTGCAATCTCCAAATGCTGTCCACTCACAGACTCCCATATTCAATCCTTTGTATCATATTCATTGAGTCTGGTATGATAATCATATGGGTTGCTTGTTGCTCAGCCACTCATAAGAGAGCCCTGGATACAGCAGTAATCTCCATAGTCATGCTCGATGTTGTTTATATTCAATTGTTTTATGCAACACCCTAGTCTATGATAAAGCTCAACGGCTCCAGTGTCTTTTTTATTTTATTTTCAAATGTCAAAGATTCGGTTAGATGCTCAACTTGGAAACAGAACCTACATTTTATCATCCATCTCTGATGGGACTAGGCAATATCACCTGCCCTGAGGTCATGGATCACCGGAAGATAAATCTGATCACTGCATGTGGGATGCGAATCAATAACCTTTGAAACGCAAAACAAACTTCTTTTGTCATCACACTGCTACCTGGTTGTTGCCCAGTGTCATGATTTTCTGTATTTGTCTTGCGCTGTTCTGGTGGCATGGGTGACAGTTATTTTTGTTCTTTTGATAGGATACTGCTAAGCTATCTAAACATCTTTTATGTGGTCTTCTTCTCACCTTCTTTCCTGATGTTCTGTTGAAGAAGACTTTGTATACTGTGGGGTTTGGCTGCTATCTTATTAAGTGGTCAAACCACTTTATTCTTTGTTTCTCAATGTAATTCAAGCAAGGTTCTGTATGTGCCAACTTTATGCTGATGTTGGTGACTCTGTTTTTTGTGTGTGTTCTTGGTAGCTTATCTTAGGCATCACATTTCACATGTAGTAAGACAAACATTGCCCCTAAACAATACAGAGACCCCCTGCAAGCTGTAGGAGGCTGACATTAACAGCCTCGATTTCCATTCTAAATACAGAAACTAACATTTTTAACCTGGTTCAAAATGAAATCAATCATACTAAATGTCACGACCATCCTGTACTATAGTTTTATTATCAATGCTCTAAATATAGAACTTCGACAAATATTATAAGACTGTGTATATAGAACTTTGAAAAATATTACAAGCTCTTTACTATATGGCTCAGAAACATGGACAGCTGCTCAAGTCATGAGAGGAGACTTAACATCTTTCACTCTCAATGTCTCCACAAGATTATGAACCTCAGGTGGTATGACAAGATACCAATGCGATCTTGAATTTAAAAGATGATCAATTTATGTGCAATATCTGGGTTATTTTTCAGCATTGAAAGGGTCTAAAGACAAAGGATTGACTTCATTGCACCGGGTTTCCCCATATGGCTCATTCCCTGTCAAGAGTATTGCACAAAGCATGAACTCTGTAGCTCCTGAAATAATCCTAGGGTTCTCTGTAAAAATGTACTTGTAAACAAAACGATGCGGTCCAGATTCAAACCGACCACCTTTGGAACGCAATGCAGGCGGCTTAATCACTTAGCCACAGAAAACGCCTAAATTGACCAGTAAAAACAGTAAAGAAACCTCAAGATATATTGGGCAGTATGGTGTTAGGTCCGCATTTTTCATTGACCGTAGCCACACAATGGGTGACATGGTCAACATCATGACTGCCACCTTTACTTCCAAGTGCCTTTCCTGGTACCCAGTTAAGCCTGGATAGACCTGAGAGCCGTTATGTTCTGACAAATATTCCATGTCCACTGTGGAATTAAACCCGGACCACTAGCCTAAGAAGCAAGTTCACTAACAACTAAGTTACTGCTGCTTTCTAAATTGACATGCCAAGATGATCCCCAGACATCAGACTGCAATTCAAAGTGTGTATCTAAGCATAGCTAACTAACAGAAGCAAACTCTACTTACCATGGAAGGCGGCTTTAGCTGTACCTCTAACTATATGCTTGAACTCCCGGTCAACATCAGGGTCATGAACTTTGACCAGAATGTACTTGAATTTGCCATGTTTGTCAATTTCCACATCAGGAATTGCAATCAACTTTGGATTTTTATGTGAAGTTGACGACGCCATGTGAGATGCTGCCATACCGATTGATGGAAGGGAGGTGACAAACACTGTTAATAAAAGAGTCAATATTTATCAGCAATGTGCATCCATCTTGCCATCCATCATGGGCATGTTCATCAGCAGAAGACTAAGATGACTAGGGCATGTGAGAAGAATGGGCAATAGCTGCATACCCCAAAAGGTGGTGCTCCATGAGCTTCGGAAGGAAGAGGCTCCAAGGCAGGTCACTGCTTAGATATAAGAATCTCTGCAAGGTCTCAATGAAAACGTTTCTATCGGTCCCAACAAATGGGAAAAATTAGCTGATGACTGAGTTATGTGGAAAACAACATTACGCTTAGGTGTAGAATTCTTTGAACAGAGACTTAGGGATGAGGTGAAAGGCAAGAGGAACAAGAGCAAACTCAGAAAATTGTCACAGTAAAACACTTGTCAATTCTTCTTTCTTTTGTCATCACACTGCTACCGGGTTGTTGCCCAGTGTCGTAGTTTTCTGTTTTTGTCTTGCGCTGTTCTGGTGGCTTGTGTGATTGATATCTTTGCTCTTTCACAGGATTCTGCTATGCCATCTAACCATCTTTTCCGTGGTCTTCCTCTTGCCTTCTTTCCCGATGTTCTGTTGTAGAAGACTCTGTATACTGTGGAGTTTGGATGCATTCTTATCAAGTGGCCAAACCACTTCATTCTTTGTTTATCTATGTAATTCAAGCACGGTTAAATTGTCAATTAACCATCTATAAAGATGAAAAAAAACAACTGTATACATATGTGTGTCAGATATTTAAATATTCCTTTCATACCATTAAACGTTACATAGGGCCTGCAAGTAATTTCTCTGTATCTCTCTATCATGGTCTTCTATTGAATTGAGTTAGATATTTCTCACCTCTCTCAGTAAAGTTCATTTCAGGGTTTCCCTGGTGTTCTTTCTTTCTTGAACCCTTTGCCTCCCACTTCAATACCTGCTTCTGTGATTCTTTGATAATTTCTTCTCAGAGTATGTCTAACATATCTCTATCTTCTCTTTCTTATAACAGTTGTTACTAGTGGATAACCAGACATTTCTCTGATTTCATCACTTCTGAATTTGTCCCATTTTATGTTCATTATTTTTCACGTCTATTTTCAAACACATTCAACTTACTTTCTATATCTTTAGTAATTTTCCAACTCTCGCTGACGAATGTTACTCAATACAACAATGGCATTGAAAATTCATATTTTAGTTTTAAAACTATATAGCTTGGAGTTCCATATTTCATTTAGACTTTTAAAAACTGATGTTGCTTTGGGGTCATCACCTTTACTTCCCAGTGCTTTTCCTGGAACTAAATTGAGGATAGGACAACCTGAGAGTCACTAAAATTATATGTAGTTCGTAGAAACTATACTCGTTTATAACTTATATTTCATCATCATTCATTAGCTTGTCCTGAGCAGAACTTATCACCCTAACAATTCTTCAAAACCTTGCTCTTTCATAGACCGGATGTTCCTCCTCTGCAGCCGTCATGGTCAAATTATCAGTCAGATCCTGAATCCATCTACGCAGTGATCTTCCTCCTCTCTTCTTTGTCGAAATGCCTAATTGCCAATTGGTAGGTGCTTTGACAAGCCAAATTTCGTTTGTAAACTTCAAAAATTTTGGTTAAAAAATTGTTTGTTATGTTAAAAAAAAGTTATGATAATCATCTGCTCCGACCGTTTGTGTATTTTTATATGTCCAATTTTCTCATTCTTATTTGTAGCATCAGCCAGTTGTCTTTGATTTTGAGTTCTTTTTGAATAGATTTATTACTCCATTTGTTCTTTTCTTTGTGGATGATATACGAAGAAGTCTTCTGTAACATATTCAAAAGCACATATGTTTTCCCACTACATTGTTTATTGTTGTATACCCATCAGACTATGTTTCACTGGGACATAGGCATATGTCGATCAAGTCTACATTAACATTACCACAGGGAATATAACTTAGTCTTATATGTTTACGTTAAATGGGAATTACAAGTGAAAGAATAAGACGCAAGAAGATATATATAATATTTACTATTTTATTCTTAGAAAATAGAACACGGAATTATAAAATAAAACTGGTCTCTAACAAAACCAAAATGGCAAGCGCACAAGCAAAACATCGATCGGCACGACATATACTTTACCTGGTAGAAGATAAAAAGAGTCCGTTTTCGTGCAAAGCAAGACTACTTTGTGAATTGAGATAACACTACGGATACGAGAGTTACTACACGTTCCTGTAGCAGTATTCTAATGTAGCGTAGCAGTAGAGTAGCCACATAAGTAGTAGGGCACTTCATTTACTGATTATACCTGTACATGAAAATTTGGAGAGCTACGCTAAGTCATGTTTGCATGTAGTAGGGGGCTAGCTGGCACTTACCTGGAACTTCACGGCATCAGTTACAGTGTACAGACATGACATGTCTCACACCAAAGAGTAACAGACTGGGTGAGTTGGTGGGCAGGACGGCAGACGCGAAGCTGATTGAGTGTAATAAAAAAAGCAGGATGGAAAAGTTACGAAACTTTTAAAATCTTATTACTTCGCAAGCGAAGCTCTTTTTTCAATGTGCTTTTGAAAGATTGTTTTCTTTACTGTGATAACGGTATATGCTAATACTGAAAAGATTTTTTTCTTAATTTGTTGGGAAGAAATGTGTATTTTGTTTTGCGTTGCGCTCAAAACTGCCAGCTGTGACGTGGAAGGAAATCGCAATGTGATGACATACTACAAATTAAGATATAGCCATTAGAAAGTGGATGATTTAGTGATCTTGTTCGTCGACGATAACTTAGTAAAATTAACAAAAGCCGTCCCTCGAAAGCGATGATGACAACAGCCTCTGACGCGTGTTGTTGTAACTCTCTGGTGTGTGGAAGGTGACTGTACAGACAGTCCAATACTGAAACACAATCCCCTAATAATACATGATCAAGGTTGGACATATGAGCGTTATGTGTTCTGCCTTTACGCGTAGCTCGTTTTCTCTGCGCTCCTGCAGTACGACGATTTTCAGCTATGATAATTCCTCTTGTGTTGCTATGATCTTAATCCACTTTAGACAACAGACTGGGCAGTCAGCTTTGTCATTAGCCGGCCACAACTGACAGGAAGACCTATTTTTAGAAATTGTCGGAAAGTGTCATCTATTTTTAGATATGTTGTAAATAGTCGTGGACAGTCCACTTTGGGACCCAGGTAGGTCAAGCATTAGTATGTGGATACATATACAGTGATAACAACACAAATACAGCGAGGAAAGGAGGAATAATTATATTATAGGAAAAAACCACAGAAATTGCCTAACCTAACCTGCCACAAAATATAAAATCTTGCGATTGTTTGTTACTACTTAATTTTTTTTAAAGCCGAAAACGAAAGGTTTTTCAACATGAAAACCCTAAAAACGCAAATGGAATAAACCGTGCAGACTGTTCGACCTTTGGAAATGACTGGACAATCCCCGACACGCCTACGGGATACCGGGTTTACCGGAACTCGTTGTTCAGGTCTTTTTGCGGCCGGCTAATGACAAAATACCCAGGTTTTCACCAAAGTTTGATTTTCAGGTCGACAGTGTGGTCACATGCTGATTCTCAGCTAATCGAGGAGAGAACAGTCTTGCGGGGCATGCTCCGGTGTCTGTTCCGCCTATTGACACTAACAGAAAGCTGTTATAATTCCAAGTCTATGTAAGTGTCTGCAGTGTTTGGTACGTAGGCCAAATATAATCACATGGTCTGTTCTGTTGAAGTCTTTCTATTAACGCAAATGTTTTGTAAATCAATGTTTGTTCTTATTTTAAGTTCCTTCATCCAATTTCCATCTTTTGTTAACAATGTACCAATATTTCAAAACTGTTCACATTTTCTATTTTATCTCTGTTTATAAAAATATCATCAGTTATATGAGGACTATCATCATAGCACTCCGGACATGTCCATAGGTGCTCCGATCTCCGCCTCAGCAAATCCAGCAACGTCCAGAGGCCCGCCACACAAGTTCGATGTTGATTAATCAATCTCTTTGCATATTTAGTATGTCGTTCTTTTCGGGCTGCAGCAATATTGACACCCATCTCTCTCAATCTGGTCAGCGAGTAGGATTCACATCCCTGAAACTCCTCTGTTCGGAAAGACTCTCAGTGCGTGAAGAATGTCATTTCGATCCATGGCAGCTCCTCTGATATTGTAGCCAAGTCAGCCAATCTATCAACTCGTTCATTACCCTTAACTCCTGCGTGCCCAGGGACAAAAATGAAGGTGGTTCCTCTGATCATTGTCTCTACCAGTACCTCTTTTCGGTTGCGTCTCGCCATTCCTGACTCGACTTTACGAATCATGCTCATAGAGTATCATATACTATGCTTATTTCACCAGTTGTCATTATTTTAGTTTCTGCCGCATTGAGATAGATTTTGTTTTCGCTTTTCTTGCACTTCCATTATTAATTTCTTAATCCCTGTTAACAACACATTAAATTTAATATTTTAATTGAAAACAATGGGACATGTGTAATGTGAAGGGGGCGCCCGTATTCTGCACAGAGCATGAAATATTGTAAAGCCGGCACTGCATACTGACACATGACAGAATGTAAATTATGTATGATGAGCCAGCAATAGGATGCTGATATTTTTAGTTCATTATACAAACATCCCACCCCTTCTCGTTACGGCGCCTGCCGACTCTGCAACGTTTGTGTTAAACATAATATGACTCATCGACAGGAGTCCTTTGAGTGAGAGTAAACTATAAAAGTGTGTACGTAAAGTTAACGAACTTGATCGGTTAAGAATACCCTGGTATCGCCTTCTACAGAGAGCCACACGGAAAAGTATAACGAGTGCATAGCAAGAGAATACCACGCAAAGATGGAGTCACGGCGTCAAGAACAGCCTTAAGAAAATGAATAACAGCCTACAAAATGCATTAGAACAAGCACACACAAGATCACTACACTCCACCCCCCCAACACTTCTATATGAAGTAAATGGTGGAATATAAGGAGCGATTAAGATATATTTTACCGAAACAATAAATGATTCATATTTTTCCTGTTCCATTACAATTAGAGATGATAGGATGTTTCGCTATAATCATTTATACAGATGGGTCACTGATTCGATATGTACAGAGCTCATGGCCTTTCACTGTTCAGGTTAGACGAGGGGTTGTGAAGGAAGACAGTGTTGGTTTTGCCTTGACCACAAGCAGTCTCACTATGGAAAACATGGCAGTAACTAAAGTCGAAAAGGTGGAGCTGCGTGCACAATATGATACTATCAGTAACTAACGATGGTCTGGCCAGTCAGTCTTTTATCCAGTTATCAAGGAAATATATTACTTTTATCCATGCATGTTTTCTCAGTGACTTAATGAGTATGCTCAGGAGAATTTAATCAAGCAGGGAACCGAGACAATGGGTGGAGACACTGAATAAATCTAGACTGATAACACTCAGTTTAAGTTTTGTGCCAGTGCATGCAGGTGTAAGGGAAAATGAACGCGTCGATATGCTTGCATGTATCGCTGCTGTAAGAAGCGGGCTACAGTGTAAATAGAAAATAAGATCGTGTTTCTAGTCGACACCAGTTATCGATAACAATTTTCAATTAACGCCAAGCGCTGAAAACTACCACGCGATTCCACCCAACAAAAGAAACACTTCACGCATCACCAGGAAGGTCAAGGAAGGTCAAGGTCACGTACGGAACCTGTTAAAAGCGTCAGTGTGTTGTCTGCAAAGGTTCCTGTTATGTGCTGATGAAAAAATACCAGCACACCTTGGGACAAGAGAATTGTCCAGTAATTTTTCGGACAGACACACATGCCAGGACAGGTCTATCCTACCGCCATCGCTTCTGGAAATGTAAACTTACACACAGCAGGGCGGCCGGAACAATAGTTGTAACGTGACTACAACACACAACTCTTGCCTGTAGTTTAGCTGTAACATGCACAGCTACTACAACGGTTACATCGCCTATTCGGTGGTCAAACCAGGTGAGGGAAACCGATGGGTCTACAGCATCGGTAATCTAGGCACTGTCTGCCTGTGCATGCAAAGACTGGATCCGGCTGACTTCGCGGATGAGGCCACTAGTTGGCTCAACGGTTAGAAAGGCGGATCACAGCAGAGCGGTGTGGACCGCATAGAGCACGGCGAGGCACTTTAGAAAGCCCTGGTCATCCACTGCATCTGGCACTATCTCCAGTCGTCTTGACTTGTCTTGCCCTGGATACAGATAGTCCTGGACGAGAGAGTGAGGTTGACGAATAGCGCAACTTTTTCTCACTATAATCCAAATACAGCGCAAGCTACAGTTTCAGACAACTACATACAACACAAATCACACAACATGAAGAACACGCTTAAAGGTCTCACCATAGGCGCGTGGAACGTGCGAACACTATTAGATAACAACAGCTGAAAGACTGAGAGACGGACTGCACTCGTAGTTAGAGAACTGGCACGCTACGATATCGACATAGCTGCCTTGAGTGAGACCAGACTCCTGACGAGGGTCAGCTGTCAGAGGTGGGCGAGGTTACACTTCTTTGGAGTGGGAGAGCCAATACAGAACGTCGGGAATCTGGTGTAGGGTTTGCTGTCAAATCTCATCTTGTGTGCGGCCTCACCAGACTCCCAAAAGGTGTCAGTGACAGAGTGATGACTTCAGATCTCACTAGGAGATAAAAAGAGTGCCACTTTACTCAGCGTCTACGCCCCGACAATGACAAATCCAAGCGAAATCAAGGATGGTTTCTACGAGGACCTTGACTCAGCCATCTCAGCGGTCCCAAGGTCTGAGAAGCTCATCATACTCGGGGACTTCAATGCCAGAGTAGGGACAGACCATCGGGTCTGGGATGGAGTACTAGGAGTACACGGCGCGGGCAAGTGCAATAGTAATGGGCTTCTATTACTCAGACTATGTGCTGCCCACGACCTAACAATTACAAACTCCTTGTTTCGTTTACCAACCCGAAACAAAACGTCATGGATGCATCCCGTTCCAAACAATGGCACCTCATTGACTACGTCATCGTAAGGAAAATGACAGACGTGACGTCAGAGTCACAAAGGCTATGTGCGAAGCAGAATGTTGGACCGATCATAGATTGATCGTGTCAAAGCTCAACCTCCGCATGCACCTAGAAAACGTCACCAAGGTCGCAAACCAACAAAAAAGCTGGCAGTCTCCAAATTGAAAAGCTCCGCTGTCACCGAAAGTTTAATAAGAGACCTGGACGACAAATTGAAGGACCTCCAATTCTGGCAAAACCAGCGTGGACGATGACTGGACTGCCCTCAGAGACACCGTGTACCTATCTACATCTGAGCTCATAGGACACTCTGTACGCAAGAGCCACGACTGGTTTGACGAAAAAGACGAAGAAATCAAGTCTATTCTTCTCACGAAACATGAGACATACAGAGCCTATCAAAATGACCCATCATCATCATCCAAAAAACAGCTTTCCTAGATGCTCGTAGAAGGGCTCAAGAGAGAATCAGAAATTACAGACGCATGGCTAAGCCAAAAATCTGATGAAATCCAGATATATGCAGACAGACATGATTTCAAACGCTTCTACGATGCCCTAAAACTGTTTACGGACCTCAACAATCTCACCCCACTCCCATACTCGATGCAGATGGAACAAGGCTACTAACTGACAAGCCTCAGATACTAAATCGCTGGGCAGAACACTTCCGTTCTGTCCTCAACCATCCATCCACTATATGTTATGAAGCCATAGAGCGCATGCCCCAGGTCCCAATCAATGCCAAGCTTGATATTCCACCTACCTTAGCAGAGGTCAAGAAGGCAACAAGCCAGATGTCCAGCGGGAAGGCACCGGTGCGGACTCAATACCAACCGAAGTCTACAAAGAAGGAGGGCCACGTTGATGCTAAAATTGACAGAGTTATTTACATCCATTTTGTGCAACGAACGTGTGCCACAGGAATTAAAGGATGCCACTATTGTCCACCTGTACAAGCGGAAAGGAAACCGCCAGGCCTGCGATAACCACAGGGGATCTCCTCCTGTCAATCGCTGGCAAAATACTGGCCAGAGTCCTCCTCAATCGATTAATCGATCACCTGGAACAGGACTTACTCCCTGAGACCCAATGTGGCTTCAGGGCAGGTCGTGGAACAGCAGACATGATATTTGCTGCTCGCCAACTACAGGAGAAATGCCAAGAGCAGCACCGTAACCTCTATATGATCTTTGTCGATCTGACAAAGGCTTTCGACACGGTTAACAGGAGGGTCTATGGAAGATCATGGAAAAATTTTGATGCCCAAGGAAATTCATCAAGATCGTCCAACAGTTTCACGAGGGGATGATGGCACGTGTACTTGATGAAGGGGAGCTGTCGAAGCCTTCCATGTCACCAACGGCGTCAAACAGGGCTGTGTACTGGCCCCAACACTCTTCAGCATGATGTTTGCTGCCATGCTTACGGATGTCTTTTGGGAAGGCGACGAACATGGGTAAAGATTAGATACAGGACAGACGGTAACCTATTCAATCTTCGGAGGTTAAAATCCTCCACCAGGTAAAAGAATCAACTATCTCAAACCTGTTGTTTGCTGATGACTGTGCCCTCGCTACCAACTCTGAGGAAGAAATGCAGACTTACATGGACAAGTTCTCAATGGCCTGTGATAGGTTTGCCCCTCACCAAAAACAGAGGTCATGTTCCAGCCGCCCCTAGAGAACAGTATTACGATCCAGTCATCAACATTAAACACCAGCGTCTCCAGTCAACGGACAACTTTGTTTATCTTGGCAGCCTCCTATCCAGATCGGCAAACATAGATTCTGAGGTCCACAATAGGATATCCAAAGCCAGTGCTGCGTTCGGAAGGTTACGTGTCACTGTGTGGAACGGAAGGGATAACATAGTCACAAAGCTGAAAGTTTACCAGGCCATAGTGCTAACCACGCTGCTGTACGCAAGCGAGACATGGACAGTGTATAGCAGACACGGAAGAAAATTAAACCATTTCCACACAAGCTGTCTGCGCATAATACTAAAAATAAACTGGCAGGACAAAATTCCAGACAGCGAAGTCCTCACAAGAGCAAAGATCCCAAGCGTCAACACCCTGTTGCAGAAGGCCCAACTGAGATGGGTCGGTCACGTTGCTCGAATGCCTGATAAACGCATCCCAAAACAGTTGATGTATGGCGAGCTTGAAGGGGGCAGACGTTTAGCAGGTGGACAGAAAACGCTTTAAAGACACTCTTAAAGTGTCTCTGAAATGCTTCGATATAGACAATACGTGCTGGGAATCCTTGCGCAAGATCGCCAAATGTGGCGCTGTAACAACAAAAGAGGAACCCGAATAGCTGAGAATCATCGTATTGTTGAGTCACAGAGAAAACGAGCAGCGCGAAAGACAGAGCACACAACACGCACATGTCTAACCTTGATCATGTATGCCCCACCTGTGGTCGGGATTCTGTTCTAGGATTGACTCACAGTCACCTCCACACACCAGAGAGGTGCAACAGTACACGTCTGAGATTGCTGTCATCATCGCTTGCGATGGACGGCTATTATAAGAAGCGGGCAAGCAATGGACCAGGCTGATATTATAAATTCCTAAGAGAGAGAGAGAGAGAGGAGGTGTAAATGATTAAAGTAATAGTGATGAATCTACAACCAGACTGGAAGAATATCAAATGAAATGTGGTGTAGCTAGACAATCATCATCATCATCAGGTGCCGTGTCGGCTGGCGTAGGCGATCATGGATCTCCACAAATCTCTGTCGTTGGTGTTTGCTATCAACTCAGATGTGGACGCTCTACCGTGCCATGAAGTCAGGCCATCCAACATTTTCTCTCTCTGTCTTCCCCTGTCTCGTCTACCCTCGATTTTACGGTTGTCACAATGTGTTCAAACCTCCTCCTCATCACATGCCCGAAAATGATGACTGCCTCTTTCTTATATTGATGATAAGCTTTCTGTGTCTTGATCTCATTCAGCACCTCAACATTAGTCATTTTAGCAGTCCATGGGATTCTCCTCATTCTACTATAAAACCACATTTCTGTGGCCCTCAGAGATTTTTCGATCTGTGTGTTCATTGTCCATGACTCGCATCCAGCTAGACAATAGCGCTGTAATAATAATAATTCCTCTCGTACCGTTATACGTTACATAGGGCTTGCAATCAATTTCTCTATACCGCTCTATTCTGGGCAACTCGCTCAATCTCCTCCATGGAACTGAGACCGATATTGCCTGCCTCTCTCAGCAAAGTTCGTTTCATGGTCTCTTTAGGTCGACCTCCTTTCTTGAACCCTTTGCATCCCACTTCAATGCCTGCTTTGATATTCGTTGATCATTTCTCCTCAAGGTGTGTCCAACATATCTCCATCTTCTCTTTCTTATAACAGTTGTCATTAGTGGTTGACCAGACATGTCTCTGATTTCATCACTTCTCCTGAATTCGTTCCATTTTATATTCATTATTTTTCAGACATCTATTTTCAAAACGCATTCAACTTGCTTTCTATATCTTTAGTCATTTTCCAACTCTCGCTGACAAATTTTAGCGCTATATTTGTAGCCAAACAAGAATAGTAAACTAACAAAGAACCACACACTGAAAGACACACTGAGCAGATCGGAGCATTTATAGACTAATTGGTTCGATGTGCAGCTTGGTTATTGGTTTCTAAACTGACGTAATTACACTCCGGGCAGACCCATAGGTGCTGAGTCTCCATCAACAGATATCGAAGAGTATGCATACTGATGGTTCCGTGGCCGCTGATTAAACACACCTCTCACTCTGCCCCTCAGGCACCAAGTTCTACTTGTACAACGGGTAACTCCAAACTGCCTAAATCGATTGACCGATTCAACATCTATTATAGTGTTCATCTATTATAGTGTCCTCATTCAACAGACGATTGTGAAGAAACAAACTGAGGGGAACATTGGAGCACTTATAGACTAATTGATTCGATGTGCAGCTATAATTATCTGACGACTAAACTGAAACTGGTGTACTTAGTTGCCACACACTGAGAGACAAACTGAGGGGGACATTGGAGCACTTATAGACTAATTGGTTTGATGTGCAGTGATGATGATCTGACTAAATAAAATTAAACTAACTTATAAAACTATAAAACATGTGTATTTGACGTTCGTGGACTTAATTAAGCGGTTAATATATATTTTACCTTTATGTGTGTGTGTGTGTATATATATATATATATATATATATATATATATATATATATATGTATATGTGTATATAAAAATAATGACAACAAATAAAACGAACATGACAAATGATATTTTTATCAATGGAGAGAAAGTAGAAAATGTGAAAAGTTTTGAATATCTTGGTTCACTGCTAACAACAGATGGAAATGGGATGAAGGAAATTTAAAAAAAGAACAAACATGGCTTTACAAAAAATTAAACAACTCAAAACAGTATGGAACGGAACTGATAAGAAAACAAAGATCAGAATACTAAGAGCATGCATATTCCCAGTGGCAACTATAGGTGTAAGCATGGACATTTAATAAAGCAGTGGGAAAGCATATATGTGCTTTTGAATATAAGTGTTACAAAAGAGTCCTTCGTATATCTTGGACAGAGAAGAGAACAATAGATCTATCCAGAAAGAACTCAAAATCAAAGAAAACTGGCTGATGCTACAAATAAGAAAGAGAAAATTGAGATATTTTGGACATATATAAAAAGATATGAAGGGTTGGAGAAGACCATCATGGAAGGAGGCACACCGGCAAAGAGAAGAAGGGAAGAAGAGAAGAAGAAGAGGAAGGTACCACGGAGAAGATGGATTCAGGATGTAACTGATGGTTTGAACATGACGGCTGCAGAGGCCGGACATCTGGCCTATGAGAGAGAGAAATTCCGGAGGACTATTGAGGTCAAAGTTCTGCTCAGGACAAGTTATTTGATGATGATATATATATATATATATATATATATATATATATATACTGGCTGTCCCCCAAAGTTGCTTCAATTGATTCCTTATGATTCCAATTGTTTCCTTACATGAGGGTATGTAAGCCAGCATACAGTTCGATGGCAACACATCTGATAGTTTCGTGGTTAAGAGTGGAGTCAAGCAGGGCTGTGTCTTTGTCCCCACCCTTTCTTGACTGCTTCGCAGTCCTTTTGTGCCATGCCTTCGGAGACGCTGATGGTGATGTTTTCATCCGCACTAGGTCTGATGGTTCACTCTTTAACTTGACTCGCTTATTAAGAGCCAAGACAAAAAGAACGGAAATTCTTCTCAATGAACTCCTTTTCGCTGACGATGCTGCCTTAGTCACCCACAGTGAATCTACACTGCAATCCCTAATCAATAATTTGGTCAAGGCATGCTACCTATTTTCTCTGACATAGGTGTCACCAATCATTTTAAGTGGTAACCATCTAACATCAGTTGACATATTTTGCTATCGTGAGTCCATGGTCACTGCCAGCCTTTCTCTTGATGAAGAAATCAACGCTCGAATAGGGAGTGCGGCTACTACATTCGGCAAACTATCAAAACGAGCGTGGGACAGCACAAAACTAACATTGCAGACGAAGATTCAAATATATCGAGCCTGTGTAATTAGTTTTTTACTGTATGGCCCAGAAACATGGACAGCCTTCTCAAGGCACGAGGGGAGATTTAACATCTTTCACCTTCGATGTCTCCACAAGATTATGAACATCAGGTGATACGACTAGATAACCAACTCCGAAGTACTGCAACGTGCAACCTGCCTTCCACCATGGGCATGCTCAGCAGTGGACGACTAAGATGATTGGGGCATGTGAGAAGAATGGAAACTTGTCGCATACCAAAACAAATGTTGAACAGTGAAATTTCGGAGGGGAAGAGGCACTAGGGCAGACCACTGTTCGGGTATGAAGATGTCTGAAAGGCCTCAATGAAGAACCTTTCTATAGGTCCCAGCACATGGAATAACTAGCTGACGACAGAGTTGTGTGGAAAACGCTATTGCGCAGAGTCTTTTGAGAAGAGACTTATTTCACTTATGTATGAGCTGAAAGACAAGAGAGAAAGCGAAAATCAGAGGTTGTCAAAGTAAAACACTTGCCAATTGATCGTCCGCAACGAACCGCATTACATGGAGATCTAAAACCTCTGTCCTATGTGCCGCCTTTGGCACGAAAGGAACAAACTAACTAAAGACGAAAAAGACCATACATACATACATATATTTTACCGAAACAATAATTGATCGCTTTTTTCTGTTCCACTATTTTAGTTCTCAAAATATGACCCGGAAACTAAATAAATAATTATTTATTGACATTGGCGACCACATCGCATCTACAAATTTGCTGGATATTAGCAATTATTTTACCTGTGTGCTCGAAATTTATCAGTACAGTGTGATAAATAAACTATTTACATGTCCATGTGGACTTATCGCAACATTACTGCCAACATTCCGTATAATGACTAAATGAGCTCTGTTGGAAAAAATATAATGGGAAATTGTTTAGCAAACGAAAGAAAAGTACGGTTAGTTTAAATTTTAATCAATAAAAATGTTTATCATTCTGTGGTCAGTGTTGTTCTGTTTGTTATTGTGCAGTCACAGTTCCGATGTCAATATTTTTCAATCATTTTTCTTCTTAATACTTTGTATCAAAAGGAAGAAAATCAACTACCTTTGTTCTTTTTGTTCGCTTGAAATATTGTCTATATATATATTCAACGTTGTCTCTTGTATAAACTTCACTGTCTTTTGTAGATCACACAGAGGTCCATATAGTTTTCTGTCCAGTGTTGTTTCATTAGGCCAGTGAATTTGCCTAAGTATATTCGGGGCAATCTTGAAGTATGTGCTTTGCAATCTGATGTGCCTGTCCACATGGCTGAATTGCCAATCTTGAATTTTGTATACATGTTGCTGTGGAGTCAATTGTGTCCTGTTCTGAGTCGCAGAATGATAATTTGTCAGAATCTGCTCATAATGTAGTAGTTGTTTTTGGTAGTTTTCTGATTGATTTAATCATCCTTTTCTTTTGGTGGGAGGTAACTAGCACATCCGGTTTCTCTCCTGCAGCACCTTTTTTGGTCAGTCGGTCTGTGGTTTTATTTCCTGGTATTCCCCAGTGAGATGGTATCCACAACAAGATGACCTTGCGCTGCTTGCCAAGTTTAGAAAGTAAGGTCTGTAGACCTAGCAATTTTCCAGACTGGAGTACTTGGAGTTCTGATTTTGCAGCTGTCAGTTCTGATTTTGCATCTGTCAATATAACAGGTTGTGGATCAAGTATGGTGTTTAACAGTTTCTCAGTTGCCACCTTGATTGCCTGAATTTCTGCATCAGATTTATGACAGAATTTCCCAGTTGGTGCTCTAATCATATCTTCAATGTTGTTTGGGTATTCTATGTACACTCTGATCCTCCATTCTTCACTACATTTTCTGCTGACCCATCCATGTACACTAAGATCCAAAGATCTTCAGCAAGGAAACTAAAAATGACTGACTAACATTGTATGCTGTTCTGCTCATCCATGTTGAGTATTCTTTCCCTTCTGTCTGGATACATACTTCTGGTTCAGTCTCCTCTCTCCAAGGGGTTTGCTCTTGCACATACTTTAGGGGAATGCCAACTTTTGGTGGGTCTGAAGTTTGCATATGTAGTCCTTTGGCTTGATGAATAAAACTGCTTCTTTTCGGTCACCCGATTGATAGATTTGGGGATCTTTCCATTTGGTGGCTTGGCATACACATAGAAATTTGGCCTGTGTCATTACTTTTGTGTCTCTGCGTTCTCTCAGTGTTTGTATTCCTTACACTTTTTCCATCTCCACTATTGGTGGTGATTTCGTCACTCCTGTGATGACACAAAGTGCCTGGTTTTGCACCATATCTAGTTCTCCTGTGGTATTTGATGCTGGGCACCATGCAGCTGACCCATTTTCCAGGTTTGGTCATATATCCTGCTGGTAAATATTTTAAAGTATTTTTTGTCTGGCTCCCCATGTGGTTCAACTTAATTTTCTCAGGTAATCAACTACCAATTGCTTTAGTTAAAACTGTTTTACATTGAGGCAAAAGTCATCACCTACAGCCATTCAGGATAACATGTTAACTCTTTCCACGCCCATTTATTTCCTCAATTTTTAAGCAGTTAATTCAAGGAAAAAAAAAAAAAAAAAAACTACGATCCCAACTACTTATCAATAAATAAACATATATATATTATTATATACTAAATTGAAGTAAACTGGACAACCTAACAGAATAACAAGGTTAAAAGTACTATAAGTAAAACAGAAGAAGTAAAACTAGAAAGACTTCTTATAAGGGAAGCAACTCTATGGCGCAGTGTGCGCTTAAAGCGTGCAACGGACTTCCGCCATGGCGCAGTGTGCGGCTTAAAGCGTGGAAAGAGTTAAAGTGGAAAGACACATTAGAAGCAGACACGAACCTGGTCCAATTAAATACACCAGCTTTACCAGACTATCAATTACTATATAATTAAAACAAGTCAAAGACTTTACATTACTTAGACAGCATTTTTTTCAGCAAATGGAAGAAAAACTAACGAACTCCACCATAGATGAAATAAATCAAATCATATGACAAATGGTACAAATTTTTAAATGCAAGCATGTCATTATGAACACTGAAAGATTTTGCACAACACAATCGTTCTCCGAACATTATGCTATCAGTACTAAACCTGGACGCTGACATCAAATGATAGAATAAAACTAGTCATGACAGAAATGAAGTGTCTACGCAGAATGCTGGGAATATCAAGAAGAGACTGGCTTAGAAAGGAAGATATCAGGAAAAAGTGGGTACAACATCTGTACTGAACTTCATCAAGAAGCAACAAATTAAATGGTTCGGCTACACAAGTAGATTACAAACAGACAGTGGGACTCAAAGAGCAATGCTACTCTGATATAGGGGATAACAATTAAAAGGCAGTCCATGCAATAAGTGGACCTCAGAAATAACAGAGGTGATGAAAAACACTATTTATGAAGCAGGCTCAAAGCTCGTTCTAGAATTGTTCTTCTCGTCTCAAGCTGCTTAATGTATTTTCAAATATATAGGTCACAAAGTTAGCTTCCAACAGTCACATCTAGTTGCGGAGGAGATGCCTGCTACGGAGATTCCAGAGTCATTGGTGCTATGCTTCAGCACAGTGATGCTGTTTTCAGTGTTGTTTCTATACAACCCACCCTATGCTTGTCAGGTAGCAATGATCAAGTAGGTAGTCATTTTATATATTTTTTCTTTTTTTCTCCTTTCTTTAATCCTGGGTGGCCTCACAGCGTTAGAATAAAAAGAGATTTCTAGAACTAGCTCTTGTGTGCGGTTTGTACATGGTGTCTTTCACTGCCTCCTGTATTTCTGTGGTATACCTTTTGCCTTGCATCCGCTATATCTGAGTAGAATTTCCCTTTGAAGCCTACTGTTTGTTTGTAGTCTGGTTTTAAAAAGCACACAAAAACTGCAGTAATACTACTTTTTTGTGTGGTGTAGGACAGAGGGGAACATGAGCCTGTGGAATTTCATGGCTGCATGACTTGTGCAGTTGCCACGGAATTGCCTCAAGTTATTTTTTCTTTACACCCCAACAAAAAAAAATTGTTTAGCTGTACCCGGGATTGAACCTGAGTCTCTCGAATAGGAGCCTGCACTCTAATTCGGCCAGATGCTCCACAGTAATCTGGCTACTTTTCCAAATCATTCAATTTGTTTTGTTTTTTGATGTTCAGTAATGAACCCACTTTTTTTCTGATGTTCTCATTCCTAAACTGGTCTTTTATTCCTTCATTTCATTTGCTTGAAATATTGTCTATATATTCTTGTTCTTCAAACGCTCCATATCGATCATTTGTTAACCACTCTGTGTGATTTGTATGTGATCTGAGTTTAAGAGCGATTGTACATTGTGCCAGTTATGCGCCTACAAGTAGGCCAGCACATCCGATTTCTGTGACGCTTTTATTTACTAGGGTAGTTTCCTAGGATCCTACATCAGTCGTCCCTTACGACATGCCTTGTAGGTCGCAGTGGTACTATTTTTGCTTCCTAGCGGGCCCCTGCACCACACGGGCGGTCTATATATTCAACGTTGTCTCTTGTATAAACTTCACTATTTTTTGTAGCTCACACAGAGGTCAGCGTAGTCTTTTGTCCAGTGTTGTTCTTTTATTGATACTCTTAGCAAACTGCATACACTACTTCTAGTATGAGGATGGAGGTTGAGGCCGTTACTGCTGCCCTTCATTGGCTCTTTGGGACTCTGTTTACTGGGGCCATTGTTGTGCCGACTCTCAGTCGATGCTTTGGAAGGTTCAAACTGGCAGGTTGCGGTATGAGTGGATGTCATCTATTGAGGTTTCATACCTCCAGAGGCTTATGTGGATCTACAGTTCTGTGCATGCGGGTGTTTGCGGCAATGAGAGAGTGAACAGGCTTGCATCAGCTGCATTGATTGTTGAGGAGTTGAAGATGGATAAGGGGTTTGTTCTTTGGTCTCTTCATGACTGTGTTAGATAAAGACACTAAAATGGATGTGGTGTTGATTCAGTGATTTAAGAAGTTTGAAGTTATCCGTTGTGTAAGTAGAAATAGGTGCCTGAGGGGTAGAGTGAACTGCACTGATGTAGGCACCAGCAGGTAAATGAAAACACAGAAGACCAAAAAAAAACACATAGAGGTGAACATAAGAACAGGAACTGAAATAAATAAATTGCAGCTGGAACACAATGCAGAGCAACAACAGAGAAGAATGGCTTGTGTTTTTTCCTGCCCTAAGTACCAAGGGAATGACAGGATAGAGACATTTCATTATAGTACCCCTGCGACCCTAATGGGTAATTGACTTTAGTATTATCTATCTTTCTTTCTTTCTTTTGTCCTTCTCTGCTTTTTTGCCGCTAGGCGTAGCAGGTTTAACTGATGATCGGTTTTCGAGATAATGCACGCTCGGTCGCTTGATATGGTGTGGTATTGTGGAGTTTTAAGATGTCTGTAACTCCATCAACCCATCTTTTTCTTGGTCTGCCCTTTCCTCTTGATGATTCCATTTTCAGGTTGTACACTCTTGCAACTGGTGTATTTGGGTTCATTCTGACCAAGTGGCCAAACCATTTGAGTCTCTGTTTTTCAATAAATTTAATAGCAGGTATTGTTCCGACTGTTCTTCTAATTTCCTCATTTCTTATATGGTCTCTTCTTGTTTTATTTACTGCTTTCCTCAGGCATCTCATTTCGCATGTGGTAATTTTCCTTTCTTGTTCTTTTGTCTGTGCCCATGTTTGGCTCTGGTAGCACAGTGTTGGTATAAAGATTGAATTTATAATCTGTCTTTTAGTCACTACTGGAATAGCTGGGTGTTTCAAAATTGGGGTAAGCTGGTATGTAATGTTGTTGTCTTGCTGGATTCTAGTTATCTATTAATCAGGATTATCTATCAATCTATCTATATTCTCTTCATGTCCTGTTTGACACATAAGACTTGTGACAGGATATTTCCATTGTTGAGGTTCTGTCACCTTTCTACATCACTCTTAGGCTCAGATCACATACCGCTGTGGTTACCGGGCCCAAATTTGGGGTGTAAAGAATGGAACCACTGTTACCTGCCACGCATGTCGTAAGAGGCGACTAAGGAGGTTTGGCTGAAATCGGATGCACATGTCCTAAACGTGTAGAAGTCTATACGTTTAGGGCCTACCAAACCAATGTGCAATGTATACATGTTCTTGGCAAAGATCAAACATATCACAAAGAGTGATTAAAATTGGTCGTAAAGAACGAACGCAAAGAAAGAAGAAGATCACATACAATTCACAAATAATGGTTAACAAGGGGTTGATATGGTGCATTCAAAAAAGTATATATTTGTTCTGTTGTTTGCTCACAGAGTGTTGTACTGTATGATTATAACAAGAGAAGACAAGAAGAAAGATGGACTGACCACTCAAGTGCTGTTACTAAGGTCAATATCATTTTTTTAATTTCTGTGTTAGTGATATCAGAGGGAAGAAGTTTTTGAGAAATAAAGAATAACATGGTTGGTTGATAAGGAAGTTAGTTGGTTAGCTGAATAGTTACTGTGGATCTATGTGGTACCATCGATATGCATACTCTTCGACATCTGTTGGGGAAGACTGAGCACCTATGGGTTCATCCATAGCGCTATGACGTTGATTCAGTAACCAATAACTGAATGGTTAGTTCGTTACCATACTGAAAACATTGCACTTCAGACAATACTCTGTCACCTGTGTGGTGGCGGAGCCTGCAAGGGAAGCAAAGAATAGTACCACTGCGACCTACAAGGCATGTCGTAAGAGTCGACTGATGTAGGATTTAGGGAAGCTACCCTAGTATATAAAAAGCATCGCAGAAATCGGATATGCTGGCCTACTTGTAGGTGCATAACTGGCACAATGTACAAGTACTATTAGGCTCAGATCACATACAAATCACAAAGAGTGGTTAACAAGTGGTCGATATGGAACGTTCAAATAAGAAAAGAGATAATACTCAAATCTTCAGACGTCTCCAACTGATTAAGATTATGCAATATGTACTTCTGAAATATCTAAAATGTCTTTAAAAGAGGAAAGTTGTTGTCAGATGTCAGATCCACCCGGCAAACACTCTCTATAGCACAAATAGTGACAAACACTTCGCAGATTTCTGAGTCCAGTTCTCAGTATGTATGTTGTTGTGTTTGTTACTTCATCAAGGCTTCCAAACAGATTTGCATGGATGTTTGTCTCTGTTGGCCAGTGTCTTTATGCAGCTGATTCATCAGATGGCGATGGACCAGTCTACGTCTTTGTAAGTGTCTGTTCAGTCATTGTATCCAGTTCTGAGCTGAAACAATATCACCGGTCTTGTTCTATTTAGAGAGTGGTAATTGTCTCTTTGTTCGTTGAGATCTTCCTGTGTAAAAAAGAGATCAAGGCACACATGGTTATTCACCGAAGTGCAATGATGATGGTCGTATCATTTCAATCACAGCATATGCCCGAAAAGGGGATTGCCTCTTTCTTATATTGATAATAAGTTTTATCGGTGTCTTGACCGTTTTTATAACAAAACTTTCAAGCACATTCACTGTCAAGGAAGCTGTGATGAGCGTTAAAAAGAGATGACGGACAGAAACTAAGGTCAATAATGGAGCAATGAGACATAAAACAAGTACTAACAGAGAAATAAAGGAAAAGAACATTCATCATTTTAGTCAATCTGATTTTTTATCATGCGACAGATAGAAAAAAAAAACCCTGACCACAGGACATTTTATCATCAGTTACTTTTTCTTCTCTACTTTTATTAGCCGAAGGGAAAGAGACCATGTGATACTAGATCGTTAAAGCAAATAGATAAACTACTTGTCTTCGTTCTGGGGCACATGGGTGTTGTTGGCAATGAGAGAGCAGACAGGCTGGCTGACTCTGCCGCTATATCAGAGGGCCAGCCAATGAACAAAGCTGACATCTTAAACGCCCTCATAGAGTGTGGCCGAGAAAGATTTTCAACTAAACCAATCAACGCAGCTACTAGATTGGGAGCTTGGTTTGAAAATTGGTGTGACAAGAAAAGAACAGTACGGCATGTATACGAGTAGGCTCATCAATCAAAATCGAACTGGTACAGTCAGTCACTGGACACTGTTGGAGATATTGCAAAGATCGGAGCACCTATGGACATGTCCGAGTGCAATGAAGATATTCCAAACTGAAAAACTTTTGTTAGCCATATTCATAAACTTGGGAAGCATTGACTGTTGAGGAGTTTATGATGGATAACTGGAATGTTCTTCAGTTTCTTGCGACCTACTGTTGAATGAGTCCACTCTTCTTCTTTCTTTCTTCCTTCAAGCGCTGCATATCGGCCACTTGTTAAACCACTCTTTGTGATTTTTATGTGATCTGAGCCTAAGGGAGATTGTACGTTGTGTCAGTTATGCGTCTACAAGTAGGCCAGCCCATCCGATTTCTGTGACACTTTTTTTTACTAGAGTAGCTTCCTAGGCCCCAACCTCAATTGCCTCTTACAACATACCTGTAGGTTGCAGTGTTACTATTCTTTGTCCCTCTGGGCCCCAACAACACACAAGCAATTAGTTACAATCTTGATTGTTTTGTTTCATAAGATTTCCTAGTGAATAACATGTTTGTGTTTTTAATGTGATACAGGTCTGCTATGGATCTAAATGTCATGGGATATTCAGTGCATCAAGGGACACAACTGTTAAAATGTGGAGAACAGGAAACAGTAAATGTCAAAAAGAATATCTGGGACACTCGCTGGTGGTCACTGCATTACATATTAATTCAGGTATGGTCTACAAGTTGTGTTCTGCACCTGGCTCTGTATCCAGCAGAGTTGGGGTCAGCTAGTCTTTCTTAGGAAGGATAAAAATTAGTAGCCTGCGAACACACAAGCCACACTCACCTCCCAGTAGTGCAAACTTGGAAACTTTGACTGCGAAGTTAGAGGTAATGAGATAACTTTGTCAGTACCTCCACCCAGCATTGTCTCACCATTCTTGTTTCGACTTTACAAATCATACTCATGGAGTCACTGAGTGCGTAAACAAGAGAGTGGTTATGAGATATCAACCACGTCAATGCCTCTATAACCTTTATTTTTCCTTCTGAGCGTACTGAAAAAGCATGACTGAACTGTCAGTGTAAATCTTCTTCAGCGATCTCTGGTCATGCGCTTCTTCTTCGCGTCATTCTTACGACCAATTTTAATCACTCTTTGTGATATGTTTGATTTTGCCAAGAACGTGTATACGTTGCACATTGGTTTGGTAGGCCCTTAAACGCATAGATTTCTACAAGTTTAGGACATGTGCATCCGATTTCAGCCAAACCTCCTTAGTCGCTCTTACGACATGCATGGCAGGTAAGAGTGGTTCTATTCTTTACACCCCAAATTTGGGCCCCGGTAACCACTCGGGCGGGTCATGCGCTTAATTTACTATGGACCACAAACTGGGCAGTCAGCTTCAGGTCTGCAATACTTAGTTTTCAGGTCTACTGGGTGTGGCCACATGTTGCTTCTCAGCTCCATTACACTGGCTCGATATATTTAAATCTTCGTCTGCAATGTTAATTTTATGTTGTTCCATGCTCTTCATAGTTTACTGAATGTAGAAGCTGAACTACCTATTTGAGTGTTGATTTCTTCAAGAGAAAGGCTGGCAGTGACTATGGGCCCAAGATAGCAAAATGTTTGAACTGTGTTAGATGGTTTTTTAAATAGATATAATAACTGTGAAAGCAGTATGAAATGGAGGTATCTCAGAATTTTAGTTCTTATAATTTTTGTTTCTTACACTGTCATTTCCTTCATCGATTTCCATCTCTTTTTTAATAGTAATAAACTTGTTTCAGATAACACATATTTGTGCAGCGGATCACGGGACAACACTGTGAAATTATGGGATGTCGAGACAGCTGCATGTATTAAGACCAATACCATTCCTCAAAATTTAGTAAGTAATCAACTTGTCAACAACTGGGCTGTGTTAGTTAGGAATTCCTTCTTCTTCAATGATCCAGTGACACTTGAGCTCTTGCCCTTCGACCCAATGCCATGTAGTGGTATGAAATAAGCAATTATGGGTGACCCGTTACCATGAAGTAGAAACTGTGAATAACTAAGGATTTGGAATGTGATAGATCATCGTTTCCTAAATTGGGGTCTCTGGACCCGTGGGGGTCCATGAGGTACTCACAGGGTGTCCTCAAGCGCTAGAAGAAATATTATGATCTTTGACTTTTTCAAACAGAAAAATAAATTTTTAAACATGTATAAAAACAGTGGTAAACTAGTTCCACTGTGAAATCAAAGGACCCGAACCAGTCCAAAGTCTAAATGTCTGAAAGGACAAAATGAAAGATCATTTGAAGTGTCCCGCAGTCTGAGAACATTGTTTACTATTGTAACACACAGATAATTCATTTTCATATATAGAAACTTTGGGGTCTGCAGAATGTATTAAAGGGGTCTGCGGTAATGCAAAGTTTGGGAACCGCTGTGATAGATGATTTGAGCATGACTGTAACAGATGCTGAACATCTGGTTTATAAAGAAATTACTATGTAATTAACAAAACAATTTCCAGTACCCTTTTCAGACTTTGAGAGCCCGCTGTAGCGTAGTTGTTAGTGAACTCGCCCAAGGCTGGTGGTCTGGGTTCAGCTCCAATGGCGTGGAATTTTTCCGATGCGACGGTTCTCAGGCGACCTAGCCTCAACTGGGTACCAGATATGCTCTGGGAAAGTAAGGCGGCGGCTGATGCTGACCACATCACCCATCGTGTGTCGACGGTCAAGAATAATACAGGCCTAACACTGTATTGACCTATATACCACGAGGTATGAAAGGGTTCCTTTACCTTCTTTTTTTTTACTTTTCAGACTTTAGGCTATGAAGTGCCTGTCACATCTGCATCTGTACCACAAGAAATTACTACTACTGCTATATATAGGGTGGCAAAGCTTTGCTCACATTCATCAATTGGTGTCTGCGCAGAATAGAGGGACTAAGATGGTATGATAGGGTCACAAATGAGAAACTTATGGAGAGAACAAGACAGATTCCAGTGAACGAACAGGTTTAATAAAGACGCTGCCGCTGGATAGGACACACTTTGCGAAAACCTGAGGAGAATATAACAAGAAGGGTCCTTGCCTGGAACCCACAGGGACAGCGAAAGAAGGGGAGGCCGAGAAATACATTGAGACGAGATTTGGAGGTAGAGATCAACAATATAAAGAAGAGCTAGAGGGAGCTGCAGGAGATAGCTAGAGATAGGAAGACTTGGCATGAGTTGGTTGAGGGCCTATGCCCCAATCCGGTTAAAAGGCAAAGATAGAAAGTTCTGCTCAGGACAAGCTATTGGTTATTGAATCAACATCATTGCACTCCAGGCAAACCCATATATGCTCAGTCTCCCCCAATAGATGTCGAAGGGTATGCGTACTAATGGTTCCTGTGGCTTGCAAATTAATTACACTCCTCACTATTAAAGCTACTGGATGATGATAGTGGTTGAAATAATAAAATGCTATCCACTTCATTGTCCAGGTGACTGATGTCAAGTTTGTGCCAGGTTCCAATGTCATTGTACAGGCTGGTGAAGACAAAGAAGTCAGGTAAGTAGTTAGTGTGTGTTTTATTGTAGATAGGTATATAATACAGCGAGAGCTTGGTAGCGTAGTTGCTAGTGAACTGCTTCATGGCTGATGGTCTGGGTTCAACTCCTGAGTGCGCATGGAATTTTCCCGACCACGCTGCTCAGGTCGACCAGCCTCAACTGGGTATCAGACAGGCTCTGGGAAAGTAAAGGCGGCCGGCGTGATGCTGACCACATCACCCATCGTGTGCCGACGGTCAATGAAAAATATAGGCCTAACACTGTATTGCCCTATATACCACGAGATATGAAAGGGTTCCTTTACTTTTTTTTGTTATATAATACACCTGCAACAGCTTGGTATTAAAGAGAGTTGGCTATTAAAGAGCATAACATCAAGGAAAATTAAATATTTCTAACACATCAAACAACATGAGTGCCTAGAGAAGATAATTTTGGAGGAAATGGTGCCTGTAAGAAGAATGAGAGGAAGACCCAGAAGATGATGGGTGCTAGATGTCATTGACAATCTCAGAATGACTGCTGTTGATGCCGGTCAACTTGCACAGAATATATAATTTTTCAGGACTGCTGTCATGGAAGCCAAGTTCTGGAAGGGACAAGCTACTTGATGATATAATACAGTTGGTAGGTGGTATGATAGATGGATGGGTTGGTTGTATGGTAGAGGGTGTGATGGGTTGATGGTACGGTAGATGAATTGGTAATTTAGTAAGTGGGTGGTTGGGTGGATCATATGATAGATGGTTCGTGTGATACATGGTTGGGTGGATCATGTGATAGATGGTTCATGTGATACATGGTTGGGTGGATCATGTGATAGATGGTTCGTGTGATACATGGTTGGGTGGATCATGTGATAGATGGTTCGTGTGATACATGGTTGGGTGGATCATGTGATAGATGGTTCGTGTGATACATGGTTGGGTGGATCATGTGATAGATGGTTTGTGTGATACATGGTTGGGTGGATCATGTGATAGATGGTTCATGTGATACATGGTTGGGTGGATCATGTTATAGATGGTTCGTGTGATACATGGTTGGGTGGATCATGTGATTGATGGTTCATGTGATACATGGTTGGGTGGATCATGGATGCTGATAGATGGTTAGATGGGATACATGGTTGGGTGGATCATGTGATAGATGGTTCGTGTGATACATGATTGGGTGGTAAGACTGTTAATTTAAACATCAAATGGGGTCTCTGCTGCATGGAGGTAAGGTACTGACCTCTCAATGTAGGTGAGATTGAGTTCCTAGTCCTATTGGAGATGGATGATAAAATGTAGGTCCTGTGTTCATGTTGAGCATGTAAAAGAAACTGAACCTGAAACATCTAATGGTATCCATCTATCTATTCATGTTTTGCCTTTCAGGGTATGCAAAGAGTTCTGGCAAGTGCATCTAACGCTATTGTGACATATATGTGACTAACGTACATACTTTTGTTTGTTGAAATCATTCTTTTTGTTTGATGGCAGGGTGTTTGACCTGCGTACACTCCAGCCTGTCTTCAGCTTCCCAAAGAAACAGTACATCCAAATGTGTTGCGATGTCAGCCCTGATGGCAACTATGTCCTCACATCAAGCAATGGTTTCTCTGGGAGTGGCTGTGAATCCACAGTATGTACAGATGTAATTTGAACTGCTCATGTTGTGATATGTGTGTATGTTGTCATAGCAATGATGATCATCATCAAATAACTTGTCCTGAGCAGAACTTTGCCACCCCAACAGTCCATTGGAATTTCCTTCTCTCATAGGCCAGATGTCCTGCCTCTGCAGCAGTCATGCTCAAACCATCAGTTACATCCTGAATTCATCTTCTCCATGGTCTTTCTCTTCTCCTCTTTGCCGGGATGCCTCCTTCCATGATGGTCTTCTCCAGCCCATCGTGTCTCTATATGTCCACAATACTTTAATTTTCTTATTCTTATTTGTAGCATCAACCAGTTTTCTTTGATTTTGAATTCTTTCAAAATCTAATATTGAATCCGTTAAGTTGTCATGGCAATAATAGTATAAATATTATCCTTGAACCTATCCAGTTGTCATGGCAATGATAGTGTACACATTATCCTTCAATCTATCCATTTGGCATGGGTTATATCTGATTGGTTACTAAACTTATGTCACAGCAGTCCAGGCAGACTCATAGCTGTTCAGTCTCCCCCCGACAGATGTCGAAGGGTATGCTTACTGATCGTTCCTGTGATTCGCTGGTTAACTCTTAGTATACACATTTTCAACACACGTTTGTATATGCTATTTTAAAGAATTCAATGTTTTGTCCTAACGAAATCTATCAAAACTTTCTTGTGTAAAGCACCAGAACACTCTTTCCTATACCAGAATGTACATAATTGAAAGCTATATTGTATAAGCGTCTGTAGCTCAAGCCGTAGTGAGCTCGATCACGAACCCAAGCGTACCTGGTTCAAACCCCACGGTGGGCAAGTTTGGAAGCAAATTCATTTCCGTGGGATTTTTACAAAAAAAAAGGTAAAAATAGACCTCACCGTTCAGAAAGCTATGTCAAACTACTGAACGTATAAGTGGTGCCTAGAAAATCAACGACTAGTTTACTATGGTTGATGGATATGTCCCTTAGGATATGCCACGATTATCATATTTCATATTGTATATACTCATCTGCTTTATAACATCATATCTATACTTTATATAGCTCTTTTTCAACAAAATATTCACCCATCTGTTGCCGGGGCACTCAAGGCTGTTGCCGCAGCCCTCGGTTGTTCCTGGGGCTGTCAAGGAGCAAAGAATAGTAACACTGCAACCTACAAGGCATGTCGTAAGAAGCGACTGAAGTAGGGGCCTAGGAAAGCTACCCTAGTAAATAAAAAACATCTCAGAAATCGGATGTGCTGGCCTACTTGTAGGCGCATAACTGGCACATCGTACAATTGCTCTTAGGCGTAGATCACATACAAATCACAAGAGTGGTTTAACAAGTGGTCGATATGGAGCGTTCGAAGAAGAAAAAATATTTTGGCTTGTGATGTGGCTTTTCAGAGAATTGGTACTCTCTGAACGGCTTGTCAGGTGCTTTATCATATTGCAAGAGTTAAACACACTCCTCTCTCTGCCCCATAAGCATCCAGGTCTACTTGTACAATGTGTAATTCCAATCTTCTTAAATCGCTGGATTGATTCAACGTCAATTTTAGTGTCCTCATCCAAAAGTAGGTCATCATGATACTGTGCTATAGTATAACTCCAGATGAGGATGGAGGTTGAGGACGTTACTGCTGCACTCTAGTGGATTGAACTCACAACCTTCTTGAGTCTGAGTTGATAGGCGAACACTTACACACTACGCTAATCCACCCCATATGAGAGCTGTTATGGTCTGTGGAATTGAACCCAGACCCTAAGAAGCAAGTTCACTAACAACTACATTACTATGCACGTAAGAAGAAGAATCAGTAGGAACAGCATCATGAACAGCATCACCACCTTACTCCACATGCCCTGTCTAGATGTTTACTTTCTGCTGCAGTTGTGGGACCTGCGAACCAGGAAATTGTTGCTGGAGTACAGAGGTCATGCTGAAGCCGTAGAGGCTTGTATGTTTCTGCATAACTTTACATCAAATCCACTATTGGCTACTGCTTCCCGTGATCGTAGTGTCAAAGTGTGGAACCAGCGGACTGGAGGTGGGTCATCATGTCATACTTGTACATATGTGGGTCATCGTGTTATATATGTACAAATGTGTGTCAATATGTTATATGTGAGTCATCATGTAATATATGTACATATGTGGTCAGAAGACTGTATACAGTGGAGTTTGGTCTTATTAAGTGGCCAAACCATTTCATTCCTTGTTTCTCAATGTAATTCAAGCAAGGTTCTGTCTCAGCTTTCTTTCTTATGCTGATGTTGGTTACTGTCTTTTCTGGTGTTGGTAACTTTTCAAAGGCATCACATTTCATATGTAGTTATATTTTGAGACTGTGCTTTGCTCATTGTCCATGTTTGGTTCTGGTAACACAGAGTAGACGTGAAAATGCTGTTGATCATCTGCTGTTTAGCTGTCAGTGAGATGTTTCGGTGCCTTAACAATTTGTTAATTGGGGAATATTAATACAAAATGAATACTTTTATGTAATTGCAGTACAAGAATGTGAATATATATTTGAAGGATCAGGCCCATTGACATCACTTGCTGCTGATCAAGATAAACTGTAAGTAGGATTTCTTTGAAAGAGTTGGACTCCACTAGGTCGGTTTTTTGTGTGTGTTATCCTATGTAGGGATCCTTGCCCACATTGCAAAAGAACATTTCAAGCCCCCATCGGGCTCACTGGTCACCACACACACACAGACAAACATAATGCAACTACATTCTCTTGGATGAAAAATTAAACCACTCCTTGTTGCCAGTATGTGATTGCACCTAAGAGCGTGAGTTCATTGTGTCAGACATCTACAGGCCGGCACATCTGGTTTCTGCATGCTTTTTTATTCAGGTATCCCTACATTAATCAATCAAGTGCCATGTCTGCCAGCGTAGGCGATCATTTCTCTACACAACTCTTTCACTCTGGTGCAGTTAATCAGTTCTGATGTTGATTTTTTGTAGAACCACGATGTCAGACCATCCAACATCTTCTCCCTCTTCTTGTCCCTTGATGATGCTTGTCCATCACAGGTGATCCTTTCGTTCGCTTGAAATATTGACTATATATTCAATGTTATCTATTGTATAAACTTCACTGTCTTTTGTAGCTCACGCAGAGGTCCGTGTAGTTTTCTGTCTATCATCACCTGTGATCCTTAGAACAGGACACAGTTGACTCCGCAGCAACATGTATACAAAATTCAAGATTGGCAATTCAGCCATGTGTACATGTGGACAGGCACATCAGACTGCCCCAAATATGATATACTGAGGCAAACTCTCTGACCGTGGTTTAACTTTTTCTTCTACTTTTCTCTAATCATATTTTGCCTCACAGTGTCTGTATAAGAAGAGATTTCTAAACTGGCTTTTGTGTGCACATCATAAACAGTGTTTTTCACTGCCTGTTATTTATGAGGTCACATTTTGTCACTTATCCACTGTATCGGAGTAGCATTGCTCTTTGAGGCGCACTGTGTGTTGGTAATCTGCTTATGTGGTCGAACCATTTAATTTGTTGTTTCTCAATGAAGTTCAGTACTGATGTTGTACCGCTTTTTTCCCTGATGATGGTGGTTGATATATAGAGAACGAAGAAGAAGTCTTTGTTTCGCCTGTGTGTTGCCGGGGCCCGCTAGGAAGCAAAGAATAGTACCACTGCGACCTACAAGGCATGTTGTAAGAGGTGACTGATGTAGGACCTAGGAAGCTACCCTAGTAAATAAAAAGCATCTCAGAAATCGGATGTGCTGGCCTACTTGTAGACGCATAACTGGCACAACCGCTCTTAGGCTCAGATCACATACAAATCACACAGTGGTTAACAGGTGGTCGTTGTGGAGCGTTCGAAGAAGCACTCCATAAAACCACCATCTTATTTTGTGTTTTGATGCTTTTACTATTTCTATTGCAGTATTTTTGTTGGATCATTCAATACTGGAGTTCATGTTCTGAAACTGTGTGAAAAGTCATTAGCTGAAGTCATCAATTTCTAGCAGATCTTGAAGTGGTAAGACATGTTCTGAAGCTGTGTGAAAAGTCATCAATTTTAGCAGATCTTGAAGTGGTAAGACATGTTCTGAAGCTGTGTGAAAAGTCAATTTTTTCTAGCAGATCTTGAAGTGGTAAGACATGTTCTGACGGGTTGAGACATATTATTATTTTATCTTTTCACTCGTCTGAATTCAGGCCTAATCAGGATGCCTAATGAGCGCGCTGACTGATGTTTGCGTGAAGGCCTGCTTTCTTTATTATCAGTGTCCCCCGCCATACAGGTGTGCCTTCCTCAACTTCAGAGGTAACCCTGATCCTCTACTTTGGGATCTTTTTTTGCGATCACCGTTGTCAATTCAGACGTTAGTCAGAAGCGCAATACCAGGCGTCATGACTGACTTTTGTGTGAGGCCTGCTTACCATTTGACTGGTATCCCTCGCCATGCGGTGGGCCTTTGCTGATTTCAGAGGTAGTCTTGAAGATCTAAATTACAAGTACCTCTGACATCAGAGTAAATCTCGCCTCGCCTGTGTGTCGCAGGGGCTCTCAATGGGAGCAAAGAATAGTAACACTGCAACCTACAAGGCGTGCCGTAAGATGTGACTGAGGTAGGGGCCTAGGGAAGCTACCCTAGTAAATCTCCTTCTTTGCGATGTTTGATCTTTGCAAAGAACGTGTATACGTTGCACATTGGTTTGTAGGCCCCTAAACGCATAGACTTCTACACGTTTAGGACATGTGCATCTGATTTCAGCCAAACCCTAGTAAATTAAAAGCATCGCAGAAATTGGATGTGCTCGCGCCTACTTGTAGGCGCATAACTGGTACAACGTAAAATCGCAATCTCTCTCATAGACCAGATGTCTTGCAACTGTGCCACCCTAACAGTCCTTCTGAATGTGAACAGATCACATACAAATCACAAAGAGTGGTTTAACAAGTGGTTGATATGAAGTGTTCGAAGAAGAAACTACAAGTACCTCTGAAGTCGGAGTAAATCTCGCCTGAATGTCGAGCAACACTGGTAATAATGGATGGAAACCTTCGCGCAAAAATTAGTCAGAGGTGAGAATCCATAGCGGGCGAGAAGAACACATTGTCAGGGGTCAAAGAAAACACTGGACTAATATCATATTCCCAAGAGACCTCATGGTATGAAAATGGGTTCTTTACTTTTTTCTATATGAAATATAAATCTTTAGTTAGATTAACAATCATAATCATAGCACAGAAACAATGCCTACATATGCCTAACACACGTTGCTTGTCTTATCACAGATGACCAGACCTAACACAGAGATGACCATACCTAACACAGATGACCATACCTAACACAGAGATGACCATACCTAACACAGATGACCATACCTAACACAAAGATGACCATACCTAACACAGAGATGGCCAGATTTAACACAAAGATGACCATACCTAACACAGATGACTATACCTAACACAGAGATGGCCAGACCTAACACAAAGATGACCAGACCTAACACAGAGATGGCCGCACCTAACACATAAATGACCGCACCTAACACAAAGATGACCAGACCTAACAGAGATGAGTTCGAGTTCCCGGTCCTATCGAAGACGGACGATAAAGTGTAGGCCCTGTGTTCAATTTGAGCACGTAAAAGAACCCTTGTCAGTTCAAAATCAAGAAGAGCAGGCTGGAAAGCCTCTACTCTGGCAAAATTCATTAGAAAATATTAAAAATAACATTCTGACATAAATATCTTCAAAATTACATTGGGGACCCTCGGTGGTACTACAGAGTTTGTGCACTGCAACTGAGATCTTCCTGTGTAAGAAAGAGATCGGAGCACACATGGTTACTCACCGAAGTGCAATGATGATGGTCCTATCAATCAATCAACACAGAGATATGGCCTCACCTAACAAACATCTTTATATGGTACCTGGTGACCTCATGGACGCAACACACTACATTCTTCTCCATAATATATGTTAAATGTATATAACCTTTGTATATATTTGATTATTATTGGGTTTTTTCCATTTCTAGTTTTTCCCATTTATTTCGTTTTTGAACATATTTTCAGTTTACGGCTGTTAGTAATTTATTGTTTGACTATATGTTATGTCTGCCGTATAGAAAGTCTGAATTTCTTCGCTTCTTGTGTATACGTTGCTTGATAAAGGCTTTTGGTCGAAGTCACTGTATATTGTTTTTGTACTTTGTAATTGCTTGGAAGAAGAATGAGAGAAAGACCTAGAATATGATGGGTGCAAGATGTCATTGATGACCTGAGAATGACTGCTGCTGACGCGGTCAACTTGCATAGAACAGAGTTTTTCAGGACAGATGTCATGGGAGCCAAGTTCTGGAAGGGACAAGCTACTTAATGATGATGACTTTATAATTACAAAGGAGTAGAATATCTCAAGCGAAAGCAGCTTTTATGAAAATGAAAAACACACTATGCATGAATTCACTACCAATGACACTGCGGAAACCAGTACTCCAATACTATATTGAACCAATACTTATGTATGTCAGCGAATTATGGAGTGAACAAACAATCAATAAGATCATTGAAAGCCACAGAGATGTGGTTTTACAGAAGAATGCTGACAATTCCACGGTTAGCTCAGAAAACAAATGATGAGGTTTTAAATCACACAAAGAAACCTTACCAAAAGAATAAGAATCAGACAATCAAGGATCTTTGTGCATATAATGCGAAGAGGTTTAAAACATTTGGTGACAACAGGTCAATTTCAGGGATGGAGAGATCGTGGAAGACAGAGGGAGAAGAGTGGTTACCGGGGCCCAAATTTGGGATGTAAAAATAGAACCACTGTTACCTGCCATGCATGTGTAAGAGGCGACTAAGGAGGTTTGGCTGAAATCGGATGCACGTCCTAAACGTGTAGAAGTCTATGTTTAGGGGCCTACCAAACCAATGTGCAACATATACACGTTCTTGGCAAAGATCAAACATATCACAAAGAGTGATTAAAATTGGTTGTAAAGAACAACGCAAGAAGAAGAGGGTCTTACATGGTCTGACATTGTGTTTCAACAAAAGATCGACGTCAGAACTGATTACCTGCACCAAGGAGAGAGAGTTGTGGAGAGACATGATCGCTTAAGCGGCTGGTTGATTGACTTTGTAAAACTACAGTATTGTTTTTACGTGTTCCACTAGGTCAGTAAGTTTCTCAGTATAATTTTTTCTTCAAATGCTCCATATCGATCACTTGTTAAACAACTCTTTGTGATTTTTATGTGATATCAGCCTAAGAGCAATTGTACATTGTGCCAGTTATGTGCTTACAAGTAGGCCAGCATCCCTAGGCCCCTACCTCAATCACCTCTTACTTATACACCTTATAGGTCACAGTGGTACTATTCTTTTCTCCCTTGCGAGCCCGTAAATACACACAGCGATAAATTACAAAACAGATTTATCTCTCAAATACAAACGAAGAGAACTCATATTTATCTCACATAAACATGCCTCAAATTTATTCTCTGGAAATGATAACAAAAGTCAGAATGGTGTAGTCACAACGATCAACACAAGCCAGATTGTTGTAGCTACAGCACCAACCTAGCCAAGATCTTGTAGCTACAACGACCAACACAAGTCAGATTGTTGTAGCTACAATGACCAACATGAGTCAGATTGTTGTAGTTACAACGACCAACACAAGCCAGATTGTTGTAGTTACAATGACCAACACAAGCCAGATTGTACCTACAATGACCAACATAAGCCAGATTTTGTAGCTACACAACACAGATAGATTGTTGAGCCAAACACAAGCCAGATTGTTGTAGCTACAGCAACCAACTCTAGCCAAGATCTTGTAGCTACAACGACCAACACAAGCCAGATTGTTGTAGCTACAACAACCAACACAAGCCAGATTGTTGTAGTTACAATGACCAACACAAGCCAGATTGTTGTAGTTACAATGACCAACACAAGCCAGGTTGTTGTAGTTACAATGACCAACACAAACCAGATTGTTGTAGTTACAATGACCAACACAAGCCAGATTGTACCTACAATGACCAACACAAGCCAGATTGTACCTACAACGACCAACATAAGCCAGATTTTTGTAGCTACAACGACCAACACAAGCCAGATTGTTGTAGCTACACACCAACACAAGCCAAGATATTGTAGCTACAACGACCAACACAAGCCAGATTGTTGTAGTTACAACGACCAACACAAGCCAGATTGTTGTAGTTACAATGACCAACACAAGCCAGGTTGTTGTACTACAATGACCAACATAAGCCAGATTTTTGTAGATACAACATACCAACAAAAAGCCAGATTTTGTGTAGCACACACCAACACAAGCCAGATTGTTGTAGCTACAACGACCAACACAAGATAGATTGTTGTAGCTACAATGACCAACACAAGCCAGATTGTTGTAGCTACAGCAACCAACTCTAGCCAAGATCTTGTAGCAACAACGACCAACACAAGCCAGAATGCTGTAGCTACAACAACCAACTCTAGCCAAGATCTTGTAGCAACAACGACCAACACAAGCCAGATTGTTGTAGCTACAACAGCCAACTCCAGCCAGAATGCTGTAGCTACAACAACCAACTCTAGCCAAGATCTTGTAGCTACAACGACCAGCACTAATTAGGTAGTTGCAAATATAATGACCAATACAAGCTATAGTGTAAAGACAAAACACAAGCTATTTGTGTTATAAAAACAATAAATGGAAAACTGGAGTGGAAAGATACCTATCAACCTGTGCACCTATAAGTCAATTTAATCAATAGTCAATCACATTCTTCTTCAATGATCCAGTGACCCTTGAGCTCTTTCGCACAATGGTATGTGGTGGTATATGCATGAGTTTATAAGATGTTGCTTTGATCCATATGTTGTGTTTTTTGATCGACTCGCTGGTGCCCCACTATTTCACTTTCAGATTAGTCTCACTGAACCGTAAATCAATGAGCTGGCAGGCTTGATGAACCATTGGAACCATCCACATGTATACCCTTTGACAACTGCTGGTAAAAACTGGGCACCTATGAGTCTGACTTGAGTACTATGAGGCGGATCCTATAGCCAACCTAAGGGAGACTGAGCACCTATGAGTCTGAGTTGAGTACTATGAGGCTGAGTCTATAGCCAACATAAGGGTGACTGGGCACCTATGGGCCTCAATGGATGACTATGAGACCGGTTCAATAACCAATTAAATTGAACAAGACACACATTCGCACATACACAAAAAAAAGTCGGTTCTATGTTAACCGGATACATTTCTCATTTTAAATTCACATTTATTGTTCATAAATTAAAAAAAACTTCATGAACTGTATTACAAGACCTGGCCTGTTTTAACCGGAGTAAGGAACATGCTTATCGTTTGCTGTTGGCATGACCTGCCCCTCGCAGTGGCAGCTTGAAGTTAGAGGCCGCCTGGTACTGTAACTGGTATGCCAGGGGGTGGATCTTGAAGCCATAAAGTCTGCAAGAAATTTAATCATTTGATCATGACACAGAAACCAAAAATGGGCATGAATTTACTCAGTTTAATATATGTATTATTGTAGTTGGTCATTGACTGGGTGATAAGAAAATGCTGCAGGGGCGAAACTCTTCAACTGAAAGATTTGGATTTTACATATGATTTTGCTTTGTTAACACTTTCGCCTGATCCAACTCTAACAACGGCGACATGTGCTGGCCCTGATGTCTTTTTTAAACGGGAGTATCGCTTCAAAACGGGATCCCGTGACGTACTACTTCCGTATTGTTCCAACGGGCTCTCCAAAATGGCGGATCTAAAACATACACGGTAAACGTAGGTATAAGTCTGTTTTTTCACGATTTTTCGTAAGTAAACAAAAATTTTCAAAATGGACGACATAGCTGATGAATAGTGATGTCCAAAATTACTCTTTTCTGACTTTTAGCCAGTGATAGTTTAAAACGAACTCTGAATGTGATATGAATTTGAACTGTGATTCACGTGATGATGTTTATAGATCAATAGCAGACATTCCCGGGGGTACAGGAGTAGATGACTGACACCGAACTCGAAAACGACAGCATATCGTATTGTGGATAGGTATGGGGATATAAGTTACTACAATAGCTTGTGGGTTATAAAGAATATATTCCACATACAGACAGGTTAGTAGCTCATTAATATATGAACACTATTCCATAGTTTAAAGGTCCTAAGTTTATTTTTTATGATTTTTGAAATTGTCACTCTGAAAACTGATCATGCCGAAAAATAGCGTGGCAGTGAGCCAGACTTTATTGAAAAATGGCTGGCAGCGAAAGTGTTAAGTAAAACCAACCAAGATATGCAATGAAAAACAGATAACTTGTCATCTATAGCATCAAAAGTTGGACTGCAGATACTGCGCAAGAATCTAAAATAACAGCAGCTCACCTATTTGGGTAGCAATTTTACGGAACAGAAAAATAGTTTTTAAAAAAACAAATTATGATATGAATTGTCAAAGCAACATCAACTTTTAAAGGTCTTTTAAAAAATATGTAATGGCAAGTTAAATAGTTTTAAAACTACATTAAGAATTTTCAATTCAAATGTTGTATCAATCCTAACATATACCAGCAAGAGTTGGAAAATGACTAAAGATATAGAAAGTAAGTTGAATGCATTTGAAAATAGATTGCGAAAAATATGAACATAAAATGGGACCAATTCAGGAGAAGTGATGAAATCAGAGAAATATCTGGTTACGTCCATTGCTAATTTTGGGGTTAAGACCTACTGGTTCAAAACTTTTGGTGTGCACACAGTTGGACTACAGGTTTCCTAATCATTTACTTGGGGGTCTAAATTACAAGTAATTCTGAAGTCAGAATAAGGCTTGCCAGAATGGTGAGGGGCACCGATAAGGAAAGCAAGCCTTTACATAAAACATCAGCCAGGGGTGCCATATTATAGTCTGAATTTATAGCAGGTGAACGGGAAAACAATTGCTCAGTGTGAAAGTTTTATTGTCAGTCTTCGATAGCACTAGGAATTTGATTTCACCTACATTGACATCAGGGATTACTGAAAAAATAGTCTGATCATTTCATTTGGTACATTTGAAGCAAGCACCGCGGATCAACGCAAGAGACCTTCACATTTACACATACATGTGTGCACCGCACACATTTACACATACAAGAGCTCGAGGAAGCGAGATGTGTGCATCGCTCATCATAGCCAGAGATCTTCATGTTTGCACGTACAGATACAAAGTGCTATATACTTGGGGAATGTGCAGAAAGAAAATGCCAGAGATCTCCAGATTTACACATGAGAAAAAAAAAGAAACTCGTTGCAACAACAGTAAACGAGTCGTCGATTTTCTATGCAGTCCTTATACGTTCAGCAGTTTACATACAGGTACGAAATGCTACATATAAGGGAATAAAAGCGAGTACCGCACATCAACGCCAGAGACCTTCAGATTTAAACATACATTCTTCTTCATTGAATACTCCATAGTGACCACTTGTTAAACCACTCTGTGATCTGAGCTGCTCTCTCTCAATCGTTCTTTTTCTGCTATTTTGATCATTCTTAATGTGATATATAAACAGCCTTTGCCAAGAACGTTTGTTTTACGTCACATCTTCAGTACCATTTGGAGCTCTGGTGCTTGTCCTTCGGTGACATGTCCTATTTCAACCAGCGTTTACTGGGTTCGCTCTCTGTTAGCCTTTGACTGTCCCCAGCTGACCTGCAAGGTAACAGGTTGCTATTTTGTTTTAGGGTAGCGACCCTTAGACAGCCTACTCTCCCGGGTTGTTGAGCATCATCTACCCAGGTTACCCGTCTTTATTTGGACTACTTGGTTTGCCTGCCGTCCAGTTTTGTGTACGGTTTACTCGCTAGCAATTGATTGTCCCCAATCTAACTACAAGGCAGTAGTAGTTCACTGCGAGTGGAAACTTGCACTGGATTTAAGTCTCTGCTGGGTTTTCCTTTTTTTTTCTGCACATTTGGGTGGTTCACTCACCCTTATGCCTGCCACAGCCTCTCATCGCTCCACCATCAGCGCCATGTACGTCTGCCCTACCGTGGACACACATGTGCATCATCCGCATGCGTGTTTGCTCTGCTTCGGTGTCTGCCCATCATGTCTATTGGCTCTCACTGTGCACACATTCACCATGCCTCTAGCCTGTCCAGACACACGAAGCTCAACTCGGCCCCCACCTCAGGGCTCTGAGTGCGCCCACGTGCAACTCATCTTGGGCCCCAGTTTTGCTCCATGTGGGCCCAGTTCTCTTCTATCTGAATGCACCCCTCATCCCTTTATGTTTTACCGTTCAGCTTTTCCCATCGGCCGGGAGAGATATGCATTAATAGTCACTCTGGGATTCCGCTCTATGTTGCGAACGGATCTCATCCAACATGGCAACTTCTGCACCGCTACTTAAACCAGAGTAGCTCTCCCTCGATCACTACCCGCTTAGCAAAAATCGGTTGTCTGTTACCAGGGTCACCATGTGGAGGCAGGGTAGGATCTAGTCCTGACGTGGCGTTGTCTCTATGCACCTTTGACCCCTGATCTGAGCCTAAGAGTGAATGTGTGTTGTGTGTAGACTTCCGCTACACTTTTTATTTACCAGGTAGCTTCCCTAGTGCCCTACCTCAGTTGCCTCTTACGGCATGCCTCGTATGTCGCAGTGTTACTTCTTCTTTGCGTTCGTTCTTTACTACCAATTTTAATCACTCTTTGTGATATGTTTGATCTTTGCCAAGAACGTGTATACATTGCACATTGGTTTGGTAGGTCCCTAAACGCATAGACTTCTACACGTTTAGGGCATGTACACCGATTTCAGCCAAACCTCCTTGGTCGCCTCTTACGACATGCATGGCAGGTAACAGTGGTTCTATTCTTTACACCCCAAATTTGGGTCCCGGTAACCACTAGGCGGCAGTGTTACTATTCTTTGCTCCTTGCAGCCCCGGCAACACACAGGCGATAGACGTACAAACTGATTGGAGACATACCTGGGGACAAACTGATTGGCTGGTCGTTTTGGTCGATATTCTGGGTGCACCATAAACAACATATGAGGGAAGCCAGTACCAAAGTAAGCTCCATCCGTATGATGGTGGCGAGATGACTTTGGTGTGTATGCATCCTGGCATTTTGGGCAGTAGAGTTTAACCATAGCTTCTCCTGGCACATCAGATAAACCTGCATAAACAAATTTTTCAATTTAAAAAATAGTACATTTGAAACAAATAATTTCAGGACACAAATACAGGAGTATTTAGTTTAGTCATTAAATCATCATCGCTACACGTCGAACCAATCAGTCCATAAGTACTCCATCTCCTCCTCAGTATGTCTCTCAGTGTGTGGCAACTAAAGACACTAGTTCTTTGTTGGTTTACTATTTGTCTTTGGCTACCAATATAATGTTCTTGTCTAGAGCTACACACTTGACTTGGAATTCTTGCAATCTGGTTAGTGTTGTAGATTCACCACTATTACTGGAATCATGTACACGCCTCTCTCTCTCTCTATTAGGGAATTTATAATATTAGCCTGGTCCATTGCTCCCGCTTTTATAGCAGCCATGCCTGCAAGCTAATCGGCGCGTTCATTTCCCTTTACGCCTGCATGCCCTGGCACAAAAATAAAACTTACTTTTGTCAGCCTAGATGTTAGCGACTCCATCCATTGACTCCGAGTCCAGCCTGTTTCAATCTTCCTGAGCATACTCTTTGAGTCACTGAGAAAACGTGTGGATAAAAGTCTGTGATTCCAGCCAGACCATCGCTTAAGTTACTGCCATGATTTTCAGTGAGATTGCTTGTAGTTACAGCAAAACCACCACTGTCTTCGCTTCACATCTCCCTCCATGACTTAAGCAGGGAAAGTTAAGCAGTCGAGCTCTGCATGTATTGAATCACTGACCCATCTGTATAAATGATTGCATCATTCTCAGAAATTAACGTCTGAATTTCTGTCTCCACGACCATTGGGTTGTCTTGTCTATACAGGAGTATTTGTTACGGTTAAATAACCAACAAATATGGTACTTACCAATGGGCAACATTGGTTGATTTTCACAATATACCCTTGGACAGTAACCAAAGTCTCCTTGTTGCCATTTCTCAATCTGAATACAAAACCAGAATAAATGAATTAAAAAATCACAAAAATTATACATAAACAAATGTTGAGACTTATTTTGTCGTCAAACTGTTACTAGGTCATTGCCCAGTGTTGTTTTGTTTTTTTGTCTTGCAAGCTATAGGTTTGGGTAATAGTATTTTTCTTTTTGACAGGATTCTGATATGTCATCTATACATCTTTTTTATGCTTCCTCTTGCCTTCCTTCCTGATGTGGACATTTGTCTTCCTTCTTCTTTTCTTCAAACGCTCCATATCAACTACTTGTTAAACAACTCTTTGTGATTTGTATGTGACCTGAGCCTAAGAGTGATTTTACGTTGTGCCAGTTATGTGCCTACAAGTAGGCCAGCACATCCAATTTCTGCAATGATTTTTTATTTACTAGGGTAGCTTCCTTAGGTCCTAAATCAGTCGCATCTTACGACATGTTTTGTAGGTCACAGTGGTACTATTCTTTGCTTCCCTTGCGGGCCCCGGCACACCACGGCGAGAGGAATATAATAAGGGCCCTTTACAGGAACCCACAGGGAAAAGAAAGGGAAGTCTAGAAATACATGGAGAAGAGATTTGGAGGCAAAGATTAACAATATACGAAAGAGCTGGGGAGAGCAAGACTTGATATGTGACTTCTTCACCACTAGGGAGGCATAGGTCTGTTGCAACCAAGGCCTTCCAAGCCCTCCTATCCAAGACGGTATTTTCCAGATCTCTCCACTCTCCATTTTCTTAAATTCCGCCTCAACTTTTGCCTTCAGGTGTTCTTGGGTAAGAAGGTGAGTCGCTTCATGAGTCGTTCCTTGCAGGGCAGGGTCCTTCTTCTGCCTCAGGTGGCGAGTTATGAATTTCCCGGTTGTGGTTTCTGTAGCTATCTAGTGTTTTTTACGGTGTGGTGTAGCTAGCCCCACGATCAAACTCCTTAGTCCCCTCTTACTACATGCGTGGCAGGTAACAGTGGTTCTATTCTATATTCCCTAATTTGGGCCCTGGTAACCACTCAGATGATGATATGTGACTTATTAAATAATTTATTCAATAATATATGATAATAAGTTTAATTTACTGAATAAATTTCAGGCTTGGAACAAAATCAATAAAATGTTGAAGTCCCAACTTAACCAATATTATAAATGAATATGCAAATACATAAGTATAAACACAGTTCATGATTCATAGATTGAACAATCACATGAACAGAATTCAACCACAACACATTCCAGAGTGTCAGCTGTGTACATATCATGGAACTGGTCACCACCACCTCTTCAGGTGTCAAGCGCTGAATGATATCGGGAAGCTTTTTCTTCTTCCATGGCCAGATAAATATTAAATGGAACAAACTTACAATCACATAGAGATAACACTGAAGAGTAGTGCTGTCCAACCTTTTTACATACTGGGGAGTATTTGAGTGATGACTGGGGAGGCGCGGGAGCCATGCAGCATTTGTAATAATGTGAATAATAATAATAATATTAATAGTAATATTAAAACATATTAATACTTAGTCCTAACTTATAATCCTGATGTTTATTTCCAAAAAAATATAGTACTTATATTTAACATAATGTGAAATATGACACTGCATATATGTTACAAGTTGAGGACATTTTGGTTCTTCAGTGGGAAAGTTGAAAAGCAAATGATGTGGTTAATGGCAGAATAATGGTTACAAAAGAAAACAAAATTGTAACTGCGGTAAGGCAGGGTTCGCGGTAAGGCGAGGTTCACGGAAAAACTGTGACAAAAACATTTAATAATCTTTTATTCAGAAATGCTTTTCCCCCTTAAAATTCTGATTCTCATTTATTTTTATTCCGATCCAGAAGCACTTGAGCTTTCAGCTCTTCGGCTTGGTGCCATGGACACCGAAAATCTGGGGAATCTGTGGCTTTTCTGCCAGCCCGAATTGAACCCGCACTCACAGAGGGCTTGTCACCCGCAGTCCAGCACGCTACTAACACGCTGAGCAGGGGGGACTCTGATTCTCATTAAAGCCAACAGAGTAGCATGGGGCACCAGAAATGTACAGCACGGACACCATGGCTTCCGCAGGCACCGCATTTGAAGCCCTGCTATAGAGCATTAGGCCGAAAGAACAAGAACCCAAGCATCCCTGAAATATTAAAGAAGAAGAATATCTCATTTATCCTTAACTAGAACATAACTGTACCTGATGAACAGCACCTGATGATGATGTATATTTCACAGCAGTAGGTGCAACCATAAACACAAATGTGACACATAACATACCAAACCACTTATTTTAACATACCATATTTTCAAATGAGCTTAAAATACCTGTCACCTGGCCAGATAAAACCTTACCATCTGTGCTATGCCCCTGTTAGTCATAATGTACCGAGCATGTATCAGCCCGTACAACATTTCCGCTGCCTGTTCTATCAGATCACTCTGATTTGGGTTCTCCTCCAGTTCATCATCTGTGTAATAAAATGACCTTTCAACTTTCATGTGACTTGCCAGAGTGGCAAACCGACAACCAAATCAGACCATGGCTCCCCAGAATTTGTATAATTTAAGATTTTTGTAGCCTCAACTTTCTTGATAAAATTGAACTAAATGTTGGTCTTTTTTTAAAAAAAAAATATATGTAACTTAAAAGCAATTAATACACCTACAATACCATGAGGTATAAGGTATTTAGTCCTCGTATTTTTCTTTGACTATCGGCACACGATGGATGATGTGATTAATATCACACCGTCCACCTTATCTTCCCAGTGTTACTCTGGTACCCAATTGAGGCTGAGTCAACCTGAAAGTCATTGCGGTTTGAAAAAAAATTCCACTCCAACAGAGGAATTAAAGACATCTAAAGTCAAAGGATTGACTGCATTGCACTGGGTTTTACCCCAGATGGCTCGATCGCAATCTGCAGAAATGGCACACCACCTGCCGAGGGTATTGCACAAAGCACTAACTCTATATCTCTGGAAAAAACCCCATTCCTAAACAGAATAACGCTGTCTAAATTCAAACCCAAGACTTTCAGAATCACGGCAAAGGCGTAACCCCTCAGCCACAGAGAACCTCAACAAAGATTTACAATTTAAAATGACACTTTTTCTCAAAAAACCAACAAAAATAATTCAATGTGAATAATAAAACCCAAAACAAACAAATGCTAAAAAAAATGAGAATTCTAAAAATAAACTTTAACCATGTAAGGCCAAGCTGGCAAGTTACCATTTTGATAATTCCATTGTTGGTGAGAACGAATCTCATGTGAATGAGGCCATAGACCATTTCTGCGGCTTGTTCTACCATTTCTCCCTCAATGTTATCTTCATCTTCTTCTGGGTCAGGGATTAGGGACACCATCAATGTTTACATGTCTATGCCGTACACAAATAATTGATACTATCTAGTGGGTACAACACACAACAAACATGACATCATCCATTCTACACAACAAACATCATCCAGTCTACACAACACACAGTCTACACAACACCACTTCATCTTCACCTTTCAACTCCCAACGGATCTCTCTCTCTCGATCGTTCTTCACTGCCAATTTTATCATTCTTATTGTGATGTATAATTGGTCCACTGGCAAGAATGGGGTGATCTAGTCGGTCGATTGTGCACCTATGGTGACTAAGCCCGCCCGTCTGGTTTCAGCCAGCTTTTGATTTACTAGGGTGAACTTTCCCTAGGGTACGATCCTTTCTGCCGACTATATCGGCCCGGATCTACGCCTTTTCGATCAGCTTTGCCGTATATTTGGGCTTTGTGATCTACGCCAAGACAGTGAGTTACGCTATTATGCCCTTTCTGACTGTGAGGTCGTTCCGGATTAGAAACATTTCTCGGGGCGTATAAGCTTGTCCTCGGTCAGCGTCGTACTCGTATAAAACACAGTGTAAAGTATCGGCCTTCGCCAATGTCGACCGGACAGCCTGTCCGATCTTTACATTGTCTACCTTTCTTTACCATTCACTTTTGAGTTTGATCCCGAGTAGGAACATTCTCAGCCTTTTCTAGACGCGCGTTGGTACGTGACAATTTGCAGTTAACCTCGGAAGCCACCGGCCTGGGGCCAGGCACAAACAATGTAGAGGGTCGTTTCAATCGGCGCTAGCAATACAACTGAGGATTTTACACTCACCACCATCACCCGCCCCAGTTCTTCCGGGGATGTTAGTTGTGACTGCAATAGTACCTTGCCCGGTTGTCCCACGGCTGGCAGTTCCGTTAGGCATCACCCACCTCAGTTCTTCAGGGATGTTAATTGTTATCGCAACAGTACCTTGCACGGTTTTCCCATGGCGGGTAGTTTCGTTATGCACTAAAATGCAACTTTTTGTTTTGCGCTCTGCAAACCATGCCACCGATGCGGAGTCAGCTGCAATCTTCCTCGACGACACGAGGATAGACTTTTATTCGTTACGCTCTGACATTTATTCTTGCCCACGAGCTGGCAATGTTTGCCCCTCCTCAGGGCTTCAAGCTTCGTCCCACGTGGCACGCGTTTCTCACTGAATGCACCTCTCAAGTTTCCCCATCAACAGAGAAACTGGTAATTTGTGGCAGGACCTTTGACTTACACGTCGAGTTTGTGTATGGAGTCTTATGCTCCAGACATGGCGATTTATGTTCGGCCCTTACTCCGGGAGAGTGGGGCTTATGTCAGAAACGTTTCGCTGTTGTTTCTTTGCATTCGAGATCTTCAGCAATATTTGGTTGAACGTCGGCCAGGAGATTCGTGCATTTTCTTCGTTCTTGCACTGCTACCACTACCAGTAGTTCTCCCCGATCCCTGCCCCCATTTGCCAGACCAGAACCAAAGTCTGTTTCCAGGGTCACCACGTGGAGGTAGGGGCAGGGTCTTGGTTAGGCGCCTTCGCTAACCCTGGCCCATGCTGCCGCCATGAGCCTTTGACCCCACTCCCAACGGATCAGAGGTCTTCAACAAACTTCTTCCAGCTCTTCCTCTCTTTTGCCATCCCTTCCAATTCTTTCCATGTTTTACCTATCCTTTTAATATCAGCCTTCAGCTCTTTTCTCCAGGTATGTCTAGGCATTCCCTACTTCTTTTCCCAGCGGGTCCCAAAACAGTGCCTGTCTTGCAATGCTTGTGGTGGATCTTCTCAATGTGTGTCCTATCCATTGCCTCTTCCTTAACTCATTCTTCACTGGTATCTGCTTAGTTCTTTCTCTGAGTTCCTCGTTCGTATTCTTATCAAACCATCTCGGTGTGCTCTGTGCCTGGCTCTGCATCCAGCAGAGTTGGGCTCTGCTAGTCTTTCTTAGGAAGGGCTAAAAGTACAAAATTGTGCCTCCCCCTGTAAGCCCCGGAAACACATGGGCGCTGTAGAACACATAAGCCAACCCCACCTCCCAGCAGTGTAGACTGAGAACCTTTGATCATGAGGTAAAAGACTAACGGGACAATGGCTCATCTGGGGGATGGACTCCCTATGTCAGGTTTTTTTGCTGTCTGTCATACGATGGGAGGTGAACCCTAATAGAAAAAGTATGCAGAAACTGGATCTGCTGGCCTACAGGTGTGTAGGCGGCTAACCGGCACAACAAACTCCCGCTCTGAGATGCAAATCATGTTCTATCAATCAATCCTACACTGCTGCCCTCCATTGGCTCTCTTGGACTCAGGTTTACTGGGGCTGTTGTTTTTTACTCAGTTGATGCTTCGGAAGATCCAGATGATGGCAAGTTGTGGTATGAGTGAATGGCATCTATACCAGACTCACATGGATCTAGTGTCCTGGACATGCGTGGGGAGATCGGGACGGGAAGCGGTCAGGTTTGCATCAATTGGTGGAGAGTTTAGGGTAAGTAAGAGGGATATTCTTTGGTCTCTTGGCGCTCTACTGTTGGATGAGTGCTCTAAAATTGACAATTACTATTTCAGTGATTTAAAGAGTTTAAAATTACATGTTGTACAACTAGAGCTGGATACTTGAGGGACAGAGAGAGAAGTGTGTTTAATCAGCAAGCCACAGGAACCATCAGTATACCCTTTGACATCTGTTGGGGGAGACTGAACATCTATGGGTCTGTCCAGTGCTGTGACGCCGGTTCAGTAACCAATCAATCCTATGCATACACCATATTGCCTATTGTAGTACTTAAATAATAATTCCTCTCGTATACGTTACATAGTGCCTGCAAGTAATTTCTCCATACCGCTCTATCCTGGGCAACTCGCTCAAATCTCCTCCATGGAACTGAGACCGATATTTTCTGCCTCTCTCAGCAAAGTTCGCTTCAGGGTCTCCCTAGGTCAACCTCTCTTTCTTGAACCCTTTGCATCCCACTTCAATGCCTGCTTTGATATTAGTTGATCATTTCTCCTCAAGGTGTGTCCAACATATCTCCATCTTCTCTTTCTTATAACAGTTGTCACTAGTGGTTGACCAGACATGTCTCTTGATTTCATCACTTCTGAATTGCTCCATTTTATATTCATTATTTTTCGATACATCTATTTTGAAATGCATTCACTACTTTTCTTGTAGTATTTGCTTACTCTATTTAACCTTCTTAATATTTTTCTTCTTCCATTGTTTTCAAACTTCAACTTGTATAATTCCAAAGTAGTTAGTGGTCAACTGGAATATGTGTACATCTAATAGCTTGGACTGATAAGGGGTTGACAACATGTGTTTTTCTGTTTATTGTATATTGACTGTTTAATCTTCTTGGCTCCCCGCTATGAATTTGAACGTAGTCAGTGCGCCTGGTATGGGCACTTTTGACTCATTTTTGTACGAAGGCCTGCTTTCCTTATTACCAGTGTCAGCCTCCATACAGGTGTGCTTTCTCCTACCTCAGAGGTGTTTAATGATTTGGACTTTCATAAAGTAGTATAGGTAAATGTGCACTGACCTGGTTCTAAGTCCAGAATCATATCAAGAGCTTGTCTATAGTGTGGCACCTGCTCGTTGAGGCCGGTCAAGTTGAATTTGTCTTGGATGTAGTCTTCATCTACCTGTAAACATAAGTTTAAACAAACAAGTATCAAACATCAAATCTGAATGATTCTTCTTCTTCTGTGATCAACTTCTGCTATATGACTATTCTGGTATGTGTCATAAACTGGGTGGTGCGTTCGAGGTCTTCACCGGCACCCATAGTTTGTTCTTTAAGGATTGCTCCTGTTGGCCAGATTTCCATTCTCACGCTGCTCAGGTTGGGGCAGTCTTGCAGGAAGCACTCTGTGGGCTGCTTTGGTACTCCAAGATGCCGGTAGCTAAGTTCCTGAGACCCATTCTATGGAGGTGTACCTAAAGTCTTCACCGGTCCCACATAATTTGTTCTGAAGGGTTGTTTCTGTTGGCTCTTGCAGGATATGCTTCAGGGACTACTTCGGTGCTCCACATGTGCAGGCAGCCAAGTCCCTGAGACTCACTCTATGGAGGTGTGCTCTGAGACCATAATGTCCCATTCTAAGTCTGAAGATTGTGGTCAAGAGGTTTTTCTGTTTAAAGTATAATATCCTGCCGTGCTCTGGGTTGTATCCTTTGTTTTTCTCCACATAATTTTTCTGGGCTGTTTCTGAATGAATGATCATAAATCTTTAAGTTAATCGCTCAACCACCAAGTTGAATAATACAAATAAGATTCAGACGTCTCAACTTATGTCTTCGGTGGATTCTCAGACTGAGATGGTATGATAGTTGCAAACACAGACCTGTGGATAAGAACCGGACAGGAACCCATGAAGAACCAGGTTAATAAGAGAAAATGGCAATGGGTCGGACATACACTAAGGAAGACACGGTCGAATGTCACTAGACAAGCACTTGAGTGGAACCCGCAAAGAAAATGGAAAAGAGGATGTCCTAAACGGATCTGGAGACAAAGTTTTCTTGAGAAACTGAAGGGTGCTCTACGACTTTCCTGGGAAACCATAAAGAAAACAACCAGAAAAAGTGGCAAACAACTGTTCCTATGCTCCACGAGGAGAGGAATATATAAGTAAGTAATAACTCAACAAATTCTTGATTCAACCAATTACTTTACAAACACCTGATGCCACCACTCTCAACTCATTTAACTATTACAAATAAATTGAACAAAAGAATCCATTATTAACTAACATCCTCTTGACTGACAATGTCAATAAAACAGATGTGGGTAGTTACACATATGGTGCAGTCATTCAAAGGCAATAATGTGCATGGGCTTTTTCGGTTCATTCAGGAGGAAAAATTACGAGAGATCAGTGGAACCTGCACAACAACCACAACTAGCCACATGAACAGAATTCAACCACAACACACTCCAGAGTGCTAGCTGTGTGCATATCATCATGAAACTGTTCATCAATACCTGTTCAGGTGCCAAACGCTAGATTATGTCAGGAAGATCCTCCAAGCCCAGATAAATGGAACACATTATATGGAACAAAAAGAACAACTTACAAACACATGTAGATATCACTACATAGCATTGGACAGAAGGCAAGAGTAAGTGCCGCTGCATCATTGAAGAAGAATGAAGAGCTCAAGAAGAGAGGGGTGACCAGTAGTATTCCCAAAACAAAAATAATTTTGGCGATTTCAAGACGGGAGAGGAAACATCAGATTAAGATCGGACAACACGCTCTGAAACACATCTTAAGTATCAAGTAGTAGCATGTCCCTTCAGGAAAGTTGCTTTCATCACAGATGGAATGAAAAACTCTTGTCTCTAACAAGTTCTCCCGCATCTTCCATCATCATGTTCAAGGTTTCTTTGATGTTCTGCTGCCACCTTCGTCTTGGTCGTCCCCCGCCTCAGACTCCAGGAACCATGCCTTTCATTACCATTCTCTACAAAACACTGGGATGTTAAACATGGCAAAAATATTTCATCTTTTGGTACATGTTATTTATGAGCCAATGCTCAATATGCAGGTCTTGAAGGATGTCTGTTATTCTTTTCTCTGTCCAGGATGTTCTAACACATCTAACTGTTCAAATATCTTTGAGCTGTAATAGATTGGATGGGAGGCATTTCAACAGAGTTGACTAATCGAAAAGCAGCGGCTGGAAGACTATTCTAGGACATAAATTGACAATTTCTCAGTAAAATAAAAATAGTAGAAAAGGAAGATGACCATAAACCATGAAAGCCAGCTTCAAACCTCAGAAATGAGTTATCTAAGAAAAGCGGCCCAAGTGACAAAGAGGGACAAAGCTTCAGCCAGGGCAATACGTAATGGTCTTAAAACCTAGACCATAGAAACTCAAGTGGAAGTCATACTCATGATGGTTATTGAACTGACATCAGGGTCAAAAAGGCTCATGAGGTCATAGTGGTAACATGAGCCAGGGTTAGCGAGGGGCGCTGCAACAAGACCCTGCCCCTAACCTCCACGCGGTGACCCTGGAAACAGACTCTGGTTCTGGTCTGGCTAAGAGGGGCAGGGATCGGGAGAGGAAACTACTGGTAGTGGTAGCAGTGCAATTACGGAAATACGATAAAGATACATACAAATAAAATGCACAAATCTCCTGACCGATGTCCAACAAGATATTGCCCAAGTCCCTGAACGCAAAGAAACAGCAACGAAACGTCTCAGACATGGATGAGAGGTGCATCCAGTGACCAAACGTATGCCCACGTAGGGCGAAGCTCGAAGCCCTGAGGAGGGGGCAACATTGCCAGCCCGTCGGCAAGAATAAATAAGACAGGACCGTAACGAATAAAAGTCTACCCTCGTGTTGGTGCGAGAGAAGATTGCAGCTGACCCGCATTGGTAGCCTGGTGCAGATACATGTACTGGGCAAGGTTTGCCAAGCGCAAAAGAACAAGTTGCGTTTAGTGCATAACGAAACTACCCGCCCTGGAAAACCGTGCAAGGTACTGTGCGATTAAAATTAACATCCCCAGAAGAACCGAGGTTGGTGATGCCTAACGGAACTGCCAGCCTTGGGGCAACCGGGCAAGGTTTGATTCCAGTCGTAACTAACATCCCCGGAATAACTGGGGCGGGTGATGGCGGCGAGCGCAAAATCCTCAGTTACGCTGATAGTGCCGACTGAAACGACCCTCTACATTGTTGTACTCGGCCCCATGCCAGTGCTTTCGAGGTTAATTGCAAATTGCCACGCACCGATACGCGTCTAGAAAAGGCTGAGAATGTTCCTTCTCCGGATCAAACTAAAAATGTACGGTAAAGCAAGGCCGACAATGTACGGATCAAACAGGAAGTTCGGGTCTGAACATTGGCGAAGGCCGATACTTTACACGGTGTCTTATACGAGTAAGACGCCGTCCGAGGATAAGCTTACAAGCCCCGAGAAATATTTCTCAGTCAGAACGGGCATAAACAGCGTAACTCACTGTCCCGGCGTAGATCACAAAGCCCAAAAATATGGCAAAGCTGATCGTACCCTAGGGAAAGCTCACCCTAGTAAATCAAAAGCTGGCTGAAACGAACACCCCACCGAAGGATAAGCAACTGGGCTCCAATAGGTGCTGAAGGCTGGTGCACGACATTACGTCGGATGTTTGGCTGTTTATATATCACAATGAGAATGATTAAAACAGGCCTAGAACGATCGAAGAAGAAGAAGAAGAAGAACTGACATCACAGCACTCCAGGCAGAACCATAGTTGCTCACCCAGCGGACATCGAAGGGTAAGCAAAACTGATGGTTTCTGTGGCTCGCTGGTTAAACACACTCTCTCTCTGCCCCTCAAGCATCCAGCTCTATTTGTACAAAGTGTAATTCCAAACTTATTACATAGCTGGATTGATTCAACATAAATTTTGGTGTCATTTAAAAGCAGGTCGCCACGAGACAGAAGATATCCCCCTTATCCATCCTAAGTCCCCAACAATCAATGCTTCCGATGCAAGCCTGTCCGCTCTCTTGTTACCATGAACACCTGCATGTCCAGGACAATAGATTCATGCGAGTCTCTTGAGGAAAATTGTGATGGTTTGAAGACGATATGCAGAATGGGAGAGAAAGCCCCCACCCCCTGACAAATATGGGAGGCCAAGAGCAAAGGATCCAGACCTCCAGGACAACCCACAATGCACTATGAAGTCAACATCTTCTTTTCTTTTCAATCGTTCTTCACGGTCAATTTTATCATTCTTTTTGTGATATATAATTGGTCCTTTGACAAGAGCGCAGTGATCTACGTTGAACGATTATGCGCCCATGGTGACTAGGCCCGTCCACCTGTTTTCAGCCAGCTTTTGATTTACTAGGGTGAGCTTTCCTAGGGAAAACATCTGAAGGACTGGAATAAAAAGTTGATAGAGATGTCTGGCGGTCCATCTGGCATGCCTCTACACTCCAAGGTAGAAGAGGATTGATCAAGTAAATATACTGACACTACAGACAATCAAAAACGCAATATTATGGACAATAAAAAACACACAATAAAGTAAAAAAAACGTAAAGGAACCATTTTTCATACATCAAAGTATTATTGGGTTATACAGTGTTAGGCCCATATTTTTCATTGGCTGTTGGCACACACTGGGTGATATGGTCAACATCACGTTAGCCACCTTTACTTCCCAGTGCTTTTTCCTGGTACCCAATTGAGGCTGGATTGACCCGAGATCCATTTCGGTCTGAAAAATATTCCATGCCCACTGTGGAATTGAACCCGGACCACTAGGATAAGAAGCGAGTTCACTAACAACTACGCCTGAGTGGTTACTGGGACCCAAATTTGGGGTGTAAAGAATAGAGCCACTGTTACCTGCCACGAATGTTGTAAGAGGTGACAAAGGAGGTTTGGCTGAAATCGGTTGCATGTGTCCTAAACGTGTAGAAGTCTATGCTTTAAGGGCCTACCAAACCAATGTCAACGATACACATTCGTGGCAAAGATCAAGCATATCACAAAGAGTGATTAAAATTGGTTGAAAGGACAAATGCAAAGAAGAAGAATAAGATTAACAACTACACTACTGAGGCTCACAAAAAAAACACAGAAAATCAAAAACACAATGCCACAGCAAACAAAACGCAATCTCCCATTTACAGAACTTACTTCACAAAAAAACTCATTCCCTCTCAGACCACAAAACCATGATATCCATGAGACTTCCTCTGAGCTGCTCATTTTGACTGTTGGAAAAAATGTCACCACTGTAAGAGAGATTTAAAATATGATCAGCAAATCAAAAGACAAATCTTCTTCAAACCACTTGTGTTTGGCAAGGGACACTGATGATGGTGAAAGTAAGCCTTCACACAAAAATCAGCCAGAAGCACCATATTGGATGCACTGGCTACACCTGAATTCATAGCTGGCGAATGAGAAGAACCACTTCTTAAACCACTCTTTGTGATTTGTATGTTATCTGAGCCTAAAAGCGATTATATGTTGTGCCAGTTATGCACCTTTAAGTAGGCCAGCACATCCAATTTCTGTGACGCTTTACATTTACTAGGGTAGCTTCTCTAGGCCCCTCCCTTAGGCGCCTCTTACAACATGCCTTGTAAGGTCGAAGTGCTAATATTCTTTGCTCCCTTGCAAAAGACGATTCATGTGTGAGTGGGTGCCTAATAAACACATTCCAAAACAGCTGATGTACGGTGAGTTCAAGTAGTAGCATGTCCCTTGCGTATCATCCCTTTCATCACAGCACATCATGTTCAATGTTTCTTTGATTGTCCTGCTGCCACTTTGTCTTGGTCGGCCCCTGCCTTGTACTCCATGAACCATGCCTTCTATTACCATTCTCTCCAAACCAATGTAACGTTTAATGTGGACAAAATCATCTTCATGGACATGTTATTATGAGCCAGTGCTCCTCGATATACAGGTCTTGTAGTTGGGTTAAATGACTGGTTGGTGACCAAAAAAAACACCAGAGACACTCCTAAATTAGCTCTACAAAAGATTTGATAGACACCATGTGCTTTGAATCCTTTGAGCTAGGTCACTGTGCTGTTGCAACACCACAAGCAGTAATAGCACAGCTGAGAATCTGTATACTGCTGCGATGTCGAGAAAAAGAGCTGGCGAAACAATATCCCCATGGCCAACCCTGATCATGTATGCCCCACCTGTGGTAGAGGATTGTGTTCCAGTATTGGACTCTTACAGTCACCACCGCACACACCAGGAGAGGTGCAAGACCACACATCTGAGAATGTTATCATCATCGCCTGTGCTGGACAGCTATTATTATTTTGGTCCCTGATAACACACAGGCGAATGACATATTGACTATATTTGGATACGACTTCACTGATGTATACTTTCTTCCGTGTTACCTATTTTTCGATAGGAATAAGAAACAGTTTGGTAGTCAGAAAATAAGAATGTTAGAAGATAAAATAAAGATTTATAATGATTTCAATTATTATACGGACACCAGTATGAGTATGACACATAGCTTGTCCTAAGCAGAACTTTGTTACCGTAACAGTCCTTTGGAATTGCTCTCTCTCATAGGCCAGATGTTCCACCCCTGCAGCCGTCATGCTGAAATTGTCATTTACATCCTGAATCCTACTTCTCAGTGGTCTTCCTCTTCTCTTCGACAAGGTGCCTCCTTCCATAATGGTCTTCTCCAACTCTTCGTGTCTATTATTTTTATGTCCAAAAGACATCAATTTTCTCATTCTTATTTGCAGCATCAGCCTGTTTGATTTGTAGATATTTCTGGATAACACTAGCATGAGTAAGTAATATGGAATACAATACGCCGAGTGGTTACCAGGGCCCAAATTTGGGGTGTAAAGAATAGAACCACTGTTACCTGCCACGCATGTCGTAAGAGGTGATGAAGGAGGTTTGGCTGAAATCGGATGCACATGTCCTAAACATGTAGAAGTCTATGCGTTTAGGGGCCTACCAAACCAATGTGCAACGTATACACGTTCTTGGTAAATATAAAACATATCACAAAGAGCAATTAAAATTGGTCGTAAAGAACGAACGCAAAGAAGAAAGAATACAATAAACTGACAATTAATTAACGTCACAGAAATGTGGTGATTCCCATAGTTGATTGAATAAATCGTTAATTGATTAATTGGGATTCAGATCGTGACTGAAAGTGAACTGAATCAGTATTATCGCAATACCAAACAATTCGAATGATTCGGGATCGCGAGAGAGAATGATTCATAATAATGATGAAAGATTTATTAATAAAGGACATACAATAAAATCATAGACATTAATATAATAGTATAATTAGTATGTATCTATTATACTGTATACTAAAATAATTATATAGTATTATTATATAGAGTTAAGTTGTCAGTTGACGCAGTGACGGACAAGATTTAGAATGTCCAAGTACATACACGTAAGTATATTAATATTATTGAAGTCAAGATTTATTAGCCACTAAGTCAATATTAGTATTTTTAATACTAGACGTCTATTTCTCAGAAAAAGGATGACTGTGACTGGAGTCGGCCGGCATATGAATGGAGAGACAGACTGAGACTTGGTTAACTTAGTAACTTAGTAAGACTAGCTAGGGCTAGAAACTGGAGATTGAGTATTGACGGTGACAAATATGATACGAAATTATCGTCGACGCCATTTTACACAGAATATAAGATATATCTTAGTTTAATCTGGATTAGCTAACCATGTTGTGTAACTATATAACTGACACTAATCTGCATTTGTTACCGACACAAAATTAGTAATACTCCATTCTCTTACCAACTCTCACCCTGAACAAACGGGTGGTCTTTTATTCTTGCCAGGTTTTTTAAGTGAGCAAGCCAAAAATTAATGATAATTAAGTTTAAAAGAAAACATCTCCGCGTGTTATGGTTTGTTATGCGATCTACGTAATATCACATAGGGCATTCCAATGCGTGCTCCGTCCTCCGCTGCAAGGGCCATCACAAAATCTAACTGTTCACAGTACCAATGAGAGATTATTGTTAAAGCTTCTCTTTTTACCACGAAGATCATACTCTCTGGCATGCCCTAATTCTCGCAATAGTTCCGGTGTCTGAGACTCGCATGTAACTGAGTGCGTACTGTATTAATGGCATCAGCTCGATCCCTACTTCTGTCAGTTTGAGTATTGGTATTATTTGCTAGCCAGTCAGCACATTAGTTGACCTGCACTCCAGCATCCCCATGTGTATACAGCCAATTCTTGAGATGGGACCGCCGAATGTTGTCCATCCATTCAGCGCTCAGACTTCCGGACTCAATACTTTGAATGAAGCATGTTCATATAGTTTCTTATATGATAATCGCATGTGTGGCCTGCTGGTTCACCCACCCACGAGAGAGCCATGTGAGCAGCGGTTCTCTCCATAGTAGGGAAATGAAAGGCAGATACGCTATCTCTCTCTCTTGATCCCCGCCTAGACCAATGTACCAAATTTTTCCATGAATTCTGCTGTTGTTTTTAGGTCCGTACAGCTTCTCGCGAAACTGTATTATCGGGCCAGATTTCGTTTCAGGCCTGCTAACAACTAGCAGTCTTGCAGTATGTGCTCTGTCGTCATGTCCTCCTTTTCACTGTGGCACAGGCTAGTTGTGCCAATTTTGTTGAACATGTGGGTCCGAAGTCTGTTATGGCCGGTACTCTTTCTTTCTTTCTTCTTTTCTTTTATGGCCTGTACGGAGGCGGAATATAACAACTTGTTCGCTACGGGATAGACCATAGTACCCATCTCTGACGCTGTGTTGAGGGTGGTCCTTCGACCACTTTTCTCTATACTACCAACCGATGGTTGTTTTGGCTTCCTCGTAGCTAATCTCGAGATCAGTCCGCGGTAGTCGCCTCCTGCTTTTGCTAGCCTGTCTGCTTCTTCGTTTCCGCTTATATTGCAGTGTGATGGTATCCACCGAATGACTGTGCGTTTAAGTGAGTTTGCTAGTACACCGAGGATCGTTGTTAGCTCATTGAGCTCTGTTCTGACTGCGTTTTTAGTGCCGTGATGACCGAGAGAGCATCGGTGAATATCAGGACTTTGTTGCGTGCGGCGCTACTTCTCTCTAGGATCATTTCGGCGGCTGTTCTTAGTGCCCCTGTATCTGCCCGGTAGTTGTTTGAATACTTACCTGTGGCAATCGCCTTCGTGATCTTCTCTTTTTTTTTTAGTGTTTAAGCACTATTCCTCCTCCACCATCGCTAATCGCTTTCTTTGCCGATCCATCGGTGTACACGTGGGACCACGCACTCTCAGAGTACTCTGTCTCTATGAATTGTTCTGTAACCGCTCTTCTTTCGCAGTTTTCTTGCTGCCCGTTTTGTATTCCTGGGAGCGATTCTCTTAATTCTGGCATTGTAATCTCCCACGGCTGGCTCTTATCGGTTGCCGGTATCAGTTTGGGTTTGGAATTTGCTAAGACCGGGTGGTCTTGGATCAGTGCTTTGGCACTTTTGGCGAAGCTGGTTCTCTTTAGCCTGCCCCTTCTTAATCCGTTCATTCTGGCACTCATTGGGTGGGAGTTTATTCGCTTTAGTTTCTCTACCAGTTACATCACCTTTTTGTCTCTGCGGCCTGACATAGGTTGGAGGCCTGTGATTGTTTCCAGCGCCTTGATGGGCGTGGACTTCATGGCCCCTGTGATAATGCGTGCTGCGCGGTTCTGACTGCTGCTTACTTTGGCGAATTGCTTATTGGATGCACTACTCCATGCTGCAATGCCGTACTCCAGAACCGATCGAACTCTTCCAGAGTAGAGTGTATTTAGGATTTTACTGTTTACTCCCCACGTGGAACCTGCCAGTTTTCTCATTATACTGAGACTCTATCTTGCCTTTACAGTAGCTTTGTCTATCTGGGAGCACCATGTGAGCCTTCGGTCTAATGTGACTTCCAGATACGTTGGGTTTTGCGATTTCCAGTTTGGTAAGTGTCTCTTGCAATCGTTTTGTTACTATGGGCATTGACTCCTCCCTCGCCCAGATTGCCAGATCGTCGGCATACATGGCTGAATGTACTCGCGTGGGTAGGCATGTAGGTATGTCATTGACAAAAAGAAAGAGAGTTAGTGAGAGCACTCCTCCTTGGAGGACTCCTTGCTCTAATGTGGACGTCATGCTTGTGTACTCCTGAGCTTGAACACTTGCTGTTCTATTCTCTAGGTATCTATCAAGCCATCTATACATTCTCCCCTTTATACCAAGGTTTAGGAGTTTGAGACCTTCTTTCCAGACTGTGTCGAACGCCTTCTCCATGTCTACCAAAACTGCCAGCGTTTGCTTTTTCTCTTGGAAACCATCATCGATTTCCTGGGCGCTATAAGTTACCTGACCTTCGGTAGATCGTTACTTCCTAAAGCCTCCCTGTTGCGCAATGAGAAGCCATTTGCTTTCCAAGTGCCATGATAGCCTTTTGTCCCCCATGCGTTCCATGAGCTTATACGCTATCTGAAGAAGCATCACTTGCATGTGAGAGAAGGGGGTCACGATTAGCGAAGTTGATAAAACGATGCGCAAGTGATCATGGGCCGAGAAAATTCCGACGTTCGAGACAGGTTAGTTTCGGTGTACACGAGGTACGCAGTTGGACTATTTAGTTTAGTCGTGAACACCATCACTTCAGATCGAACCAATTAGTTCATAAGTGATCCGATCTACCCCTCATTACGTCTCTCAGCGTGGGAAACTAACAACATTGGTCCTGTGTTAGTTTACTATTCTCCTTTGGCTACCAGTATAGTGCTCTTGTCTAACTACACCACATTTGTCTTGGTATTCTTGCAGTCTGGTTAGGGTTTGTAGATTCACCACTATTACTTGAATCATGTACATGTTCTCTCTCCCTTAGGGAACTCTGAATATATGTCTGGTCCATTGATCACCCGCTTCTTATGTTGGGCTATAGTTAAACCCTAAATGAATGTCTGGTCCATTGATCACCCGCTTCTTATGTTGGGCTATAGTTAAACCCTAAATGAATGTCTGGTCTATTGATCACCCGCTTCTTATGTTGGGCTATAGTTAAACCCTAAATGAATGTCTGGTCTATTGATCACCCGCTTCTTATGTTGGGCTATAGTTAAACCCTAAATGAATGTCTGGTCCATTGATCACCCGCTTCTTATGTTGGGCTATAGTTAAACCCTAAATGAATGTCTGGTCCATTGATCACCCGCTTCTTATGTTGGGCTATAGTTAAACCCTAAATGAATGTCTGGTCTATTGATCACCCGCTTCTTATGTTGGGCTATAGTTAAACCCTAAATGAATGTCTGGTCCATTGATCACCCGCTTCTTATGTTGAGCTATAGTTAAACCCTAAATGAATGTCTGGTCCATTGATCACCCGCTTCTTATGTTGAGCTATAGTTAAACCCTAAATGAATGTCTGGTCCATTGATCACCCGCTTCTTATGTTGGGCTATAGTTAAACCCTAAATGAATGTCTGGTCCATTGATCACCCGCTTCTTATGTTGGGCTATAGTTAAACCCTAAATGAATGTCTGGTCCATTGATCACCGCTTTTATGTTGGGCTATAGTTAAACCCTAAATGAATGTCTGGTCCATTGATCACCCGCTTCTTATGTTGGGCTATAGTTAAACCCTAAATGAATGTCTGGTCCATTGATCACCCGCTTCTTATGTTGAGCTATAGTTAAACCCTAAATGAATGTCTGGTCCATTGATCACCCGCTTCTTATGTTGGGCTATAGTTAAACCCTAAATGAATGTCTGGTCCATTGATCACCCGCTTCTTATGTTGGGCTATAGTTAAACCCTAAATGAATGTCTGGTCCATTGATCACCCGCTTCTTATGTTGGGCTATAGTTAAACCCTAAATGAAACCTTAATCAGTTACTAGGGGATCTAAATTCGCCCGAGTGGTTACCGGGCCCAAATTTGGGGTATAAAGAATAGAACCACTGTTACCTGCCATGCATGTCGTAAGAGGCGACTAAGGAGGTTTGGCTGAAATCGGATGCACATGTCCTAAACTTGTAGAAATCTATGCGTTTAAGGGCCTACCAAACCAATGTGCAACGTATACACGTTCTTGGCAAAGATCAAACGTATCACAAAGAGTGATAAAAATTGGTGGTAAAGAACGAACACAAAGAAGAAGAAGAAGAGGGGATCTAAATTACAAGTACCTCTAAATTTGAAGTAGGGCTCGCCTGAATAGCGTGAGAACTGTGCGTCACTGGAGGTCATCTTTAAAAGACGAAAATGAAAGTGGATTGGTCATGTATGTCAGTAGGGACATAGGGTAGAACTGCTCTCCAATGGACAGAAGATTGTGAAAGAAGGTATGGGCGTCCAAAGGAAACATGGAGAAGAACAGTGGAAAGAGAGTTTAAAGACTGTGGCCTGACATGGGAAACAGTTGGCAGATAGGTAACAGAGCGGCAGTAACGAAAAGTTGTGGGAACCTTATGTGACAAAAGGGACACAAAGATGATATAGATACATACAATAGGAAGAGACACTGATGACAAGGAAAGCAAGCCATCACGCAAAAATCAACCCGAAGAATTATATTACGTGCCATAACTACATTACGCCTGAATTCATAGTGGACTAACGACGAGAAAACAAATGTGAGAAAAGTCTGGACAAAACGAAACTAGTAAATGTCCTATGCTCCACAGTGATTTGGAGAGAGCGGTATTGGAAGGCGTGGTTCCTGGGGTACGAGGTAGGGGACAACCAAGACGAAGGTGGCAGCAGGACATACAAAACCTTGACCATGACGCTGGAAGAGACGGAAGAACTTGCTAGAGGCAGAGAGTTTTTCAGGCGGGCTGTGATGAAAGTGACGTTACGCAAGGGACATGCTACTACTTGGCTTGACGCTTTCCTTCTTCTTCTGATTTCTTCATCTCTAGTTGTGTCTCTCATTGTCACACCTGCAGGTCTTCTAAGGCACCTCTTTTTTTCCCTGATCCAGAAGCACTTTCCGCTCTTCGGCTCGGTTCAATGGACATCGTAACCCTTCGGTTCGGGGCCACGAACACCGTAAATATGGAGAACCTGTGACTTTTCTGTCAGCCCGCGGAATTGAACCCGAACTCACAGGGAGCTTGTCACCCGTCGTTCAACGTGCAACGAACACGCTGGGCAGGCGGGCTCTAAGGCACATCATCGCTATCGTTATGTTTTTCTGCTCATTAGCTGATGTTACTGGCATTGTTTGGCACTGGTAACATAGTGTTGGTCAGAAAATTGTTCTTATAAGATTTGCTTTAGATTTTAGCGGTATCTCTTTATGTAACAACAGTGGTGTTAACTGTTCCAGTACCTGGTTAGATTTTGTGCATCGACTGCTGTATTCCTTATCGATACTTCCGTCTGCAGTGAAAATTTGCCCCTAATGTAATAATCTTTAATTTTCATAAACCCTTGTCATAAACACACATTATTGTAAATTTGCCATCCGCCTCTTCTTCTTTGCGTTCGTTCTTTGCGACCAATTTTAATCACTCTTTGTAATATGTTTGATCTTTGCCAAGAATGTGCATACATTGCACATTGGTTTGGTAGGCCCTAAACGCATAGACTTCTACACGTTTAGGACACATGCATCCGATTTCAGCCAAACTTTCTTAGTCGCCTCTTACGACATTCGTGGCAGGTAACAGTGGTTCTATTCTTTACACCCCAAATTTGGGCCCCGGTAACTACTCGGGCGGCCATCCGCCTCAAAAACCGAAGCTAATTTTGCTCTTCTTGATAACTAAAATGACGTCTAATAGCGTGTCAATTTACGTATTATCCTTCATTTATCAATTTGAACTCAGATTCTTTAGAATTAATTCGTACATCTAGGTCAAGAATGTAGTGTGTAACTGTCAATACAAAGAAGTAACTCAAGCAAATCTATAACAGCAGAGATAATACCAATAACGAAAGTAACAACTGTTGACCAGGGTAGGGGTAACGGTTTTAACTGCCACCAATCATCTATCATCACGAACACTCATCATAAAGAAACAGTACATAGTTTAAATATATATTAAATCAAAACAAGAACAAAATCAGACATAGAATCACCGTTTCCATAAATAGCAAATCTACTATCATTTCCTGTGTTCAGGTCTATGTGTGCAATTGTCTTGTGTGCAATTGTCTGGTTACCAAATTGAAGATATCAGGGTATTTTGACAATCACAGAACATACAGTTTATCTAATCCAGATAATTTAAATCGATCTGGAAATATCAACTTGGCAATAACGACTTGTTTTCAAAGTCAGAATCGTTTCTCCTGTGTACGAAATGTGTATCGAAAATCATCGGAAGCCGTGCCGGCTGGCGTAGGCGATCATAGATCTGCACAAATCTATGTCTCTGGTGTTTGCTATAATCTCAGATGTTGACGCTCTTCCATGCCATAAAGTCAGGCTATCCTAAATTTTCTCCTGTCTTTCTCTGTCTCGTCTCCCTTCGATTTTACCAGTTCTTACAATGTGTTCTAAACCTCCCTTTCTCATCACGTCCGAAAAATGATGATTGTCTCTTTCTTATATTGATGATAGTCTTTCTCTATGTCTTGACCTTATTCAAAACCTACACATTTGTCATTTTAGCAGTCCATGGGATTATCGTAATTCTTCTGTAAAACCACATCTCTGTGGTCTTCATACATTTTTCAATGTTTACTGTCCATGGTCTCCAGATTAATTCTGCCAAGACCAAAATTACGGACCTCACAAACTCGTACAGACAACATCGTAATAAATGGCCAAACACTGGAGAAAGTTGAACATTTTACATATTTGGGTAGTAAAGTGTCAAACAACGGAGACACGATGAAAGAAATAAACTCGTATTGCTATAGCAGCTAGTGCCTTCACTAAATTAACGAATATCTGACAATCTCAAGACCTAAGTATATGCACAAAAGTTAAATTATTTTGGTCATGTGTGATTCCTGTACTGACCTACGGTTGTGAAAGTTGGAAATCAACAAAGAAAATTGATAAGAAACTGGACAGCTTTGAGAATAAATGTCTCCGAAAATTATTAAAAGTAAAATGGAGTGATTTCGTTTCTAACAACACAGTGAGAGATAGAACACACCAACAACCCGTATCAAATATTATAAGGAAACGAAGGTGGAAATATTTAGGTCATGTTCTTAGATCATACGAAAAGAGACTGAATCGACAAGTCCTTATGTGGTCACCAGTTGGGAAAAGAAAACGTGGAAGACCAAAGACCACTCTTCGAAGAACCATCCAACAAGAAAGTAAACTATTGGGATGAAAAACCATACAAGATCTCGAACTGCTAGCAACGAACCGCATCACATGGAGATCTAAAACCTCTGCCCTATGTGCCGCCTTTGGCACGAAAGGAACAAACTAACTAACTGTCCATGACTCGCGTCCTTATGTCAGTATTAAAAGCACTCAACGAGAGAAATAAAAATAAATCTCAACATATTTATTAAAAAAGACTTCGCCGTTCAGAAAGCAACGGCAAACTACTGAACACATAAATGGTGCCTAGAAAATCAACAACTCGTTTACTGTGGTTGGTGGCGAAGTCCTGTAAAAAGAATATCCACGATTTTCATTCATTATTTAATTTTGATCTGGAAATTCCAACTTGGCAATAACATTTCGTTTTCAAAGACAGAATCGTTTGTTCGAAATATGTAACGAAAAAAATATATAAAAAAAAAATGTAATTGAGAATGTTACATCAATTTAGAATATATTTACTAATCATTTACAGATATTTACGCATACGAATCATTAAATACATTTAATATTACTGTACATTAATCACATTACACATTAACTAAAACCATAAGTACTTGAAATTATTACGTAAATGGGGATTACGTTTGTGACGTTATTATTTGATTATCTAAAAATATGAACTGGAAACTTGCAGAAGTGGTTATGTGAACACTAGGAAGTTGAATCATAATACCACAACAGACGGAGTCGGGTAACAAACATAGACTTATTTATACGGTCTAGAAAGCATAAGCGACACTTCATCACGTAATTTGCATATGTTGCAATCCATTCAGTGATCCGACACATTTGTTCGAAATGTTACCGACGTTTCGTTTGACTTTGAGAGAGGATTTTCTATTTTTACTTCTCACTACGATTTTCATTTTTGTCAACATGCCTAACGAATTAACGATGCTTCCTTCACCACATTCTTGACGGATAATATGACTGAAATCAGTGTCGGAATTAATTCCAGAGTCTTATATAAGTAATTGCGGTAATGTAGAATGAAGGTTTTCATTAATTTTTCAAATAGAACAGAAACGGTGGAAAATGTTAGCGTTGACGATAAATGTTTGCCAGTTGTGGCAGGATTACATCCATACCCATCTTCGTCTGTTGGAAGCGATTCGCCCTTGGTGCGCGAGTCAGCATTGTGGTTCAAAACCTTGGCAGTGGAAGCTGTGTATATCGACTGTGATCGAAGGTAAGTTTGAACAATTATTGTAAACAAATTATCGCAATGTAATCATTAATAATTATAATGCAGCTGACATTATTAACAATAATGTCTCATGGCCGTTGCTTTGCAGACCGTAGGATAGGCTCTAGAAAATGTCTGTTGCTTCACATTTTATATCAGGTATGCAGGAGGTAGGATGGCAGATACATTTACTCACTTGTGGAATGTTGGGTGATGGAAATAAACCCACATCGGAACAAGATGAGATGGTTTAACGTTTCAGATCTTCTTTGCGTTCGTTCTTTACGACCAATTTAAACCACTCTTTGTGTTATGTTTGATCTTTGCCAAGAACGTGTATACGTTGCACACTGCTTTGGTAGGCCCCTAAACGCATAGAATTCTACACGTTTCGGACATGTGCATCCGATTTCAGCCAAACTTCCTTCAAACTTCATGTCGCCTCTTACGACATGCGTGGTAACAGTGGTTCTATTCTTTACACCCCAAATTTGGGCCCTGGTAACCACTCGGGCGACGTTTCTGATGTTTTCATATATGTGGAGCCTAGAGCATTTATTAGTTTCGTCTTGTCCAGACTTCTCTCACATTTTTTTTTTTCGCTAACTCGCTATGAATTCATGCATAGTTGTGGCTCCTATTATGATACTTCTGATTTTTACATGAAGGCTTGCTTTCCATGTCACCATTTGCGTTCCGAATATTGTGGGTTTGAATCCAAATGACGTCATTCTGTTCACACGCGCATTTTTCCAGAGACCTCTATGATTGTTGCTGGAGCTTCGTAGTTCGTGCTTTGTGAAATACTCTTGGCATGTGGCTGTCATTTCTGTGGAGAGGGACCTAGCTATATGGGGTAAAACCCGCTGCAATGAAGTCAATGCTTCAGCTTTAGGCCCTTTGAATAAACCCACAACTGTTTTGTGTATATGATTTGAAAAGTAAACGGACTGTGCTAATCCATCCCACTGCTGAGATTATAGCACTGTACGAGAAGAATACAGTACCATTTATTAGTTTTGAGTATTTTTAATTGTATGGTCATTGATTCTGATGTTTTAGTACCATGTTTTCAGTTAGAAAGTGTTTAGTTCTAATTCAGTGAAGGAATGTCAGGACTCTGGGTCGATTTGTTGAAAGGTACAAAATATCAGGTTGTGATATTAGCGGATGTCATCTGTTGAGGTTTTTCAACCTCCAGAGGCGTACAAAGATCTATTGCCCTAGACTGGTACATTGTTATCAAACTTGTATGGTTAGTCACTGGATGCTGTTGGAGATATTGCAAAGGAGATCGGAGCACCTATAGACATGTCCGGAGTGCAATGAAGATATTCCAAACTGAAACATGCTCTAAGGTACAAATCTCATACTGATCACACGCCCGAGTGGTTACCGGGCCCAAATTTGAGGTGTAAAGAATAGAACCACTGTTACCTGCCACCATGTCGTAAGAGGCGACTAAGGAGGTTTGGCTGAAATCGGATGCATGTGTCCTAAACGTGTAGAAGTCTATGCGTTTAGGGGCCTACAAACCAATGTGCAACGTATACACGTTTTTGGCAGAGATCAAACATATCACAAAGAGTGATTGAAATTGGTCGTAAAGAACGAACGCAAAGAAGAAGATGTCCGGAGTGCAATGAAGACATTCCAAACTGAAACATGCTCTAAGGTGCAAATCTCATACTGATCACAAAGAGTGGTTTAACAAGTGGTTAGTGTAGAGCAATTGAAGAAGCAGGTGCTATGACTGATATGTTGTCTGTTTTGCTTGAACAAGGCATGTTTTGTGAAAAAGCAATGTCATCTGCAGCAACTAAAAATTCTAGATAAGATTATATTCTTCTTCTTTTGTCATCACACTGTTACTTGGTTGTGTCCAGTGTCGTGGTTTTCTGTTTTTGCGCTGCTCTAGTGTCTTAGGTGATAGTTATTTTGGCTTCTGAACAAGATTCTACTATACATACCATCTATCTATCTTTTTGTGGGCTTCCTTTTGCCTTCTTTTTTATTTTCTTTTATAGAAGACTCTGTATACAGTGAAGTTTGGTTTCATTTTTATTAAGAGCTGAACTACTTCATTCTTTGTTTCTCAATGTAATTCGAGCAAGGTTCTATCCCAACTTTCTTTCTTAGGCTGATGTTGTTGACTCTGTATTTTCGGGTGTTGTTGGTAACTTTTCGTAGGCATGTGTATTTCACATTTTAAAATCCTATTACCTACTAATATATTTGTGTCTGTGGGGTTTCAGGGATAAGTGGTCAAATGATTTGCATGGGTTCGAGGGTTAGTTTTTGTAGATGATCCCTAGGATTTTTGCTGGAGCTGAAGCTGCGAATGTTTGTATTTTGTGCAATACTATCATCAGGTGACATGTCATTTCTGCAGAAAGGGCTGAGCTACATTGAGAAACTTGGTTCAATGAAACCAAGCTTTTGCATTCAAATCTCTGTGTTTTTGTTTGTTTTTGTTTAGTGGAAAGGGTCTAACAGCAAAGGATTGACATCATTGCATCAGGTTTCCCCATATGGCTCCGTCCTTGGCAGAAATGGCATACCAATACCGAGAGTGTTGCACAAAGCACCTTCATAACTCCAGCAGCAATCCTAATAATCTCATGTTAAAATTGCACATGACTTTGCTCGGATTCAAATCACTTCCTTCAGAAAAACAAACACATATCTTAACCACTTCAGCATAGAGAATCATGTGTGTCTTGTTTAACATGGAACCTGACCTGGAATTGAACTCACAACCTTCAGACTGACGGCCTAATGTCTTAACCACTTCATCATAGAGACCTCTGTGTGTCTTGTTTACATGTAACTTGGCCCTCATTTGAACTTACAACATTCATCATGACAGACACATATCTTAACCACATTGTTATAGATATCCCCCTTGTGTGTCTTGTTTAACATGTTTACTCGTCTGGTGCCGGGGCCCAAGGAAAGCAAAGAATAGTACCACTGCGACCTACAAGAAATGCAGTAAGAGGCGACTGATGTAGGACCTAGGAACTACCTAGTAAATAACAAGCATCATAGAAATCGGATGTGCTGGCCTACTTGTAGCGCGCATAACTGGCACAGCGTACAATCACTTAGGCTCAGATCACATACAAATCACACCAAGTGGTTGATAGAGTGCGTTTCGAAGAAGTTTAACCTAGCCTGGATTAGAACCCACAACCTTCATCACAAGAGACACATCTTAACCACTTAGCTATAGAGATCCCCCTGTGTGTCTTGCTTATGTGTCGTTACTGCCTGTAATGACTCTTTTTAGAGCGGTGTATCACCGAGTGGTTACCGGGACCCAAATTTGGGGTGTAAAGAATAGAACCATTGCTACCTGCCACACGTCGTAAGAGGCGACTAAGGAGGTTTGACTTAAATCGGATGCACATGTCCTAAACGTGTAGAAGCCTATGCGTTTAGGGGCCTACCAAACCGATGTGCAACGTATACATGTTCTTGGCAAAGATCAAACATATCACAAAGAGTGATTAAAATTGGTCGTAGAGAACGCAACGAAAAGAAGAAGAAGAGAGGGCGGTGTATGACGGGGGACGTGAGCCTGAAAAATTTAATGGTCGCATGGCTAGTGCAGTTGCAATGAAACTGTTCAGGTTATGATTTATCTTTTATGCCCCCAACATAAAAAATCTTTGGCCGTACCGTGGATTAAACACGGATCTCCCGCATGGGAGCAGCGCTCTGATCCATTCGGCCAAACACTCTCCCCGTGTGTCTTGTTAACATGACTAAAGAAGATTCTCATCCCTGTTTTATTTTGTTAAATTTCAGATTAATCTACTGGATACCAATAGTCAGTAATCCCGACACAACAGAAGTCACCTTACGGAAGTCTGTATCAGTCACTGTGAACACACACGAGTTCATACCTGAATCTGCCACACCCCTCTTCAAAGACAGCTCCATTTACGACTTTGATGCCTCCCTTAAAGAAATGATGGCAATGTGTTTGGATACAGCACGAAAGTTTTTCAAAAAATTGCATACCACTGATGAATTTTACAAATCTATAGCGAAAATTCTGCATGTTTATATACTGCCTTCGATAACATTTACTGAAAACAATATCTCCTGTTTGAGGAGCTCAATGCTTGATTGAATCACGCTTGGAGAAGTCCGAAAGAGAGATTGGGGATAAAGCCAACAGTATTGAAAGTCTGCGACAATGTCTCAGCACGTTGAAAGGCAACATCAGCCTTAGAGAAGATCTGGACAGCGAGAAGTACTTGAGGACTTGTAAGAAAGATTTTCTGTTAGCTTTTCTTAAGACTGCAGAATCAGAAGTCGTTAATTTAAATATTGAACTGTCGACACAGCAGGGGAAAGTAAACTGGGCTAAGGAACACCCTGAGGATATGTGTATGCTGAGTGAGTTGCAGCAGAAGAGAGACATGATATTTCATGACATTGACAAGTGTATCAGAGTGAGAGAAGCAATTAAAAATGTTGTGTCCAGACGAGACTTAACAAAGAGAAAAGTCAAGAAAAGCGAGGTCGTGAACAGTTGTTTTCATAATGTTTTTGTTGAAGTTGTTCGAAGGTTGGAGTTTGAAGAACGTATCTTGAACCACCTAGGCAATGACAAAGTAAACATCTGCGCAGCTCGGGAAGCTGTTGTTTGTACTGTCTTGGAGATGGTCAGCAATAAACGTGATTCTGACAGAACTACAAAATTTGAACCAGAAGACTTTGCAGATTTTTCAGTGAGTGAAAACCAACAGTCAATAAAGTCTGACGTATGGCTTACATTTCAAGAAAGAGTGGCCAGAGTTTTGGAAAATACATCTTCAATAGCATCTAGAACACACAGAGATGGCTGTCGAAATTTGACCTCGAAAATTAACCTTGCCCTTAGTGAGTTTCATTTAACCAAAAAAAAGACATACCAGCATCCACATCATTACCACGAGTCAACTACAGGAGAAGAGAATGCTCAGTTTCATGTGAATGATGTAACTGTGCAAAACTCAAAAATCGGTTCTGAATATTCAAAACGAAGAGAAGCTGTACTTATTAGCAAAGAAAATGAATCATACAGTACATCTGACCTAAATAATTTAGAAGGCGTCAGGAAGGGCCAGACTTTTATGACAGTTAAGACCAACAATGAAATTAGTACTGGTCAAAATTTATGTGAAAGAAAAGCTATGTCTTCAAGCGATATTAGCCATAATCTTCCAACAAATCACCTTGTGTACATTGATGGTTATTTTGACATTGTGAATGACGAGGGATTGCGGAAGTACACGTCAGAGTCCTCGTTGGATGACATTCTAGCAGATGAGAATTTATCACATGATGAGGACGGAGAACATTTGACAGCGATTAAAAAAACCAATTTGGCAAGAGAGAGGCATATCATCACGAGACAGCTAGCTCTAGGTTCCCTAATGAATGTTATAGACAGTTTAAAAGTTCAGACAAGGAGTCACTTCCAAGAGATCATTGCCTGCCTTGGTCATGAGCTTCACAGGGGTAATGTAGATGAAACCTTAGAGCTGGAGCAGCAAGAACTCTTGTGGAAGTCTTACAACGATTTTTTGTCAGGTAATATATTTACTATTATTTGTGTGTGTGTTAAAGAGGTCTACTTGTCCTAGTCTTCTTCTTGACGTTCCATATCGACCACTTGTCAACCACTCTGTGTGATTAGACTCTATGCGATCTGAGCCTAAGAGCGATTTGTACGATGTGCCAGTTATGCGCCTATAAGTAGGCTAGCACATCCGATTTCTTCGCTGCGTTTTATTTACTAGGGTAGCATCCCTAGGGCCTACATTACTCAGCTCTTACGACATGCATTGTAGGTTGCAGTGGTACTATTCTTGCTTCCCTTGTGGGCTCCGGCACCACACAGGCGACTTGTCCTAGTGATGGCCAGGGTCCAAATCAGGGGTGTAAAGAATAGAACCACGGTTACCTGCCATGTATGTTGTAAGATGCGACTAAAGAGGTTAGGCATGGTGCTAGCTACCCCACCCCAATAGCTACAGAAACCACAACCAGGAAAATTCATAGCTCGCCACCCGAGTAAGAAGAAGTACCCGAAGGAAGGACCCAGGGTGCGACCCAATGAAATCCGAAATGAAATCAGACTGCCGAACACCTGGAAGGGGGAGTTTGAAACAGAATGAATGAAAATGGGGAGAAAGTGGAGCGATCTGGAAAAGATGGCCTCAGGAGGGGGAAAACCTTGCTATGCCTACCTAGGGGTGGAGGGTGAAGAGAAAGAAGTGTACATGGTATGTTCTGTGTCTGGCTCTGCATATGTCAGAATTGGTGTTGGCTAGTCTTTCTTAGGTTGGGGTAAAAGTGAAAATTAGTAGCCGGCTGGGTTGCAAAGTGTGTTCTGTTCCTGGTTATGCATCATCAAGAAAACAGAGGTCATGTTCCAGCCCTCCGCTAGAGAGCAGTACTACAATCCAGCCATCAACATTAAACACCAGCGTCTCCTGCCAGAGGACAACTTTGCCTATCTCAGCAGCATCGTAACCAGATCGGCAAACATAGACTCTGACATCAACAATAGGATATCCAAAGCTAGTGCTGTGTTCGAAAGGCTATGCGTCGCTGTGTGGGAGTGGAAGGGGATAAACGTAGCCTCAAAGCTGAAAGTTTACCATGCCATAGTGCTAACCACGCTGCTGTACGCAAGCGAGACATGGACAGAGTATAGCAGACACGCAAGAAAACTAAACCACTTCCACACAAGCTGTCTGCGCAGAATACTAAAAATAAACTGGCAGGACAAAATTCCAGATACCAAAGTCCTCACAAGAGCAAAGATCCCAAGCATCAACACCCTGTTGCAGAAGGCCCAAGTGAGATGGGCCGGTCACATTGCTCGGATGCCTGATAAACGCATCCCCAAACAGTTAATGCATGGCGAACTTGAAGGGGCAGACGCTCTGCTTGTGGACAGAAAAAACGCTTTAAAGACACCCTTAAAGTGTCTCTGAAATGCTTCGATATAGACACAACATGCTGGAAATCTCTTGCACAAGATCGCCAAATGTGACTGTAACAACACAAAAGGTACCCGCATAGTTGAGAATCATCGTGGCGTTGAGGCACAAAGAAGAAAATGAGTTGCACGAAAAGACAGAACACACACGTCTAATCTTGATCATGTATGCCTCACCTGTGGTAGGGGATTGTGTTCTAGGGTTGGACTCTACAGTCACCTCCGCACACACCAGAGAGGTGCAGCAGCACATGTCTGAGACTGTTGTCATCATTGCTTGCGATGGACGGCTATTATATTATTATTATGCATACAGCAAAATTGGGGTCTGCTAGTCTTTCTTAGGTAGGGTAAAAATTAGTAGCCTGCTGGTCTTCAAGGTGTGTCCTGTATCTGGCTATGCATACAGCAGAGTTGGGGTCGGCTAGTCTTTCTTAGGTAAGCATAAAGTGAAATTTAGTAGCCAGCTGATTGCGTGTTGAACATACACGCCAACCCTGCCTTCCATTGGTGTAGACTTGGAAACTTTGATGCGACGTCAAAGGCTGACATGTCTCTGGCTCGATTAAGAGATGAACTCCACATGGACATATTTTCTGGGTTTTTTAATCCTATGTTGGAAGGCATAGAAAAAAAACTATGCAGAAACCAAATGTGCAGGCCTACGAGTCTGCACAATGAACTCATGCTATAAGGCACAAATCATATACCAACCACAAAAATGGGTTTAATAAGCGATCATTATTTTCTGCAGACATCCATTTTCAAATGCATTCAACTTACTATCTTTAATCATTTTCTAACTCTCAGTGGCATGTGTTAGGATTGAGACAACATTGGAATTGAAATCTAACAAATGACAGCAGCTCGCAAAGAGTGATTATTACAGAGTGGTTGATCAAGCTAACGTGAACATACAAACTTCTTTTTCTTCAAACGCCCCATATTGACCACTTGTTGACCACTCTTTGTATGTGATTCGAGCCTAAGAGCGATTATACATTGTGTCAGTTATGCACCTACAAGTAGGCCAGCACATTTGATTTCTGCGACACTTTATTTACTAGGTAGCTTCCTGGGCCCCTAACTCAGTCACCTCTTACGACAGGCCTTGTAGGTCACATTGTTACTATTCTTTGAGGGCCCCGGCAACACACAGGATTGATCAACGTTGAAGTCGGAGGAATAAAATACGGAACCAGGTATGCATTACACAAACACCATAGTGCCCGTGGGAGCCGCGCTGGACAGCGCTGTTATAGGGCATTTGTAGTATTGTCAAAGATGGCATGGCACACTAAATGTGAATTTCAACCGACCTCTAACTGAAGTCAAGTTTCAATTGTCTGTGGATGGAATTTGTGTATTCTAGCCTGAATGTGATAGACTAGTGACCCAACTAAGGGATTCTGAAGCCACTGTGACAAGCCTAACAAGTCGACAGTTGTTTAATCTAATTTATGCTCATAGAATTATGAAGAGATTTCGATAATCGGTAAACAGTGCAACCAAGAAAAAACACTTTATGAAGCGCACACAAAAGCCTATTCTAGAAATCTCTTCTTATTCTGATGCTGTGAGGCAAAACAAGATTAAAGGAAAAAGAACGAAGAACACAAAGTAGGCATTAAAAATTATAAGAAAAAAAAAATAAAGGGACCATTTTTTATGCCACGTCATATAGGGTAATCGCCGAGTGGTTACCAGGGCCCACATTTGGGGTGTAAAGAATAGAACCAATGTTACCTGCCACGCATGTCGTAAGAGGCGACTAAGGAGGTTTGGCTGAAATCGGATGCACATGTCCTAAACGTGTAGAAAAGTTTAGGGGCCTACCAAACCAATGTGCAACGTATACACGTTCTTGGCAAAGATCAAACATATCACAAAGAGTGATTAAAATTGGTCGCAAGGAACGAACGCAAAGAAGAAGAAGAAGATATAGGGTAATACAGTGTTGGGCTCATATTTTTTCTTGACCTCTGAGATACGATGGGCGATGTGGTCAACATCATGCAGGCCGCCTTTACTTCCCAGTGCTTTTCCTAATACACAATTGAGGCCTAGTCGACCTGAGAGCCATTACGGTCGGAAAAAATTCCACACCCACTGTGGAATTGAAACCTGGCCACTGCTCTCAGAAGCAAGTTCACTAACAACTACGTTACTTCTGCTCTCATGCTTAAAATGTGATTGATCATCTGTTGTTTAGCTGTCAGTGAGATGTTTGGTTTTGTGATATTGTCCATTATTATTCCTTACTTCTGCATTCATATAATTTCTTCCCACAGGAAGTGTACAGAAATCTTATGGAGCTGTATGTGACAGGATTAACTCCTGCCATCCAGAAAGCTTACATCACTCTTCAGAAAATGTCCCTGCATGAGATTCTTAAAGAGGACAAACTCTTGAACTTATTCTTTGGGGACACGCAAATGGATCGTCAATCCTTGTCTATTCCAGTTCTTTCTCATAGTCAATCTGAAGACAAATTTTCAATGTCAAGGACTCTGTCATCTCTTAGTTTGGATGTCCGTTCTTGCGATATTAAAGAATTGTACACACTAGCAAATGCTGACTGTAATGACCTTCGTAAACGTTTCAACCTTGACCTCATAGAGTATGATGACAATGATAACACCCCAAGCAGTGGTTCCTTGAAGTCTTCGGAACTTTCAAACGAAGATGAAACTTTTGATATGAACTCTGAATCACTATCAACAAGTGCCAAATCTGCTATGTCCGGAGCCAGCATAGAAAAAGAAGTTGATAGTGACACAGATAAATGGAAAGCCCCTTCAGACACAGAAAGAGTTGAAGAAATCTTTAAGCGCATACTCTCCCCTTATAAGAAGCTTATTAATAGATGTCTGAATGCTGCAAGCTTATTGGATAAGGTTCGATACATCACTAAAGCTACCGAGGGTTTAAACAACGATATCTCTCAGATGATAGGACCCGACTTTCATTCAGCATGCGATGACATTATAAGCATGTTGATCCTAGCACTGTACAACTTGCCCCAGGATATGTTCATTGGGTTGTACATCAACCTGCGGCTCCTTATGGATCTTTTTCCAGGGTTTCTCAGCGGAACTTTGTGGGACTTCAATCTGGTAACACTATGTGCTTCCTACGATTACCTTTTCACCTTGAAAGTGTGTGACCTTGTAGTCCGGCAGTATCCAGGAAGTTTCAAAATCAAGAGATGATTTCACTTTAATCTGGTCATACTGTGTGCTTCCTACGATTATTTATTTATTATTGTTTAGTTCATCTTCTATGAATTCAGGCGTAGACACCTAATATGACACCTCTGACTGATTTTTGCGTGAAGGCTTTATCATCATCATCCCTCAGAATACAGGCGAAACTTAGTCCGGCTTTGAGGTACTTGTAATTTAGATTACCATGAACACTTAAAGATCATTGTTCAACATAATCTTTCTCCCAACATTATGCTATCAGTGCTAAACCTGGACGTTGACATCAAATGATAGAAGAAAACTAGTCATGACGGAGATGAAGTGTCTACGCAGAATGCCGGGAGGATCAAGAAGAGACCGGTTTAGAAATGAAGACATCAGGAAAAAGTGGTGCAGCAGCAGTATTGAACTTTATCAAGAAAGAACAAGTTAATTGGTTTGGCCACATAAGCAGATTACCAACAGACATTGGGCAGTCACCTCAAAGAGCATTTTTATAGTGGATACAAAGCAAATGATCGTCCACGTAAAAATGGGACCACAGAAATAATAGAGGCAGTGAAAAACAGTATAAAGCGCACACAAAAGCCAGTTCAAGAAATATCTTCTTATCCTGATGCTGTGAGACAAAAAAGGAACTAGAGAAAAGAAAAAAGTCGACTACACCTGAAGTCGTATCAGGTGAACAATGAAAAACAAAAACAACTTAATTGCAACAGTGATGGTTCTATCAATCAATCATATTTATCAATATCAATCTAATTGAATTTAATCAAGTGATTGGGGACTGCCTAGAGTAGTTGATAGTAGCTCGGCCTGCTAGCTGTGAGACGCCTCATAGCTCGGGTTCGAACCTACTGTCCGGCATTTGTTCGAGTCCCTGGTCTTACTCAGGACGATAACGTGAGTACCTCTGAAGTCGGAGAAAATCTGCCTGTATGGCTAGGGAATACTAATTACGAGTACATTGAGCACACGGCTGCCAGTGTAAAGTAATTTACAATGTGCACGCTGCCGTTGTAAGAAATTGGAAAAACGGATTTTCATGCAAAAATCAGTTTCAGAGATGAAACTCGTCTGAGTTGAAAGCGGACGAAAGGAAAAAAAAAATCAAGTGATTACTTGTCCTATATCCCAGAAATAAAGGCCAGGCTTTTCAAGGTCCAGTGATTGAGTTCATTGCTTAGGGTTTCCCCATATGGCTCCGTCCATTTCCGTAGAAATTATGCACCACTTGAAGAGATTGGCTATTGGTTACTGAACTGATGTCACAGTACTCCAGGCAGACCCATAGGTGCTCAGTCTCCCCTAACAGATGTTGAAGGGTATGGAAACTGGTGGTTATCGTGGCTTGCTGGTTTAACACACTCCTCTCTCTGCCCCATAACATTCCAGTCTACTTTTATAACTTATTTCAAAATCGCTGGATTGATTCAACATCAATTTTAGTGTTCTCTTCCAATAGTAGGTCACCAACAGACCAAAGAACATCCCCCGTAACCATCCTAAACAATCGATGCAAGCCTGTCCGCTCTCTTGTTGCCGCGAACCCAGGTATGCCCAGGACAGTAGATCCACATGAGTCTCTGGAGGTTGGAAACCCCCATAGACATCTGCTCATAGCATGACCTGCCATTCTGGATTTTCTGAAGCATAGGCTGAGTGTCAGAAACAAGAATGGCCCCAGTAAACGGAGTCCTGTAGGTGAGCATTAATGGCTTCAACCTCCACCCTCATACTGCAATGAGTTATCCTGATGAGAATATTGCAGAAAACACATGACAACATAAATATATTCAACAAAAAAACGCAGACTACAGTCTTCAGACTTAGAACAGGGCATTGCAGTCTCAGAACACACCTCCATAGAATAGGTCTCGGACTCAGCTGCCTGCACCTGTGAAGCACCAAAGCAGTCCCCAGAGCACATCTTGCAAGACTGAGCAGCCTGTGATTGGAAATCTGGTCAACAGAAGCACCCCTTCAGAAAAAACTATGGGGGAATGGTGATATCCTCAAACGCACCACCCTGTTTATGACACATACCAGAGTAGTTTCATGGCAGAAGAAGAGAAGCACAAACTCTGTAGCTCTGGAAGAAATTATAGGGATCTCTAAAAACAAATGCTCTTGTGAGCTGAAGGTAGGAAAGTTTGTTGTATGGAACAAGTTTATGCTGAATACTACTCATTGCTTCAATCAAATTGTATTCAATTATGGTTAGTGATCATTTTTTATGGATAATATCATCAGTTCTAAAACATCTTCTTCACCATCATCAAGTTTTTGTCTTCTTTCTTCTTCTTTGCGTTCGGTTTTGTATGCTCATCTAAATCATGAATTGGGTTGCATCTATGAAGCTGCATGTCAGTTGGAGTTCCTCGTGAGTTCCCCATAGCTTGCTCTATCAGATGTTTTAGGATGTGTTTATCAGGCATCCGAGCAACGTGACCGGCCCATCTCACTTAGGCCTTCTGCAACAGGATGTTGACGCTTGGAATCCTGGTTCTTATGAGGACTTCGATATCTGGAAGTTTGTCCTGCCATTTTGTTTATATTATACTGAGAAGATCTCCAATTGTTTTGATAGCATGTCAGTGTCCGCGATGCCATACGTGTGCTTGATTGATAGCACCATCGTCATTGCACTTCGGTGAGTAACCATGTGCTCCAATCTCTTTCTTACACAGGAAGATCTCAGCTGCAGTGTGCAAACACTGTTGCACCGCAAGAGTCCCGATGTAATTTAAAAGATGGGGTGAAAATATTTTGTAGAAATTTTTAAACAAATCTTTCTAATGGGTTTTGCCTGGGCAGCGGCTTTCCAGACTACTCTTCTCAATTTTGAAATGCCAAGGGTTCTTTTACTATCTGAAATTGAACCCAGGACCTACGTTTTGTTGTCCATCTCTGATAGAACTAGAAACTTGATCTCATCTACACTGAGATCTAGGATCTCTGTAAAAATATGTAGATGGCTCCACAAGGGAGCGAACCAAGTACCTTTGGCACAAGAGGCGAGCACCTAATCTCTACACCACAAACCACTTTTTTACACCATCACTTGTAAACATCGTGACTAGGCATATATAGGAAAAAACTGGCAAAAACTTAGTACCCATTTCGGCAAACATTAACGTGATGTGCGCAAATGTTCTCTGGCCCCTGTGGCCACTAATTTCAATGGAATGGACCATTTGGGAGCTCACAATATCCAGGTCACTGCTATCCAATAATATTCCTCTGATGATCGGAGTCAATTTGCTCTTCAAAATCATTTTATACCTTTGTACAGTACCTTGCAACCTCATAGACTAAACACACTACATTCCTATTCTTCTTAATACTGTCTCTTCTCATGCTCCATAGTATATGTTAAATGTAAATATGCTATGTATATATTGGATTATTATTGTTTTATCCTGTTTTCCATATCTAGTTTTTCACATTTATTTCATTTTATAGTCACATATTTTTATGTTAGGGCCGTTAGGGATTTATCGCCTGACTATATGTTATGTCTGCTGTATAAAAGAATCTGAATTTTTCGCTGCTTTTGTATCCTTTGTTTAGCAAAGTGGGCATAACTTCATGCACCGATTACATTAAAAGACAACAAATGCAGTGGTTTGGACATTTAATGAGAATGGAATACAACCAACCACTAATAACAGCATACAATAAAAGAGATCAGGTACTAGAGCCAAGGGAAGACCAAGAAAAGATGGATAGACAATATAAAGACCACACTAAATAAACACAGATATAACACAACAAAGGCGACTCATCTGGCCCTGGAACGCAAAGTAAAGCTCCCACCCCTACGCTTAACAGCAAAAGTGAACAACCAATTCCATCATTCACCGGGGCAAAGACATAGACAATAGATAGCTTGATAAAGGTTTTTTGGTTGAAACACAGCCATATATTGTTTTTGTACTTTGTAAAACCACAGTACATGTACTTTGTTTTTACGTGTTTCAACATTTTAAGATTAACAAAATCAATTCTAGCTTTTAAATATCCGTTTCTGGATATCTTTGCCGCTGCCTCCTGTAACCCGTTCTTAACTATTTGCCAACATTCCTTTCCACGCTGTTTATTTTAGCAAAGACACTACTTTCTGGAATTTTTTGCTTCCTAGTGCCAACTATTCCAAAATGATCACTTTTTATATCACACCTCATATTGTTAAGAAATGTTGTCTATAAATATGATGATTTATGATGATCACAAAATTTATATTCAGATAATTTATATCTCATCAGTGTGTATATGATGTACTAAATTTATATCCTGGTAATTTATATCTCCACCAGTGTGTATATGATGTATAATGATGCGCTAAATTTATATTCAGATAATTTATATTTCCATTACAAAAATGGTCCAAGTGGAGAAAATTGACTTCCTGCACTTTTTCTCCATATGGCTCGTTCTGTGCCAGAGATGGTATCCATCTGCCAGGGGCATTGCATGAACTCCGTAGCTCCGGCAACAATCCTAGGGATTTCATGAATAAATTGCACAGTCCTGATTCGAACCCACAACGTTCAGTACGAAAGGCAAACGACTTAACCACTTCATCACTGAGACCCCCATGTACATGGTGTATGTTGATATATTAAATTTATATATAGATAATTTATATCTCCATCTATGTGTATATGATTTATGATGATGCACCAAATTTATATTTTTACAATTTATATCTCCATCAGTGCAAAACTTATTAGCTTTATAAAGCTTCATTATACACATTATCTTTATGCACAAAGTTGCCATTGTATTTAAAAAAAATAGATTTGACTTTCTGTATTTTATTTCATCCTTCATCCCTAGGGAGACATAAGTCCGCAACCAAGGCCTTCCAAGCCTGCATATCTAAGGCCATCTTTTCCAGATCTCTCCACTCTCTCCCCATTTTCTTGTATTCCATCTCCAGTCTCCAGGTGTTCTTGGGTCTTCCCTTACCTCTATTACCCTGGGGGTTCCATCGGAAAGCCTGTCTTGTTATGCTGTCAGGGGGTTTTCTCAGTGTGTGTGTCCTATCTATCGTCACCTTCTGCCCTTATCTCTTGTTGCACCTGATGTTGTCTCGCTCTATCCCACATTTCCCTGTTTGTGGTCCTGTGATACCATCGCAGATGGAGTGTTCCCCTTGGTTGTTTACGGTGTCTCTGTTTCATACAGAAAGACATCTTTGACATTTGAGTTAAATATCCTTATCTAAGTTTTATTCCTGATCACTCTTGAGCTCCATATGTTCTTCAGAATGGCAAATGCTGATCTTGCTGTTTGTATTCTAACCCTAACATCTTCATCTGTGCCACTATATATATATATATATATATATATATATATATATATATATATATATATATATATATATATATATATATATATACATATAATTTTTAGCATTTACTAATTTGTTGTTTGTTGCCAGATTCATCATTATCATCAGTTTTCATTACAGGGCACATACGGCAGAGACAAAAATGTCTCTGTTTCTGTAACTGTTTTTTTTTAGGATAGTAACAGGATTGAGTTGCTCCATTCGACCACCAACTCTGGACAGGGTACCAGCTCTTCTCATTTTCAGTGATTCCGCAATGGGAGAATATCCACTGTAGGACAACAACTGAGGACTAATGGATTTTAAAGCCAAAAGATTGACTTCGCTGCACCAGGTTTTATCCCCATATGGCTCAGTTCATCTCTGCAGAAATGGCACCCCACCTGCCGAGAGTATTGCATAAAACAAGAACTCCATAGTTCTGACAACAATCCTAGAGGGTCCTTGGAAATAAATGCACTCATGAATTGAACAACGCGGTTCGGATTCAAACCAATGACCCTCAAATCGCAAGGCAAGGGCGTAACCACTTAGCCACAGAGACCTCCATAGCCAACTGCGCCCGAGTGGTTACCGGGGCAGAAATTTGGGGTGTAAAGAATAAAATCACTGTTACCTGCCACGCATTTCGTAAGAGGCAACTAAGGAGGTGTGGCTGAAATCGGATCCATGTGTCCTAAACGTGTGAAAGTCTATGCGTTTAGCGGCCTACCAACCAATGTGCAACGTACACACATTCTTGGCAAAGATCAAACATATCACAAAGAGTGATTAAAATTGGTCTTATGATTGGTCTCTTTGTGATATGTTTGATCTTTGCCAAGAGCACATATACGTTGCACATTGGTTTGGTAGGCCCTTAAAAGCATAGACTTCTACATGTTTAGGACACATGCATCCGATTTCAGCCAAACCTCCTCAGTCGCCTCTTACGGCATGCGTGGCAGGTAGCAGTGGTTCTATTCTTTACACACAAAATCTGGGCCCGGGTAACCACTGGGCGTTGCGTTAACTAGCACAATGTACAATTGCTCTTAGGCTCAGATCACATACTGATCACAAAGAATAACTTAAGTGGTCAATATGGAGTGTTCAAAGAAGAGCTGTTCTACGGTCATCAGCAGGATACTAATTTTCACTTTCTGCTCTTCACAAATCACAAAGAGTGGTTTAATATATGGAGTGTTCGAGGGAAGAAGAATGTAGTTTAAAATGTTTTATAGCTTTTAAAACTGTATAACTTGCAGTTCCATATTTTATTTAAACTTTTAACTCCTAGTGCAAAAGCCATTGTAGAGTAAAATCTCATATGAAGAAGAATGTAGTTTAAAATGTTTTATAGTTTTAAAACTGTATAACTTGCAGTTCCATATTTTATTTAAACTTTTAACTCCAAGTGCAAAAGCCATTGTTAAGTAAAATCGGCACTTAGTATGGCTCCTGGTCCACAAGGAGTTAAAAGCCGATGTTGCTTTGATAATTTGTAGCATAATTTCTTTTTTAACATTTTCAGCGCAATCAAAACTGCTTCCAGAAGGTGAATTGTTCGGTTATTTTTATCATTTATTTAGTTTTCAGGGTGATATCTGCTACAGAAAATTATGAGACTGCTAAACAAAATAGGGTCTAAATGCGAAGGATTGGCTTCTTTGCACCAGGATTTCCCCCTTTAGCTTTGTCCCTTTCAGCAGAAATGATACACCATCTGCAGAGTGTTGCACGAACTCCGTAGCTCCTGCAACCATTTTAGAGATCTCATGAAAAAATGACACATGTTACTCAGTCCAGATTCGAACCCACAACCTGCAACTGTCTTAACCACTTCGCCATAAAACCCCCACACAAGGTATTTCTCTTGACCTATGTTGAACACATGCTTGTGCTTTGCTGTTTACACTTCTTGTTTTAATTGAATGCTTTCTATTGAAGTACTTACCATTTTAGTTGATTAAGATATAATCAAACAATTAAAACAGACTTAAACATGGCAGATAAATTCTGTAGATAATTGTACTGTTTTTACAGACTATAATATACTTACAATGAAACTGGCAGATTAGTTTTGTAGATAATTGTACTGTTTTTACAGACTATAATATACTTACAACGAAACTGGCAGATGAATTCTGTAGATAATTGTACTGTTTTTACAGACTATAATATACTTACAATGAAACTGGCAGATTAGTTTTGTAGATAATTGTACTGTTTTTACAGACTATAATATACTTACAATGAAACTGGCAGATTAGTTTTGTAGATAATTGTACTGTTTTTACAGACTATAATATACTTACAATGAAACTGGCAGATTAGTTTTGTAGATAATTGTACTGTTTTTACCGACTATAATATACTTGCAATGAAACTGACCAACGAATGCTGTAGTTGATTGTATTGTCCTTATTGACTATTACGTCCTTGCAATGAAACTGACCAATAAATGATGTATGTAGTACTAGTTGATTGTACTGTTCTTCTTAGCTATAATATACTTACAATGAAACTGACCAACGAATTCTGCATATAAATATACACTGTTATTATCAACTATTATATAATGAAATTTGCCTACAGATTCTGTAGTTGATTGTATTGTTCTTATCAACTATTACATACTTAAATTGAAAGTGAAGTGACATACACAATAAAATTATGTAGTTGATTATACTGTTCTGATGTACTATAATTTACTTATTATGAAACTGGCCAACAAATTCTGTAAATGATTCTACACTGTTCATACAGACGATTACGTACTTACATTGAAACTGGCCAACAAATTATGTAGATGATTCTACACTGTTTTTATCAACTGTTACATACTTGCAATGAAACTGGCCACCAGATACTGTAGATGTTTCTACAATGTTCTTATCAACTATTACGTACTTACATTTAAACTGACCAACAAATACAGTAGACAATTCTACACTGTTATTATCAACTGTTACATACTTACAACGAGATTAGCAATTAATTTAGCAAATATTTAAACTGTTCTTGTTGTCTAAGAGAGCTGCGATAGTGTAGATGGTAGTGTACTTTGCTTCATATGTACAGTATCCTAGGATCAAATTCCACAGTGGGAGTAGAATTTTTTCCGTCCGTATGACTCTTATGCAGACTCGGTCTCTATTGGGACTAGAGAAACAGTCGAAAGTAAAGGTGGCCGGCGAGATGTTGGCCACAAAGGTCATCTATATTTTCCTGGATTTACGGGAGACGATAGGACTAAAGGCGAAGGATTTACTTCATTGCACAGGGTTACCCCCATATGGACTGCCACTGTTCGCATAAATGACACGCTAATTGCCAAGAATATTACAAAAACTTATTATCGCTGACAAATCCTAAGAGATCTCTAGAGAAAAAATGCATTCATGAACCTCTCTTCCTTTCATTGGCTTGAAATATTGGCTATATATGCAATGTTGTCTCGTATATAAACGTCACTGTCTTTTGTGTGGTTTTCTTTCCAGTCTTATTTCACGAGGTCGTGAGTTTGCCTTAGTATATCATATTGGGACAGTCTTGAAGTATGTGCTCTGTAGTCTGGGGTACCTGTACACATGGCTGAATTGCCAATCTTGATTTTTGTATACATGTGGCTGCGGAGTCGATTGTGTCCTGTTCTGGGACGTAGAATAACACCATGTTTTAATTAATATTGGTGGCTTTTTGATTGATTTAATCATCCTTTTCCTTTGGTGGTAGATAACTGGCACATCTGGTTGCTCTACTGACCTTCTTGTACCTTGCTGTTTCTTTTTTGCATTCTGCTTGACATTCAGGCGTAGTCATGGCTTAATTTTCTTGTGTAAGGCATGCTTTCTTTATTTCGGTCCCCGCTTCTCTCACCCTACCTGTCATTCAGCGTGCTTTCCTTCCGACTTCAAAGATTGTCTGCTGTTTAATCTTTCTGGTATTCCACAGTGAAAACCGGTCATAGTGCCATTATGGTTGGAAAATGTCCTTCTAACTGGAAACTTGATATCCTGGGACGCCACTATGAAGCAAATACACTAATCGTTGACTACACGCTGTCTCATTAAATGTATATACTCATGATACAAAGATATCAGACAATGAGTTCTTCTGGTATTAATGCGAGAGAACATTTAGAGTATTTAAGACAACTGGTAAAATTCAGGAAAGGAATATCGGGAAACAGGCAAAAGATATTGGGTCTGCATGTAAGTTCGCATCATCACATCAGAGTTAACTGCTGAGGAGAGACAGTATCAGCCTACAGACAGGCATGGTAAATGATTGGTTGACTCATTGATATAGCATTTTACTCGTATTACAATTGTTAATTTAGTAATAATGTACATTGGTCTGGCTTGTTGAATGTTTTGGAACTGATCTCATGTAATTTGATCTTCTTCCAACAAAGTTTAATTGTTATGTCAGAATAAGATAGTGTTTTCTCATGTTTCATTGTTGGTGATACTTATTGTTGTATGATCTATCGAAGAGCGGTTTAGAATGAGCATCAGGAAAAAGTGGGTTAACATCAGCCTCTCGCGATCGGGTATAACATCAGTCTGAAAACTTCATTGAACATCAAATTAAATGGTTTGCCATAAACCAGATTAACGGAAACTGCCCTCAAAGACAATCTTGTCCGATACAGTGAATCAAAGAAGCCATCCAAAAAGGTGGATGTCAAATATATGTTTGCTTTCCAGCCTCACTACTATATGTGGTCTCATGCGAGTAAGCCTGATCACAACCCATACCTGGTTCAAACACCCGACAGGCAGTTTGAAGTAAATTATTTCTGTCGATTTTTACTCTGTAAATAGACCACGTCTGAAGGCAAGGCAAATTACTGAACATATAAGTGGTGCCTAGAAAATCAACTGACTTGTTTGCTGTGGTTGATGGCAACATGCTGTGAAAGGATATACACATTTTCATTTTCACTACTGTATAATAAACAGACAATGTTTCTATATATTTTAAGTTTTGTTTTATATTAATCCTTTTTCTAGACTTTGTTGATCTCATGTAAATTTTGACTTGCTTTTTGATTTTCCAATTATGCCCTTCAAAATCACCATCCAGATCCTAACTTCCCTCCATGATTTCATTCTGTCATGATTAGTTTTCTGGTTTGTTTTCTCATTACATTGTTTTGCACATAATTTTGAGCCTATTGTTTGAATGTTCTGGAAAATTCATCTATTTCATCTGGGCCTCTGTTCACTGGCTGAAGACTAATTCGTCTTCAATATACGTCTTCTAATCCACTGAGGTAGGTGTCCTCAATGCCTCTTCTGTTGTCTTTATTGTCTCTCTCATCAGCCAGTCTTGGCGGGTTAATAAGATGGTGAAGAATACAACCCTGTTAAACTCTGTTTGATCTCGAACACTTGTCGGATGGCTAGTTCAACTACTTGACCTGAAAGTCGATATAATGCTTTAATGCACCTTCTTTCCTTCTCTAATCCTGATTTGCATCACAGCGTCTAGATAAAAACATTTCAGAAGAGTTTTTGAAATGCTGCTTCATAAGCAGTGTTTTGCCACCTCTTTATCTCATTTCACAATTTAGGACCCTTTTTTTGTACCATCCTGATGTCTTCTATCGGTCTTTCTTGTTTATTCCAGCATTCTGCATAACACTTCATCTCTGTCTGACTAGTTTTCTTTATCGTTGATGCAGCGTCAGGTTTGGTCCAATAGCAAAATTTGGAGAAAGATTGTGTGAACAATCTTTATAGTGTTCTTGGAACATGTTTGCATTTCAAATTTACTCCATTTTTCTATGATTTGATTTCCTATTAGATTTCGTTAATTTGTTCTAATATTTTCAAATATCTCCCTATTAAGTCTTGACATGTTTTAATGTTTACGTGGAAATATTGTAGTCTCTCACTGAATGTCATTACTTTGGTTTTCTCAATGTTTACTCTCATATTGTATTCATTGAATGTCATTACTTCAGTTTTCTCAATGTTTACTTTCATATTGTATTCATTGAATGTCATTACTTCAGTTTTCTCAATGTTTACTCTCATATTGTATTCATTGAATGTCATTACTTTGGTTTTCTCAATGTTTACTCTCATATTGTATTCATTGAATGTCATTACTTCAGTTTTCTCAATGTTTACTCTCATATTGTATTCATTGAATGTCATTACTTCGGTTTTCTCAATGTTTACTCTCATATTGTATTCATTGAATGTCATTACTTTGGTTTTCTCAATGTTTACTCTCATATTGTATTCATTGAATGTCATTACTTCAGTTTTCTCAATGTTTACTCTCATATTGTATTCATTGAATGTCATTACTTCAGTTTTCTCAATGTTTACTCTCATATTGTATTCATTGAATGTTAACTGAAGTCATGTTAATGTGTTGCTGTAGCTCATAGATTCCCAAACTTTTTCAGCCTACTGCCCACTTTGCACAACATAAACTTTGTAACGCCCTCCACATTATAACAGTTTGTCAACGCCCCCTCCCACTTACATACATGCTGTTTTCTCTTTGACATAGAAAATTGATATATATTTCTGTATTACATGGTCAATTTTCAAATGATTAAATAAATGCATGAAATAGAAAATTGATGAAAAATGGATCGTGTAAGACGGGCATAAGATGAATTAAAATGCAGAATTCAAATTTTTAATGATTATTCAATTGCAAAATCACGAATATAATTTATTTTAAAATATTTATTATTAATTTCTTCTTTAAAAGCCACCAACCCTAATCGCCTGAACACCTTTCAAATGCTTCTGAATCCACTACCTCCCTTAGAACATTGCAGCACCACCAGGGGAACTTACAACTTTGGGAAACGCTGCTGTAGCTGTTCCCTCACTATTGTATATAATATAATTATCACCTTATTTTTCTGCCAACGCAAAACTGACTTTATTTTGTTATTTTTCTGATCATCGATGTCTGTTGACATGGACTGAGGACAACCACATTGTCCTAAACGCAGGGTTGCCATATTTTGATCTTCTGAAATGAGGACACTTCTCTAGAGTTGCCATATTTTGATCTTCTGAAATGAGAGCACTTCTCTAGAGTTGCCATATTTTGATCGTCTGAAATGAGGACACTTCTCTAGAGTTGCCATATTGTGATCTTCTGAAATAAGAACACTTCTCTAGAGTTGCCATATTTTGATCTTCTGAAATGAGGACACTTCTCCTAACATTAAATATATTTAAAATTGTGGGTATACCAAATTGTGTTTCGTGCATATTTTTCTGATGACCTGATATTTTTTAGAATGTCTTGTGCATCAAATGTCCATAAAATTGCCTACATGTGAAATATTTGAAATTAAATTTTATAAGTGAGATTGACTTGACTAAATTTTGGCTTGTAAAATTGCGGACAAATCTACGAATTTCCCAAATTGTTTAAGGACGCTCAGATTTACCCATGAAATGAGGACGTGACCGCAAAAATTAGGACGTACGGCAACCCTACCTAAACGTGTGTATTTCCGAAACCAAGCTTCCATGAAAGTGAGTTTAGAGTTGGCTGTGATTCTGACTACTTTTGAATAGCACACCTTTCATTCATAATGAACGTCATACCCTCAAACAAACTGCGCGATAACTTCACAATGAGTAAAGTGTGCACTTGTCACAATGGTATGTGCTTGCGTAAGAGACAGTACCGATCGCTAGTGGCGTGCGTGTTCTGTGTTAGTTTCCGCTGTGCGTAAAATATGCTCACTTAACACGCAGTTTGGGGAAAGCTGTTATACCTTCTTACACTGGGTTGACATTTTAATAAATCGGTTGACTTTGGTCTGGTGAACAACTAACGCAATTTAACTGTCTAGTGCGGCGTAGTTTAGTCTTTTAAATTACGTAGATTAACCTTATACTGATTTAACTTTCCAGTGAAATTCAACATTATATGACAGTGGTCTCTGTGACGTAGAGGTTAGGTGCTTGCCTTTCGTTCCAACGGTACTCGGTTCGCTCCCTCGTGGAACCATCGGGATATTTTTCCAGAGATCTCTGATCACAGTGTAGGTGAGGCTTCTAATCCTATCGGAGACGGACGATAAAACATAGTTCCCGTGTTCAATATCATGTAAAAGAACTGCTCAAAATCGAGAAAAGCAGTCTGGAAAGCCGCTGATGGGGCAAAATTCATTGGAAAAAATAAAATTGCAAGAAAATGTTTTCACATCTTAAAAATTACATCGGGACACTGCAGGTGCTACGGAGTTCGTGCACTGTGGCTGGAATAATCATGTGTAAGAAAGAGATCGGAGCACACATTATTACTTATCGAAGTGCAATGATGATGGTCCAATCAATCAATTCAGCATTATCATCATGTGTAAGAAAGAGATCGGAACACACATGTTTACTCGCCGAAGTGCAATGATGGTATATTATATTATGCGATCGACGTCATGGCACATTGAGCATTCCCATTCGTAGCACAGAAGGCAGCGGTGATCTCTATCACAGCCAGCTCCACATAACTTTATAGTTGGCTCTGTCTCCATTGTCATGCTCGATGTCGTTGTCTCGAAAGCGCCGCAGTCCTCATGAAGTGTGCTACCTTTTCGTTTTGCTGAATAAACCCAGGATGACCTGGTTCTGCGTCTGATAATATCATTTCAGCATTATCGTCATCGTTAGTCCTCGTCGCACTTAAGGGCACAAAGACAGACAAAAAATGCGCACTCAATTCAAGCAGCTACTAGTTTTTTTTCTTATTTCTCTGCAGCTGTTTAATTTTTTTGTCAGCAGTGTTGGGTCGTTGGTCCCACAACCTACCCCGCTTAATCGCCTTTGTGAGAGGAGTCAGTGATTCTATCCTTCTTACTCTGAAACCACTCGATGAATAGTGATGTTAATCTGCTAGTGATACACTACACATTTTAATATTTCAGTGACACACTACACAGTGTATCTGACACACTCGCCAGTGTGTTTCCGAGGCTCGCAATGGAAGCAAATAATAGTAACACTGCGACCTACAAGGCATGTTGTAAGGGTCGACTGAGGTAACACTGCGACCTACAAGGCATGTTGTAAGGGTCGACTGAGGTAACACTGCGACCTACAAGGCATGTTGTAAGGGTCGACTGAGGTAACACTGCGACCTACAAGGCATGTTGTAAGGGTCGACTGAGGTAACACTGCGACCTACAAGGCATGTTGTAAGAGACGACTGAGGTAACACTGCGACCTACAAGGCATGTTGTAAGAGACGACTGAGGTAACACTGCGACCTACAAGGCATGTTGTAAGAGACGACTGAGGTAACACTGCGACCTACAAGGCATGTTGTAAGAGACGACTGAGGTAACACTGCGACCTACAAGGCATGTTGTAAGAGGCGACTGAGGTAACACTGCGACCTACAAGGCATGTTGTAAGAGGCGACTGAGGTAACACTGCGACCTACAAGGCATGTTGTAAGAGACGACTGAGGTAACACTGCGACCTACAAGGCATGTTGTAAGGGGAGACTGAGGTAACACTGCGACCTACAAGGCATGTTGTAAGAGACGACTGAGGTAACACTGCGACCTACAAGGCATGTTGTAAGGGTCGACTGAGGTAACACTGCGACCTACAAGGCATGTTGTAAGAGACGACTGAGGTAACACTACGACCTACAAGGCATGTCGTAAGAAGCGACTGAGGTAACACTGCGACCTACAAGGCATGTCGTAAGAGAGACTGAGGTAACACTCGACCTACAAGGCATGTCGTAGAGACGACTGAGGTAACACTGCGACCTACAAGGCATGTCGTAAGAGGAGACTGAGGTAACACTGCGACCTACAAGGCATGTTGATAAGGCGACTGAGGTAACACTGCGACCTACAAGGCATGTTGTAAGGCGACTGAGGTAACACTCGACCTACAAGGCATGTTGTAAGGTACACTGAGGTAACACTGCGACCTACAAGGCATGTTGTAAGGGTCGACTGAGGTAACACTGCGACCTACAAGGCATGTTGTAAGGGTGAGAGCTGAGGTAACACTGCGACCTACAAGGCATGTTGTAAGAGGCGACTGAGGTAACACTGCGACCTACAAGGCATGTTGTAAGAGACGACTGAGGTAACACTGCGACCTACAAGGCATGTTGTAAGAGGCGACTGAGGTAACACTGCGACCTACAAGGCATGTTGTAAGAGACGACTGAGGTAACACTGCGACCTACAAGGCATGTCGTAAGAGACGACTGAGGTAACACTGCGACCTACAAGGCATGGTGTAAGAGACGACTGAGGTAACACTGCGACCTACAAGGCATGTGTAGAGAGAGCACTGACTCGAGGCATGTGAGACACTAGGACCTACAAGGCATGGTGTAAGAGACGACTGAGGTAACACTGCGACCTACAAGGCATGTGTAAGAGACGACTGAGGTAACACTTCGACCTACAAGGCATGTTGTAAGAGACGACTGAGGTAACACTCGACCTACAAGGCATGTTAAGACGACTGAGAAACTCCTACAAGGCATGTGTAAGAGCGACTGAGGTAAACACTAAGGCCTACGAAGGCACTGTGATGTAAACGACTGAGGAATGCGACTAAAGGATGTTGAGCATAATCACTGAATAGGCCTAAAAACGTCGAAATCGATGTGCTGGCTACTTGTTGGCGATACCTGGCACACGAAATCGCTCTTAGGCTCAGATCATATACAAATCACAAAGAGTGAGTTAACAAGTGGTCGATATGGAGCGTTCGAAGAAGATCTGGCACACTGAAGTGGCTGGTAGCGAAGTTAATAGAACGCTGCACTAGTGACTACGTACAGCGAAAATGACATTTCTTCTTTCTTCTTCTGCTTCTCACTAGACTGGGATTTGGATTCTCTAATAAAGGCAACCGTCTGCTTCAGATTATCAGCCACGCCATACAGTTTGTCTTCTGCGTTCTCACTAGATTGGGATTTCGGATTCTCTAATAAAGGCAGCCGTCTGCTTCAGATTATCAGCCACGTCATACAGTTTGTCTTCTGCGTTCTCACTAGACTGGGATTTCTGATTCTCTAATAAAGGCAGCCGTCTGCTTCAGATTATCACCACACCATACAGTTTGTCTTGGGCTGGTGTAGTGGTCACCTCTTTCTTCTCAGGTCTGCATATTGGGGCAGTTCTGTAGGATATGTTCTGTTGTCATACTTGCCAAGCCACAGGGGCACAGACACACATATGCTTCTGTCATTAGTTCTCGTTGTGCCCTCCGGGACTCTGTTTACTGGGGCCGTTGTTGTATCTGACTCTCAGTCGATGCTTCACAAGATCCAAAAGGGCAGTTTTTCGGTACAAGTGAATGTGGTCTATATAAATTTCTAACCTACATAGATTTACCTGAATCAACTATCTTGGGAATTCGGGTGTTTGAGGCAATGAGAGAACGGAAATGCTTGTATCGAAAGCATTGAATGTTGGGGAGCTTAGAATGGATAAGGGGATGTTCTTCGGTCTCTTGGCGCCTTACTGTTGGATGCGGACACTAAAATTGATGTTGAATCAATCCAGCTATTTGAGGAGTTTAGAATTATACGTTGTATAAGTAGAGCTGGATGCTTGAGGGACAGAGAGAGGAGTGTGTTTAACCAGCGAGCCATATGAACCATCAGTATGCACATCCTTTGACATATGTTGGAGGAGACTGAGCACGTCGGGGTCTGCCTGGAGTGCTGTAACGTCAGTTCAGTAACCAATATATATATATATATATATATATATATATATATATATATATATATATATATATATATATATATATATATATAAAGTCTGCCCCCATCAACTGTAATTTCAGATTTCTCGACTTGGCTGAACAGCTTCTCTTATCGGAGGCCGTGGTCGAATATAGTGCTTAAATTAGCGATTCAAAAGTATATTGAAAGTTATTGGTACTAGAGGCGCTAATCTTGATACCCGATATGACAAATATATTTCAGAAGTGAACATAAAAAGGTGGATATTATCTGGGCGAGAAACATGATTTGACTGGAAATTCATTGCAGCAAACATTGATTGATTCATTGGATCACTATCAGTGCACTACAAGAATAAACGTGTGTGCTCCGATCTCTGTCTTACACAAAACAATTTTAGTGGCAGTGTACGAACTCTGTAGCACCGGCGAAGGTCCCCGAAATAATTTTGAAACTGAAGACATTTTTGGAGGAATGTTATTTTAATCTTTTAAATACAGTCTTCTACAACAGAAGATTAGGAAAGAAGTCGAGAGAAAGAGTCTTCTACAACAGAAGATTAGGAAAGAAGTCGAGAGAAAGAATCTTCTACAACAGAAGATTAGGAAAGAAGTCGAGAGAAAAGCCACGAAAAGATAGATAGACGGCATAGCAGAATCCTGTCAAAAAGCCAAAATAACCATCACCCAAGCCACTAGAGCAGCGCAAGACAAAAAACAAACAAAAACACGACACTGGGAAACAACCAAGTAACAGCGTGACAACAAAAGAAGAATGAATATTGTTTTGGCAGCGCCTTTGTGGTCTACTTTTATCGCTTTTCGTCCTCAAAGTTCTTTTTATGTGTTCAATTTTAACATGGGACTTATGTTTTATCATCCTTCTCCAATAGGGCTAGGAACTCGATCTCACCTACATTTCTTGTGGGGATTGCCCAAGAAGCTGTTAACATAAGTAACAACAACTTTTGTTAGCTACACACTGAAAACGTTTGGCGACAACGGGTAATATTCAGGGAAGGAGAGATCGTAGAAGGCAGAGGGAGAAGATGTTGGATGGTCTGATATCGTGGTTTGACAAAAGATCAATTGCAAGCACCAGGAGATAGAGTTGTGGAGAGACATGGTCGCCTACGCCAGCAGGCATGCCGTTGATTCATTGATGTACTCGTTACTTGTGGTATCTGCCAGTATTCGAGTATCGAACACATACTATTCGCAAATTCATAATATCGGATTAACAATATAGAAAATGGCGGTACGTTTAAAATTGAGATGAAAATACTATCACTATTACAAATAAAGCGTGAAAACACGTCATGCCTCGAAAAGGTAGACGAAAAACGCCAAGCCCTAAAAAGAATGCAGGACGTAAGTAATAGTATTCTTTTGTTTCTGTTTGACAGGCTATCAAATCATCAGAACTCGTGTTTATTCTCGCGGCACGTATCCGAATTCGTCGAATCAGACATACGAATGAGAGCATATAATGTCATTATATGATTATATGATATAAACAGTTTTAGTTTAGAAATGAAATCTGCACACATATGATCATGATGGTTAGGCAGTAAAATGTACTGCCATGACTTGAGAAATTAAATCCGTCCGTGTGTTGCCGGGGTTCGCATGGGGAGCAAAGAATAGTAACACTGCTACCTGCAAGCCAGGCATGTCGTAAACGAGAGGTAGGGGTCTATGCACGACCGACTGTAAATACTGACTAATGAGTGTAATCAGGCCGCCGGACTAAGATTTCTAGTTTTTAACAGTGGATCGAGCCTAAGCAACAGAAGTCGGTTTAAGGTAGATATAGTAGTCGCTGGAAGGCTATTATCGTGAATATATTTGAGGCCATGTTTCATTTCGTTGGTGTATGTATGATGGACATGACTGCAGATGTGCTCTGGAGTCTGTGTTTCTGTCTGGCATGCACACTGTGCAGTCTGAGCAGGCTTTATTCTGTGCATGTAGCGGTTGAGCCTGCAGTGACCTGTTCTTAGGCGAAAGATTGTTGTGTGCTGTTTTCTGTTTAGTCTGCTGATGGGATCTTGTGGGTGTTTGCTGTGGGTTTGTTGCCTCCATACCTCTTTGTACTTTCTTTTGATATGTGTCTTGATTTCTGGTAGTGATACTGGGTTTTTCTGTTGTGTAAGTTTTGTTCCCTCCTTAGCCAGCCTGTCTGCTCTCTCATTTCCTGGAACGCCACAGTGGGCTGGTATCCAATGGAGAATAATTTTGTTGTGTTCTGAGAGCTTGTTTAGCTGTAGTATCAGCTCTCTTTCCATGTTATCTTGTGGTTCCCTTTGTGTAGCCTGCAGGACTGACAAGCAGTCGCAAAGGAAGACAAGTTAATCATTAACTTAAAGTGTTATGTGCATGAATGTAGATCAAACTACAAGGGTGAAGAATATACTACAGTGTTTCAATTTCCATCTCAATCACTCAGCCTTGAGCTTCGAGAAAAATGGATTCGAAGCATTTCTCGTAAGGTTGGGTTACAACCAAAAACAGTGTTGTGTGTATGAAACATTTTCAGAATGAAGTAATTACTTCAGAGAAATTTAGAGATTCTACTGGGATAGAACTCAATGTTGCACACGTGACACATGCTTGAGCGATGAATATGTTCTGTTCTACACATTAAATGTAGAACCCTACCGAGCACCTGTGTCATAGAACTCAGTATTAAAATTGTTCAAGACATGTCTTCATTACATGTCATCATTGTTCACAATAAGGAGAATTCAGTTAATACAAAATCATTTAATTGGCTTTTCAGTAATGGAAAATTAGAGAGATGGTCCCAGGTAGAAATTTTTTTATTCACTGATGTAGAAAACAATGTAACTGTTGATGAATACCTTACAAAAGCTCATGAGAATTTGGTAAAGTAGGTGAATTTAATGTCTAATTTAAATATGGAGAGTATTGTTGAAGAAGAAAATTTGCTGTTTCTGGATGAGCACAGCTGTTGTTGATAACTACTGACAGAAGGCAGCATTATAGCAGCAGAACTCAATGTTTGGCATATATGGCTTTCATCAAGTCTCCTGCCTGCTATAGATTTTTGTGAAAATCAAAATTGTTATACCTTCTGCATTGATCTACACTTATAAACTTGATTCCCACCTTTGAGGTAGTAGGACTAATCCCCATGAAGAAGAGGACAGCAGGTGATCATGGACCAATTTGCCTCAGACTATACAGTGTGTGAAGTCATCTGCATTCACTGTACTAGCTGTCATTGCGGACAATAGTACAGTTAACAGAAGGTTTTTTTGTTTGTTTTATTTTCGATAAAGAAGCACTTGAGCTTTCAGCTCTTCGGTTCGGTGCCATGAACACCGTGAATCTGGGAACCTGTGGCTTTTCTGCCAGCCCGCGGAATTGAACCCGCACTCACAGAGGGCTAGAACAGAAGGGTTTATAAGGAACTGTGTTCATAAAACAAATAAGCTGTGATAATCATCAGCATGATGGGAAACCCATATTCCTATTTCATGACTGTTCATTTGTTGAAATGTATTTGGCACAACTGGCTAAATTTAAAGAATGCAGAACAGACATTTGCCCTCCATACCCTGTAAACTGATAATCCCGTTTTGAAAGCTACACTGTCTAGTCTGAAAACTGTATTTTCAGGATATACACAAAATTGTTAAACTGGTACCAATCTAACATCCAATCTTGATAGGCAAAAGGTGCCACTGGCCTTAGTGTGTTCAGTGATTATAATGTAGCGGTTATAATTTATTCTGTACTTAGCATGTGTTCATCAAGCCGTGGTGATGTTGCTATTTCTGACCTGTCAACAGTATTCAACATGGCTGATATTGACTCGGAGAAACAACCCGAGCATACCAAATGTGTTCAGGTTAATTCATGGTTAATGTGGAAACAAGTGAAATTCTTGTTCCAGATGGAACAATGAATGTGCTGGTATACATAAGCGGCTTTATTGCCTTCAATGTATCAAAAAAACTGAAGTGCTCTTCCTGCTGCAAGTTTCTGCAGCATGACAAGTATTTAACTGTAGAAATTGAGCGAACCTCTCCATTGTTTCATGGGTCAAGTACACTCGCATCTCGACCGAGGTGACTTAAAATACCCAACACATTCTTTAACAGTTTTAAGTCTTATGGCCTACCCTGTTGTGCAATCACTAATCTCTTCAGATTATGAACAACAGTTTTTAAATTCCCCAACCACAAGGAAATTGTGATGGACACTGTGACAGCTAATTTTATTCATTACTTCAAGGAAGACAAAACTCATTGTAGCTTGTGGTTGTTCAATAACAGATGTTTTGGTGAGGGACATTCCAACACTGGCAAATATTTTCTTAAACAACTACAGGAAAACAAAAAATGACAGAGAAATCCAAACAGGTTAGCTCAACATAAAAGAAAGCTTGGGAAATTTAAATAGCTAAAAATTAATCCAGAAGAATAAAAATGGTTTACGGTGTACGTAATAATACCCAATGTGTATATAACATATATTTGTGATGTAACAACTTAGACATCTATATTATGTCTTTTGAAAGTGTACACTGAGTTAGTGTGTAAACAGTGCTGTATATAAAGAACTAGACAAGTTTGTGGTTCGTTTACCACAGAGAACTACACTCAGATCATATAAATTAAGATTCTTTTGGTGAAATGTGTTGAGGGTTAATTCGTTTACAAAAGGTAGGTGTGTTTAATTTTTTTTTCCAAATGCATTAATTTTAAAATTTCGTTAAGTTGAAATCTTTTTATATACCTTCTATAACAATCGATTGTATGTACAAGGAGTAAAATATAAGCAATGTAAAATACGCTGTTTTAACCTCCTATCTAAGTTTAGTCCAATATCCATAATCGCGAACAGCCTCTACGGACGACCGATAGTTGTGACGTCATGAGGCTATATTGTGGCATGTGCGAAGGCCTCTAGTTACCGTTGGCCTAGGGCTAGGGAAGCTACCCTAGTAAATAAAAAGCGTAGCAGAAAGTGTAGTGGATGTGTTGGCCTACTTGTAGGCGTGTAACTGGTACAATGTATATTTATCTTAGGCTCAGATCACATTCAAATCACAAAGAGTGGTTTAACTAGTCGTCGATATGGAGCATTCGAAGAAGAAGAATGTTACAATACATATGTAGAGGTAAGATCTCACGATCACGCCCAGGCGATGTACCAGATTTCCCCATAAATCTCATTCATGTGGAAATCTCTGATTCATGCAGCCTTAGCATTGGTGTGTTTCATCACATCTTCAGCACTATTTGGAGCTCTGGTGCTTATCCTGCTGCGATGTGTCCAGTTTTAGCCAGTGTCTACTAGGTCCGCTCTCCGCCAGCCTTTGGCTGTCCCCAGCTGACCTGCAATGCAGCGGGTTAGAGGTAAGATCGAGTTCCGATCCTATTGGGATGCAGTGATGGGCATAAAATGTATGTCCCATATTCTAGGTGAGCACATATAAGAACCCTTGGCAGTTGAAAATCTGTAAAAGTAAAGATGCTGCTCAGACAAATCTAATAAAAAAATATTTTTAAATTTCTACATTTTCAGAATCTTCAAAATTATACGTAGGACCTTCACAATGCTATGAAATTTGTGCTCTGCTGCTGAGATCTTCTTGTGTAAGAAACATGGTTAATCACAAAAGTGCAGTGATGATCAATCATTATCTTATTTTACTGTTTCATTTGCTTAAAGTAACTTGCTCGTCTGTCAGAAATTCACCTGCAGGGGATTACATCTCACTGTAGCATTTTAAAGGCAATGAGAGTGATGTCTTGGCTAAGAAATATAGTGCTAAAGACAAATTTACAATCCCTAACTTTTCAAAATTTCAAAACCGTCACAAAAAGGAAATCTGAAGTAAACTAGAAGAAAAACCCCAGATACGCTTATAAAAAGACTTCCTAAAAAATCTTTGCAGAACAGACCAGATCATTATATTTCGCATACGTACTGGACCTTACAGACTCAACACACACTTGCATAGACTAGGAATAAGTCAAACAGCTCTGTGCCAGTGTCACCAAGGGGAACAGACAGCGGAGCATGTCCTGCAAGACTCTCGTCCCCTGTGTGAGCTGAGAAGTCATATGGGGGCACACCCAGTTGCTGAAACAAACTAAGCATTCCAATTTTAGGTAATTTGCCATTTTGTCATGTATACTAATTTTATTATGTTTGCTTCATCTGTGTCAGAATCTAGGATAGAACAAGCAAATAAAAGAAATGATTACACACATCAGGAAACAAGACGAGAATCTCAAGGTACAAGCACATTTCAATTAAATCTCATACATAATAAATGCAGAAAGATATATGGTTTTATATGAAATAATAAAGATCGTGGCATATCCTTTACAGAACTTAGCCATCAACCACAGTAAACGAGTCATCGATTTCCTAGGCATTACTTATACGTTAAGTAGTTTGCCATTGCTTTCTAAATGGTGGGGTCTATTTTTACAGTTTGTATAAATCCATGTGCACGAATTTGCTTCCAAACTACTGTTTGAACCAGGTACACTTAGGTTGTGATCGAGCTCACTACCGCTAAGGGTTGGGGGATTTGGGGTATGTGGGTCAAGAATTGTTTTCAGATTAATGTAGAATTTGTATAATTATATATATATATATATATATATATATATATATATATATATATATATATGCCATTTGATTGTTTCATGCAGCTGACATTTTGTAAACCAACCTTTTCCTACTTGTAAGTCCTAATCTCTCAAAATTGTTATACAAATTCTACATTAATCTGAAACAATTTTGACCCAAAATCTCTTCTTAGCGTAGTAGCTGATCACAACCTAGGTACCTGATAGATATATATATATATATATATATATATATATATATATATATATGCCTGCCAGCGTGTTCGTAGCGTGTTGCACAACGGGTGACAAGCTCCATGTGAGTGTGGGTTCAATTTCACGGGCTGGCAGAAAAGCCACAGTTTCTCCAGATTTATGGTGTTCGTGACACTGAACCGAAGAGTTACGATGTCCATGGCACGAGCCGAAGAGCTGAAAGCTCAAGTGCTTCTGGATTGAAAATATATATATTCCTCTTGTACCATTATATATTACATACGGCCTGCAAGTAATTTCTCCATACAGCTTTGTCTTGGTGAACTCGCTCAATCTCTTCCATGGAATTGAATCCGATATTTCTTGCCTCTTTCAGCAAAGTTTGTGTTTCCCTATGGCATCCTCTCTTTCCTGAACCCTTTGCCTCCCACTTCAATGCCTGCTTTGGTATTCTTTGATCATTTCTTCTCAAGGTATGTCCAACATATTTCCATCTTGTAACAGTTGTTACAGTGATTGACAAGACATTTCTCTTATTTCATCACTTCTCCTGAATTCCATTCCATTTTTTGCAGACATCTATTTTCAAATACATTCAACATGCTTTCTATGTCATTTTCCAATTTTATGGATAGCTTATGATTTTTTTCCTGATGCCTGCTATGAAATCAGAAGTCATGCCATCTAAAATGGTGCCTCTGATTGATTTTTGCATGAAGACTTGCTTTCTGTATTTTCAGTGTCCCTCGCCATACAGGCATGCCTTCTCCAACTTCAGAAGTAACATACATTCTATTTTCCAAGTCTCAGATCCATGTAGAAAAACTACTGACATTTGATCTGATCTACCCTAAAATCAGGGATCTCTGTGGACTAGCTTGATAGTTTCCTATGGAACTAAAGGGTATTCTCTATTCGTTGCAAGTTATGTATACCGACAGGTGCGGCAAGACGGGAAAGCCACAAAAGAAACACCAGTAGGTACATCCACCAGAACCGAACGGAAGTTGTTAGTCTAGTCACACTGAAATACCTGTTTGGGAAGAGATCAGAGCAATTACGGACATGTGTGATGAAGATGATCCTCAAATGAAGAAGAATATCGTACATTTTGAGTGTGAGATTTGAGTCACAGAATGTAAGTATGTTGTACTGTTGTTTATAGCGGTTAAACTGCGATATTTTAGAAGTTGTTTACAGCAGTTAAACTATTATTTTTGAAGAAAGCCACAGTAGTGTAGTTGTTAGTGAACTCGCTTCTTAGGCGCATGGCCCGGGCTCAATTCCAGTTAATGTGGAATATTTTTCAGACTGTAATGGCTCTCAGGTCGACACAACCTCAATTATATATATTCCTCTTGTACCGTTATATGTTACATAGGGCCTGCAAATAATTTCTCCATACCGCTCTGTCCTAGGTAACTCTCAATTTCTTCCATGGAATTGAGTTCAATATTTCTTGCCTCTTTCAGCAAAGTTTGTTTCATGGTTTCTCTTGGGCATCCTCTCTTTCTTGAACCCTTTGCCTCCCACATCAGTGCCGGCTTTGGTATTCTTTGACCATTTTTTCTCAAAGTGTGCCCAACACATCTCCATCTTCTCCATCTTATAACAGTTGTTACTAGTGGTTGACCAGACATTCCTCTGATTCCATCACTTCTTCTGAATTCGTCCCATTTTCCCAGCCTCAGTTGAAAATCAGGAAAAGTACTGGGGAATAAAAGCGTCTGGCGTGCTATTGACCACATCACCCATCGTATGCCGACAATCAATGAAATATGCAGGCCTAACACCGTTTTACCCAATATACCTTGAGGTATGAAAACGGATGACTACTTTTTTTTTTACTTCCGATTCCGAGTGATATTTAATTGTGCACTTCTCACACATTTTCAGGCAGGATAAGAAGGTCACCTACTACAAAAGTGCGTAGCGACTCCGGCCCGGTACAAAGGCTTTACAAGAAATTAGAAAGTATCAAAAATCAACAGAACTGCTAATTCGGAAGCTGCCCTTCTCACGGCTGGTTAGTTGCATATTGTATTTTGTCTGTCATGAGAATGTCCATGGCTGGTTTTTGCACCTTAGTTATCTCTGTCATGTGACTGTTCACAGCTGGTTGTTGTACCTTGTGTTCTGTCATGTGAATGTCCTCAACTTGTACCTTGTGCTCTGTCTGTCAAGTGAATGTCCATGATCGGTTCGTTGCATCTTGTGTTATGTCAAGTGAATGACCATGGCTGGTTCGTTGCACCTTGTGGTCTATCATGTGAATGTCCACTGTTGATTCGTTGCACTTTGTGTTCTGTCTGTCGTGTGAGTGTCCACTGTAATGGGCCAGGCTAATATTCTGAATTACCCAAGGGAAAGAGGTCATATAAACGATTCAAATAAAGGTGGTGAATCTACAACTCTAACCAGACTACAAGAATTCCAAGTGAAATGTGGTGTAACTAAACAAGATAATTATACTGGTAGCCACAGAAGAATAATAAACCGACAAAGAACCAGTGTCATTAGTTGTCACACACTGATAGACATACTGCGGAGGAGATCGAAGCACATGGGCAAATTGATTCGATGTGCAGGGATCCAACGACTAAACCAAACTGGTGTTGTTAGCTGCCACATACTGAGGAGTAGATTGGAGCACTTATGGACTAATTGGTTTGATGTGCAGTGATGATGATGATCCTTCAACTAAACTAAGAACCGGTGTTGTTAGTTGTCACACACTGAGTGACATACTGAGGTGGAGATTGGAGTACATATGGACTAATTGGTTAAATGTGCAGTGGTGATGATCCGACAACTAAACTAAGTACCGGTGTTGTTAGTTGCTGCATGCTGAGCGATATACGGAGATCGGAGTACATATGGACTAATTGGTTCAATGTGTAATGATCATGATCCGACAACTAATCTATACTTAAGTAACAATGTCATAATATTGCTATACAATCTCTCTCACTTGTGCTTTTTTAATTCTCAATCAATTCTTATTCAATTCTACATAATAAAATAATTTTACTCTAGGTAAAAGAAATTGGAACGAAAGTTCGACTAAATGCTGTGACAGGACTATTGTGGCAGAGCAGTGCCATTCTGGCGCTGCAAGAGGTGAGTAGATCTGGAATTTGACTTTAATTACATAAAATTATTCTGGCACGTACTCACCCACATGTGTTACACTCTTTCCCAAATATACTTTCACCCACACTCATCCACTTTTACTGACAGCCACCTACACACCACTTTCACCGATCCCACACTTTCACCTACACACAACTCATACCCACACTTTCACCTACACACCACTCATACCCACACTTTCACCTACACACCACTCACACACACTTCCACCTACACACCACTCTCAACCACACATTCACATACACACCACTCTCACCCACACTTTCACCTATACACCATTCATACCCACACTTTCACCTATACACCACTCATACCCACACTTTCACCTACACACCACTCTCACACACTTCCACCTACACACCACTCTCACTCACACACTTTCACCCACACTTGCACCGTACACTTATCACTCTCTCCCACCTACACACCAATCTTACCCACACTTTCACCACTTACCAACAAAGATCTCGATAATCAATATCTACTCATACCACAGATTCTATTTTGGACCTAGACAAATCGGTCGAGAATCAAACACAATAATCTTATCTGTTTTTCTTTCTCTAATCTTGTTTTTCCTCACAGCGTGAGGATAAGAATAGATTTATAGAAATCAATAATCGCCAGTGTGTTGCCAGGGCCCACGAGGGAAACAAAGAATAGTAATACTGCGACCTACAAGGCATGTTGTACAAGGTGGCTGAGGAAGGGCATAGGAAACTACCTAGTAAGTAAAAAAGTTGCAGAAACCGATGTGCTGGCATACTTGTAGGCGCATAACTGGTACAGCGTACAATCGCTCTTAGGCTCAGATCACATACAAATCACAGAGTGATTTAACAAGCGGTCAATATGGAGCATTCAAAGAAAAAGAACACAATAAATGACCGCCAGTAAACGTAGTCCCAAAGAGTTGTTGTAGGATAGCAGAATAACGACCTCCAGCTTCATACTGAAAGTAGTTGTCCTGTATACTCCATTCTTCTCTGCAACAACTGTTACATTGCTCGCTAGCTAACAAATTCAAGCTAAACTACCTACTGCGATACACAAACCCATCCTTATATACAACATCATCATCATGTGTTATCTGCTATCACATGTTTAATTACAAATTTGGTTTTCATAATTTCCTTCACCCCTATGGAAGCATAAGTCCATGACCAAAGCTTTCCAATCCGTCCTATCCAAGGCCTTCTTTTCCAGATCTCTCTCCCCATTTTCTTGCATTCCGTTTCCAACTCCCGCCTCAAGGTGTTCCTGGGTATTCCCTTATTTCAATTACCCTGGGGGTTCCATCGAGGAACCTGTCTTGTGATGCTGTCCTCAATGTTTTTTCTATCCATCACCACCTTCTGCCCCATATCTCTTGTTCCATCTAGTGTTGTCTCGCTCTATCTCACAGTTCCCTGTTTGTGGTCCTGTCATACCATCGTAGATGTAATATCCTGTGCAGGTTTATAATTCCCTAATCTCTACGTTCATTTTTTATTTTCGACCCAGAAGCACTTGGGCTTTCAGCTCTTCGCTCGGTGCCATGGACATCGTAACCCTTCGGTTCGGTGCCACGAACACCGTAAATCTGGGAACCTGTGGCTTTTCTGCCAGCCCACGGAATTGAACCTGCACGCACAGAGGGCTAGTCGCCCGTAGTCCAGACAGCTACGAACACGCTGGGCAGGCAGGCAGGCTCTCTACATTCATTAAAGAATACCGGGGCCCAAATTTGGGGTCTAAAGAATAGAATCACTGTTACCTGCCACGCATGTCGTAAAGGCGACTAAGGAGGTTTGGCTGAAATCGGATGCACATGTCCTAAACGTGTAGAATTCTATGCGTTTAGGGGCCTACCAAACCAATGTGCAACGTATACACGTTCTTGGCAAAGATCAAACATATCACAAGGAGTGATTAAAATTGGTTGTAAAGAACGAACACAAAGAAGATTAAAGAATACAATGGAATCATGCAGAAAAGTAACCCCTTCCCATCCATGTCTTAAACTTGTTGATCCGAAGTATGGACAGATCCGATGTCATCAATGCGGTACACGTACATTTATATGATATGGGCGAGAATTAGGAGTTATGTTTGGACATGCCAGACAGTGTCATCTTCGTGGTAGATAGAAAAGATATGTTAATCGACTTCTCATGGGTACCTTCTAGCAAGTGGACTTTGGGATGGCTGCTGCAGCAGAGGACAGCAGGCATGGGAATGCCCAATGTGTTATGACATCGATAACATATGTTGGTCATGCCATCAAGTAATCATGCCATTTTTAAAAAAAATGTCATTCTCCTGCAATTAATTCAGAAGTAGTCATTAGACCTCGCATGAATCCCTCGTGCAAGATTGCAAAATGTGGTTCTGTAACAACACAAGAGAAACTCACATAGCTGAGAATCGTCGTGCCGTTGAGGTGCAGAGATTGTGCCAATTATGTACCTATAAGTAGGTCAGCACATCCAATTTCTGCTACGATTTTTATTTACTAAGGTAGCTTCCCTAGGCCCCTACATCAGTCGCCTCTTACGACTTGCCTAGTAAGTCACAGTGTTACTATTCTTGGCTTCCTTGCTGCCCGGCACCACACAGGCGGCCCAATCAATCAATCAGCTTTACTCCAACTTCAGAAAGGGAATCATTTCATTAAATATACTTCTTATTTGTTTCGTTGCAGGCATGTGAAGCTTACATGACACGACTTTTTGAAGAATCCAACCATTGCTGTCTACATGCCAAGCGAGTGACCCTTCAACCCAAGGACCTTTGGTTAGCACTACGGATATCCGGATACTATGACATACCTATGAGCTACAGTTTATAATGAAATATATAACTCATAATTTTAATCACAAGCATTTCTTTTTTAAACTTTAAAATTTTAAACACTTTTGTAAAACAAATAAAATATTAGAATGATTTGTGAAGTTTGTAATAGTCTACCATCTTGTTGTTTGTGTCTAGTTGTTTGCAAATTTTGTCTTTGTTGCTTCTGTGGTCTTCTTTGTTAGTATGGTTACATTTTATTTTATCTTTTGGATCATAGTTTAGCCGTTGGATCATCATCGCTGCACATCGAACCAATTAGTTCATCATAAATGCTTTGATCTTCTTAGTATGTCTCTCAGTTTAGTTTTAGTCGTCAGATTATCACTACACACCAAACCAATTAGTCCATAAGGGCTGCGATCTACTCCTCAGTAGGTCTTTCTTCTTCATCTTTCAACTCCCAACGGAGCACACATCTTCAACAAACTTCTTCCAGCACTTCCTCTCTCCTGCCATCCCTTCCCATTCTTTCCATGTTTTACCTATCCTTTTAATATCAGCCTCCAACTCTCTTCTCCAAGTCTGTCTAGGCCTTCCCCATCTCCTCTTTCCCTGTCTTGCAATGCTTCTGGTCAGTCTTAGTAGGTCTCTCAAGTTTAATTTTAGTTTATCATCGGATCTTCATCACTCCACATCGAACCATTTAGTTCTGGGCAGATGACACTCATCAGTCCGGGAGGGCAGGTCGCTGCCCTGAAAGAAAATAGCAACCTGCTGCCTTGTGGGTTTTGGCTGGGGACAGCAAAGGCTAACGGAGAGCGAACCCAGTAAACACTGGTTGAAATCGAACACACCACCGAAGGATAAGCACTTGAGCTCCAATTGGTACTGAAGACTGTGCACATACATTCCATTCTTGATGTTTGGCAGTTTATATATCACAATAGAATGATTAAAACGGCTTAAGAACGATCGCGCGAGAGAGAGAAAGAGAGAGAACCAGTTAGTTCATAAGTCATCCAGGATATAAGACAAAAAATCAGCTTGCTGTCAAAGAAATCAGAATTAGTGAGGGACTGGTGAAGACCTCAAGCGTACCACCTTGTTTATGACACATACCGGATTAGTCTCACAGCAGAAGTTCTCTGATGTCCTCAGCATTGCTCTCAGCTTGTGGCAACTAACATCGGTTCTAAGTCACCTAGAGTAGGACAATTCCAGACAAACCCTGGGAAGACAGCAGGTGACTGCAAATGTCTAGAGAACAAACTCAAAATAAGATTGCAGTGTGTTGCTGGGCAGCAAAGGAGCAAAGAATAGTAACACTGCGGCCTACAAGGCATGTTTTAAGAGGCGACTGAGATAGGGGCCTAGGAAGCTACCTAGCAAATAAAAAGCATAGCAGAAATTGGATGTGCTGGCCTACTTGTAGGCGCATAATGGCACACCGTACAATCACTCTTAGGCTCAGATCACATACAAATCACACAGAGTGATTTAACAAGTGGTTGATATGGAGCGTAATAAGAAGAATAAAGCTGTAATCATAAATGGAATGTGTTAGCCATTATTGGCAAGTAAGTATGGACAGGTACAAATGGCTCAATTGCTATCTATTGTCCATGACTCTCATCTATATGTCAATATTGTCTATATGTAGCAATGAGTAAAATACACAGGAAAGTGATTTGCAGAGAGATTAACAATATATGGAAGAGCATGTCACCATGAACACTAAAAGGCACTATACAACACAATCTTTCTCCCAACATTATGCTGTCAGTGTCAAACCTGGATGCTGACATCAAATGATAGAAGAAAACTAGTCATGCCACAGATGAAGTTTCTACGCAGAAGGCTGGAAGTATCAAGAAGAGACCAGTTTAGAAATGAAGACATCAGGAAAAACAGTATGTTTTTCAGTGGATACATCAGTACTGAACTTCAAGAAACAACAAATTAAATGGGTCGGCCACATAAGCAGATTACCAACAGACAGTGTTCCTCAAAGAACAGTACTACTCTGATACATTGAATACAAAGCAAATGGGGCAGTCGAAGCAAAAGGTGGACCTCAGAAATAACAGGTGGTGAAAAACACTATGATGCACACACAAAAGCCCTTTCTAGAAATCTCTTATTCAAACGCTGGGAGGCAAAACAGGATTAGAGAAAATGAAATGCTACAAGAGATAGTTAAAGATAGGAAGATTTGGCATGACTTGGTCGATGGCCTATGTCCAGATAGGAAGATTTGGCATGACTTAGTCGATGGTCTATGTCCGATAGGAAGATTTAACATGACTTGGTCGATGGTCCAGTCTGAATTTAAAATGCGCAATAAAGAGTAGAATAGGTCAGGCAAAAATATCATTCCAGAAAATGAAAAGTATATACAACAAGTAAGTATCTATTGGTGGGAAGGATTAACGCAATGCATATGCGTTCACCTATTGACTCGAAAACAAGAGCGTTGTGGGTTGAATCCCACACTCAACGTTCTACATGTGAGGAAAGGAATTGGCTCTCCTGCACTCTACAGCCTAGAAATGTGAACTTCACACCCTAAGGTCTGAAAAGGCTACGTGAAATTCTATTTTACTTGATAATTATCTATTGAGGTCCGAAAGAGAGTTATTCAGTGCTACATAGAACCAATACTGACATGGTTGCGAGTCATGGGCAAATAAACAGCAAAATCATGGTCTTCTCGAGGAACTGAAGGGCGTTGGACTATCCTGGGAGGCCATAAAGAAAACAGAAAGAAATCGGGAAAAGTGGCAAAAACTGTTGAGGCCCTATGCTCCACGAGGTAAAGTTAAAAAGAAGTAAATAAACCAATTTTTTATACCTCGAGGTATATTGGATAATACGATGTTAGGCACTTATTTTTCATTGACCGTCAGCACACGATGTGTGATGTCAACATCACGCCGGCAGCCTTAACTTCCTAGTACTTTTCAGACCGTAACTGCTCTCAGGTCGATCCAATTAAGGCGTGGTCGACCTGAGATCCATTGAGAGAAATGAAGGTGATTTCTCTGACCATTGTCTGTTCTAATACCTCCACCAAGTTGCGTCTCACCATTCCTGATTTGACTTCTTTCTTTCTTTCTCGAATCCTGTATGCCTCACAGCGTCAGGTCAGGAAGAGATTTCTAAAACGGGCCTAGTATGCGCTTCGTAGATAGTCTCTTTCGTCGCCTCTGTTATCTCTGAGGTCCATCTTTTGCGTGGCCGGCCTTTTGCTTTGTACCCATTGTATCAGAGCAGCATTGCTCTTTGGGGTGCACTGTCTGATGGTAATCTGCTTACGTGACCGAACCATTTAATTTGTTGTTTCTTGATGAAGTCTAGTACTGATGTTGTACCCACTTTTTCCTGATGTCTTCATTTCTCAACCAGTCTCTTCTTGTTACACCCAGCATTCTGCGTAGACACTTCATCTCTGTTGTGACTAGTTTTCTTCTATCGTTTGTTGTCAGCGTCCAGGTTTGGCACGGTAACATAATGTGGGAGAAAGATTGTGTTGAACATTGCTCTTTTTGTGTTCATGGTGACGTGTTTGCATCTTAAAATTGGCGCCATTTGCCCTATCATTTGATTTGCTTTGTTGCATCTGTGTTGAATTTCATTAGTTATTCTTCCATTTGCTGAAAAAATGCTCCCCAGGTACGTCTTAATAATCCCTAACTACTGAGGATAATACACTATAATAATAATAACATTAGTACGATTCCCGATCTATCTTCTTCTTTTTTGCGATCGCTTTTTTGATTATACCGTTAGACGCATTCTTATGATGAAATCGACTGTTGTCTGGAGCTCATCTCTAGTGCCATGTTGTTTTGAATGTAGTGTTGTGGGGCCAGCATTCCTTTCTTGGGAGGACATACAGGGGCAGTCTTGCAGGACATGTTCTGTGGTTTGTTCAGCGGAGCCACAGGGGCACAAAGGGGTTGGGGACAATCGCAGCCTGTGTAGGTGTTTGTTCAGTCTGTTATGACCTATCCTGAGTCTGAAGATAATAGTCTGTCCTTGTCTGTCAAGTGTGTGGTAGTCATCGTTGGATGGTTTAGGTTCTTTTCTAATGTTCTCTTTTCTAATTCCCGATCTATCGATAACAGGTTATTAAAGGGACGATAACCACCGTCCGTCTGCTATTCCATTGTTGACAATTGACAAGCTCAGTTCCGTGTCCCTGAGAAATTGTATAATTCCGTAGTTATTTAGTTCATTATTTCTTTATTTAAGGAAAATAAATTATATTTCATCGAGACTGTAGATAATTTTTGATCAGTGTAGCTGGTTAGAATTATATCTAGCGACATAACACGTGATTGCGAAGTGTTAACTTCAATTGTTAACGTTTGTTTACAGAAGTTAGTTTCTCGGGCACGTTTGTGGGAACGTTTAAAGTCGTTTGTGTTCAACTCCAGTTCAGTCTGACTGACAGTGACTGTGTGACCTTTAGCTGTATAATTATGTAGTATCTTTGATTGCGTAACTCAGATTCAACTTCATAAGTATGCAGTAGTCTCTCTGGGAATAACTCGGAACTATTTTACAGAGATTAAACTTTAAACTAGACTACCGGAGAAAAAACCCAACTATTTGCACTCTTGCGTGACGACTGTATATTCATTATTAGGATACACTATTCATTGTAACACTACTGAACCGTATATATCATGTACACACCTCTGTAAATAACATGCAGTTTAACAAATTCTTTTTTATTCCTCTAGTACCATTAAACATTACATCTCAGCATGCAAGTAATTTCTCCATACAGCTCTATCCTGGACGTTTCGCTCAATCTCCTCTATGGAATTGAGTCAGATATTTCTCACCTTTATAAGTAAAGTTCGTTTCATGGTTTCACTAGAGCATCCTTTCTTTAACAAACAATGATACAAGATAAAACAGAAGTCGGGTTGACTAAAATGTATCAACGAATGTGAAGTGGCAATTTGAGCACTGTACTGTATCAAGTGTATGCTTCAGCATTTCATGCAAGCTCTTTAAGGTTTTACACAACAACCATGGCCATGATGGACAATGTAGAATTTCTTATTAGTCACATACGAAATTCTTTTGTGACTAGTGATGACACAAGTATGTCAGAATGGGTGATTACTGAATGTCGAATACAAGATGATAATGAGCTAAAACAGGAAGGAAACCATAGGTAAGCTTGTAGTGATAAAACTTGTGTTTAGGTATCACATTTTGTAAAGTTAGTTGGTGACACGGCTTAACACCCAAACGTAAGACATGGCAGTCAAGCGACAACTAATAACTTGCATATTTCTATCAAGTCTCTGTTATCAATGTCAAACATGATCCCTAACTAACTCCCAAGAAAGAAAGATCACAAAGTGTGAAATGAACTGTTTAAGAAAAGCTGTCAATGTTACAAGACGGGATAGATTGAGAAATGAGAACATTAAAATATCGTTGGAATCACACCATGCATCCAACATATTAGAAGATAATAAATAAAATGGTTCGGTCAGCTAATGAGAATGAAACCAGATCTACTACCATCTTGTGCCTATAACAGCCGGGAACCCGGACGCAGAACCTGAGGAAGACCAAGAACCTGATGGATAGATAATATCACAGATATTGTGCGACATCAAAGACTAGTAACTACAGATGCAACACACCTAGCACAGGATAGAAAACTGAAACTCCCCACAATGCTTCACTTCACATGTGGATAAGACAAGTTAGTTATCAGACCATCCTCATTGCACAAGGAACAAGTCCATAAGTGCTCCAATATTATTTTCAGTATATTTGCCAGCACACGAAGACTCACAGTTCCAGTCCTGTGCTGGTGAATGAAACATCATCTACTGCCCATAGTAAAGGTAAAGGAACCTTTTTTTTTCATACCTCGATGTATGTTTGGCAATACAGTGTTAGGCCCATATTTTACATTGACCGTCAGATGCGATGTGGTCAACATCACGCCAGCTGCTTTTACTTCCCAGGACTTTTTTTGGTATACAATTTAGGCTGGGTTGACCTGAGAGCCGTTACAGTCGGTAAAATATTCCATGCAAACTGTTGAATTGATACCAAACCACTAGCATAAGAATCGAGTTCACTAACAACTGTGCTGCTGCGGGTCTCGTTTACTCCTTATAGTGTTAAAATCTAGCAACACCATGTTTGACCCCAAGTTCCTACAGTTAAGACATGGCCGTAGAATCCCAAATCACAACCTGAATCATCCGTTTAACTCGTCTCCAGGTTCAAATTCTGAATATCAGTCCTGTTCATTGCTCTACTGCTTGCTACTGTAGCTGTACCTGAAAGTTTGACTGCTCGTTCATTACTCCTGTCTTGTGCATGCCTTGGCTCAGTACAGTTTCAGTTTGGAATATCTTCAATGCACTCCGGCCATGTCCATAGGTGCTCTCATCTCCTTCGCAATATCTCCAACAGCATCAAGCGACTAACCGTACAAGTTCGATGTTGATTGATGAGCCTACTCATATACCGGTTGTGCTGTTCTTTTCACACCACTTCAATCCAAGCTCTTGCAATCTAGCAGTTGACAGGGATTTTAAAAAATGAAAATCCTCTTTACGGCTACACTCTGAGGTAGCATGCCTTGGTATGAAAATAAAGCTTAGTGACCTTTTCGGCCAACACTTGCTTGATAATCTCAAATGCTTTGTGACTCCTGTAGCCACTTACTTCAATGGAACTGATCATTTGGGAGCTCACGATATCCAGGTCACAGCTATCCGTTCATGTTCCTCTATTTAAAATGGCGATACACGTAATAACAAAGTTCTGTAGCTTTACAAAAGACAATGACAATACACAGTGACATTTTGATCAAAAGGCCTTTATCAAGCAAACGATGCAACAGGAGTGATGAATTTCACAGCACACTAAATATAGACTGCGACAAATCGCCTGAGTGGTTACCGGGCCCAATTTGGGGTGTAAAGAATAGAACCACTGTTATCTGCCATACATGTTGTAAGAGGCGACTAAGGAGGTTTGGCTGAAATCGGATGCACGTGTCCGCTAGGGACTGCTAACCCGAAACAAATCCTTGCAGAAAACGGATGCACCTGGCCTTGAGGCCCCTTAGATGGTGCAACAACCCCTCACACTGAGGAATGGGATAACGGATTCTACAGTCGCCAATCTGCTTCGGAGATTTAGCCACGAGTAAGAATGTCGGACCTACCATCACGAGGGCGGTCAAAACTTACTGCGGGAAGAGGTCGGCACAAACGAGGAAGCAGAAATCGTAGGAATTATATCCTTCAGAACTGCCCCCAGTATGCAGACTTGAGAAGAAAGAGGTGGCCTACTTACACTAGCTCCAAGATAAACTGTATGGCGTGGCTGATAATCTGAGGCAGACCGCTGTCTTAATTAGAGAATCCGAAATCTCAATCTAGTGAGAATGCAGAAGAAGAAGAAGACTGCGACAAATGTGTGTAAATATGCTATGTTTATATTTGATTATTATTGTTTTATCTTCGTTTTCCTATTTCTAGTTTTCAAATTTTAATTTGTTTTTAGTCACATATTTTCAGGTTAGGAGACGTTAGAGATTTATTGTCTGACTGTATATGTTATGTCTGCCGTTAGGAAGTCTGAATTTCTTCGCTGCTTGTGTATCCTTTGCTTGATGAAGGCCTTCTGGTGGAAACGTCCCTGTATATATGTTTGTGTACTTTGTAAAACTACAATACTTTGTTTTTACATGTTTTTGCTATTATACATGTATTGTGTAATTAAAATGACACCATTTTGTTTGCAGATACAATAGAAGCAATTTCAACAGCCGCAGTGACAGCAACAGCGATTGTACATCTGACAACGAAATCAAAGGATCTATGGACATACACCCTGACATGGACTTTGGTTAGTATTAACTTATTGGTTACTGAACTGACGCCACAGCACTCTTGGCAGACCCATAGGTGCCCCCAACAGATGTTGAAGGGTATGCATACTAATGGTTCCTGTGACTCGCTGGTTAAAAACAATCCTTCCTCTGTCCCTCTAGCATCCAGTTCTACTTGTGTAACATTTAATTCTAAATACTGTTAATTGCTTGATTGATTCAACATCAATTTTAGTGTCCTTATGCAACAGGCACTCATGAAAGGACCGAAGAAATCCCCCTTATCCATCTTCAACTTTCTGACAATCAATGCTGTTGATGCAAGTCTGTCCACTCCCTCATTGATTGATTCAACATCAATTTTAGTGTCCTTATGCAACAGGCACTCATGAAAGGATCGAAGAAATCCCCTTATCCATCTTCAACTTTCTGACAATCAATGCTGTTGATGCAAGTCTGTCCACTCCCTTATTGCCACAAACACCTGCATGCCTAGGACAGTACATCCACATAAGACTCACTTGGGGAGAAAATAAAAACCATTAACTTGCACATGAAAGACAACTGTTTTGGGAAAGCTGCCTTAATTTCTATGCCCTATAGAGTCCCCCAACATACTTTCAGAGGAGTTTGAGGGTTGTGAATCCCAGTTGGGGGACTGCCTAGAGTAGTTGATAGTAGCTCGGCCTGCTAGCTGTGAGACGCCTCATGCTCGGGTTCGAACCTACTGTCCGGCATTTGTTCGAGTCCCTGGTCTTACTCAGGACGATAACGTGAGTACCTCTGAAGTCGGAGAAAATCTGCCTGTATGGCGAGGGAATACTAATTACGAGTACATTGAGCACACGGCTGCCAGTGTAAAGTAATTTACAATGTGCACGCTGCTGCCATTGTAAGAAATTGGAAAAACGGATTTTCACTCAAAAATCAGTTTCAGAGATGAAACTTCGTCTGAGTTGAAAGCGGAAAAAGAAAAAAAAAAAAAAAAAAAAAAAAAAAAAAAAGAATCCCAGTTGCTGACCAGATTGAGAGAAATGTGTGTCGATATCGGTACAACCCGAATAGAACGACATTCCAATTATGTAAAAAAAAGATTAATTAATCAACATTGATCTGGCATGTTCGACTGCTGGATTTATTGAGGCGGGGATCAAAGCATCTATGGACATGTCAGGAGTGCTGTGATGATAGTCCTCATATAACTGATGACATCGAACTGGCATGTTTGGCCACTGGATGCTGCTGGATTTGTTGAGCTGGAGATTGGAGCACCTATGGACATGTCAGGAGTGCTGTGATGATAGTCCTCATATAACTGATAACATCGAACTGGCACATTTGGCCACTCGATGCTGCTGGATTTGTTGAGCTGGAGATTGGAGCACCTATGGACATGTCAGGAGTGCTGTGGTGATAGTCCTCATATAACTGATGACATCGAACTGGCATGTTTGACCACTGGATGCTGCTGGATTTGTTGAGCTGGAGATTGGAGCACCTATGGACATGTCAGGAGTGCTGTGGTGATAGTCCTCATATAACTGATAACATCGAACTGGCATGTTTGGCCACTGGATGCTGCTGGATTTGTTGAGCTGGAGATTGGAGCACCTATGGACATGTCAGGAGTGCTGTGGTGATAGTCCTCATATAACTGATAACATCGAACTGGCATGTTTGGCTACTGGATGCTGCTGGATTTGTTGAGCTGGAGATTGGAGCATCTATGGACATGTCAGGAGTGCTGTGATGATAGTCCTCATATAACTGATAACATCGAACTGGCACGTTTGGCCACTGGATGCTGCTGGATTTGTTGAGGCAGGGATTGGAGCACCTATGGACATGTCAGGAGTGCTGTGATGATAGTCCTCATATAACTAACAACATCAAACTGGCGGTTGGGTCGCAGTACGCTTCTGGATTTGTTGAGGCAGGGATCGGAGCATCTATAGATATGTCCAGAGTGCTATAATAATGGTCCTCAATATAACTGATAACTCACAGAAAATGAGAAGAAAACACTGTAAGGAATTTAAAGCAAACAAAAAGGGGAAAGTTAATTTATTGTTTGTTTTATCTTGTACTATTTGACAGGTGCCCACAGAAGACGGTCAAACACAGCTCAAAGGTTGGAAAGACTGAAGAAAGAAAAGAGAAATCAAGTCAAACTGAAGACAGTACAGTGGAAGGATGCTCCTGACATGTACAAACGTAAGTTTGCTAGTTGATGTATGGTACATCAATGTCTCTTCTTTACCGTTTTCTCATTATTATATGTTTATTTGATTGGTTGATCCTGCTCTATATCTCTATTTAATTACTTGATCTATTTCTGTTTTTGTTTTATTGAATGCAGAAGACCAGACACCCACACTTGGCTTTGAAACTGAAACCAGGAGGCAAGATAGGTAGGGGATGACCTAGAAAAACATGGAAATGAACTTTTGACAGAGAAAGAGAAGAGGCAGGAAAGACCTGGAATGAACTAAGCTGGCTTACTCAAAACAGATCTGGTTGGAGAAAATTTGTTTATGCCTTATGCTTCAAGGGGAGTTGAGAAGAAGAAGATGTACATTATCAGAATGAAACTTAAGGGTCTCATTAGTGTAGAGGTTAGGTGCTCACTTTTCATTCCAAAGGTACTCGGTTTGCTCCCTGTGGAGCCATCAGGATATTTTTTCCAGAGATACCTGATCTCAGTGTAGGTGAGATCGAGTTCCTAGATCTATCGGAAACAGACCATAAAACCTAGTTCAGTGTTCTTCTTCTTCTTCAGCGATCTCTGGTCATGCGCTTAATTTACTGTGGACCACAAACTGGGCAGACAGCTTCAGGTCTGTCAGGTTTCCCAAAGCTTAGTTTTCAGGTCGACTGGTGTGGCCACATGTTGCTTCTCAGCTCACACAGAAGAGGACAGTCTTGCAGGATATGCTCTGGTGTCTGTTCTGCCTGCTGACACTGGCAGAGAGCTGTTTGACTTATTCCTAGTCTGTATAAGTGTTTGTTGAGTCTGCAGTGTCCGGTGCGTAGTCGAAATATAATGACCTGGTCTGTTCTGCTTAGGTCTTTGAGGGAGTCTTTTCCATAATCATATCCAGTGTTTGTCTTCCAGTCTACTGCAGATTTTCTCTGTATGAGGTTTTGACCTCTTGAAAAGACAAGGGTTGGTAAATTTGCTCTTTGGCACTGCCCTCCTTAGCTAAGACATCAGCACTCTCATTGCCTGCAATGCCACAGTGAGATGGAATCCACTGCAAGTGAATTTCCGCCTTTTCTGAAAGCTGAGCAAGTTCTCTTTGTAGTTTTTGTACTGTGCTGTCAGTGGATTTAGCCTCCAGGGCTTGTATAGCTGACAATGAGTCTGTAAGAAATACCATCTTGCTTGCAGCTGCTTGCAGCTTATTCATGTGCTGTGCTGCCATCAGAAGGGCTATGAGTTCTGCTTTGTAGTTGGAACATATTCTTCCAGTAGGAGCCGCTAGAGACACAGTGGTAGCATCTGGGTGCCTAATGTACACTCCTGCTCCACCATTCATGGTTGCCTCCATTGCCGATCCATCTGTGTAAATTCTTATCCAGCTGTCTTCTGGAAACATGTAATGGAGATGTTCCATTGTAATTGCTTTTTCACTAGATTAGGCTCGGCATCTTTGCTTAATAATTTAGGGATGGAGGTTGAGAAGTTAAGTGGTACTGAGTCTGGTTCCCAGTGATCAAAAAGCAATTCTTCAGGTATGGAATTATGATTTAGTAGTTCCAAGTATGACTTTCCTATTTCTTTTGCTTTGTGGTTTAGACTTGTGCGCTTTAGTCTGTTCTTTGTTCTAGCCGCCATTTTTCATGCAGTGGATGGTGAGGCATTCTTTTGATCCTTTCAGTCTGTAGAATCACTTTTCTCCTTCTTCTGTCTTCCAAGGGCTGGATGTTGGCTGCCTTTTCCATTTCTACAATTGGTGTAGATTTCATGGCTCCCAAAATAGTACGCAGACACCTGTTTTGTGTTTTTTCCAGTATCGATTTGTTTGAATGGGCTGCTGATATCCATGTCGATGATGCATATTCGAGGGTCGGTCTAACTGCACCAGTGTACACCTGGTTCAGTGTTCAAGTTGAACATGTAAAAGAAGCCTTGGCAGTTCAAAATCGAGAAGAACAAGCTGAAAAGTCGCTGCTAAGGCAAAATGCATTAGAAAGATAACAAAAATAAAATTCCTACAAAAATATTTTCACTATCTTCAGAATTAATCCCGCCTTTAGTACCAAGGCTCACAAGGGGAGCCAAAAATAGTAATACTGTAAGAGGCAATTGAGGTAGGAGCCTAGGAAAGCTACCGTAGTCAATAAAAAGTGCTGCAGAAATCAGATGTGCTGGCCTACTTGTAGATTCATAACTGACACAACGCACACTTGCTCTTAGGCTCAAATCACATACAAATCACACAGAGTGGTTAACAAGTGGTTGATAGATATGGAGCATTTAAAGAAGAAGAAGAATTAATTGGACACCTGCGCTGGTACTTTGGAGTTCGTGCACTGCCGCTGATATCTTCTTGTGTTTTTAAAAAAAAAAAAAAAAAAAAAAAATGAGAGCACACATGGTTACTCACCGAAGTGCAATGATGATGGTCCTATCAATCAGTCAACACAATGAAACTTTTCAAATTATTTTATTTTTACAGCTGAGGATAAGGGCCATCTCTTTGACAAAAAGGAACTTCCAGGTGGTAAGAACATCGAACCGTTGTTTCATTCGACAAAGTAACGCTTTGATGACGTCGACACACCTTCGATATGTGTAGAAGCACCTGTGGTAGAGTCTGATAAAGAGAAGCCATTCTCCACGTTGACTCAGCAGCTGAAGGAGATTGAATCTCATGGGAGTAATCCTTTCTTCAAGTATGCCAAGTTTGATGGCAGGGTAGGTTTGATGTGTTTTTGTTATTGTTGTTGTATCTGTTTGGATGTTGATGATGGTAGTGGTAATAGGGTAGATTGAATCTCATGGTGCCTGTGTGGTGCCAGGGCTCGCAAGGGAGCAAGAATAGAGAATAGTACCACTGCAACCTACAAGGCACATCGTAAGAGGCGAATGAGGTAAGGCCTAGGAAGCTACCGATTAAATAAAAAGCATAGCAGAAATCGGATGTGCTGGTCTACTTGTAGGCGCATAACTGGCACAACGTACAGTCACTATTATGCTCAGATCACATACAGATCACAAAGAGTGGTTTAACAAGTGGTCGGTATGAACCGTTCGAAGAAGGATCTGCTGGTTTTCTTGCAGGCGCAGAACTGGCATAACATACAATTGCTCTTAGGCTTAGATCACATACAGATCACAAAGAGTGGTTTAATATGGGATCGTTATGGAGCATTTGAAGAAGAAGACTATCATGGAATTAATTTTTTTCATTGATTGTTGCTTTGACAATTCGTAGCATAATTTCTTTTTTAACATTTCCAGTGCAATCAAATTTGCTACCTAAATAGGTGAACTGCTCTGTTATTTTATCATTTTAGATTCCAGGGTGATATCTGCATTACTTCAATTTTGTCAATGTTTATTCTCATATTGTATTCTGCCAGTGTGGTGTCGGGCCGCAAGGAAGCAAAGAATAGCACCACTGCGACCTACAAGACATGTCATAAAAGGCGACTGATGTAGAACCTAGGAAACTACCCTTGTAAATAAAAGCATTGCAGAAATCAGATGTGCTGGCCTACTTGTAGATGCATAATTGGCACAACATACAATCACTCTTAGGCTCAGATCACATACAAGTGGAGCATTCGAAGAAGAAGATATTGTATTCATTGTATGTTAACTGGAGTCTGTTAATGTTTTGCTGTAACTGTTCCTCTGTTGTAGATATGATGACCTGATGTTTATTATGCAATGCATTGAACATGTTAACACAATTTGGTTAGCTATATATATTTATCTTTGTAGACAGCAGGTGGACTTCCGACTCGTAAGCTAGATATTTTCCTGGCCTTCTCAACACCTGAGCAGCGAGCTTATCCAATGTCGATTATTGTGACAGCCAATGCTAAAGCTCAGGAAGTGGTAGGGTTAGTGTGTTGGCAGTACACACAAGAAGGTATGAAGCCAGACCTTCAGTCTGTGGCTGGACAAATTGACCCAAAGTAAGTTGTGTTGTAGGAGTTGACCAGATCAGGGATGTTTTTGTGTCCATGTTAGTGTTGTAGGAGTTGACCAAATGTGGGATGTTCTTGTGTCCATGTTAGTTAGTGTTGTAGGAGTTGACCAGATGGGGATGTTCTTGTGTCCATGTTAGTTAGTGTTGTAGGAGTTGACCAGATGTGGGATGTTCTTGTGTCCATGTTAGTTAGTGTTGTAGGAGTTGACCAGATGGAGGATGTTCTTGTGTCCATGTTAGTGTTGTAGGAGTTGACCAAATGTGGGATGTCCTTGTGTCCATGTTAGTTAGTGTTGTAGGAGTTGACCAGATGGGGATGTTCTTGTGTCCATGTTAGTTAGTGTTGTAGGAGTTGACCAAATGTGGGATGTTCTTGTGTCCATGTTAGTTAGTGTTGTAGGAGTTGACCAGATGGAGGATGTTCTTGTGTCCATGTTAGTGTTGTAGGAGTTGACCAAATGTGGGATGTTCTTGTGTCCATGTTAGTTAGTGTTGTAGGAGTTGACCAGATGGAGGATGTTCTTGTGTCCATGTTAGTGTTGTAGGAGTTGACCAAATGTGGGATGTTCTTGTGTCCATGTTAGTTAGTGTTGTAGGAGTTGACCAGATGTGGGATGTTCTTGTGTCCATGTTAGTTAGTGTTGTAGGAGTTGACCAGATGGGGAAATGTTCTTGTGTCTATGTTAGTTAGTGTTGTAGGAGTTGACCAGATGGGGGATGTTCTTGTCTATGTTAGTTAGTGTTGTAGGAGTTGACCAGATGTGGGATGTTCTTGTGTCTATGTTAGTTAGTGTTGTAGGAGTTGACCAGATGGGGAAATGTTCTTGTGTCTATGTTAGTTAGTGTTGTAGGAGTTGACCAGATGTGGGATGTTCTTGTGTCCATGTTAGTGTTGTAGGAGTTGACCAGATGTGGGATGTTCTTGTCTATGTTAGTTAGTGTTGTAGGAGTTGACCAGATGGGGAAATGTTCTTGTGTCCATGTTAGTGTTGTAGGAGTTGACCAGATGTGGGATGTTCTTGTGTCCATGTTAGTGTTGTAGGAGTTGACCAGATGGGGGATGTTCTTGTCTATGTTAGTTAGTGTTGTAGGAGTTGACCAGATGTGGGATGTTCTTGTGTCTATGTTAGTTAGTGTTGTAGGAGTTGACCAGATGGGGAAATGTTCTTGTGTCTATGTTAGTTAGTGTTGTAGGAGTTGACCAGATGTGGGATGTTCTTGTGTCTATGTTAGTGTTGTAGGAGTTGACCAGATGGGGAAATGTTCTTGTGTCTATGTTAGTGTTGTAGGAGTTGACCAGATGGGGAAATGTTCTTGTGTCCATGTTAGTTAGTGTTGTAGGAGTTGACCAGATGGGGATGTTCTTGTGTCCATGTTAGTTAGTATTGTAGGAGTTGACCAGATGGGGAAATGTTCTTGTGTCCATGTTAGTTAGTGTTGTAGGAGTTGACCAGATGGGGGATGTTCTTGTGTCCATGTTAGTTAGTGTTGTAGAGTTGACCAGATGTGGATGTTCTTGTGTCCATGTTAGTTAGTGTTGTAGGAGTTGACCAGATGGGGATGTTCTTGTGTCCATGTTAGTTAGTGTTGTAGGAGTTGACCAGATGTGGTATGTTCTTGTGTCCATGTTAGTTAGTGTTGTAGGAGCTGACCAGATAGGGGATGTTCTTGTGTCCATGTTAGTGTTGTAGGAGTTGACCAGATGTGGGATGTTCTTGTATCCATGTTAGTTAGTGTTGTAGGGGTTGACCAGATGGGGGATGTTCTTGTGCCCATGCTAGTTAGTCTTTTTCAACTGTGATCATCATACATTTTAGGCTTGGATTATACATTTTCATCTGTAAAAATTAAATGAACCCTCCTTATACCTTGATGTATATTGGGTAATACGATGTTAGACTCGTATTTTCATTAACCGGCACACGATGGTTGATGTGGTCAACATCACACCGACCGCTTTTACTTCACAGTAACATACGCTTTGAAGATTTCAACGAATAAGATAACGGTTATTATCTTTCTCGGTTGCAAGTTATGCACACCGATAGGTGCGTCAAAGGGGGACTGCCTAGAGTAGTTGATAGTAGCTCGGCCTGCTAACTGTAGGAGAGCCTCATAGCCGGGTTCGAACCTACTGTCCGGCATTTGTTCGAGTCCCCTGGTCTTACTCAGGACGAGAACGTGAGTACCTCTGAAGTCGGAGAAAATCTGCCTGTATGGCGAGGAATACTAATTACGAGTACATTGAGCACCGGCTGCCAGTGTAAGTAATTTACAATGTCACGCCTCTGCCATTGTTAGAAATTGGAAAACAGATTTTCACGCAAAAATCAGTTTCAGAGATGGAACGTCGTCTGAGTTGAAAGCGGACGAAAGAAAAAAAAAAAAAGGTGCGTCAAGATGGGAAAACCACAAGAGAAACCTCAGTAGATACATCAACCAACACAGAACGGGAGTTAGTCTAAACACATTGAAATACATGCTTGGGAGGAGATCAGAGCAATTGTGGACATTCTGATGTGCGATGAAGATGATCCTCAAATGAACAATGAATTTCCCAGTGCTTTTCTCCATACCCAATTGAGGCTGGAGTCGACATGACAGCCTATATGGTAAGAAACAATATTCCACGCCCACTGTGGAACTCGGAACTCAAGCTCACCTACATTCTTCTTCTTCAAACACTACATATCGACCACTTGTTAACCACACTTTGTGATTTGTATATGATCTGAGCCTAAGAGCGATTGTACATTGTGCCAGTTATGCGCCTACAAGTAGGCTAGCACATCCGATTTCTGCGACACTTTTATTTACTAGGGTAGCTTCCCAAGGTCCCTACCTCAGTCACCTCTTAGACATGTCTTGTAGGTCGCAGTGTTACTATTCTTTGCTCACCTTGCTGACCCCAACAATACACTGCCGACAGTTTAGTCTAGGATTATTCTTCTTGTTTTGTGAACTTATTATATTATATCATATTTTATTTGTTTCACTATAGATGGGATATTTATTCCATGATTGATATTGTTGTTGTTGACATTTTACAGTGACTTCCTCAACAAGTTCTCCTTACACATGGCCGAAGATGATGGGGAAATTGACACAGACTTTCCTCCTATAGTCCCAACAGATCCAGTTTCCAAATATGGCTTTACAAAATTTGCTTTGGTAGCAAATGCACCAGTCCAACCAAAGTCGGTTGTGGTCACCATGTAAGTGGTTGTCATTGTATACAAATGGTTGCTATGTAGATCATGTTATAAGTTATTTGTTATCTTTCTTTACCTCTGAAGTCAGAGAAGGCACACCTGTATGGTGGCGAACACTAATAATAAGGAAAGTGGGCCTTCACTCAAAAATCAGTCAGAAGAGCCATACAAGTTGCCCTGACTATTCCTGAATTCATAGCAGATGAACACAATAAATGTGAGTCCTGCGTTTCACACATACAAAGACTTTGGAGTTCAAAATCAATAAGAATAGGCTGGAAAGTTGGTGTCCAGACAGAAATTAATTGAAACTGTTGTTACTGCCTGTAGTACCACTTTTTAGGGAGATGTAGGACAGGGGGGACGAAATTCTGAGGAATTTAATGGGTAGTGCAGTCGAGTGAAACTGTTCAGGTTAGGATTGTTCTTTTATGCCCTCGACAGAAGCAAATCCTTGGCTGTATCGTGGATTGAACACAGGTTTCCGATGGGATCCGCTCGAATCCATTTGGCGAGACGCTCCAGAAATTCTTTAATAATTGAAATAAAGGTCCTACAAACTATTACCATCCTAAAGATTACATCAGGGACCTTTGCAGAAGCTCTTGAGTTCATACACTTCAACTGAGATCTTCCTGTTTAAGAAAGAGATTTAAGCACACATGGTTATTCACCAAAGTGCAATGATGATGGTCCTTTCAATCGATCAATGTACTTTTGGGGGTCTCTGTGGCTAAGTGATTAAGCCTTTGTCTTGCGTTCCAAAGGTCGTGGGTTTGACCCAGGCCTCGCTGTTCTGTTCATAAGTGCATTTTCCCAGAGACCCTAGGATTGTTGCAGGAGTTATGGAGTTCATGCTTTGTGCAATACTCTCACCGGGTCGCGTACCACTTCTGTGGAGAAGGACCGAGCTATATGGGATAAAACCTGGTGCAATAAAGTCAACCTTTCGGCTTTTGTCCCTTTAATGTACTTTTAAAAGTAAAAGGTAAAGGAACCCTTTTTATATCACAAGGTATATTAGGAAAAACAGCGTTAGCCTATATTTTACATTGACCAATGGCACACGATGTAGTCAACATCACATCAGCCACCTTCACTCTCCAGTGTTTTTCTGGGACCCAATTTAGGCTGGGTCGACCTGAGAGCCTAAAAAATCCTATGCCTACTGTGGAATTGAATCCGAACCACTAGCCTACGAAGCGTTCACTAACAACTACGCAACTGCAGCTCTCGATGTGCTTTTAGCCATTCCTATTCTCTTATATTGTTTATGATTGCTTTAAAATTGTTGTATCAATCCTAACATATGCCAGCGAGAGTTGGAAAATAACTAAGGATATAGAGAACAAGTTGAATGCGTTTGAAAATAGATGTTTGCAAAAAATAATTAACATAAAATGGGTCGGATTCAAGAGAAGTGATGAAATCAGAGAAATGTCTGGTCAACCCCTAGTGATAACTGTTATAAGAAGTAGAAGGTGGAGATATGTTGGGAACACTTTGAGAAAAAATGATCAAAGAATACCAAAGCAGGCATTGAAATGGGAGGCAAAGGGTTCAAGAAGAGAGAGGCTGTAGGGAAACCCTGAAACGAACTTTGCTGTTTGAGGCAAGAAATATCAGGCTCGATTCAATGGATGTGTTTGAGTGAATTGTCCAGGACAGAGCCGTCTGGAGAAGTTACTTGCAGCCTCTATGTAATGTATAAAGGTACACGAGAAATACATATATTCTCTTATAATTTATAATGACTTGTCATTTCAGAAATGTTCCGAATCGTGGCTTCAACAAATTTCAGGTAGACTCCATGGCTATGTCTATGAGGGAATTGATGGACAAGGTCATCAAGAAACGAAAGATAAAGATACGTCAAGGCAAGTACAAGATGTGGAGGCTGTAGTGTAGGCTATAGTAAAAGCTTTTGTATAGGTTGTAACTGAAGATGTTGTGTAGGCTGTAGTGGAAGCTGTTGTGGAGAGCTTTGTGAGGCTGTAGTGAACGCTGTTGTAAGGTGTTGTAAAGCCGAAGCTGTTGTGTAGTGTAGTTGAAGCTGTTCAAGAGGTTACCAAAAAATAAAGTTATCATTGACATTAGAAAAGAACATAAACTATTCAACGACAACTATCAAATACTCGGCAGACAAGGACAGACCATCATCTTCCATCTCAGGACAGGGCATAACAGACTAAATAAACACTTACACAGGCTTAGCTTGTCCCCCACCTCATCTGTGTCTCTATGGCATCTCTGAACAAACCACAGAATATGTCCTGCAAGACTATCCCTGTATGTCCTCCCCAGAAAGGGATGCTGGTCCTACAACACAACACTACATTCAAAACTAGATGGCACCAGAGAAGAGCTCCAGACAACAGACAACTTCATCATAAGAACTCGTCTGATGATATAATCATCAAAATTGCAATCGCGAAGAAGAAGGAGGTTACTGTAGAGATTGTTGGCTCTCTGCTGGCATTACACTTAAATGCAGTCAATGAACACCCCTAACCCTGTCACACCAATAAACAGGGTTGATGTCCTCAATGTAGAACGCTCTCATTTATGTGATATGGACGAGTCTCAGACACTAGACCGATTGTGAAAATTAGGTGTTAAGTTTGGACATGCAAGATGGTGTTATATTCGTGGTGAGAGAGAAGATATACTAATCAACTTCTCATGGGTACGGAGAGCAAGTGGACTTTGGGATGGGTGCTGCAGCAGAGGACAAAGCATGCATAGAAATGCCCAATGTGCCATGGCGTTGAACACATAACATAGCACCAATAATGTTCTGACTAACTTGTAAGACATAACATAGCACCAATAATGTTCCGACTAACTTGTAAGACATAACATAGCACCAATAATGTTCCATAACTTGTAAGACATAACATAGCACCAATAATGTTCCGACTAACTTGTAAGACATAACATAGCACCAATAATGTTCCGACTAACTTGTAAGACATAACATAGCACCAATAATGTTCCGACTAACTTGTAAGACATAACATAGCACCAATAATGTTCCGACTAACTTGTAAGACATAACATAGCACCAATAATGTTCCGACTAACTTGTAAGACATAACATAGCACCAATAATGTTCCGACTAACTTGTAAGACATAACATAGCACCAATAATGTTCCGACTAACTTGTAAGACATAACATAGCACCAATAATGTTCCGACTAACTTGTAAGACATAACATAGCACCAATAATGTTCCGACTAACTTGTAAGACATAACATAGCACCAATAATGTTCCGACTAACTTGTAAGACATAACATAGCACCAATAATGTTCCGACTAACTTGTAAGACATAACATAGCACCAATAATGTTCCGACTAACTTGTAAGACATAACATAGCACCAATAATGTTCCGACTAACTTGTAAGACATAACATAGCACCAATAATGTTCCGACTAACTTGTAAGACATAACATAGCACCAATAATGTTCCGACTAACTTGTAAGACATAACATAGCACCAATAATGTTCCGACTAACTTGTAAGACATAACATAGCACCAATAATGTTCCGACTAACTTGTAAGACATAACATAGCACCAATAATGTTCCGACTAACTTGTAAGACATAACATAGCACCAATAATGTTCCGACTAACTTGTAAGACATAACATAGCACCAATAATGTTCCGACTAACTTGTAAGACATAACATAGCACCAATAATGTTCCGACTAACTTGTAAGACATAACATAGCACCAATAATGTTCCGACTAACTTGTAAGACATAACATAGCACCAATAATGTTCCGACTAACTTGTAAGACATAACATAGCACCAATAATGTTCCGACTAACTTGTAAGACATAACATAGCACCAATAATGTTCTGACTAACTTAAGACATAACATAGTGGACTTGGATGGTGCTGCAGCAGAGGACAAAGCATGCAAGAAATGCCAATGTCCATAGGCTTGAAACATAACATAGCACCAATAATGTTCCGACTAACTTGTAAGACATAACATAGCACCAATAATGTTCCGACTAACTTGTAAGACATAACATAGCACCAATAATGTTCCGACTAACTTGTAAGACATAACATAGCACCAATAATGTTCCGACTAACTTGTAAGACATAACATAGCACCAATAATGTTCCGACTAACTTGTAAGACATAACATAGCACCAATAATGTTCCGACTAACTTGTAAGACATAACATAGCACCAATAATGTTCCGACTAACTTGTAAGACATAACATAGCACCAATAATGTTCCGACTAACTTGTAAGACATAACATAGCACCAATAATGTTCTGACTAACTTGTAAGACATAACATAGCACCAATAATGTTCCGACTAACTTGTAAGACATAACATAGAAAACTCACTATAACACTCAATTTATTGGTTTGTCGGGGCCTGCAAGAGGAGCAAAGAATAGTAACACTGCAATCTATAAGGTATGTTGTAAGAGATGACTGAGGTAGGGACCTAGGAAGCTACCTAGTAAATAAAAAGTGCAGCAGAAATTGGATGTGCTGACCTACTTGTAGGCGCATAACTGGCACAACGTGCAGTTGCTCTTAGGCTCAGATCACATACAGATCACAAAGAGTGGTTTAACAAGTAGTTGATATGGAGCATTCGAAGAAGTTATTGGATATTGCCATTATTGTGTCCGTTACCTTACTGAGACACCCACCGTCATCTTTGTCCCACGACATTCTGGGGTAAAGAGCAATGAGAGAGCGGTTGCACTGGTGAGCAATACTGCAATCAAGAATGGGCTTTCTATGGACAAAAGCAACATCATCAATGCTCTAAGAGAAAACATATGCTCTGAAGATTTCAACGAAGGCGATAAAGGATATTCTATATCTCAGTTGCGCAAGTTATGCATACAGATAGGTGCGATAAGACTTGAAACCTGAAACCCCAGTAGATACATCAACCAACGGGGACTGCCTAGAGTAGTTGATAGTAGCTCGGCCTGCTAGCTGGGAGACGCCTCATAGCTCGGGTTCGAACCTACTGTCCGGCATTTGTTGTCCCCTGGTCTACTCAGGGCGATAAGAGTACCTCTGAAGTCGAGAAAATCTGCTGTATGGCGAGGAATACTAATTCAGTACATAGCGGCTTCATGGAAATAATTTACAACGATCATCTGCCATGTAAAATTGAAAACGGATTTCACGATAAATCAGTTTCGATGAATCTCGTTGAGTTAGCAACAGAAGATAAAAAAAAAGCATCAACCAACACAGAATGTGAGTTGTTAGTCTAAACACACTGAAAGACATGCTTAGGAGGATATTGGAACAATTATGGACATGTCCGATGAAGATGATCCTAAAATGAACATTTGTGTCTGACTCTGAATTGTTGTTTTGAAAGGTCCTTAACTGCTGGTTGTGTTATCAGTGGATGGTGTCTCTCGAGATTTCCAATCTCCAGAGGCTTATGTGTATCTACTGTCCTGGACATGCAAGTGTTCTTCACGGCTTGTATCAACAACTATCATTGGGGAGTTGAAGATTTGATAGTCAAGAGATTTCATTTCTGCCGTCTTTCTACTAATTGTTTCCCATGTCAGGTCACAATTTTACAACTCTCTTTCCTCAGTTTTTTTTACCATGTTTCCTTTGGACTCACAGGCTTTCTTCTCCATCTGATGTCCATCAGAGAGCTGTCATAACCAATGTCCCTACTGACATATGACATACATGTACAATCCACCTCCATCTTCGTCTTTTAATGATGGTCTTCAATGATGCACAGTTTGTTAATTTCACAAATCTCTTCATTTGTTATCGTATTTGGCCAGAAAATGTGCAGGAATCTTCTTAAACATTTATTTTGAAATGTCTCCAGCTTGTGTATGATGTTTTAGATCATTTTCCGACACTGTCTACTGTATAATAACACTCCCAAGACATAATGGAAGTACTGGCGGTAACTAAGGCACTACTCTGGCATGAGTCACAGAACTGCACTCATGCGTGCATTTTGAGTTTCGTTGAGTGTGATCTAAAAAGTGGATGTTGGTTTGGTGGGCAGGCAATGGACTGAATCGCTGCAAGCGTCAACAGTTAGCAGAATTACACTTATCTTCGTTCCGGGGCCATGTTCCATGAGTGTCGATGGCAATGTGAGTAGACCATCAATCAACACCGAACTGGTATGGTCAGTCGCTGGATGCTCTTGGAGATATTGCGAAGGAGATGGGAGCACCTATGGACATGTCCGGAGTGCAATGAAGATATTCCAAACTGAAATAGAACACCCAAGACACTGCTTCTATATATTTTAAGTTATCTTTTAAGATTTAATCCTTTGGCTTTCCAGATTTTGTTGAGCTTAGTGGAAGTTTGACTGTCTTATTTTCCTCATCAGGTCTAAACTACACGCTAGAGAAAGTTGGCAAGTCTGAGGCAGGCAAACCAATCGACCTTGACACAACGCTAGGCTCAATGAACTGTTTGGAGTTTTTCCTGGTCAGAGAGAACAGTACGTATCTTTCTTTAATCTGGGAGTCTGTTGACATGACACATCAGATCATGCAGCATGTTACAATATAATTAAGTCGGTGTGTTACTATCTAGTGATATTTCTTTGCTTCTTTTGTATCCTTTGCTTCTTCTTCTTGCATTAGGCTGCTATGATTTCAAGTGCAGTCTGGTATGACACTTCTGACTGATTTTTGCTTGAAGGCATGCTTTCTTTATTCGTGTCCCCCCCCGCCATACTGTCATGCCTTCTCCGACTTCAGAGGTAGAGTCCTTTGCATGATAAAGGCCTTTTGATCGAAATATCACTATATATTGATTTCATACTTTGTAAAACTACAGTATTTTGTTTTTATATGTTTTGCCATTGCTATATAGTTTTATTGCAGTCTTCCCGTATATTAATAATAGTGGGCAAACAAACCAAAACAATACAAACGTCTCCAGGAAAAGTTGTGGAGAGACATGATCACCAGCAGGCATAATACTTGATTGATTGAATAAATGTATGTTTAATGTCTCAAGTTTAATATTTCGAGTGGATGAGCACCATAGCACAGACAAGCATTCCCACATTGAAAAATGACTCTGGAAAGATATCTCGAACGCTTCATGTTGGGAATGAACCGAGTACTTTTGGATAGAGAAGTAAGCACTTTATCTGCACACCACAGAGACTCTATTTCTGAGAATAGCAATAGAATATTGAGAGTTTGTTTTTTATTCAACCGTAATGACTCATATCAGCCCAGCCTTTGCTACCTCTGAAATTGGAGAGGCATGCCTGTATGGTGGGGGACACTGATAATAAAGAAAGAAGAACTTCACGCAAAAATCAGTAAGAAATGCTGTACCAGGTGTCCTGACTATACCTGAATTCATAGTAGGCAAACACAGAAGTAGAAGCCCAGCCTGTATTAGGTAGCAGAGAAACACAGGAAGTAAAAGCTGCAGGTATGATGTTCACATCATCATCATATGCCATTGGTCATTGAAAAATACAAGCCTAACATTATATCACCTAATATCATCTTCTTCCTCGTCCATTCTCATACTCCCGCTGGTTATAGCAGGATGCAGTCCAGAGAACAGAATGTGTTGTGTTGCAGTTTTCAGTGTGTGCTGTGGTATCTGCACCTTTCGGGCAGACACATCCAACTTCAGCATAGCCTTTTTTTTTTTGATACCGGGTTAGCTTCTCCCTCTTCAATCTCCACAAATTTAGCCAGACTTGGTAGTCGTCTCTTTTCGGGGAGGTGGACTGGAGTCCTGGTCAGCTTTATTCTGACCCAGACACTAGCAATCAGCTGTGAGTCGCTGATTGCTACAAGCCCATTCAGCTTGTGTGTAGTCCCCAAAGGGAACAGAGCTTCTGGTCCCATTTTCAACAATATTCCAGATGGTATGCCAATGAGATTTTTAATTTCCTGAAATTGTTGTTTTGCCTGCAGGTTCTAGAGGCGATGTGGAATCTAATGATGAGGAGGATCAGAAAATGGCTGAGACCCTGATGAGTCATCACTATAAGTCTTTCATCGTCAGCATGGTGCACAAACTAAGGACTAACACAGAGGTTCAACTAGGTTAGAGCTTGTTTCAGTTTATAGTTTGCCTGTATGTTGTCGGGGCCCTCAAGGGGAGCAAAGAATAGTAACATTGCGGCCTACAAGGCATATCATAAGAGGCGATTGAGGTAGGGGCCTGGGAAAGCTACTCTAGTAAGTTAAAAGCGAGCAGAAATTGATGTGCTGGCCTACTTGCAGGCGCATAACTGGCCCATCGTACAATATCTCTTAGGCTTGGGTCACATACACATCACAAAGAGTGGTGTAATAAGTGAAGAAGAAGAAAATTTTATAGTCATATATATATATATATATATAGTGGGAGTTTGCTTAGCAGTAGCGAGCTCGATCACAGCCCAAGAGTACCTGGTTCAAACTCTGCAGCGGACAGTTCTGTGGGTTTTTCGAATTTGTAAAATAGACAGCAACGCTCAGAAAGCAATAGCAAACTACTGAACGTATAAGTTGTGCCTAGAAAATCGACGACTGGTTTACTGTGGTTGATGGCGGCGTCCTATAAAGGATATGGCACGATTTTCATTTCATATATTTATATAACCGTTGTTGTATTTAATTCTCAGTTGATGCTTTGGAAGATCCAGAATTGCAGCTTGCGGAATGAGCAGATGTTCTTTATAGAGATTTCCAACCTCCAGAGACTGTCATGAATTTACTGTTCTGGGCATGCAGGGTTTAGGCAATGTTTCAAAATTTTCTGTAGGGGGAAATTAAAACCGACGACCTGGACATGCACAGCCTTGGACAAACGACCTTAATACATCTGACCTATAAAATAGCCCAGAGCACTATCAGAAATTTGAGACCACATATTGTGAGAGACTTTCAGAACAGAAAAGTTTCAGGTTGTGAATCCCAGTTGCTGACCAGATTGAGAGAGATGGGTGTTGATATTGATATAAAAAGAACCAGATACCAAATATGCAAAAAAGATTGATTAATCAACATTGAACATTGAGGTGGGGATCGGAGCACCAACAGATATGTCTGGAGTGCTATGTTGAACCGGGAAGCAAAAAGTCATCCATGCAAAAGATGTACCTCAGTTATAACAGAGGCGGTGAAGAGCGCTATTTATGAAGCGCACACAAAAGCTTGTTCTATAGTCCGTTCAACTTGTCATGACCACAGATACAAATTTGTATCTTTGTAACCATTTGATGAAATAACTTGAAAACTTGCATGTGAACTACACATATTCCCGACGCTACAAAATATTTTTGCCATTCAAACAATCATACCATCTAGAAGTTTCCTTCTTTGTGCTATATATTTAATGCGTCCATTGGCATGGTTGAAGAAAACTAATGTTTACATACAATTAATACATTGATGACAAAAATAGCAACATTCAGGACGAATTCCATGTTTTTTAAAACAATTCTTGCATTTTCCATGCACCAAAAAGACTCAGGCTTGAACATAGTAAAGAATTGACGTCATTAGTGCGAGACAGACATTTAGTGAAAGGCGTATATCGAAATTAGTGTGAGGCTATTGGGTCATATTGTTGACTTCTCAAAACAGACATTAATATAACATTGCTTTAAAGAGTTTGGAGTTACAATGCAAAAAGTATCATTAATGCTATACGCGCATTTCCTCAAAGAGGCACATATGGGTCATCTGTACTACAGTATACAAGAACCAGAGAAAAGAGCTATTTTATTATAGTGATTCCTCCATAAGTTAACACACATACACTGTAACGAAGAAATAGCAATTTGAAAATAATCTCTTCAGTTGCTCCGCCATAACAAGGTGCTATAGAAAAATTCTTAGAACATCCTGGACAGAGAAAAGAAGAAACAAAGACATCCTACAAGACCTGAATATAAAGGAGCATTGGCTCATAAATAACATAATGTTCCTGAAGATGAAATATTTTGGCCACACTAAATGTCACAGTGGTCTAGAGAGAAAGGTAATGGAAGGCATGGTTCCTGGAAAACGAGTCTGGGGACGGCCAAGACGAAGATGGCAGCAGGACATCAAAGAAACCTTGAACATGACGCTGGAAGAGGCAGGAGAACTTGCAAGAGATATAAGCTTTTCAGGTGGGCTGGATGAATGAGAGGTTCCGCAAGGGACATGCTACTACTTGAGCTCCACCATTGCCAGTCCCAAGCCTGGACGTGAAAGGGGGAGTGGCATTCTGACATGGCAGCTATCTTTAACTGTAATGTAAGTTATTTAAAAGCAATAATACAACTAAGTCTACATTTCTTGTTTATTTCATGACTGTATTGCAATTATCAACATTGGCCCCATGTATAAGCTGAGATGATACGCCTTTGCATGAGACTTGTCATCAAATGTCATATGTGTGCGTTTACTGTAAAAACTAAAATGCTGTATCAGACTAGCCAAATATGCCGCTAACATCAAAGGAAACCGTTATATTACAAAATCCAGGTTTCCTATAGCAATTTATTCCTTCAGACATTTGCATCGGTATAATTCTAAGGTTGGGTACAAAAGTTTCGCTACTATGGAACTGATGGTTTTTTCTACAATTCGCATTGGACTGTGGGCATGAGTTGTTGAACGGACTATAGAAATCTCTTCTTATCATGATGCTGTGAGGCAAAACATGATTGGAGAAAACAACAAACAAACTGGAAACTGAGAAATGAGAACAAATCGCTGTTAGAAAGTTATTTTTAAAAATCATCATAGTATTATATTTCTCTCTAAGGTATCAGCGGAGACAAGATAGAGATAGACCCGGTCTCGATGAAGGGAACTGCCCGGTTATTTAGACAGAAAGCTGTAACATACGATGCAGATTGTATTGCCGCCTGTGATGTTACGGAAACTAAAAATAATGGTAAGTTCTCGCTCAACTTACTACTTCTTCTGTCGTCTTGGTCAGTGTTCAGGCTAGAATATCAAGCTTGTCATCAGGACAAAGTCCACAGTCTTGTCAAGATCAAAGTCTCTCTGGCTTGTTTTTTGTTTTTGTTCACCTGTAATCAATTTAGATATAAAATGGCGCCTCTGATAGATGCCTGTGCTGGATACTCCATCTGCGATGGTATGACAGGACCACAAACAAGGAACTGTGGGATAGAGCGAGACCTGCAGGTGTAACGAGATAAGGGGCAGTGGGTTGCGATGGATAGGACACAAATTGAGGAAACATCCTGGCAGCCTCACAAGACAGGCCTCGATGGAATCCCCAGTGTAATAGAGGAAGGGAAGAACCTGGAGGTGGGAGTTGGAGGCAGAATGCACAAGATTGGGGAGAGAGTGGAGAGATCTGGAAAAGATAGCCTTGGATAGGAGTACTTGGAAACCTTGGTTGCTGACCTATGCTTCCTTAGTGGTAAAGGTTAAAGAAGATGGCGCCTTTGACTGATTTGTGTGTGAAGGCTTGCATTCACCAGTGTATCTCACCATTCAGGCGATCCTTACTCTGACATCAAAGGTATCTCTAGTTAGTGATACTCCTGGCGCTTAGAACAAATGCATGCTATTCTTCCCTGTTCTTTGCTGCCCACTGTATTTTGTTCCAGCTGTCATTAATTTCTTGCAGTTCCTGTTCTACTGATCTCCTCACCTCCGTTTTAGGTAGTCAACATTTTTGGTTTATCTTAAAGACTCCCACCTAGTTGATTTTTTCAATTGACCTCTGTGAATTCAAGCGTCTGACTGATTTTTATGTGAAGGCTAGTTTTCCTTATCTGTGTCTCTCACCATTCAGGCGAGCATTACTTCGACTTCTGAGGTACTTGTAAGTTAGATCCCCAAATAATGGATCAGGTAACCTGTAGTCCAATCGCGCACTGTGTGGACACCAAAACATTTTTTTCCCCAAATTGGCCTTGCACGCTGGAATGTGCACAAGACGTGGTTACACACAAAGCATGTTATCTCTCTCTAGCATCGTTCTTTTTGGCCATTTTGGTCATTCTTATTGTGATATATAAACAGCCTTTGCCAAGAACGTTTTTATTACGTCACAATCTTCAGTACCATTTGGAGCCCTGGTGCTTGTCCTTTGGCGAGGTACTGGTACAGACGATGATCAGAGAAATCACCTTCATTTTTGTCCCTGTGCACGTAGGAGTTAGGGGTAATGGACAAGCTGAGAGATTGGCTGGCTTGGCTACAATATCAAGGAGGAGCTGCCATGATCGAAATGACATTCTTCACGCATTGAGAGAGTTTTTCCGAACAGAGGCGGTTCAGGGCTGTGAATCCCACTCGCTGACCAGATATAGAGAGATGGGTGTCAATATTGGTGCAGCCCGAAAAGAACGACATACTAAATATGCAAAGAAATTGATTAATCAACATCGAACTGGTGTGTTGGGCCGCTGGACGCTGCTGGATTTGCTGAGGCGGAGATTGGAGCACCTATGGATGTATCCAGAGTGCTATGATGATAGTCCTCATATAACTGATAACTGGTGCCTAGAAAATAAACAACTCATTTTCTCTGGTTGATGGTGGTGTCCTGTAAAGGATATGCGATGATTTTCCTTCAGAAATTTTGTAGGAATTTTATTATAATTTTTCATTCTTCAAACTAATTGAAATGTTATATTTTCTCAGGTCGTGCTGTGTTCCGAATGATTTATTTGAACGGACACGACTACAAGCACCACTACTTTGAATCTGATCAAAACATTGCTTCGGAAATTGTAGCTAAGGTCAACAATATACTAGAGCTGAAATTTAGTCCTGTCCGGAAGGAGTTTGTATTCTCTCAGGAAAAGAAAGCTCTCCAGAAAAGAGATTCTGTCAAGAGGGACTCATTGAGACCGGGTTATTAATCTTGTATCAGCATTGGTTATTGTTTATTGATTACTGATGGTTCTTGTGGCTCGCTGGTTATTTGTTATTGAAATGACTTCCTAGCATACCGGGCAGACCCATAGGTGCTCAGTCTCCCCAACAGATGTTGAAGGGTATGCATACTGATGGTTCCTAGGACTCGCTGGTTATTGTGAACTTCAATCTCTTTCTTACACAGGAAGAAATCAGCTGCAGTGCAGAAACTCCATTAAACCAGCGAGGTTCCCCAATTTAATTTAGAAGATGGTGAAAATATTTTGTAGCAATTTTAAAAAGCAATCTTTCTTATGAATTTCAACTGCTAAGAGTTCTTTTACTTGCTCAACTTAAGCACGGACTTACATTTTATAGTCTGTCTCCGATAGGACTAAGAACTCAATCTCACCTGCACTGAGATCGGGATCTCTGGAAAAATATCAAAATCGCTCCATCAGGAGCGAACCAGTACCTTTGGAATGAAAGCAGAGCACCTAACCTCTACGCCACACAGACAACCCCCGGCATAAACTGAAATATCACAACGGTATGCAAGCTCTCCGACCTCGACAAGCTAGACTAGTGCTTAAATATCTAGTGTAACCAATGACTTGAATTTCAAGTAGTAACTTGTCCCATGTCTTGCTGCCACCTTCGCCTTGGTCGTCCCTGCTTCTATTTTATTCTTTAATGTTTGTGTAATGGCCAATGATTCACATCCATATGTTGCCACATGGAATATGCATGTTCTCAGCATGAATTTAGAAGAATCAAACAAGACATGAATATTGCAATGTAAAACTATTAAACAATTGTTATTTAATTATTGCTTGTTGATTTATTCTGTACTGTGCACCTATAAGTCTGAAGTTCCACTGTCTGGTTAAACACACTCTTCACTCTGTCCCTCAGTCATCCAGTTCTACTAGTACAATGGTTATCTCCAAACTTCTTAAAATGCTGATGGATTCAGCATCTATTTGAGTGTCTTCTTCATCCAACAGACAGTCATGAAGAGACCGAAGAACATCCCCTTTATTCATCCTTAACTCCCCGACAATCAATCCTATTGATGCAAAGTGTCTGCTTCATGACAAACACTGCATGCCCAGGACAGTAATGTATGTAAGCCTCTGTCTGCCTCTTGACAAACACATGCATGCCCAGGACAGTAGATGTATGTAAGCCTCTGTCTGCTCTCTCAGTGCCACAAACACATGCATGCCCAGGACAGTACATGTATGTAAGCCTCTGTCTGCTCTCTCAGTGCCACAAACACATGCATGCCCAGGACAGTAGATGTATGTAAGCCTCTGTCTGCTCTCTCAGTGCCACAAACACTTGCATGCCCAGGACAGTAGATGTATGTAAGCCTCTGTCTGCTCTCTCATTGCCACAAACACTTGCATGCCCAGGACAGTAGAGTATGTAAGCTCTGTCTGCTCTCTCATCCACAAACACTGCATGCCCAGGACAGTACATATTGTAAGCTCTGTCTCCTCTCAGTGCCACAAACACTTGCATGCCCAGGGACAGTAGATGTATGTAAGCCTCTGTCTGCTCTCTCAGTGCCACAAACACATGCATGCCCAGGACAGTAGATGTATGTAAGCCTCTGTCTGCTCTCTCAGTGCCACAAACACTTGCATGCCCAGGACAGTAGATGTATGTAAGCCTCTGTCTGCTCTCTCAGTGCCACAAACACTGATGCCCAGGGACAGTAGATGTATGTAAGCCTCTGTCTGCTTCAGTGCCACAACACTTGCATGCCCAGGGACAGTAGATGTATGTAAGCCTCTGTCTGCTCTCTCAGTGCCACAAACACTTGCATGCCCAGGGACAGTAGAGGTATGTAAGCCTCTGTCCGCTCTCTCATTGCCACAAACACTTGCATGCCCAGGGACAGTAGAGGTATGTAAGCCTCTGTCTGCTCTCTCAGTGCCACAAACACTTGCATGCCCAGGGACATTAGAGGTATGTAAGCCTCTGTCTGCTCTCTCAGTGCCACAAACACTTGCATGCCCAGGACAGTAGATGTATGTAAACCTCTGTCCGCTCTCTCAGTGCCACAAACACATGCATGCCCAGGACAGTAGATGTATGTAAGCCTCTGTCCGCTCTCTCAGTGCCACAAACACTTGCATGCCCAGGGACAGTAGAGGTATGTAAGCCTCTGAAATTTGGAAACTTCAAAAGATGACTTTCACTCATACAGCAACCTGCCATCTTGGACTTTCTGAAGCATCGACTTAAGAGTCTGTCTGCTTCAGCAACGGCTTCAGCCAGCAAACAAAAATCCCAGAGAGCCACTGAAGAGCAAGCAGTAATGGCCTCCATTCTCCATCTGAAGATTGAAAGCCTTAACAAATGACATCCGCTCATACCACAACATGCCATCTTTGATTTTCCGAATCATCGATTTTGAATCAAATACTCGCCCGTGTGTTGTCGGGGCTCTCAAGGAGCAAAGAATAGTACCACTGCGACCTACAAGGCATGTCATAAGAGACGACTGAGGTAGGAGTCTAGGAAGCTACCTAGTAAATAAAAGCTTTGCACAAATTGGATGTGCTGGCCAACTTATAGACGCATAACTGGTACGATGTACAATCACTTTTAGGCCCAGATCACATCATCATCATCATCAAATAGCTTGTCCTGAGCAGAACTTTGCCACCCCAACAGTTCTCCGGAATTTCTCTCTCATAGGCCAGATGTCCTACCTCAGCAGCTGTCATGTTCAAATCATCAGATACATCCTGAATCCATCCTCTCCGTGGTCTTCCTCTTCTTCTCTGCCGGTGTGCCTCCTTCCATGATGGTCTTCTCCAGTCCTTCATGTCTTTTTATATGTCCAAAATATCTCAATTTTCTCTTTCTTATTTGTAGCATCAATCAGTTTTCTTTGATTTTGAGTTCTTTCTGGATAGATCTATTTGTTCTTTTCTCTGTCCATGATATACGTAGGACTCTTCTGTAACATTTATATTTGAAAACACATATATATTTTTCCACTGCTTTATTAAATGTCCATGCTTTGCACCTATCAGATCACATTCAGATCATAAAGAGTGGTTTAAAAGGTGATCGGTATGGAGCGTTTGAAGAAGAAGAAGCACATCCGATTCGATAAGCAAACACTATCAAGCCGAATGGTCAAAAGCTAAAGGATTGACCTCATTGCATTGGGTTAATTATCTTCTGGAGGAATAGTGCCTGGAAGAAGAATGAGAGGAAGACCTAGAAGACGATGTGTGCAGGATGTCATTAACGATCTGAGAATGACTGTTGCTGACTCGGTCAACTTGCACAGAATAGAGAGTTTTTCAGGGCTGCTGTCATGGGAGCCAAGTTGATGAAGGGACAAGCTACTTGATGATGATGATGACCACCCATTGCCTAGCTCTATATAAAAAAAAGCTTCACTAAGTCGTGTCTTTTTATATTAACTGCGTCGACTATAGAACACAGAATAATAAAGATCAAATATTAAAACAGGATGTAGGGTCGTTTTTTCAAAGTACGACAGACAGACCAACTTGACATTTGTAACAAAAGGCCTTTTAGCAAGCAAAGAACAAAAGGCAACATGAGACACACAACGATCACGCTGTAAGAGACACAAGACACAGCAGAATAGAATAGTTGGTGAATGAAACTCTAAATGTACTATTTATAGAATGTATGGACTATTTTCTGTTCCCTAACACAGTTTTGCCTCGCAGCATCAGGATAAGAGGAGATTTATAGAACGTGCGTTTGTGCACGTTCTCAAATCTCAAACTAGCTTTAGTGTTCTTAAAAACACTATTCTGTACGCCTAGACAATGTGTACCATAAAAACACTATTCTGTACAGCTAGACAATGTGTACCGTAAAAACACAATTCTGTACGGCTAGACAATGTGTACCGTAAAAACACTATTCTGTACAGCTAGACAATGTGTACCGTAAAAACACTTCTGTACAACTAAACAATGTGTACCGTAAAAACACTACTCTGTACAGCTAGACAATGTGTACCGTAAAAACACTATTCTGTATGGCTAGACAATGTGTACCGTAAAAACACTATTCTGTACAGCTAGACAATGTGTACCGTAAAAACACTATTCTGTACAGCTAGACAATGTGTACCGTAAAAACACTATTCTGTACAGCTAGACAATGTGTACCGTAAAACACTATTCTGTACAGCTACACAATGTGTACCGTAAAAACACTATTCTGTATGGCTAGACAATGTGTACCGTAAAAACACTATTCTGTATGGCTAGACAATGTGTACCGTAAAAACAATATTCTGTATGGCTAGACAATGTGTACCGTAAAAACACTATTCTGTATGGCTAGACAATGTGTACCGTAAAAACACTATTCTGTATGGCTAGATAGTGTGGGTGCCGTAAAAACGTTATTCTGTACAGCTAGACAATGTGTACCGTAAAAACACTATTCTGTACAGCTAGACAATGTGTACCGTAAAACACTATTCTGTACAGCTACACAATGTGTACCGTAAATACACTATTCTGTACAGCTAGACAATGTGTACCGTAAAAACACTATTCTGTACAGCTACACAATGTGTACCTTAAAAACACTATTCTGTACAGCTAGACAATGTGTACCGTAAAAACACTATTCTGTATGGCTAGACAATGTGTACCGTAAAAACACTATTCTGTACAGCTAGACAATGTGTACCGTAAAAACACTATTCTGTACAGCTAGACAATGTGTACCGTAAATACACTATTTTGTACAGCTAGACAATGTGTACCGTAAAAACACTATTCTGTACAGCTAGACAATGTGTACCGTAAAAACACTATTCTGTATGGCTAGACAATGTGTACCGTAAAAACACTATTCTGTATGGCTAGACAATGTGTACCGTAAAAACAATATTCTGTACAGCTACACAATGTGTACCGTAAAAACACTATTCTGTACAGCTAGACAATGTGTACCGTAAAAACACTATTCTGTACAGCTACACAATGTGTACCGTAAAAACACTATTCTGTATGGCTAGACAATGTGTACCGTAAAAACACTATTCTGTATGGCTAGATAGTGTGGGTGCCGTAAAAACGCTATTCTGTACAGCTAGACAATGTGTACCGTAAAAACACTATTCTGTACAGCTAGACAATGTGTACGTAAAACACTATTCTGTACAGCTACACAATGTGTACCGTAAAAACACTATTCTGTACAGCTAGACAATGTGTACCGTAAAAACACTATTCTGTACAGCTACACAATGTGTACCTTAAAAACACTATTCTGTACAGCTAGACAATGTGTACCGTAAAAACACTATTCTGTACAGCTAGACAATGTGTACCGTAAAACACTATTCTGTACAGCTACACAATGTGTACCGTAAAAACACTATTCTGTACAGCTAGACAATGTGTACCGTAAATACACTATTTTGTACAGCTAGACAATGTGTACCGTAAAAACACTATTCTGTACAGCTAGACAATGTGTACCGTAAAAACACTATTCTGTAGAGCTAGACAATGTGTACCGTAAAAACACTATTCTGTACAGTTACACAATGTGTACCGTAAAAACACTATTCTGTACAGCTAGACAATGTGGGTGCCGTAAAAACACTATTCTGTACAGCTAGACAATGTGGGTGCCGTAAAAACACTATTCTGTACAGCTAGACAATGTGTACCGTAAAAACACTATTCTGTACAACTAGACAATGTGTACCGTAAAAACACTTCTGTGCAACTAAACAATGTGTACCGTAAAAACACTACTCTGTACAGCTAGACAATGTGTACCGTAAAACACTATTCTGTACAGCTACACAATGTGTACCGTAAAAACACTATTCTGTACAGCTACACAATGTGTACCGTAAAAACACTATTCTGTACAGCTAGACAATGTGTACCGTAAATACACTATTCTGTACAGCTAGACAATGTGTACCGTAAAAACACTATTCTGTACAGCTAGACAATGTGTACCGTAAAAACACTATTCTGTAGAGCTAGACAATGTGTACCGTAAAAACACTATTCTGTACAGTTACACAATGTGTACCGTAAAAACACTTCTGTACAGCTAGACAATGTGTACCGTAAATACACTATTCTGTACAGCTAGACAATGTGTGCCGTAAAAACACTATTCTGTACAGCTAGACAATGTGTACCGTAAAAACACTATTCTGTAGAGCTAGACAATGTGTACCGTAAAAACACTATTCTGTACAGTTACACAATGTGTACCGTGAAAACACTATTCTGTACAGCTAGACAATGTGGGTGCCGTAAAAACACTATTATGTACAACTAAACAATGTGTACCGTAAAAACACTACTCTGTACAACTAAACAATGTGACCGTAAAACACTACTCTGTACAGCTAGACAATGTGTACCGTAAAAACACTATTCTGTATGGCTAGACAATGTGTACCGTAAAAACACTATTCTGTATGGCTAGATAGTGTGGGTGCCGTAAAAACGCTATTCTGTACAGCTAGACAATGTGTACCGTAAAAACACTATTCTGTACAGCTAGACAATGTGTACCGTAAAAACACTATTCTGTACAGCTACACAATGTGTACCGTAAAAACACTATTCTGTACAGCTAGACAATGTGTACCGTAAAAACACTATTCTGTACAGCTACACAATGTGTACCTTAAAAACACTATTCTGTACAGCTAGACAATGTGTACCGTAAAAACACTATTCTGTACAGCTAGACAATGTGTACCGTAAAACACTATTCTGTACAGCTACACAATGTGTACCGTAAAAACACTATTCTGTACAGCTAGACAATGTGTACCGTAAATACACTATTTTGTACAGCTAGACAATGTGTACCGTAAAAACACTATTCTGTACAGCTAGACAATGTGTACCGTAAAAACACTATTCTGTAGAGCTAGACAATGTGTACCGTAAAAACACTATTCTGTACAGTTACACAATGTGTACCGTAAAAACACTATTCTGTACAGCTAGACAATGTGGGTGCCGTAAAAACACTATTCTGTACAGCTAGACAATGTGTACCGTAAAAACACTATTCTGTACAACTAGACAATGTGTACCGTAAAAACACTTCTGTGCAACTAAACAATGTGTACCGTAAAAACACTACTCTGTACAGCTAGACAATGTGTACCGTAAAAACACTATTCTGTACAGCTACACAATGTGTACCGTAAAAACACTATTCTGTACAGCTACACAATGTGTACCGTAAAAACACTATTCTGTACAGCTAGACAATGTGTACCGTAAATACACTATTCTGTACAGCTAGACAATGTGTACCGTAAAAACACTATTCTGTACAGCTAGACAATGTGTACCGTAAAAACACTATTCTGTAGAGCTAGACAATGTGTACCGTAAAAACACTATTCTGTACAGTTACACAATGTGTACCGTAAAAACACTTCTGTACAGCTAGACAATGTGTACCGTAAATACACTATTCTGTACAGCTAGACAATGTGTGCCGTAAAAACACTATTCTGTACAGCTAGACAATGTGTACCGTAAAAACACTATTCTGTAGAGCTAGACAATGTGTACCGTAAAAACACTATTCTGTACAGTTACACAATGTGTCCCGTGAAAACACTATTCTGTACAGCTAGACAATGTGGGTGCCGTAAAAACACTATTATGTACAACTAAACAATGTGTACCGTAAAAACACTACTCTGTACAACTAAACAATGTGTACGTAAAACACTACTCTGTACAGCTAGACAATGTGTACCGTAAAAACACTATTCTGTATGGCTAAACAATGTGTACCGTAAAAACACTACTCTGTACAGCTAAACAATGTGTACCGTAAAAACACTATTCTGTACAGCTAAACAATGTGTACTGTAAAACACTACTCTGTACAGCTAGACAATGTGTACCGTAAAAACACTATTCTGTATGGCTAAACAATGTGTACCGTAAAAACACTACTCTGTACAGCTAAACAATGTGTACCGTAAAAACACTACTCTGTACAGCTAAACAATGTGTACCGTAAAAACACTACTCTGTACAGCTAGACAATGTGTACCGTAAAAACACTATTCTGTATGGCTAAACAATGTGTACCGTAAAAACACTACTCTGTACAGCTAAACAATGTGTACCGTAAAAACACTACTCTGTACAGCTAAACAATGTGTACCGTAAAAACACTACTCTGTACAGCTAGACAATGTGTACCGTAAAAACACTATTCTGTATGGCTAAACAATGTGTACCGTAAAAACACTACTCTGTACAGCTAAACAATGTGTACCGTAAAAACACTATTCTGTACAACTAGACAATGTGTACCGTAAAAAATAAGGTTTGTGGTTCGAATCCTGCGTTTGGTAATTTATTTTTCCAGAAGTCCCTAAGGAGTCTCTGTGGCTGAGTGGTTAAGCCCTTTGCCTTGCGAGTCGAAGGTCGTGGGTTCGAATCCGGACAGCGCCGTTCTGTTCACGAGTGCATTTTTTCCAGAGACCCATAGGATTGTTGCTGGAGTTACGGAGTTTGTGCTTTGTGCAATACTCTCGGCAGGTGGCGTGCCATTTCTGCGGAGGGGACCGAGCCAGATGGGTTTAAACCCGGTGCAATGAAGTCAATCCTTCGGCTTTAAAACCCTTTTAATTATTTACTTTTCTATTTTTCGATCATATTCATTTGTTCCGGTGCTTCCCCTGGGGTTCTTAACAAACTTCTTATTCTCCTGGTCGTTATTTGTAATGTGTTTCAGCTGTGATTCATTTCTTTTAGCTCAGACTCACTGTTCTCTTAAAGGGGACGCAGGGGAAGGGGGTGAGAAATGTGGAGGGGTTGTGTCTTCCACGTTTTCGTTCACCCTCTGCTGTCTACTGCAGTGCAGTTTTGCACGCTTCAAGTTACCCTGTCGCGGAGAAATCTAAACGGCTACTTCACCTTGTCCAAGGGTGTCCTAATGATACAGTATCAGTCAGTATCGCACTCGCATATCATAATCTAAGACCACACTGGATGGAGATAAAATGATACAGAACATTGAAATTAAGGCTATTGTCTCATTCTTCACCTTTCAACTCACAACGGAACACAGGTCTTCAATAAACTTTTTCCAGCTCTTTCTCTCTCTTGTTATATCTTCTAATTCTGTCCATGTCTTACCTATCCTTTTAATATCAGTCTCTAGCTCTCTTCTCAGGTATTTCTAGGTCTTTCCCTACTCCTATTGCAAAATAATCCAAAACATTGGTTTTTAAGGCGAATGTATACCAACATATTTTATAACACTAGTGACAACTGTTATAAGAAAGAGAAGATGGAGATATGTTGATCATGTGGAGATATGGATATCAAAGCAGGTATTGAAGTGGGATGCAAAGGGTTCAAGAAAGAGAGGTCGACCTAAGGAGACCCTGAAACGAACTTTACTGAGAGAGGCAGGAAATATCGGTCTCAGTTCCATGGAGGAGATTGAGCGAGTTGCCCAGGATAGAGCGGTATGGATAAATTACTTGCAGGCCCTATGTAACGTATAACGGTACGAGAGAAATTATTATTACTATTATTATACCAACATATCCTTGATATTCTTGTCTCGTCTGTTAGCCACCAAATGAAATTTGGGAAAGACTAAACGTGTTCTTGGTTGTTAGTTACTTAACTGACGTCACAGAACTGCGAGCAGATCCATAGATGCCCAGTCTCTCCTAATTGACGTCGAAGGCTATGCATACTGATGGTTCCTGTGGCTCGCTGGTTGAACACTCTCCTCTCTCTGCCCTTCAAGCATCCATCTCTACTTGCACAACGTGTAATTTCAAACTCTTTAAATTAACGAATTGATTCAACGTGGACTTTAGTGTCATCATCCAATAGTAGGTCGACAAGAGGCGTAAAAACATCTCCCTTATCCATCCTAAACTCCCAAACAATGGGTGATTTCGATGTAAGCCTGTCCACTCTCTCGTTGCCGCAAACACTAGCATGATCAGGACAGTAGATCCACGTGAGTCTCTGAAGATAGGAAACCTCTATAGACGACATTCACTCATACCACAACCTGCTTTTCTGGATCTTCCAAAACATCGACTGAGACTCAGAAACAACATCGGTCCCAGTAAGCGGAGTCCCAGAGAGTCAATAGAGGACGCCAGTAACGGCCTACACTCCTAACTAATAAGATGGAGGTCTCTATGACGTGGAGGTAATGTGCTCGCCTCTCGATCCAAAAGTACTTGGTTAGTTCCCAGGGTGAAGATATTTTCCCAGTGATCCATATTCTCAATGTAGGTGAGATCAAGTTCCGAGTTCTGTCGGAGACGGACGATAAAACGTAGATTACGTATTCAAGTTGAACACGTAATAGAACACTTGATAGTACAAATTCGAGAAAAGCAATTTTGATCTGTTCAGTATAGTTAAACCTACCAACAGCAATACTACCCCCGGCATAGCTCTCTGGGTCGCTGGGATACTCTAGCCCTCCAACCAACTAACTACATGATGATTGATTGATAGATTGATTTGATAGGACCATCATCATTGCACTTCGGTGAGTAACCATGTGTGCACCGATTTCTTTCTTACACAGGAAAATCTCAGCTACAGTGCACAAACCCCGTAGCACCGGCAAGGGTCCCCGACGTAATTTTTGAAGATGGTAAAGCTATTTTTGTAGGAATTCTATTTTTAATCTTTGCTAATGAATTTTGCCCGGGCAGCGGCTTTCCAGTCTGATCTTCTCGATTTTGAACTGCCAAGGATTCTTTTACGTGCTTAAATTAAACACGGGACCTACGTTTTATCGCCCGTCTCCGATATGACTAGTAACCCGATCTCACCTACACTGAGATCAAGGATCTCTGGAAAAATATCCCGATGGCTCCACGAGGGAGCGAACCTGGTACCTTTGGCACGAGAAACGAGCAACTAACCTCTACGCCACTGAGACCCCCGAACTACACGTTTGAGACACCGTTGGGAGGGAGCACCACCCGTAGCTACATATAAAAGAGAATGCTACTCTGACTTCCTCAACGTGAAATGTGTAATTGGCCTCGAACGCAAGAGAGAAGTGAATTGGCCTCTAGGATTGACATAACTTACGACGCAAATACGGTTTCTTCTTCTCTTCTTTGCGTTCCCGGCCTAGCCTGATGGACCAACTTCTATCATGAATTTAACTGTTGTTTTTGGGACTCCGTTCCTCCGTACAGCTTTTCGCGAAGCTCTGTGTGTTGTGGCCAGTACTCTTTTCGTATACCTGCTAAACGTTGACAGTCTTGCAAGACGTGTTCTGCCGTCATGTCTGCCATATTGCATGGGCACAGGCTAGTTGTGCCAATTTTAAATTTATGGAACATGTGGGCTCTGAGCTTGTTGTGGCCGGTACGGAGGCGAAATATGGCAACTTGTTCAGTGCGAGAGAGACCATAGTATCCGTCACTGTCTGTGTACTGCGGGTGGTCTTTTGCCCATTTGCCTCGATAGTGCGAACCGATGGTTGTTTTGACTTCCTCATAGCTGATCTCGAGATCAGTCTGGGGTAGTCGCCCGCCCTCTTTGGCTAGCTTGTCGGCCGCTTCGTTTTCCCTAATGTTGCAGTGTGACGGTATCCACTGGATGACGGTGCGTTTGAGTGAACTCGTTAGTTCAGCGAGGGACGTTTTGAGCTCATTCATCTCAGTTTTGCCGACGCATTTGAGTGCCGTGATGACCGATAGAGCGAGCATCGGTGAATATCACGACCTTGTTGCGTGTAGTGTTTCTTTCTCCAAGATCATTTCGGCCGCCTCTTTGATTGCCTCTGCCTCTGCTCGGTAGTTATTCGAGTATTTGCCAGTTGCAATCGCTTTCTTGACCGTGACTTTCTTTGAGATTTTAAGCACTATTCGAAAATACGGTTTCATTTCGCTTGAACGCCCACCAAATTTATGAATGCTCAAATCAGGTTCCGTATTGACAGCGTCAACTAATTTCATCGACAGGTGTGGCCACGCTGAATAATAATTGATAAAAAAAACATTCAATAAAAATGTAAACAGGTAGTCGGATTAAAGAATTAAGGTGAAATATTTATATGATAATTTGTCATTCGTCTAGCGCAGGGGTTCTCAACCTTTGTCCCACTTGTGTACCCCTTTTAAACCAATTACTGAAAATTGAGGTTCCTGGAGTACGAGGCAGGGGACAAACAAGACGAAGATGGCAGCAGGACATCAAAGAGACATCGAACATGACACTGGAGGCGGCAGGAGAACTTTCTAGAGGCAACGTTTTTCGGGCGGGCTGTGATGAAAATGACGTTCCTCAAGGGATATACTACTTGATAATGACTGTAAATAGACAGCGGTGAACAAGTAGTAGGCTTGACTTATTTCTCTACGCTCCTCGTGGAGCATAGGACATCAACAGTTGCTCGCCACTCTCTGACTGTTTTCTTTATGGTCTCCCAGGATAGTCGAGCACTCTTCAGTTACTCAAGAAAACTTCGTCTCCAGGTCTGTTTAGGGCGTCCTCTTTTTCTTTTTCCTTGTGGGTTCCACTCAAGTGCTTGAACAAGTATTAGCAGCTTGCAGAAAAGAACAAATTACTAAACACAGGATTCGAACCACAGACTCTTATTTCTTACGGCACAATTGCCTAGCCCTAAGATATGAGGGATTCTTGTTCGAATCCTTTGTTAGGTAATTTGTTTTTTCCGAAGCCCTAGTTCTTGTTCACTGTCTATTTATTGTTGACATTCATTAGTCCTGGTACTTCCCCTCCTGTTCTTACAATTCCTTATTATCTTCTTCTTTATCATTCGTCCTTAGGGAGGCATGGGTTCACAACAAGTTCTTCCAAGCCCGCCTATCCAAGGACATCTTTTCCAGATCTTTCCACTTTCTCCCCATTTTCTTCCGATTTGAGAGAAGGTGAGTCGGCAGCCCGATTTCCTTTCGAATTTCATCGGGTCGCTTCATGAGTCCCTCGTCCTTCTTCCTCTGGTGGGGAGCTATGAATGTTCCTAGTTGCGGTTACCGTAGCTATGTAGTGTTTTTTTACGAGGTGGGGTAGCTAGCCCCATGTCCTACCTCCATAGGCGTCTCTTACGACATGTGTTGTAGATAACAGTGGTTCTATTCTTTACATCCCTAATTGCCCTCCTGCACAGCGTGTTCGTAGCGCGTTGGACGACGGGTGACAAGCCTCCTGTGAGTGCGGTTAATTTCGCGGGCTGGAAGAAAAGCCACAGGTTCTCCAGATTTACGGTGTTCGTGAAACCGAACCGAAGGGTTACGATGTCCATGGCACCGAGCCGAAGAGCTGAAAGCTCAAGTGCTTTGGATCGAAAAAATCGCAAAAGGTCCCTAATTTGGGCCCATTTAACCACTCGAGCACCTTATTCTCTTCCTTTCTATAAATGATTCTTATTGCTTAATTAAAAATAGCTGTCATGCTTAACCTTTTCCCTCGCAAGGGAGTTCCCCCTTTTTGTTTATATTTGTTGGAATACACTCTGATATAACCCCAAAAAGAACTCGTTCTTAGGTTAAAGGCGCCTGCCTCGGCCAAAAGAGGCTTGAATCCCCATAACAAACAAACAAGGTATCTCTGTAACGTAGATGTTAGGCCTGCCTTGGCCAAAAGAGGCTTGAATCCCCATAACAAACAAACAAGGGATCTCTGTAGCGTAGATGTTAGGCCTGCCTCGGCCAAAAGAGGTTTGAATCCCATAACAAACAAACAAGGATCTCTGTAACGTAGATGTTAGGCCTGCCTTGGCCAAAAGAGGCTTGAATCCCCATAACAAACAAGGGATCTCTGTAGCGTAGATGTTAGGCTCGCCTCGGCCAAAAGAGGCTTGAATCGATATAACAAACAAACAAGGGGATCTCTGTAGCGTAGATGTTAGGTAATCGTCTCTCGTTTCAAAGGTACTCGCTTCGTTCCTTCATTAAGCCATCGGGATATTTTTCAAGAAGATCCCTGATCTCAGTGTAGGTGATATCGAGTTTCTAGTCCTATCGGAGACGGGCGATAAAAACTTAGGTCCCGTGTTTAAGTTTAGCACGTGAAAGAACACCTGGCAGTTAAAAATCGAGAAGAGCAGGTTGGAAAGCCGATGCCCTGACAAACCTGGGCCCTGACATCAAGCGATTGAAGAAAATTAGTCATGACAGAGATGAAGTGCCTACGCAGAAAGCTGGGAGTAACAAGAAGAGGCCGGTTTTAAAATGAAGACATCAGGAAAATAGTCGATGCAACATCAGTAATGAGCTTCATCAAGAAACAAAAAATTAAATGGTACAGCGACATAAGCAGATTACCAACAGACAGTGTACCTCAAAGATCAATGTTACTCCATAACAGTGGATGCAAAGAAAATGCTGTCTACTCAATAGGTGGACATTGAGATAAAACAGGCGTCCAAAAAACCCATAGCTTATGAAGCACACTCAGAAGTCCGTTCTAGAAATCTCTTATCCTTACGCAGTGATGCAAAACAGGATCTGAAAAAAAAATAAAAAGAAAAAAGTATTATTATTTTTCGTGTACAACTAAATGGCACAGCACGTACCGCAAGGGGTACACTTACCACAGGTTGAGAACCAAATGTCTAGTGAATGAAGAGGTTGACAAAGTCATATACTTCTCCAAAAAATGTTCGTACGGTAGCCGGTGAATGTTGTTAAATTATTGTAAATCAGATTTAACAAGCACTGTAGGAGACTTTCTTATTGCACATTGCCGTCACCGATCTGGAAACCTGTAAAAACTCATTTCTAACCAAGTGTGTGTATCATACTTTCATATTGTCGGTATATTTCGTAGTTAAGTCGAGAGCGGTCACATAAACACTCCCTTCTGGATGAGATTTGAAACATAGAAATCAAGATTTGGATGTTACAGAAACTCATTTCTAACCAAGCTTGTGTATCATAATTTCATTTTACTGTTACATTTCAAATGTAAAGTTAAGCTGAGAGTTATCATATAAACACGCCCATTCTGATGAGATATAAAATAAAGACATCAGGATTTGAAAGTTGCAGAAACTCAATTCTAACCAAGTTTGTGTATCATACTTTCATATTGCCAGTTATATTTCATAGTAAAGCTGAGAGATATAGCTTATCATAAACACGTCCGTCTGGATGGAAATTTGAAACATAGACACCAGAATTGGGAAACGTTAACAGGTAGGTTTATATCGTTGACAACAATAATTTAGAACATTATTTAGTTAGTTCTTATCACAGCCTACTGTAGTAAAAGACAGACTTGCTCAGAGAATCATAAATTCTCTTTGTAGTGGGCTAACACATGTTTGATAGGATATTGTAAGTTTTATTGCAATTTTATACGATTCTGTGATTTCATTGTTATTCATTGAGGAAAAGTCTTCATAATATTGATGTTCCGTAGTGTTAAATTTAATTTATGGTATAATATAGATTTGTTTTCCGTGTTGTGTTGTATTTAAAATGTGTTCGTCTTAATCTCACCTCCTCCTCCCCTTACCACCTCTTCTAGTCTGAGTTGCCATTTGCTATTAGGACAGCGGAAAAAATGCGCAGTCCTCTTTTCTGTTCTTAGACCTGATTTCCGCGCGTGTGGTGATTTCCGCCTGCAAGGAAGCAAAGAATAGTACTACTGCAATCTACAAGGCATGGGGTAAGAGGCGATTGATGTAGGACCTAGGGAAGCTACCCTGGTGAATAAAAAGCGTCGGAGAAATCGGATGTGCTGGCATACTTGCAGGCGCATAACTGACACAAGGTACAATCGCTCTTAGGCTCAGATGACTTACAAATCACACATAGTGGTTAACAAGTGGTTGATATGGAGCCTGACGAATAAGAAGATTTGCTTGACAATCTACGTACTCTGTAAGAGATGAAAACACTATCAATATCTTCATCGACAATCTACGTACTCTGTAAGAGATGAAAACACTATCAATATCTCCATCGACAATCTACGTACTCTGTAAGAGATGAAAACACTATCAATATCTTCATCGACAATCTACGTACTCTGTAAGAGATGAAAACACTATCAATATCTCCATCGACAATCTACGTACTCTGTAAGAGATGAAAATACTATCAATATATCCATCGACAATCTACGTACTCTGTAAGAGATGAAAATACTATCAATATATCCATGCCCGCGTGCCCAGCGTGTTCGTAGCGCGTTGACTACGGGTGACTAGTCCTCTGTAAGTGCGGGTACAACTCCGCGGACTGGCAGAAAAGCTACAGGTTCCCCAGATTTACGGTGTTCGTGGCACCGAGCCGAAGGGTTACGATGTCCATGACACCGAGCCGAAGAGCTTTCAGCTCAAGTGCTTCTGGATCGGAAAAAAAAAATATATCTCCATCGACAATTGCTCATTAAAACAAGTCAAAGACTTCACACACATGGGGATCATTTTTTCAGCAAAAGGAAGAATAACTAACGAAATTCAACACAGATGCAACAAAGCAAATCAAATGAATGGCGCCAATTTTAAAATGCAAACATGTCACCATGAACACAAAAGAGCAATGTTCAACACAATTTTTCTCCCCACATTATGCTATCAGTGCCAAACCTAGACGCTGACATTAAATAATAGAGAAAACTAGTCATGACAGAGATGAAGTGTCTACGCAGAATTCTGGGTGTAACAAGAAGAGACCAGTTTAGAAATGAAGATATCAGAAATAAAGTTGATACAACAACAGTACTGATCTTCATCAAGAAATAACAAATTAAATGATTCGGCCATATAAGCAGATTACCGACAGACAGCAATGTTACTCCGAAACAATGGATACAAAGCAAAATGCCGGACCGCAAAATGTGGACCTCAGAGATAACAGAGACGACGAAAGACACTATTTATGTAGGGCTCGTTCTAGAAATCACTTCTTATCGTGACACTTTGAGGCAAAACAGGATTGGAGAAAAGACAAAAGAACGAACATACTCTTGTCTTTTCTTGTGTACAACTACTTCTACCACGTATCAAGTTACAGCGTTCATGTTGTGTTATTTCTCTCAATACCGTTCAACACAATAAAACAAAACAAACCCGGCCGGTTTGTGTGTTCTTTGGTAGCAACACATCGTGAATGGAAGTAACTCTTAATTAAATATGGTACATCTAGAGTTATCTGTTCATGACTATTATTTTTATTCTGGACTAGATTCGTGTTAACCGGGGCTCACAAAAGGAGCAAAAAATAGTATCACTGCTACCTACAAGGCATGTCGTAAGAGGCGACTAAGGTAGAGGCATAGGGAAGCTACTCTAGTAAATAAACAGCGTAGTAGAAGTCGAATGTTTAAAGGGTTTTAAAGACGAAGGATTGACTTCATTGCACCGGGTTTTACCCCATATGGCTCGGTCCTCTCCGCAGAAATGGCACGCCACCTGCCGAGAGTATTGCACAAAGCACGAACTCCGTACCTCCAGCAACAATCCTATAGGTCTCTGGAAAAAACTGCACTCGTGAACAGAAGGCCACGGTTCGGATTCGAACCCACGACGTTCGACTCGCAAGGCAAAGGGCTTAACTACTTAGCCACAGAGACCCCCATCGAATGTACTGGCCACTTGTAACCGCATAAATGTCACAACGTACATTCGCTCTTAGACTCAGATCCCATACAAATCACAAAGAGTGGTTTAACAAGCGGTTGATAAGGCCCGTTCAAAGAAGAAGAAGAAGTATTTTGTACCTTGTAAATCTGCATACGACTTCTAGAAGTTTTCCTTTTTATGTGTACTAGTTTTGTCCATTCTAGAATGTTCCGTTTTAAATTTAGCTCTGCCACTTCTTAAAGATTGGGGATGAGGGGGAAGGGGGCCTGTGTGAGGAAGTGGTTACGGTTATTGGTTATTAGTTAATTAACCGACGTCATTGTGTTCCGGGAAGATCCATAGGCGCTCAATCTCCCCAAACATTTATCAAAGAGCATGCATACTTGATGGCTTCCGTGGCTTGCTGCTTAAAAACATTCTTCACTCTGCCCCTCAGTGGTTAAGACATTTGCCTTGCGTTCTGAAGATTGTAGATTCAAATCCCAATCGTCTGTTCAATTTACAAGTGCAATTTTATTTCCGGAGAGTTCTAAGATTGCTTCAAGAGTAACAGAGTTCATGCTCTGTGTAACACTCTCGGCAGATGGCCTATCATTTCTGTCGAGAGGGACGGAGTCATATATGGAAACCCGGTGCAATAAAGTGAATCCTTAATAATTAGACTATTTTTTAAAGACTTTTAGAAGATTATTGTATTATTTTTGAAGCCATCATAGAGTGTGTGCGCTTAGAGAACTTTTATCTAAATCAATGCACACTAACAACTACTAGATTGCAAGAGCTGGGATTGAAGATTGAAGTGACCAGAAAAGAACAGTGCAACAGGTATATGAGTAGGCTCATCAGTCAGGACCGTGAGGTATATTTTCTCAGTAGGATGCAAGTCTTCGAAATGCCGCCACTTAAATTGTTTTTCCTTCAAATAACCTTCCATTGTAATTGTGATTTTGCTGCTTATGGCGCCCCCCTTACGGTACCGCCTGACGCGGCCACCTCTCTGTATCATAGCACGGCACGGCCATGTCATCAGTCAACATCGAAGCAGTACAGTAAGTCACTCGACGCTGTTGGAGATATTGTGAAGAAGATCGGAGATCCTATAGATTTGTCCGGAGTGCAATAAAGATATTCAAAACTGAAACAGAATTCACAAATAAAATATCGACATATTTTTGTGAGCACTTTATCGTGTTTACCACAATTGTGTTTCCTTGACTAACTTTATTATATTTTTCTCCAGATGGCAAAGTTTACGCGAATGCTCAGGCTACGTCAATGCGCTGTTTCGTTTGCAGTGTTTTCTGGGATATGCTATCTCCTGCTCTTGTTATATGTTCTCAAGGGCCATCACTCTGACGCGTCTAATGGAACTCTCTTAGACAGTGAAACAAAAAATCAAAACTAAGTGTTATTTGAAAACAATAATTTTGTGCGGTCTTGAAATAAGAAAACAATATTTATATTTTTGGTTGCATGTACTTTTTTTTTCTTATGACTTCAAGTTACTTGTATACGATATCATTAGTCATTTTATCATGACTTGTTTGGTTTTCTGCAAGGTAATTGCTGACAGGAGAGAAGTGATGTTAGTTCATCAGTCATATCATCATCAAATAGCTTGTCCTGAACAGAACTTTCCCACCCAACAGTCCTACGGAATTTCTCTCTCTCATAGGCCAGTCTCTGCAGCCGTCATGTTCAAACCATCAGTTACATCCTGAATTCATCTTCTCCGTGGTTTTTCTTTTCTTTCTTTGCCAGTATGCCTCCTTCCATGATGGTCTTCTCCAACCCTTCGTGTCTTTTTATATATCCAAAATATTTCAATTTTCTTATTCTTATTTGTAGCATCAGCCAGTTTTCTTTGATTTCGAGTTCTTTCTGGATAGATCTATTTGTTCTCTTCTCTGTCCATGATATACGGAGAACTTCTCTGTAACCCTTACTTATATAAAAGCACATATGTGTTTTCCCACTGCCTTGTTAAATATCCAAACTTTGCACTTGTTTCAGTCATATCACCAACATGAAATCATGACTTCAGTTATCAGTTATCAGTAATCAGTTATATGAGGACTATCAGCACTCCGAACATGTCCAGGGGTGCTCCGATCTCTGCCTCAACGAATCCAACAGCGTCCAGCGGTCCAACTAGCCAGTTCGATGTTATCAGTTATATGAGGACTATCATCATAGCACTCCGGACATGTCCAGGGGTGTTCCGATCTCCGTCTCAACAAATCCAGCAGCGTCCATTTGCCCAACACGCCAGTTCGATGTTATCAGTTATATGAGGACTATCATCATAGCACTCCGGACATGTCCAGGGGTGTTCCGATCTCCGTCTCAACAAATCCAGCAGCGTCCATTTGCCCAACACGCCAGTTCGATGTTGATTAATCAATCTGTTTGGTTACTGACTTGGATCTTAGTTACCGAACTGATGTCACAGCATTCCGGACAGACCCATACGTGCTAAGTCTCCCCGAACAGATGTCGAAGAGTATGCATACTGATGGCTCATGTGGCTCAATGGTTAAATACACTTCTCTCTGTCCCCACAAGCATCCAGCTCTACTTGCGCAACATGTCATTCCAAAATCCTTAATTCCATGGATTGATTCAAAGTCAATTTTAGTGTCCTCATTCAACAGTCTGTCGCAAAGAGACAGGAGAACATCTCCCTTATCCATATGAAACTCCTCAGCAATCGATACTTTCAATGCAAGCCTGTCCGCTCTCTCATTGCCACGAACACCCGCATGACCAGTACAGAAATTTTATCGTCCGTCTCCGATAGAGATTTTTCTGTGTAAAATAAAGATATTGGAGCACACATGGCTATTCACCAAGTACAATTGAGTGACCAATCAACAAAATCAATCAATCAATCAATCAATCAATCAATCAATCAATCAATCAATCAATCAATCAATCAATCAATCAATCAATTCACTACATAAATAATTGTGAAATTCGAATTAAGATGCGACTGAAGAAAAAAGTGACTGTGTACTTGTGTGTGTGTGTGTGTGCTTGTATATGTCTGTTTGTGTGTACGTATTTTTGCGTGTGTATGTATGTGTGCTTGTGTGTTGGTAATTGAAATAAAATAAAGAAACATTAGCCAAGTTTTGATCGTCTTTAACGTGCTACTTGTAGCAAGTGCGAGACACATCAAAACAAAGTACTGTAGTTTTACAGAGTACAATAACAATATACAGCAACGTTTCGACCAAAAGGCCTTTATCAAGCAAAAGATAAACAGAAGCGAAGAAATGTATACTTCCTACACGGCAGACATAACATATACAGTCTATATATATCTCGCTGACTTCAGAGGCACAATTAATGTTAATTTTTAACTCGTCAAAGTTAAATTATGACCTGCTAGTGACCTTTATCCCTTATTTTGATTCCCCGCTTTTCAAGCTCTAAGTTGAAGGATAGTTGTTATTCAAATGTGTCATATTTTCCCATCAATAGTTTTGTTCGTATCTTTCACTGAGCATAATGACAGCAAACTGGTATATACACTGCGTTTTGTAGATCTATTTTAATCACACTTTTTAACCCTATTGATAAAAGCAAAACTGAGGGGCGACGTGACAGCAGTTAACGAATCAATAACATTCAAAGAATATTTGTATGAATGAAAATCGTGGTATATCCTTTACATGACCTCGCCATTAACCACAGTAAAAGAATTGTTGATTATCTAGTTACCACTTATACGTTCAGTAGTTTGACATTCCTTTCTGAACGGCGAGGTCTATTTTTAGTATTTGTAAAAGTCCACAGGAACAAATTTGCTTCCAAATCGTTCGTCGCGGTATTTTGACCCGGTACTCTTGGATTGTGATGAGCTCACTTCGATTACTATGAAATGAAGAAATCAGAAGAAGACTGGATGTAAAACCAGTCATGTAATTCATAAAAGAACAACAGATTAAATGGTTTGGACACCTGATAAGAATGCCCAGGTATCGACTATCACGTAGAGCCACACTGAAAAAGTATAACGAGTACAGAGCAAGAGGAAGACCCCGCAAAAGATGGAGCAACGGCATCAAGAACAACCTTAAGAAAATGAGTAACGGCTTACAAAGTGCATTATAACAAGCACACACAAGATCATTACATTTCCCCCTCCCTCAACACTTCTATAAAGAAGTAACTGGTAGAAGAGAAGAAGAAGATGAAGTAGCCCTCTAATAATTTACTATTATTGTTATTTATATCCCTGTCTGGACAAGGAAGGTTCTGCAAGAGAGCAGCCCGATATACCAGTTATCCACCACCAAAAGAAAAGGATGATTAAATCAATCAGAAAGTCACAAATACTAACACAGAACGACTACCAAAATATGAACAGATTATGACAAATTGTGATACTCAGAACAGGACACAATCGACGCTGTGGCTACATGTATACAAAATTCAAGATTGGAAATTCAACTATGTGTTATGTTATGTTATGTTATGCGATCGACGTCACGGCACATTAGGCATTCCCATGCATGCTCTGTCCTCCGCTGCAGCAGCCATCCCAAAGTCCATTTGCTCACCGTACCCATGAGAAGTTGATTACTATATCTTCTCTCTCTACCACGAAGACGACACTGTCTGGCATGTCCAAACTTAACGCCTAATTCACGAACTCGTTCCAGTGTCTGAGACTTGCTCATGTCACATAATTGAGAGCGTACCGCATTGATGATATCGGCTCTGTCCATACTTCTGCCCGTTTGAGTAGGGGCATTGTTTGCAAGAAAGTCAACACGTTTGTTACCATGCACCACTCCGGCATGTCCAGGCGTGTACAGCCAAGTCATTTTCTTGAGATGTGATCTCGAATACTGTCCACCCATTCCACACGCATACTTCCAGATATCAACCATGTGTACATATGGAGTCGATTTGCTCTGGAGAATCGCTTTATTTCTTTATATGGTACCTTGCGACCTCATGGACTCAACGCTCTACATTCCTATGCTTCTTAGTACTTTCTCTTCTCATGCTCTATATTGTATATGTGTATATGTTAAATGTATATGAGTCTTACTTGATTTTTTATTGTTTCTCTTCTCTTTCCGCTTCTAGTTTTCTGTATTTATTTCGTTATTCGTTTTAGTCACATATTTTCATTCATGTTTAACCGTTGTAATATTTTTGTCAAAGTCTATATGTGGTGTTCTGTGACATTCGTTACTGTTGTTGTATCGTTTGCTTGATAAATGCCTTTTGGTCGAAACGTTGCTGTATATTGTCATTGCTTTTGTATTTTGTCAAACTACATTACTTTGTTATTACGTGTTTCGTCATACGCACATCAGACTGCAGAGTTTTTCACATACTTCAAGACTGCCCAGAATATGATATATTGAGACAAACCACAGCCAACTCTAGATAACTAGGCCAGACAACAGACAAGGGGTTACCTGACCTAGATCAGAAAAGGGGGCCGGAAAATATAGATGTTTGATAGAGAACTGCAAGCTTTTTTAATTTAACTCAATTCTGTGAGTCTATGGTTATTTATCGGTGAAAAATATTCATAATATTGATATTCCTTATTGTTAAACTTAACTTGTTGCATAATATGACTTCGAGTTAGCATTTTGTGTTGATTTTAAAATGAATTGGTCTATATACACCAATACTGGAATGCGAGGTCACGTGGTGTAGTTGGGGTCTGATTTCCCATAATTCTTACCTGAGTCCGAAGGCCCATAAGTTTATAGTTGGCTCTAGACAAACTCACTGAACTAGTGACTCGACATAAAACTACACAGACCTCTGTGTGCGCTACAGTAGACTTATACAAGAGACAATATTAAATATATAGATAATATTTCAAATTAACGAAAGGAAAGAAGGATTTATTATCCATGACTCACATCCATATGCCAGGACTGGTTCTACACATCACAGTAGTATTCTCCTTATCTCTATTAGGCTCTCTATTGCCAAGTGGTTAAATCGTTTACATGTCGTTCCGAAGATTATAGATTTAAATCCGGATCGAGTCACACGTGCGATATTTTCATGAAATTCCTAGGATTATTGCTGGAGTTACGGAGTTCATGCTTTGTGCAACATTCCCAACAGACTCATGTGATTTCTGGTGACATGGGCGGAACCATATGGGGAAACTCTGTGCAATAAAGTTAATACTTCAATTTTAGACACTGTAGACTCTCTTTCTCACTTCCCATGATACACTTTTTATTACACAATAATTTGGGGGTCTCTGTAGCGTAGAGGTTAGATACTCGCTTCTTGTTCCAAAGATATTCGGTTAGCTCCCTCGTGGAGATATCAGGATATATTTCCAGAGATATCTGATCTCATTGTAGGTGAGATTAAGTTCCTAGTCCTATCGGAGACGGACGACAAAACGGAGGTCCGTGTTCAAGTTGCACACGTAAAACAAAAATTGGGGTTCAAAATCGAGATGAGCAGGCTGGAAAGCCGCTGCCCGGGGAAAATTCATTAGAAAGATTTTAAAAAACCACAAATTTCCTACCCTTGGTGTGTGGAGAAGGAGAACTCCTTTCTCAGACCTTACTGTTTTTGTAAAGAAACTATGAAAGAAGAAACAGTGTGGGGGTGGTATACAAACAAAGGGACACAATCAATAAAATAAGACAAGCAAGTGTGCGGGTGTGAGTGAGTGTTCCTGGTTTGTATTCGATTTTGAAAATTGTGAAGTGAAATTCAGAGTCGAATAATTGATTGATAGGACCATCATAATTTCACTTCGGTGAGTAACCATGTGTACTAGGATTTCTTTCTTACACAGGAAGATCTCAGCGGTAGTGCACGAATTCCTTAGCACCGGCGAGGGTCCCTGATGTATATTAGAAGATGGTGAAAATATTTTTGTAGGAACTTTATTTTTAATCTTTTCTAATGAATTTTGCCCTGGCAGCGGCATTCCAGCCTGCTCTTCTCGATTTTGAACTGCCAAGGGTTCTTTTACGTGATCAACTTGAACACGGGACCTACAGTTTATCGTCCGTCTCCGATAGGATTAGGAACTCGAATATTTTCACTATCTGCTAAATTACACCGGGGACCCTCGCCGGTGCTACGGCGTTCGTGCAATACCGTTGAGATTTTCTTGTGTAAGAAAGTCATCGGAGTACACATGGTAACTCACCGACGTGCAATGATGATGGTCAAATCAATCAATTATTTAATCAATCAATGAATCAATCAATTATTACACATGTTTTTCATCTTTCACAAACACACATATACACACATATATACACATGTACACACATAACCAGTGTATACGTTCTTAATAAATACAATAGACTGAGGATGGAGACTGAGACCGTTACTGCTGCCCTCCATTGTCTCTCTCGAACTCCGTTAACTCGCGCCGTTGTTGTTTCTGACTCTCAGTCGATGTCTGGAAGATCCAGAAGGGAAGGTTTCGGTATGAGTGGATGTTGTCTATAGAGGTTCCCTACCTCCAGAGGTTTATGTGGATCTACTATCTTAGCCATGCGAGTGTTCGCGACAACGAGAAAGTGGAAGGTCTTGGATCCAAAATATAGATTGTTGGGAAGTTTAGGAAGGATAAAAGGGATATTCTTCGGTCTCTTGACGATCTACTGTTGGATAAGGACACTAAAATCTACTTTGAATCAATTCACAAATTTTGGGAGTTTGAAATTATTCATTGTACAAGTATAGCTGGTTGCTTGAGGGGTGGAGAGAAGTGTGTGTGTAACCAGCGAGCCACAGGAACCATCAGTATGCACACCCTTCAACATCTGTTTGAGGAGATTGAGCTCCTATGGATCTGCACAGAGTGCTGATCATAACCAATAACAAATAACAAATACCTAATAACCAATAACCAATAACAAATACCCAATACACTACACACAATAACCAATATCCACAAAAATAACAATAACCAATAACCAATATCAATAACCAATAACAATAACCAAAACCCAATATCCAAAAACCAATAACAATATCCAATAACCAATGACAATAACAAATACATAATAACCAATACGCAACATCCAATAACCAATAACAATACCCAATATCCAATAACAATACCCAATATCCAATAACAATACCCAATACCCAATATCCAATAACAATACCCAATATCCAATAACAATAACAATATCCAATATCCAATAACCAATAACAATACCCAATATCCAATAACAATAACCAATAACAATAACAATACCCAATATCCAATAACAATAACCAATAACAATAACAATACCCAATATCCAATAACAATATCAAATATCCTATACCCAATAACCAATAACAATATCCAATAACCAATAACAATATCTAATAACAATAACCAATAACAATAACCAATACCCAATACCCAATAACAATAACAAATAAGCAATAACCAATAACAATAACAAATAAGCAATAACCAGTAAACAAGAACCAATAAATACAGTAATGTCAATGTATATAAGTATATTTGATTGATAAATTCATAAATGCATAATGACGGCAAAGACACACATTACATTAAATTACTAATATTAGTTTAGTTTACCAAATGTCCCCAATGCTGAAAAAACAAGAACATGAATACCCAAAGAGAAATGTCCAACACCGTTTTCTTATCAACTCTGTGCTATCAGTATCAGACCTGGACGCTGACAACACAGTTTTCTTATCAACTCTGTGCTATCAGTGTCAGACCTGGACACTGACACTGTTTTCTTATCAACTCTGTGCTATCAGTGTCAGACCTGGACGCTGACACTGTTTTCTTATCAACTCTGTGCTATCAGTGTCAGACCTGGACGCTGACAACACCGTTTTCTTATCAACTCTGTGCTATCAGTGTCAGACCTGGACACTGACAACACAGTTTTCTTATCAACTCTGTGCTATCAGTGTCAGACCTGGACGCTGACAACACTGTTTTCTTATCAACTTTGTGCTATCAGTGTCAGACCTGGACGCTGACAACACCGTTTTCTTATCAACTTTGTGCTATCAGTGTCAGGCCTGGACGCTGACACTGTTTTCTTATCAACTTTGTGCTATCAGTGTCAGACCTGGACGCTGACAACACCGTTTTCTTATCAACTTTGTGCTATCAGTGTCAGACCTGGACGCTGACAACACCGTTTTCTTATCAACTTTGTGCTATCAGTGTCAGACCTGGACGCTGACAACACCGTTTTCTTATCAACTCTGTGCTATCAGTGTCAGACCTGGACACTGACAACGCCGTTTTCTTATCAACTTTGTGCTATCAGTGTCAGACCTGGACGCTGACACCGTTTTCTTATCAACTTTGTGCTATCAGTGTCAGACCTGGACGCTGACACAGTTTTCTTATCAACTTTGTGCTATCAGTGTCAGACCTGGACGCTGACAACAGATGAGAAAAGCAGATCTTCATGTGTAAGGAAGAGACCGCAGCACACGTGGTTAATCAACGAAGTGCAATGATGATAATGGTCTAATCAATCAATCAATCAATCAATCATTCTTCTCAGGGTCTAGGTGACGTAAAGGTTATGTGCTCGTCTCTGGTGCCAAAGTTACTCGGTTCGCTCCTCGGGATATTTTCCACAGATCCTGATCTCAGTGTAGTGAGATCGAGTTCCTAATCCTATCGGAGACGGACGATAAACTGTAGGTCCCGTGTTCAATTTGAGCACGTAAAAGAACCCGTGGCAGTTCAAAATCGAGAAGAGCAGGCTGGAATGCCGCTGCCAGGGCAAAATTCATTAGAAAAGATTAAAAATAAAGTTCCTACTAAAATATTTTCACCATCTTCTAATATACATCAGGGACCCTCGCCGGTGCTAAGAATTCGTCACTACCGCTGAGATCTTCCTGTGTAAGAAAGAAATCCTAGTACACATGGTTACTCACCGAAGTAAATATGATGGTCCTATAAATCAATTGGAAAACACATGGAAATCAATTGGAAAACACATGGAAAAGCCCAGGAGATAGAAAAAGGAACCAGATAGATTTCATCATGATTAGGAACAGATTTAAAAATAATGTAATGAACACCAAAACATATCCAGGAGCAGATATAAATTCTGATCATAACCCAGTGATGATCAAACTAAATATAAAACTAAAAAGATAGACCAACCAACAAGAAAAGAACCACATATAGATATATCAGCACTTAAACAATCAGAGATACAACAGAAATATTGTGTGGAAGTAAAGAACAAATATGAATGCCTAATGACAGAGTGCTCAGAACAATACAGAAGAGAAAATCCTGAAGAGAAAGTAACCAATAAATGGGATTGCTTAAAACAAAGTATACAAACTGCAAACAAAAACCTGCCTGTAAAAGAATTCATGAAAAATCAAATGTGGATGACTGATGAAATCTTAGAAAAAATGACAGAACGAAAGAAAGCCAAGAACACCCCAAAGTATACAATTTTAGACAACGAAATACGTAACATGTGCAGAACCACAAAAGTAAACTGGTTAGAAACAAAATGCAAGGAAATAGAAGATATGGCAGAAAAACACAGGACTAGAGATATGCACAGAGAAATAAGACAAATGACAAGTAAGAAAAATACTGTAAAAAGTGGAGGATGTATCAAAAACAACAACAACCAACTTTTGTTTGATAAAACAGAAATATTGACAAGATGGACAGAATATGTAACGGCTCTATTTGATGATCAAAGAAGCAGTAAACACAGTATAAAGTGCAATGACAGCCCAAGAATATTAAAATCTGAAGTTGTAAGAGCAATCGAAACAATGAAGCGAGGAAAGGCTGCAGGATTGGATAATATTACTGTGGAAATGTTAACCTCCTTAGAAGATTTTGGTATTTCAACCATTACAGATTTGTGCAATGATATATATAACACAGGATATATACCAAGAGACTTGAAGACATCAGTATTCATACCACTACCCAAAAGCCCAAAGCACAGGAGTGCACAGACTATAGGACAATTAGCCTGATGAGCCACATAACAAAAATACTACTCAAGATCATACATGAAAGAATTAAAAACAAGATAGACATAGAAGTAGAAGAACAGTTTGGCTTTAGAAAGAACAGAGGAACAAAAGAGGCAATACTTTGTATAAGACTACTCGCTGACAAGTATATAGAAGTGCAAAAAGTATCTACTTGTGTTTCATCGATTATAGCAAAGCTTTTGACAGAGTCCAACATGAAAGCTAATCATATGTCTACAAGAAATAGGCCTAGATGGGGATGATATCAGACTAATAAGTAACATATACTGGAACAGACAGCAATAATAAAATATGAAAATAGCTACTCTCCATACATAGACATAAAGAGAGGAGAGTGAGACAAGGATGCATACTGTCACCAAGCCTATTTAACATCTACACAGAGAAAATCTTCAAACAACTAGAGGAATGCCAGGACTCAAGATCAATGGAAAAATAATAAATAACTTAAGATATGCAGATGACACAGTATTGGTAGCAGAAAATGAACAAGATCTACAAGAATTAGTGGACCAATTGGACAGAACTAGCAAGGAATATGGATTAGACATTAACATACAGAAAACAAAAACTATGGTAATCAACAAGGAAATGGAAAAACCTAAAATGAATATAAAAATACATGAGAATTACTACATCAAGTAAAAGCTACTCTATCTCGGTCAGATGATAACAGATGATGGCAGATGTATAACTGAAATTAAAAGAGAATAGGAATGGCCAGGATAATTTCAATAGTATGAGAAAGTTACTGACATCCAAACAAATCACAAACAGGCTAAAATTAGAATGATCAAATGCTATATATATCCTATATTAATGTATGGCTCAGAAACATGGACAATGAACAACAGTTAGAAGACAGAATTGATGCATTTGAGATGTGGATATATAGAAGAATAAGCAGAGTTTCATGGACAGAAAAACAGACAAATAAACAAGTTTTAGGAAAACTAGGCATGAAGAAACAATTATTAAGAGAAATAAAATTCAGACAAGTAAAGTATTTTGGGCACATAAAAAGGCATGACACCATGATAAAACATTTACTAGAGAGGAAAGTTGAGGGGGGGAAGAGCAAGAGGAAGACCGAGAGATAAGTGGGGGAGAAACTTTAAGAAATGGACAGGTTACAGTCTGGCAGTGTGCAACACCAAGGCGAAAGACAGAGGATGCTGGAGATTCATTCAGCCAACCTTCGATGTGGAGACGGCACCTGATGATGATGATAAATCAATTATTCGACTCTGAATTTCACTTCACAATTTTCAAAATCGAATACAAACCAGGAACACTCACTCACATCCGCACACTTGCTTGTCTTATTTTATTGATTGTGTCCCTTTGTTTGTATACCACCCCCACACTGTTTCTTCTTTCATAATTTCTTTACAAAAACAGTAAGGTCTGAGAAAGGAGTTCTCCTTCTCCACACACCAAGGGTTAGTGCCATACTTATTTGTTCTACTGATGTCCTTCTTGTCCAGTGTGAACTCCTTTGTCTGAATATTGTAAACAACTGTGGCTTCAAATCGACCTTCACCTGGTTGTGTTGTCAGTGTCACCTGTAGATATAACAGACAAACAACAATTATATTTCATCTGTCAAAAACAACAGAATAATATGTGTAGTAAAAGAAACATATCTATCTTCTTCTTCTTCTTTGAATTCGTTCTTTACGACCAATTTTAATCACCCCTTGTGATGTGTTTGATCTTTGCCAAGAACGTGTACACGTTGCACATTGATTTGGTAGGCCCTAAACGCATAGACTTCTACATGTTTAGGACATGTGCATCCGACTTCAGTCAAACACATCTATCTATATATTCTCAGTAGCATCATTTCTGGCTAAGATAAAAGTGCAGTGGTCACTTGATCCCGGCCAAATGGTGGGAGCCTTCATAGAACCAATAGGTAAATCATCATCATCATCAGGTGCCGTCTCACATCGAAGGTTGGCTGCAATGAATCTCAGCATCCTCTGTCTTTCCTTGAGTGTTGCACTGCCAGACTGTAACCTGTCCGTTTCTTAAAGTTTCCATCCCACTTATCTCTTGGTCTTCCTCTTGCTCTTCCCCACTCAACTTTCCCCTCTAGTAAAGATTTTATCAGATTGTCATGTCTTTTTATGTGCCCAAAATACCTTATTTGTCTGAATTTTATTTCTCTTAATAATTGTTTCTTCATGCCTAGTTTCCTAAAACTTGTTTATTTGTCTGTTTTTCTGTCATGAAACTCTGCCTATTCTTCTATATATCCACATCTCAAAATAGGTAAATAGATTTAAACAAATTCCGAGCAGATCTCATTTGAAAGAAGGGTGACGCTCGGAGATTTTATACGTTGCAAGTTTGTGCAAAATGAACAAGGTACATTCCCCATATTATCTGCCCAGGATAGGCATAAATAACAATTGCTAATTGACCGCCTGTAAAGACGAAAAAGGCGATATGTATATATATATATGTAGATAGAGAATCATCCTGTTTGCAGATACGTCGATTCTAACCAGTATGTTGCCCGCCAGCCCAGCGTGTTCGTAGGACGACGGGTGATAGGCCATCTGTGAATGCTGGTTCAATTCCGCGGGCTGGCAGAAAAGTCCCAGGTTCTCCAGATTTACGGTGTTCGTGGCAGCGAACCGAAGGGTTCTGATGTCCATGGCACCAAGACGAAGAGCTGAAAGCTCAAGTACTTTTGGAAAAAAAAACCCCAAAAACTCCAGTATGTTATTCTATAAAAAGTTATGTTAAAACTCCTTTTTTTTGTCGTCACAGTATTACCAGGTTGTTGCCCAGTGTCGTGCTTTTATGTTTTCGGCTTGCGCTGTTCTGGTGGCTTGGGTGATTGTTCTTCTTTTTCCTTGACAGCATTCTGCTATGCTATCTAACCATCTTTCTCGTGGTCTCCTCTCGCCTTCTTTCTGACGTTCTGTTGTAGAAGACTCTAAAGTGGGGCATTCTTATTTAATGCCAAACACTTCAATTTCCCTCTTATTAAAGTGATTTGTTGATGTGTTACTTCCCCTGAGATAATACCACGGTGCTGGTGACACTTATTTTCAGAGTAAATATATTATATACAAATATATACACACACACAAAGATTATAATACTCATCCTCATCATTGGACTCTTTGTCTCAAGAGACAATATGTTTTGGGACGCCTAGTTTTTCTGTAGTAAAGTAAAGGAACCTTTCATACCTCGTGGTATATAGGTCAATACAGTGTTAGGCCTGTATTTTCATTGACCGTCGGCACAAGATAGGTGATGTGGTCAGCATCACGCCGGCCGCCTTTACTTTCCCGAGCATGTCTGGTACCCAGTTGAGGCTGGGTCGACCTGAGAGCCGTCGCGGTCGGGAAAAATTCACGCGCATTGCGGGAGCTGAACCCAGACCACCAGCCTTGCGAAGCGAGGTTCACTAACAACTACGCTACAGCGGCTCTCATTTTTTTCTGTGCTGAATCATAACATTTCTTGTGGCAGTAATGGCCTATTCTGGAGTGAGAATCCCTGCCACAGTTGCTGCATGTGAAACTGAAGACTGTGGCTGATACAAAGGATGTTCTCTCTGCTCTCTGCACTCTCTTTCACCTCCATATGTGATGGTGTTTTTCTTCTTTTTCTTGTGAGCCACCCGTCACTGACGCTCGCCATGCTTGCCTTTCTTTGACCAACAGCTCCCAATTTTCAACATCCGTACTGCATGAAGTTAGATCACGCTTGCAGGTATCAATGAAGGTTAGTCATGGGCGCTCATGTTGTCTAGTAAATGTTGCGAGTTGATTATATAGAATATCCTGGGAATATCAGAATACTTAGAACATGCATATTCCCATTAACAACGTTTGAGTGTAAAACATGGACATTTAACAAGACAGTGGGAAAGCATATATGAGCAATGTTAAATATATTTGTTAAAAACAGTGGCGGCTCGTGATCATTTTTGTTGGTGGGGCCAGACAGAAATTTTGGAAAAATCATGGTTTCGATTAGGATATATTTTAATGTATAAAATAATAAATACAGTTACACCTTATTTTTGGTGGGGTCCGGCCCCACTGGCCCCTAATGACGAGCCGCCACTGGTTAAAAGCCTGTATTTACCTGATACAATGTTGTTGCTTGTCTGGTTAGTCCGTCATGCTACCAAAGCGACCTCTTCCTCCATCGTTGGTGTTTTTCAGTTTCAGTACAGCATCCTTCACCTTCAGCGATGATGCAGAGATGATCCTGTCAGCTTTCAGAATCGCACACAGGTTCCGGTATGGGGCGGTATAGTTGTTAAAGGTTTCCATTATTGTAGAAACTGATTTGGCGATGATGATGCTTCTGAGGTCCTCTTTTGTCCAGTCTAGCATGCACCAGTGTGGATCAACATGGGCGCTGTAGGAAGAGATACATTATTTAGGAAGTATCTGTGGCGTAGAGATTAAATATTCACTAACCGTGCCAAAGTTACTCGGTTCGGAATTTGAAATAGGTACACATAGGTTGTGATCAGACACACTACCTAAGCAACATACTCTAGCAACACTAAAATTAGAAACACTCTTACCATAAATACTATTTTGACACATCTACCGCCATCACCTCTAATTTTGCTACAACTACTACTATCATACTATACCAAACACCTCCTCCTGCCACCACCACAAACCTCCCAACCACACTCCTCTCTGCCACCACCACAAACCTTCCAACCACACACCTCCCTGCCACCACCAAACCTCCCAACCACATTCCTCCACTACCACCACCACAAACCTCCCAACCACATTCCTCCACTGCCACCACCACAAACCTCCCAACCACATTTCTCCACTGCCTCCACCACAAACCTCCCAACCACCCCTCCTCTGCTACACACCACAAACCTCCCAACCACACCCTCCTCCTGCCACCACCACAAACCTCCCAACCACACTCCTCTACTGCCACCACCACAAACCTTCCAACCACACCTCCTCCTGCCACCACCACAAATCTCCACCTCCTCCTGCCCACCACCACAAACCTCCCAAACCACACACCTCCACTGCCACCATCACAAACCTCCCAATCACACCTTCTCCACCAAGCACAAACCTCCCAAACCACACACCTCCACTGCCACCATCACAAACCTCCCAACCACACCTCCTCCACTGCCACCACCACAAACCTCCCAACCACACCTCCTCTACTGCCACCACGGCAAACCTCCCAACCACACTCATCTACTGCCACCACCACAAACCTCCCAACCACACACCTCCACTGTCACCACCACAAACCTCCCAACCACACCTCCTCCACAGCCACCACCACAAACCTCCCAACCACACTCCTCCACCACAGACACACACATCTACCTTTCACAATCCCGCTCCATTGGAATCTCTTTAAACATGCTGACACCCCTCTTACTGATATTTGCTTTCCCGCTTCCAGTGAAATGTAAGATTTCCTTCAGAGTCTCATGCACATCAAAGGGGGTGGTCAGCCTATGTGCGTTAGTTTTAATGTTTTTAACTATTTGAGGATATTTCTCATGGAACCATTCTGGCAACCTGGATGAGAAAAACAACAGTCTTACAATAAGAAAATATACACAACTGAGCTTCTAATTCTTCTTGTAACTCTCCGTATCGATCACTTGTTGCCCACTGCCCAGCGTGTTTTCGTAGCGCGTTGGACGACGGTGTGACAAGTCCTCTGTGAGTGCAGGTTCAATTCCGCGGGCTGGCAGAAAAGTCACATGTTCTCCAGATTTACGGTGTTCGTGGCACCGAACCGAAGTGTTACGATGTTCATGGCACCGAGCCGAAGAGCTGAAAGCTCAAGTGCTTCTGGATCGGAAAAAAAAATCGACCACTTGTTAACCATTCTTTGTGATTTGTATGTGATCTGAGCCTAAGAGGATTGTATGTTGTGCCAGTTATGCGCTTTAAAGTACATCAGATTTCTGCGATGCTTTTATTTACTAGGGTAGCTTCTCTAGGTCCTACACCAGTCGCCTCTTACGACATGCCTTGTATGTAGCAGTGTTAATATTCTTTGCTTCTCTTGCGGGTCCCGGCACCGCAGAGGCGACACAACGCAGCAATTTATGACATTTAATTTATATCAAACATATGTTAGAGATCATCATCATTCAATAGCTTGTCCTGCGCAGAACTTGCCACCTAGCAGTCCTTCGGTTTCTCTCTCTAGATTGATTGATTGATTGATAGGACCATCACTATCACACTTCGGCAGTACCAATTGTACTACGATCTCTTTCTTACATAGGAAGATCTCAGCGACAGTGCTCGAACTCCGTAGCACCGGCGAGGTCTCCAGTGCAGTTTAGAAGATGGTGAAAATATTCTGATAAGGGGTCGTGAACTAAAGACTCGTTCCTCGTTCATTGATATTTCATGCTGACTAAATATACTCAGAGAGCCCACTCCCCCTTTTGTGTGATTTCCAGTAGTGAAGAATAAAACCACCGTCTCCTCACATCATCATCATCATCAAACAGCTTATCCTGAGCAGAACTTTACCACTTTAACGGTCCTTTGGAATTTCTCTCGCGTAGGCCAGATGTACAGCCTCTTCAACCGTTATGCTCAAGTCATCAGCGACATCATGAATCCATCTTCTCTATAGTCTTCCTCTTCTCCTATTTGTTGGGATGCCTACAATGTCTATAATGGTTTTCTTCAACACTTTGTGTCTCTTTATATGTACAAAATACTTCCATTTTCTCATTATTATTTGTAACATCAGCCAGTTTTCTTTGTATTTTGAGTTCTTTCTGGCTATATCTATCTGTTTTCCTCTCTGCCAATAATATACGGATGACTCTTCTGTAACACTTATATTTAAAAGCACATATATGTTTTTCCACTGCTTTATTAAATGTCCATGCTTCCCACCCATACGTTAACACTGAGAATATGCATGCTCTTAGTATTCTGATCTTTGTTTTCCTATCAGTTCCACTTCATACTGCAGTATGGATTCGTTGTAGCAATCTCTAGTCATCCATCCTACTTAGATCTATGATTTAGTTTATTTAGTATTTCTTGTGCATCTGTGTCTTTGAAAAAGACTTATAGCCGAAACGTCGGATTTTTGTTAGTTTTATGATTTATTAATTAATTTTGCTTGCTTATGTGATACCATACAAACGTGTCTTTGTCATAAAACGCCCATTTATTAAGTATCACCTCACTCCCCTAGGTTTTCTCCAGATCTGATTTGATCCGGCCTGACCACTTCAGATTTGTAGGTTTCCGTTACATTGCCTGTTTTATAGTTGTTTAATTTTGATACATCCATGTATTCTCTCACATGTTGCAAAAGCAGATAAGAGAGTCGTAAAGGGCTGGCGGTCCCACACTGTAAACAGTTACAGAAAAGAAAAAAGCCAAGCACAGATAGAAAACTTGTATTTCAACCGCATAAAGTGCGCACACCGACATTTATTTTGGTCTCGTGATTACTGTATGATAGGACCATCATCATTGTACTTCAATGAGTAACCATGTGTGCTTCGATCTCTTTCTTATACAGGAAAATCTCAGTTGCAGTGCACGCACTCGTAGCACCGCGAGGGTTCCCGATGCAATTTTGAAGATTGTGAAGATATTATTGTAGGAATTTTATTTATAATCTTTTCTAATGAATTTTGCCTGGACAGCGACTTTCCAGCCTGCTCTTCTCGATTATGAACTACCACGGGTTCTTATAAGTGCTCAAATTTAATACGGGACCAACGTTTTATCGCCCATCTCCGATATGACTAGGAACTCGATCTCATCTACATTTTATCAGGTCTGCTATTTATAACAATAACACTATGGAACTAAGTGGACCTTATGCCCATATACGGCAGTCGCTCTTCCTGTTTGCCTTGTTCGGTGGACCTGACCTTGTTGAAACGACATCCATGATCAGCAAACATGATGAAGATGGCGTTGTCTAGATATTTGTATTCATGAAGTTTCTTGAGATGCTCAAACAAATCATCGTCCATCTGCAAATCAAATTCAAACACATATTTTGAGATTCAGTTTTACATCGTTTGCTCTTGTTTACTAAAGGAAATCTTCTTCTTTGAGATCGCTTATTTTGATGATTATATAGTCAGATGAGATCGCTGCAGCGTAGTTGTATCACTGACCGTCGGACACGATGGGTGATGTGGTCAGCATCACGCCAGCCGCCTTTACTTTCCCAGAGCATGTCTGGTACCCAGTTGAGGCTGGGTCGACCTAAGAACCGTCGCAGTCGGAAAAATTCCACGCGCACTGCGAGTTGAACCAGACCACCAGCCTTGAGAAGCAGTTCACTAACTCTCGCTACTCCGCTATCAACTACGCTACCGGTTATCAAGTTATATAGTAGTAAAAACTAAATTACGAATTTTCAATTCAAATGTTGTATCAATCCTAACATATGCCAGCAGAGTTGGAAAATGACTAAAGATATAGAAAGCAAGGTCAATGCTTTTGAAAATAGATATCAGCGAAAAATAATGAATATAAAATGGAACGAATTCAGGAGAAGTGATGAAATCAGAGACATCTCTGGTCAACCACTAGTGACAACTATTATAAGAAGAGAAGATGGAGAAATGGACACACCTTGAGAAAAATGATCAACGAATATCAAAGCAGGCATTGAAGTGGAATGCAAAGGGTTCAAGAAGAGAGGACTACCTAAGGAGACCTGAAACAGAACTTTGCTGAGAGGCAAGAAATATCGGTCTCAGTTCCATGGATGAGATTGAGTTAGTTGCCCAGGATAGAGCGGCATGGAGAAATTACAGGCCCTATGTAACGTATAACGGTACGAAAGGAATTATTATTATTACTAATACAGAAAACAGTTTCAATCAATCAAGTGCCATGTTTTGCCGCGTAGGCGATCATGTATTTCCATAACTCTCTTCTTGGTGTAGTTAATCAGTTATCTCTCTCTCGGTCGTTCTTTTGCCATTTTGATCTTTCTTATTGTGATATATAAACAGCCTTTGCCAAGAACGTATTTTTACGTCACATTATTCAGCGCCATTTGGAGTTCTGGTACTTATCCTCGGCGACGTATCCGGTTTCAGCCAGCGTTTACTGGGTTCTCTCCGTCAGCCTTTGGCTGTCCTGCCACCTGCAAAGGCAGCAGGTTGGTATTTTCTTTTAGGATAGCGACCCTTGACAAACTTCCTCCCGGGTTGTTGAGCGTCATCTGACCAGGTTACTTGTCTTTTTTGGACTACTTGGTTTGCCTACCATCAGTTCTGACTTCGATCTCTTGTCGAACCACGATGTCAGACCATCCAACATCTTCTCCCTCTGTCTTCTACGATCCCTAAACCTCCTGTTCGCTTTATATGCCCGAAGAACCTTGATTGTCTGATTCGTATTCGTTTGATAAGGTTTCTTTGTGCTCAGGTTTGTTTAAAACCCTCATCGTTTGTTTTCTTAGCTGTCCATGGAGTTTTCAGCATTCTTCTGTAAAACCACATCTCTGTGGCTTTCAATGATCTTATTGATTATTTGTTCATTGTCCTTGATTCGCTGCCATACATAAGTATTGGTTTAATATAGCACCAGAGTACTCGTTTCCGCAGCGTTATTGGCACTGAATTTATGCATAATGTGTTTTCATTTTCATAAAGCTGCTTTCCTTTTCTGTTGTCTATCTCTGTTGTATATCTTCCATCTGATGTTAGGAATGTTCCCAGATACTTGAATCGATGGACTTGTTTCAGTGTTGTGTTATTTATTTTGATATTGCATTGTGATGTTTCTTGGAGATAACCGTTACCTCTGTTTTCTTTATATTCATGCTTAATCCTTTCTTTTCACTTTCTTTCACTAATATGTCTAGCAAGTCTTGTAGATCTTGTTCATTTGTAGCATGAGAATTGTGTCATCAGCGTATCTTAGATTGTTCATATTTTGTACGCCGACTGTTATTCCTGCCTTTTCTTCTATATGCCGCATGATGTTTTCATTATATAGATTGAACAGGTCTGGTGAGATAGCATCCTTGTTTACTCTAATTGTATCTCTGATATATTCCACTCTGATTCTCTAGTCTTTGGCTGCCTTTGTAGTCAGTACATATTCTTGATCAGCCTAAGATCTTTCCCATCAATATTTATACTTTCTATTCTAATTATTTCTCCATGTTTTACTTTATCGAACTGCAGTGGTTACCAGGCCCAAATCTGGGGTGTAAAGAATATAACCACTGTTACCTGCCACGCATGTCGTAAGAGGCGACTAGAGAGGTTTGGCTGAAATCGGATGCACGTGTCCTAAACGTGTAGAAGTCTATGCGTTTAGGGGCCTACCAAATCAATGTGCAACGTATACACGTTCTTGGCAAAGATCAAACATATCACAAGAGTGATTAAAATTGGTCGAAGAACGAACACAAAGAAAAGACTTTATCGAAAGCTTTTGAGTAGTCTATGAAACATAGGTATAAGTCAACTTCATTTCTATTGATCTTTCCATTATTGCTCTTATTGTATATATTGCGTTGTTTGTTCCTCTGCTTCAACAAAGCCACATTGTTCTTCCTTAACTTCTGGTCTTATTTTGTCCTTCTCATGATAATGCTGAAAAGTAACTTTGTTACGCGAGATATGAGACTCATGAAAATAGTACTTTCTATGAGGCAGATATAGAAGTAGGAGTTCTCTGTGGCTAAGTGGGTAAGTATGAGGCAGATATAGAAGTAGAGGTTCTCTGTGGCTAAGTAGGTAAGTATGAGGCAGATATATAAGTAGAGGTTCTCTGTGGCTAAGTGGGTAAGTATGAGGCATATATAGAAGTAGAGGTTCTCTGTGGCTAAGTGGGTAAGATGAGGCAGATATAGAAGTAGAGGTTCTCTGTGGCTAAGTGGGTAAGTATGAGGCAGATATAGAAGTAGAGGTTCTCTGTGGCTAAGTGGGTAAGTATGAGGCAGATATAGAAGTAGAGGTTCTCTGTGGCTAAGTGGGTAAGTATGAGGCAGATATAGAAGTAGAGGTTCTCTGTGGCTAAGTGGGTAAGTATGAGGCAGATATATAAGTAGAGGTTCTCTGTGGCTAAGTGGGTAAGTATGAGGCAGATATAGAAGTAGAGGTTCTCTGTGGCTAAGTGGGTAAGTATGAGGCAGATATAGAAGTAGAGGTTCTCTGTGGCTAAGTGGGTAAGTATGAGGCAGATATATAAGTAGAGGTTCTCTGTGGCTAAGTGGGTAAGTATGAGGCAGATATATAAGTAGAGGTTCTCTGTGGCTAAGTGGGTAAGTATGAGGCAGATATAGAAGTAGAGGTTCTCTGTGGCTAAGTGGGTAAGTATGAGGCAGATATAGAAGTAGAGGTTCTCTGTGGCTAAGTGGGTAAGTATGAGGCAGATATAGAAGTAGAGGTTCTCTGTGGCTAAGTGGGTAAGTATGAGGCAGATATATAAGTAGAGGTTCTCTGTGGCTAAGTGGGTAAGTATGAGGCAGATATAGAAGTAGAGGTTCTCTGTGGCTAAGTGGGTAAGTATGAGGCAGATATAGAAGTAGATGTTCTCTGTGGCTAAGTGGGTAAGTATGAGGCAGATATAGAAGTAGAGGTTCTCTGTGGCTAAGTGGGTAAGTATGAGGCAGATATAGAAGTAGAGGTTCTCTGTGGCTAAGTGGGTAAGTATGAGGCAGATATAGAAGTAGAGGTTCTCTGTGGCTAAGTGGGTAAGTATGAGGCAGATATATAAGTAGAGGTTCTCTGTGGCTAAGTGGGTAAGTATGAGGCAGATATAGAAGTAGATGTTCTCTGTGGCTAAGTGGGTAAGTATGAGGCAGATATAGAAGTAGAGGTTCTCTGTGGCTAAGTGGGTAAGTATGAGGCAGATATAGAAGTAGAGGTTCTCTGTGGCTAAGTGGGTAAGTATGAGGCAGATATAGAAGTAGAGGTTCTCTGTGGCTAAGTGGGTAAGTATGAGGCAGATATAGAAGTAGAGGTTCTCTGTGGCTAAGTGGGTAAGTATGAGGCAGATATAGAAGTAGAGGTTCTCTGTGGCTAAGTGGGTAAGTATGAGGCAGATATATAAGTAGAGGTTCTCTGTGGCTAAGTGGGTAAGTATGAGGCAGATATAGAAGTAGAGGTTCTCTGTGGCTAAGTGGGTAAGTATGAGGCAGATATATAAGTAGAGGTTCTCTGTGGCTAAGTGGGTAAGTATGAGGCAGATATAGAAGTAGAGGTTCTCTGTGGCTAAGTGGGTAAGTATGAGGCAGATATAGAAGTAGAGGTTCTCTGTGGCTAAGTGGGTAAGTATGAGGCAGATATATAAGTAGAGGTTCTCTGTGGCTAAGTGGGTAAGTATGAGGCAGATATAGAAGTAGAGGTTCTCTGTGGCTAAGTGGGTAAGTATGAGGCAGATATAGAAGTAGAGGTTCTCTGTGGCTAAGTGGGTAAGTATGAGGCAGATATAGAAGTAGAGGTTCTCTGTGGCTAAGTGGGTAAGTATGAGGCAGATATATAAGTAGAGGTTCTCTGTGGCTAAGTGGGTAAGTATGAGGCAGATATAGAAGTAGAGGTTCTCTGTGGCTAAGTGGGTAAGTATGAGGCAGATATAGAAGTAGAGGTTCTCTGTGGCTAAGTGGGTAAGTATGAGGCAGATATAGAAGTAGAGGTTCTCTGTGGCTAAGTGGTAAGTATGAGGCAGATATAGAAGTAGAGGTTCTCTGTGGCTAAGTAGGTAAGTATGAGGCAGATATAGAAGTAGAGGTTCTCTGTGGCTAAGTGGGTAAGTATGAGGCAGATATAGAAGTAGAGGTTCTCTGTGGCTAAGTGGGTAAGTATGAGGCAGATATAGAAGTAGAGGTTCTCTGTGGCTAAGTGGGTAAGTGACTAGTGACTAAGTGACTAAGTGACTAAGTGACTAAGTGACTAAGTGACTAAGTGACTAAGTGACTAAGTGACTAAGTGACTAAGTGACTAAGTGACTAAGTGACTAAGTGACTAAGTGACTAAGTGGGTAAGCCCTTGTCTTGCGAGTCGAAGGTCGTGGGTTCGAATCGAACCACGCCGTTCTGTCGACGAGTGCATTTTTTCCCAAGAGACCCATAGGACTGCTGCCGGAGCTACGGAGTTTGTGCTTTGTCTAATACTCTCGGCAGGTGGTGTGCCATTTCTGCGGAGGGGGACCGAGCCATATTGGGTAAAACCCGGTGCAATGAAGTCAATCCTTCAGCTTAAAAACAATTTTTTTTAATGAAAACAGTTTAGATATAAATAATGCTAAGAACATACAGTGTGTAAGATACATGACTATCAGATGTGTAAGTGAACAACGATATTATGGTCAAGATAAAGTGGGTTCTCCCTCTCCTCACAGATAGTTGTATCAGACACTTGTGTGAAAGATATAAGACTGTCAATCAAAATATCTACGTGTAGACCTGAAGAACTAAATGAGAAAACTGATTAAAAGATTAGATGATCATGTGATAATCCAGTAATCATCATGTGATATAAGGACATTGACAGAAGGGAAACACTCAAATCTAAGTCAATTTTCTAAAATAAGATTATTCTACAACTCGATCTGGACAAGATTGGTGCAGGGAGTTCAAAGTGAATGTGAATCCAGCAAAGGCTTCACTGACATGGTTCTCTCTTAACACTCACATAGGAAGGCGATCTGGACAAGATTGGTGCAGGGAGTTCAAAGTGAATGTGAATCCAGCAAAGGCTTCACTGACATGGTTCTCTCTTAATACTCACATAGGGAAATAGGGAAGCGCGATCTGGACAAGATTGGTGCAGGGAGTTCAAAGTGAATGTGAATCCAGCAAAGGCTTCACTGACATGGTTCTCTCTTAATACTCACATAGGGAAGCGCGATCTGGACAAGATTGGTGCAGGGAGTTCAAAGTGAATGTGAATCCAGCAAAGGCTTCACTGACATGGTTCTCTCTTAATACTCACATAGGGAAGC